>CM062810.1:100926102-101631699 GCA_031772625.1 Pinus tabuliformis
GTCCAGCAGAGTTTGATCCTGATGAGGATCTTGATTTAGATTTAGATATCGAGACATCAGTTGAACTTGAACATGTTGTTCAGTTGAATGCAGATCCCAATCCACCAACCTCAGTCTCACAGCCAGCAAGGACTCCAGTTGTAGGTGCTTCCTCTGCTCAGCCACGACAGAAGCACAGCCGCATATCTACTCTATCTCAGCTTGCATCTGCTGCAGTTGCACAGCCTGCTAGTGGTACCACTTCTACAGCTGCAGTTGGAGATGATGATGATGATGAGGAGCCATGGGGCCCCCTATCTGACTCTGATGATGATCCAGAGATTGATCGACATGATCTTGGCTCCTCTGGCAGTAGCTACTAGCCAGTAGCTGTAGTACTAGTACTGGAGTCTGGTCACAGTTTACTTTTGTTGTAGAGGCCATTTCTAGCTTCCTTGGTTATGTGTTTTTTTGTTTTGAGTCTTTGATCATGTATGACAGTTGACTATGTATTGCCATTGGGTACCATTTTCATATAATGGATTGGTTCATGAGCCTACTTTGATCATATGTTGTCTTCCATCTATATTATAATGCTGTGTGTTTGGAAACATGAATGAAAATTTAAAATTATGTTTTTTATAAAAAAAAAAAAATTTAATGTATTTTTTACAACAACCGAATCATTGAAATCGAGCCGGCCGAATCATTACCGTTTCGGAGTCGGAGTCGGAGTTTTAAAACTATGGTGCACACACCTTTTCATATCCCCTTCAAAGTTCCTGACAACACTAGTGACAGGATGGATTGGCAGAGGAGCAGGCAGATTTCATGAGTTGTCATGGCATATTGATTGTGCATGGAGTCATGGCTGATTAGCCTACTCTGGCAGGAGCTGGTAGGAGGAGGTGGCATCGGCAGACCACCGGACAGGGCATTACATGGAGACGGTGCTCTCTCATTGGTATATTGGACATTGGAGCTACTGAGGATAGACACAATAGTGTCATTCCCATTGGCATGTGAGGAGTCAGACCGCTCAGGTCTTTCAGGGAAGATGGGGAGATGTAGCCCACATCATGGAGGGATTACTAGCAGAGTGGTGGATGTGTTGGCACATGCAGGATGGCATATGATACAAGGTGGTACAACAATAGGCAGTGGTACCTAGGGGTGCACAAGGATATGCTGCAGAGTCCAGTCTTATGTAGAGGGATGCGACCTAATGCATACAGACCCAATTTTAGAACCTAGCATACAGTGTTGTATAGAGGTATGCAGTGATGAGCAGTGACCTGCAAAGGAGCATGGAGATGCATGGTTGTTTGATGTAGCATGTTGGCTTGCATTGAGCGACTCACATCGCATCGCATACACGTGGGGAGAGCTAGATACAGTGACACAAGCAGGATACGAGACAGTACAAGATGATACATCAGTAGCACGGGGTATCCAGTGGTGTATAGCGATAGGCTGCAAGGTACAGTGCCAAGTCGAGGACTGTAGGGATACTCGGTGGGATGCAGGGGCATATGGTGCTGCACAGCGAGGTCTTGTGTTGATTTGGGGTAGCATCGGATGTGCTCTAGCCATGAAAATTGGTCGAGAGGCTAAAGCACATGAGATCTCCAAGACCCAAAAATGGTTTGGGCAAATTCTAACTGGTTTGTGAAATATCAAAATAATTAATATTTTTAATGGAATTCTTAAGTCTAAACTTAGGAAAATAAAATATTAATGGGTATTAATATAAAACTGGGTTAGAAGGTTCCAAAAGTCATGGATCAAGTCAAATCTAACCTTAGCCATTGATTAGAGATTTAATCTCGGTCGTTGATGGACCAACAGGAAAAGTATAAGAGGAGGCTTGAGGATCAGTTGGAGAACACACCAGAGTGATCAGTGATTCATTTTGCTAGAGCGGGGTTACTAAGCAAAGTTGAATCAGTGATCAGCAGCGAGGGGCAGCGAGTACGAGGTAGAGAGGCAAGGACAATACTGGGAGACCAGCGCAGAAGCAGAGAGAGCAAAAGCAGCAGCCAATCCAGGCTATGCAGAGGCAGCGTAGAGCCCAGAGGGACTGCGTCATCCACGCAGAGGGCAGAGGGAGTGACGTAGAGGCTCCCAGAGGCTGCGCAGTGCCTCAAAGGGCTGACGCAGAGGGTCCTGGGGCTGACGCAGAGGCTGACGCAGAGGCTAGAAGGGCTAGCGCTGAGCTTCAATTGTGCCGGAGAGGGTTTCGTGGGACAGGTTTTCTGAATACCTGTTTCCGAATATAGAGGTATTGCTGCCATATTTTTTTTTTCCGGGTGAGCCAGTTTAGGCATCAAGTTGTACTCAAAAAAACTGCATAATAATATAACCCTCAGAATAGCTGCACCGGTTTTCCCGTATTGGGTTTTTCTGAGGACATTGGTCCAAAATAACAGTGTCACTTGTGTGCTTGTTTTCTTTCAGTTGATAATCTGTAGATGTTGATACTGTACTTGTGTTTATTTTCAGTATTTACATGGTAAATAACTTGTTAAGTAATTAAACAAGTAGGTGAAATAAACCAGATAGTACAGGAAGAATTTCTAACGGGTTAGACTTAGAAATTCCAACATGGTATCGGAGCGTGGTTGCATATCACAGGAAAACTACAGGCATCAGCCGAGCAAAGCGTGTACATCAAATTCAGTTGTCCCGAGTGACAGAGTTGATCCTTGCAGAACGCGACAGAGGAAGGAGTGATGCAGAGGGACTACGTCATTAGTCTGGGCCAGAGAAAGGCCAGCACAGAGATTGAGGGAGGCATAATCAAGCTCACGCAAAGGCTAGAAGGGTTGATGCAGTTGGCTGAGGGAGCTGATTCGCCGGTGTCGAGATTGCGCAGAGCCAAGTGGCTCAATCCTTCAATTGCTAGGGCATAGGAGGCTGTGGGTAGTTTGCGGAGCAAAGCTGGTGGGGTACTGTGGTCAGAACAGTACCTAACAGGGCAAGACCAAGGTAGAGGGAGTTGCTGCCAAGGCGAATTTCTAGCAAAGGGATCCGGATCAATGTTCTAGTTGCACAGACGATCGGAGTGGGGCAAGTTGACATAGGTAGAAGGACTTCCAGAAGGGAAATCGAGACTCAGAGGGAGTCCAATCGAGAACTTCCAGATGGGACGTTGAGAGACTCAACAGGGGTCGAGCAGAGAACTTCCAGGAGGGAAGTAGAGAGATTCGGCGGAGTCGAAAGAAGAGCAGCGAGATGGTCGTGAATGGGCTAAGAAATCAAGATATGCTGGGCAGAGCATCCAACTTTGTGGTCTGGAAGGCCAGGATCTTGTCCATTCTAGACAGACATTGCCTCAAGGGCTTCATCTCGAGAGTGATAGCTATCCCAGTTGACCCGGTAGCTAATGAACGGTACAAGGAGGCAATGACTAAGGCTAAGTTCATCATCCTTGATGGGGTCAAGGATCATGTGGTACGACATAATTCCGAGAAGGCAACGGCAAAGGAGATGTGGGACGCCTTGAGAACATTGTACCAGCATACTTCCGTGTAGAGGAAGATGCTCCTGGAGAATCAGCTAAGGGCATACCAGATGTAGAATGGAGAGCAGATAGATGTCTTCCTCGGTCAATTGAAGGAGATCCGTGACCAGCTAACTTCCATAGGGGCCACGTCAGATGAGGAATTGATGGTGAGGACCGCACTGAAGGCAGTTTCCGAGGATTGGGAGGTATTTGTTCAGATCATACTGGGCAGGATGAGTGTTCCAGATTGGGAAGAACTGTGGGCAGCTCTTCATCAAGAAGAGATCAAACAGATGATCAAGTCAAGGAGTAGCAGCAAAGGGGTCAGAATCAAGGAGGAAGAAGAGGATGCTGCTCTAGCATCTGTGAGAAAGCAGGAGAAGAGGAAGAAGAAGGACCTCTCCAAGGTCAAGTGCTTCCATTATGGGGAACTGGGTCATTTTGCAAACCAATGTCCTAAGAAGAAGAGTAAGGGAGAGGCTTATGACTCAAAGGCAGCACCAGCAAAGGTGGAGAAAGAAGTCGAGGAAGATGATGATTGTGCCATGAGTGCTCATGTGCCACTTGAGACGAAGTGGGGAGACATCGAGTTGTAGTTAGGAGGACTACAGGCGATCAGGGGCAGGTTCCTTGAGGTACCCAACCTCTTGGATTATACCTGGCTACGGAGCCCTGAAGAGGAGTAGCAGGACTGGCGGATGGAGGTAGAGACGAATGCAGGTGAAGCGGTAGAGAGTGCTACAATGCAAGAGTCCCCGGGCAGCGCGAGGCTAGCAGGTTGCAACAGTGCGAGAGGCACAAGAGTGTTGCACCAATGCAGGATGGCATAGAGAGGTGTGCAACAGTGTGAGATGCAGGGAGTTGTTGCAGTAGCGCAGAGGTTAGTGGAGGGAGCACTTGTTAGCGGCAGAGGGAGCTTCGGCATCGGGAGTGTTTCTAGCCTGACAGGGATGTCAGAAGTTGGGTAGATCAGTTAGTTACTTCTCAGTAGCAGTGCAGTAGAAGTCAGCAGTAGCACGATGCAACATGATGAGGAGTTTGCAGTGCAGATGCAGTGTTGGGAAGAAGGACCAGCAGCAGCACGGATGCGGAGGGAGTTGTAGTGCAAATGCAGTGTTGGGAAGATGGACCAACAGCAACATGAATGCAGAGGGAGCTGCAATACAGATGTAGCAGTGGCAGTGATAGAGCCATGGGCAGCAGTACAGGATGCAGCAATGCAGAGGATGTTGGGCGGGGAGGCCTAGCATCGGGACAAGGACCGGTGCCGGATAATCAAGGTGATGCTCACTGTGGACTATTACTAGAGCACAGTCCTCGCTAAGAGGGAGTGTTGATTTGGGGTAGCATCGGATGTGCTCTAGCCAGGAAAATTGGTGGAGAGGCTAAAGCACATGAGATCTCCAAGACACAGAAATGGTTTGAGCAGATTCTAACCAATTTGGGAGATATTAAAATATGCCAACGTTTCAAATCCCAAATGGGATCCATCATTCTTAAGTCCTGATGATGGATCCCATTTGGGATTTGAAACGTTGGCATAAAAATGTTCATACTGTGGATTCTCCGGTCACTGATTCAAAAGATACAAACCAGAGATCTCTTAAATCCAGATATTAAAATAATTAATACTTTTAATGGAGTTCTTAAGTCTAAACATAGGAAAAATAAAATATTGATGGTTATTAATATAAAACTGGGTTAGAAGGTTCCAAAAGTCATGGATCAAGCCAAATCTAATCTTAGCCATTGATTAGAGATTTAATCTCGGTCGTTGATGGACCAACAGAAAAAGTATAAGAGAAGGCTTGAGGGTCAGTTGGAGAACACACCAAAGTGATCAATCATTCATTTTGCTAGAGCGGGGTTGCTAAGCAATGTTGAATCAGTGATCAGCAGCGAGGGGCAGTGAGTACAAGGCAAAGAGGCAGAGACAATACTGGGAGACCAGCGCAGAAGCAAAGAGAGCGAGAGCAACAGCCAGTCCAAGCTACACAGAGCCCAGCAGAGGCAGCGTAGAGCCCAGAGGGACTGCGTCATCCACGCAGAGGGCAGAGGGAGTGACGTAGAGGCTCCCAGAGGCTGCGCAGTGCCTCAGAGGGCTGACACAGAGGGTCCTGAGGCTGACACGGGTCAACAAGAGGCTGACGTAGAGGCCAGAAGGGCCAGCGTTGAGCTTCAGTTGTGCCAGAGAGGGTTTCGTGGGACAGGTTTTTTGAATACCTGTTTCTGAATATAGAGGTATTGCTGCCATATATTTTTCTTTGTCGGGTGAGCCGGTTTAGGCACCCAGTTGTACTCAGAAATACTGCATAATAATTTAACCCTCAGAATATGTGCACCGGTTTTCCCGCATTGGGTTTTTCTGGGCACATTGGTCCAAAATAACGATGTCACTTGTGTGCTTGTTTTCTTTCAGTTGATGATCTGTAGATGTTGATATTGTATTTGTGTTTATTTTCAGTATTTACATGGTAAATAACTTGTTAAGTAATTAAACAAGTAGGTGAAATAAACTAGATAGTACAGAAAGAATTTCTAACGGGTTAGACTTAGAAATTCCAACATTTTGGAGGGTTGCCTCCAAGGAGACTTATGGACGGAGACACCAGGCATACCTCTGGGTGTTCTTCATCAGGCATACCCTTCTCTGCCATGGGTTCCAGCTTCGTCCTCTACTCCTTGGGGATATAAGAATATGTGAGACATCCAAAGATACAAAGATGTGCCACATGAGGCTTCTCTCCAATGAAAGCCTCCTCCGAAGTCATATTCCCCAATACTCTGTGAGGACTCCTGTTCTGAAGATAAACAGCAGTATTGCAGGCCTCAGCCCATAAAAATAAACGCAACCCCTGATCATGAATCATTGCTCTAGCAGCCCCAACAATAGCTCTGTTCTTCATTTCAGACACCCCATTCTGTTGGGGGTTGTAAGGAACCGTGAACTCTCTCCTAATTCCCTCCTGTGCACAAAAGTCAGAAAACCCACCATCAGTGTACTCACTACCATTGTCTGACTTCAAGACCCGAATCTTCCTACTTATCTCCTTTTACACAAGAGCTTTGAACTCTCTAAAGTGACTGAAGACCTCACCCTTGGTCTTTAGGAAATATATCCAAGTCCTCCTAGAGTAGTCATCAATGAATATAACATAATACTCATAACCACCCAAAGACACATGGGACATATGGCCACTAACATCAGTATGAATCAAGTCTAGAATACCTGTAGATCTACTGTCGCTCGCTGGGAATGATAACTTGGTGTACTTGCCCAAAGCACACCCTCTTTAGACCTCATAATGCTCCACACTGAAATCAAGAACTCCAGTAGTGATCTCCCTCAGTACTCTCAAAGCTCAATGATGCATATGCGCCATCCTCCGGTGCCATAACTCGCACAAGTCTCTACTCCTGGTGGTACTAGTGTGAGTGCTACTAGATGTGCTACTCACCAATGCCCCTGCTGACTGAAAATTGAACCTGTATAGTTTCCCGGAGCATACTCCAATCACTTTGGCCAAAGTGATGAAAGCTCCCCTAGGATGCATCAATACCTTCCCTTCTGAGAAAGTTACGTCAAACCCCTTCTCCTCCATAGCAGACACTGAAATCAAGTTCTTCTTCATCCCCGGAACATACAAAACATTCATGACCTTCAAAGGAGGCAAAGACTCCCTCTCAAAGGTCACAGTCCCCACACCAACTTCTCTCACAGTGCGGTCATCTCCTAGTACAATCTCAATATCAAGTGCCCTCTCTGCAAGCTCTAAAAAGAACTCCCATGCACCTATCATATGGCGGGAAGCCCCGCTGTCTATGTACCACACATCGGATGATGTACTACTAGATGTAGAAGTAATAAATGAAAAGTCCTTGTCAAACTATGAAGCACACTGCTCCACCTCTGTTGAAGCTACAATACCCTTCTTCCCCTTGTTCTTCCTCTCAGGACACATAGCAGCATAGTGTCCCATCTTCTGACATGCCCAATATTTGACTTTGGACATATCTATATCTTTATTCTTCTTCTTTTCCTTTCCCTTAGCCCCATCTGATGAGGCCCCTTTCTTGGTCTACCCTTGTTCTTCCTCCTAGCTGTCAAGGCTACATCGTCCTCATCTGCTATCTTCACCCCACCACTGCCAGTCTTTCGTATCTCATGCTGCACACAATCATCCCAGAATCTGTCCCAATTGGGATTATTCTCCCTAGAGGTAACAACATCTCCAAAGACGTCCCAAGCCTTAGGAAGTCTCGCTACAGCTATCCTGAATAACTCTGTGGGTGCAACTGTCTCACCAATAGCAGTCAAATCATCACGTACCTATTTGACCTTGCCAAGATAATGAACTACACTTTCAGCCTTTGTCATCCGATGTTCTTCAATTGTTCTTTGAGTACGATCTTCTTGCTCTCATTGGTACTTTGATAGAGAGTGGTTAGAGCTGTCCACATCTGATATGCATATGTGTTTCCTCTCACCTCAGGAACCACATGATCCTTCAAATTGTCCATCAAAATCCTTTTTGCCTTTGCATTATTTTTTGTGAATTCAGCAAGTTCATCTGTAGCAGTGGGAGGTACAACCACTTGCCGCACTATGTCCCAAACCACTGCCTCCTCAAACACTGTCTGAATTATGTCCTTCCAAACGGCATAGTTGCTCCCAAAATTTAAAAAACCAAGAAAATGGAGAAATGAACTTTCCAGCACACCTTGTTGTCCCAAAAATTCAGTTTGTGTGAAATTTCACCTTCTTGTCCCAAAATATCAGTTTGTTGTCCAAACTGAGTTTGTTGTCCAAAAATTCAGTTTGTTGTCCAAACCACTGTTTGCTGTCCCAAACTACTGTATGTTGTTCAAACTGCAATTTTCAGTTTGTACCTCCGATACCATGTTGAAATTTGGTGACCAAAAAAAGGTTTCCAACAATCCCAACCCGGTTTTAATATCAGCTTATCACTCTCATTCAGTTAAATGCCCTTTCCCATAAACATACATTCAACATATAGAATTCTAGAAATGAAATTCTCATATTAAAACACATGGGACTGTCAACACATGCTAAAAATAAATATGGACATAACCTGACCAGCAATACACATAAAAATGCACAGATTTTTGGTCAACTTAGACCCAGGAAAAACCCCTTCAATCTTCTCCGGAGAAAACCTGTTAGAGAGCTCTTCAAATTTATTCATCTTTCAAGTTCAGAAAAAATACATTTGCAGAAAAAACAAAACAACAAAATACAACTTATCTCTTCAGCCCAAAACTCCTTGAAAACCGTGCCCACTTGAAGCTGAAAATATGTACTTTACGAATACGACTCTACGGATTGTACCATACGAACTGCAATGATGTTCGTACTGTACCTTTTGTTGTCTTCTAAGCCTTGATTTCCATGCCCAATTTTTGCCCAAAAGTCACTCCTTCAGCTTGCTGCAACAAATTTCTCCTTCAAAACTTCTCTCCAGCTCTCAGCCTCCTTTCTCCAATCTACTCATGAAGAATGAATGCAATCTATATTTTTTCCCCCTTTTGTTTCCCTAAACGACTTTTGGGCAGCCCTAAGATCTAATGGATCAGATTCATTTAGATCAAGGAATGAGAATAAATGTGCATTTAATTCTCACTTTCGATTTTTTAACTCACCCATTAAATAAAGTACCCACATTATACTTTGTCTAAAGTCACTTTTCACTTTATAATTTAACATTGACTTTACCACTTATAAAGTCACTTTCACTTTATAAAGTCACACTTAGGAAAAAAATTATTTTGGACATTTTTCCCTAGGTAGAGACTAACCCATGGGAAACCACATGTCCAAGGTACATTAAAAATCAACATAATTCTTCAAGCATAAACCATTAGAACAACAATGAATCAGATCATGTATGATAAGCCCAAAACTTATCAATAGAATGTTCCTATCATCTACAATGAAATATGAATTTAATTTAAAAATTTAAATAGAATATAGGAATGCATGTACCTAGCACATACCACAAATCAGTAGAACATAGACACCATGAACTACACCCCAAAGTCTTTATTATGATTATTCAAAAACATTCCCAGCGAGACAGTAGCTTTACATCAACTTTTCTACATAATTACATTAGCCAAACATCAGATGGCTTGAAACACAAATGACCTCTAATTTATAGATAAATCCTCTAAGTGGAAAATAAAGGCTAGTTCGCTTGATCCCCGTCAAAATAATCTCGACTGTCAATAAATCTTTGATGATCTTTTAATCTTTGTCGTCGAAATAATTATTTTTAAGGAATTTTTCGAATTTCTCATTAAAACAATTTTTTATTAGCTCAAAAATAATTATTTTAAGCTAATTTCCTCAAAAAATTAACTTTGACTTAACCACCAAGATCCAACGGTCTAGTTTTTCTTAAAATTCTCAATATTCTCTTGCTGATTTTTCCACTTGGAGAATTTAATTTCTCCAGCATTTTAATTTTTTACTCTAATTAATTAAATTTCTGCCTTAGGATTTTTAATTTAATTTTTTCAAAAAATTTAATAAGTTAACACTTGAGAGAATTAATAATTTTTCCACCCTCTAATATTTTAGCCATGGTGTCTAAGTATGAGGGACCGTGCACTAAAATATTTTTTACATAAGATTTTACATAATTCAAGTCTCAAAGGAGGAATACCCGTTTGCTATAGACCTGTTGTCGCACAGATTGTCATGACAACGCTCAAACCGGGGGCTGTCACCTTGATCCCCGATCTCTCCGTTTAAGCCGTCTCCCGCAGCTAAGGGGGGTAGACCCTATTGGATGAATGAAAACCAACTGCGGACAAGTTGGGTTGGGAGACACAACAAGGCGATTTAGCACCTGATTGATTTTTGGAAATTAAAGTACCAGTGCCTTCTGGAGTTAATGATTAAATGATTGTTTATCAAAAGCTACAGAAATATGAACTTTATCATTCCATGATTAGCAATCATTTATAAGCAAAATAAGAGATATTCAACAAATGCACAACGCCTTCAACAATAATCCAGCAACTAAATTTATAAAGGTTGAATACATTAAACCACGAAATTTAAATGCTAACCAGCTATCACTTTTATATAGCTAATATTCAAATGAGCATTTAAGCACATTTAACCATATAAAAAATGATAAATATTAATCCCACATCAAAATTTTAGCCTCAGCGGAAAAGATATATCGCAAACATGACAAATCCTTGAGCCAAGACTTAATCTGACAAAATATTTCCAATTTTATTTTTTTTTTGTATTTTTATATTTTCAAATAAAACAAAACTAAGCTAAGCAAAAACAGAAGTCTAAATAAATGAAACTTAAATCTAAATAAAAATCTAACCCATAGAACAAAATAAAAAGTCTAAAGATTACCTTTTTATGTTTTTTTGAGAATTTTTTTTTTTGTTAACACTATACTAAACTAAATCCTAAAAGAACCTTTTTATATATTTTTTTTAATTTTATTATGATATAAAATTCTAAAACTTAAAATCAACAAAACTAAAATTACAATTTAATCTGAACTAAAACTTAACACCTAATCTATATAAAAAACAAAAATGAAATAATATAAAATCTAATTCTAAACTTTTTTATGTCCCCTTTTTATATTTTATATGAAACAAAACTAAACTAAAAAAAAAAAGTCTAATTCTAAAATCATATAACAAAATGAAAACTCATTAAAACTGAATCCTAACTAAATGGACCTAACGCATATATATAAACTGAAAAGAAAACCCAGAATTTTTTTTTTTTTTGTTTAATTTAAATTCTAAACTACAGATACAAAAAAAAAAAAAGTAAAATCAAATCTAAATCCTAATAAATAATTTTATTTTATTTTAAAAGTACTGAAATCTAAATATATAAAACTGAAATAAAAATAAAACTTTAATCTCATCTAAATCTAACGCTAACTTAATCCTACTCTACAGCTAAAACAATGAGAATCGATTTTTTTATTTTCAAACTCTTATATGTTCACGCTAACCTAAAATCATACAACTTACCCAAAATTACCCAAAATTTTTTTTTGTTTGTTTTGTTTTTTACTGTTGCAGATGTGCAGGTTTGCGTGAGAGCTGGAAGGGAATAAACGACAGATTTTGGATGCTACGGAAGAGGTGCTGGATGCAGTGATTACAGCATGAAGGGACTATTGGTGTGAAGGTTGGACGGTAGCGGCAACGTGAGGAGCAACAGCGTATGGAGGAGGCTAAACCGATTTGCAAGTGAAGGCGTGGGCTGGTGAGAAACGTTGGATGGCAGTTGCTCGTCGCGCAGTAGGAAGAGAACAGGTAGCAGGCTGGTTTGGAATGGAGCAAAGAAGAGCGTGGCTGCAAGGAGACGAGATGGAGCTGTGGAAAAGATTACAGGTTGAGAAAAAACGCATGGAAGAGAAGCGTGGAAATGGAGGACAACACGAGTTAAAGTCTGAGGGCGGAGATGATGGGGCTGCGTAAGGATGCCAGTGAGAGGGACAGCGTGGATGGCATGGATACTTTTGCAGCGTGGGCAAAAATGATGGCCGGCGTAGAGCTGCGTAGGAAGATTTGTGGGCAGCGTTGAGGGATGTGACTGCCTGAGAATGAGGAGCTGCGGATTGGCAGTCTGCGTTGAGGAGATTTGGATGGTTCTGGCAGCACGCAGATGGAGGGGGCAGAGTGAGGAAAGAAGCAGATATGTATGGCAGCGTGAAGGCTGCGCGGGAAATTGATGGGGAGCCTATTGCAGGCCCAGGGCAGTAAATAAAAAATTTCGAACAAATTTCCTCCGAATAATGAAACCCCAGACAGCCAAAAAATGGATTGGAAAACCCTCTTAAGATTTTCCAAGGCTTTTAAAAAATTTGAATCAGCTGCTTCAGATTCTCTGATGAAAACCCTGCAAAATTTTTAAAATCTATACCTGCAACCTGCAATGGCAAAAACAAAACACCGAGAAGTAAAATGTGCAAGAAACAAAACTGAAAACCCTAAAACCAGCTAAAAAAATTTACAATATTTACAGAATTTTGACTCTTAAGCAGCAAGATTTATCAATAATCCACAGAAATATTTTCAAAAGTTAATTTTAATGTGAGATACTCTAGAAAACCCTTCCTGCATTCATTTAAAAAAAAAAAATAATCAAATGATAAGCTCGGAATTAAAACTGGTTGGGCTCTTTCAGAAAATGCAATCTGGGAGTTGGCTGATTCAGCCGAGAACTTCCCCTAACGCCTGGTAAACTCAAAACTAAGATTTCCTGCACAGCTTAAAATCAACCATTAACATAGAAGGAGAAAACAATAGTGAAATCCAGATCAAATGGAAATACCTACCCATTATATTTCAGAATCTAAACTATCATTCAAACCCCAAAGATCAGACAAGATACCTGTGCCTAAATCAATCTTGATCAAGCTATTATCAATGGCTGAAAATAAAATTATGCAGAAAAATAAAACATCTTACAGCTCTTTCAGAAGAGTAACACCAGCAAGATTTTCAACCCCAAAGTCTTTTTTTATTGCACAAAAAATGACTACAAGAGAGCTTTCTTTAGCACCAGACTCTCAGATCTAATCTGATCTCAAATGACCCCTAACACCCTATTTAAAGGAAAAATTCCCAAAGGCTAGTTCGAGTGATCCATGTCAAAATGATCTCGACCATCGATGAGGATCAAGATTTCTTTTAATCTTATCTGTCGAATTTTTAAATT
This sequence comes from Pinus tabuliformis, assembly GCA_031772625.1. Taxonomy (NCBI): domain Eukaryota; kingdom Viridiplantae; phylum Streptophyta; class Pinopsida; order Pinales; family Pinaceae; genus Pinus; species Pinus tabuliformis. The sequence goes on from CM062810.1 coordinate 100,939,326, forward strand.
CATTTTAATATATTAAAAAATTAAAATTCTACATTTATTTACTCAAAAATTTGACTTATTATTATTTTTTATTTTTTATTTTTTTATTTTTATTTTTTTAATTTCATTTTATTTATTTATTTATTTATTTTAATTATTTATTTAATTTTATTATTATTTTATTATAATTTTTATTTATTTTTTAATTTTTTTAATTTCTTTAATTTTTTAATTTTTATTTTTTGGATCCTCGAACTTAGCCTTTGGAAAAATTACCTAAGACCTAGGACTTAGGACTTATGAGGGGATTAAAACATTTTCTAACCCTCAAGACACTTTACATCATGACTTTTACAATTTTACATTTCAAGGGGGAAAACCCATTTGACATAGACCCTCATAGACCACCCAGATCTGCGACACAACTATAATCTAGCAGATCAACACACCAGGATTCCCCTAAGATTCTAATGACAAAATTCATTCCGGCTTTGGGGTTAGGCTGAAAGAAAACTCTGCCGACCATGGATCGGTGAGACAAAAAACCTTCCAGAACGTAGATTATCACTAGAAAATTAGGTCCACCTAGGCAATTTACATACATGGCTCAGATCTGCTAAGATTATTTACAATTTACACATGCAGACTGGGTTTACAACATAACATGATCAGGTCGACGATGACTGTCGAATGGCATGGACATGTCGATTAAGCACTATCCCTTTTGCGAAAAAAGGGGGTGTACTGCTATGGGTAGTTGACACGTAGTGGTCAACAAGACCCTCAAATAATTTACCCAATTCTGCGACACAATAGGATCTAGTAGACCAAATGACTTATAATAAAATAATTTAACCAATTCGCTAAAATTATTCCCAAATCACTTTTACATAAGACTCAACTAAAACACTAGGAATCACCTAAGACTTTGACAATAAATTTCACCCTAGCTTTGGGGTGAGGTTGGAGAGAAACACTCTGGCGATCATCCGTGTTTAGAAACACGAATGAATCAGTTGGACAAAAACCTCCTAGGATGAAATTCGTCACCAAAATATTAGGCTTACCTAAGTTGTTACATACATACACGATCTTACTAGCATCATTTATATCAAAAATTTGCAGAATGGGTTTACAATGACATAATAGTTGATGGTTGATGATCCCGATCTTTGAAGAAAAATGTGGTACCACTGCTTCCTTGGAACTATGACAAATGTGTGCAATAGAACCCAATGGACACATGTGGACCCGGATGGGAAATATGGTGAATGGGGTTATAATGAATGGAGGGGGGTGATGTATGTTGTTAAAATTTGCAACTAGGGCCAAACTCCATGTGGGTCATCTTATTAATGAACGTTGATAGATTTCTTGGATCCCTCTCATTGAGAGGTGTAGGATTGATCTAAAGATCATCCGATTCTAATAAGTATTCATGGAGATATGAATTTATTTGTGTTATGGGAAAATTCGTCAAGGTCGGCCAGCAACCAAATAAACCCCACTTGTGCTCAACATTTTAGTATAAATAGAGGTGGTCTTCAAGTCATTTCAACACACTTGGGATCTCTTCCTCTCTACTTGTCGTTGGGTTTTAGTAGGAGGAGAGATCCTAAGGGATAACGCTACCCTAATCCAGAGGGCAAAAGCTGGAACTGCCAGGAACTACCGGGAACAACCGGAATTCCTGGGAACTACCAGAACTGCTGGGAAAGCTGACGCAGAGAGCAGAAGTCGGAACAGCGAGAATTGCAGGGAACTGTCGGAACTGCCGGGAAAGCTGGCGCAGAGAGCAGAAGCCAGAACTGCCAGGAATAGACGAAACTGCCGAGAATTGCCGAAACAGCTGGGAAAGCTGACGCAGAAGGCAGAAGCCGAAGCAGCCGGAACTACCGGGAATTGCTGGAACAGCCGGGAAAGCTAACGCAGAGGGCAGAATCCGGAACTACCAGAACTGTCGGGAACTACCGGAACTGCCGGGAAAGCTGATGTAGAGGGCAGAAGCCGAAACTGCCGGGAACAGCCAGAACAGCCAGAACTACCGGGAACTTCTGGAACTGTCGAGAACAGCCGAAACCGCCGGGACCTACCGGGAATAGCTGGAACTGCGGGAACTGCCAAAACTGACGGGAACTACCGGAATGGTTGGGAACTGCCGGAACTATCGGGAACAGCCGGAACTGGCGGAACTGTCGGGAACTACCAGAACAGTTGGAGCATCTGTCTCCGAAGGAGAGAAGCATGCAAGGGACAGCTAACTAACATTGGGACAGTTGTATGGTACTTAGCAGCAAATACACCAAGCGTGCAATGTTACAGCTAGCATGCAAGGGACAACTAGCATGCAACAGCAAGCATGCTAAGGACAACAAGCAAGCAAGGGACAACAAGCAAGAAAGGTGCAGCCAACACATAGGTTAGTATGACAACATGGTGTAGCAATGGCACATAATGCAGTATAGTGATGGGTACAGTCATGATTAATGAAGCATGATGAGATGCAGCATAGTGATGATGGGTGTAGAATGGTCCAGCACGGTGAGGTGCAGCATGATGAAAAAATGCAGCACAACGATAGGTGAAGGAGTCACCTTGGAGAATCAGTTGAAGTAGCGTGTCTTCAACTAATCTCATGTATCATCTTCTTAGAGATGATCTATGCTCTTATCTAGATAAGTCAAAGTGTTGACTTCTGTTGTAAACGTACTATCTCTCTCTCTCTGCTAAACTATTGAAGAACATATAAGAAGAATTGATCAAGGGTTTCCCCACATTGGGGTTTGTCCCTGCCTAGCGCCACATCTTGTGTCCTCTTGTCTTGGCTTGTCTTCTGCAATTTATGTTTATGTTCTATCTGCAGTTTACTTTAATGCTGATGTGATTGCTAATCTGGAAAAGATATTGAGCTAGCTGTGAAAATTGAAATAAATTGCTCTAAGCATAGAACATACCTAAAATTAACATGGTATCAGAGCTGAGGTGAAGACAATGCCCAAGTAAGAGTGAAAGAGCAATCACCGAAGATAGTTGGGAAAGGACAAAAGGATCAGTGGATTCCTCATCTCTCTTTAAATTCACCGAGGGTGAAGTCAAAGCAGAGAATATTATCAGAATGGCGCATCGGAAGTTTCTGATGGCCTACCTAAATATCACTTCATTGGGAAGTCCGGATCTAAGGGTGGAAGGAAAGGCAAATGCCTTGGTTGCAATAAGTTCGGCCATTATGCAAAGGAGTGTCTGAATGGCAGAGACACATCTCTTGATGAAGATAACAATCATTCCAGGGACATCTTCAATGATCAAAGCAATGACAGGTAATGCAGGTCATCAAGGAAATGGCCGACTCTTCAAAGAAAGCAAGGAACCCTAGGTATGAAGAATCAAATGTTGTTTTTGATAAGATAAAGAAGCGTTATCTTGTATTGGCCCTCTCCTTCAAATTTTTTTGGAATCTGGCTTATTGATTGTAGTGCTTCAAGGCACTTCATCGGATAGAAGGGTGCACTCTCTAATTTGGTTGAGATGGAAACAATCGTGGGATTATACTTGGAGCCGATGCCACCTATCCCGTAAAGGGTGTAGGGAATGTTACCCCTCAATTGAATGAGGGTAACTCGATTCATTTACAGAATCTCTTTTATGTACCTGATCGCAAGAACAACTTGGTGTCCATCTCGGAAATGGAAGTCAAAAGTTTCCGGGTGGCATTCATCGATGGAAAGGTATATGTTAAAAAATAGAATTTTCAAAGATGTTTTTGAGTTCAGGGTTGTATCAAGTTGCAGGAAGTTCACTGGGGACCATGTCCATTGACACATAGCACCGAAGTCTATGAGTCAGATGGTGACAGGGATGCCTAAATTCAAAAAGAGCATGAAAGTACATGTCTGAGATGTAACGAAGGAAAATCTTATAAGGGGACCATTCCCCTCATGTAGCAGATCCACAGGTTTGGAACAACCCGAGGGGTTTGAGATTCATGATCAGGAATCTCATGTATACAGGTGGAAGAAAGCCCTCTATGGCTTGAAACAAAACACCCCAGGCGTAGTATGAGAGGATTGATAGCTGTCTGATGAAGCTGAGATTCACTAGGAGTGAAACCAATCCAAACCATTATCTGAAGGTTGTGGATGATAGACCTCTCATACCGGCACCTTATGAGGACAACCTATTGCTGACAGGTGCAGACCCTCTCATTTGCAGAAGTAAGAGGGAGTTGGATTCCGGATGTGGAATGATAAACTACAAACCTGTGACTACCTCGAGGATCTTACTTTCAAAAGTAATATGGTAGTGATGTCGGACCGGTTTGGGAAATGCCTCCGAGTTTCATAAACTCATTCGCTTTGATGTTCTTGGTGAACTTCCATCCGGACATATGTTTTGCAATTATCATGGTGAGCTCATATTTGGTTAAGCCTCACTCGATTGGTGCCAAGAATCTTCCGAGATATCTTCGGGGCACAATCTCTCATGGATTGAGATACACTGCCAGAAATATGAAACTGCATGATTATTCGAATGTTGACTGGGCAGGCAGTGTGGAGGATCACTAGAGCACTTCTCAGCGCTGGTTCTCTTTGGATTTTGCTTCGATATCATGGATGAGCAAGAAGCAGAAGTCGGTTGCTATAAGCACCACCGAGACCGAATACATAGCTACAAGTATGATCTCATGTGAAGCTGCATGGTTGCAGAAGCTCTTAAGTGAGTTGTTTGTACACATGATGAATACCACTGTCATTCTCCGTGACAACCAGAGGGGGTATTCGATTATTGAGGAATCTCGTATTCGATGATTGCTCCAGCAGATAGACATCATACACTGCCTTATCTGGGATATGGTAAGTCGATGAGCGAGGAGGCTCCATCGCATTGAGACTGATATACAAGTCGCAGACATTTTGTCAAAGCCCCGAGGAAAAGTCAAATCTGTGACTCTCCCGAACGACTTGGAGTCGTTGAGAGACCTTCTTATAAGGGTCCTACATGTTGCATGCATTGAGCTCTAGGAGCTCTGGGGGGCTTGGGGTACTTACTGGAGCAATATACAACCACAGGGTGACTCACCCTCCCCTGGTGGTGCGCTATGTACAAGATGACAGGTTCAACCTTCCACTGTGATACCCCATGGCGACTGTGGAACAGGATGATTAGTTTTCCTGTGGGCCAGGATGATTAGTTCTCCCGTGGCAACTGTGGAACAGGATGATTAGTTCTCCTATGGGTCGGGATGATTAGTTCTCCCGTGGCAACTGTGGAACAGGATGATTAGTTCTCCTCTGGGCTGGGATGATTAGTTCTCCCGTGCCAATTGTGAAACAGGATGATTAGTTCTCCTGTGGGCCGGGATGATTAGTTCTCCCGTGGCAATTGTGAAACGGGATGATTAGTTCTCCTGTGGGCCGGGATGATTAGTTCTCCCGTGGCAACTGTGAAATGGGATGATTAGTTCTCCTGTGGGCCAGGATGATTAGTTCTCCCGTGGCAACTGTGAAACGGGATGATTAGTTCTCCTGTGGACCGAGATGATTAGTTGTCCCGTGGCAACTGTGAAACAGGATGATTAGTTCTCCTGTGGACCGAGATGATTAGTTCTCCTGTGGCAACTGTGAAACGGGATGATTAGTTCTCCTGTGGGTCCGAATGATTAGTTCTCTCATGGCAACTGTGAAACAGGGTGATTAGTTCTCCTGTGGGCCGGGATGATTAGTTCTCTCGTGGCAACTGTGCAACAGGATGATTAGTTCTCTTGTGGGCCGGGATGATTAGTTCTCCCTTGGCAATTGTGAAACAAGATGATTAGTTCTCCTGTGCGCCGGGATGATTAGTTCTCCCGTGGCGACTATGGGGCAGGATGATTCGTTCTCCTGTGGACAAGATGATTAGTTCTCCTATCGAGGCATCCTACCCATGCAGTCTGGGACACATGGGAAGTACCTCTCATCTCATCAATGAGAAGGGAAATGGGGTTAGGGACCATAGTAGTACTATCGATGGACGCATCGATGTATCTACTGTACTCCCTATGCTAGGATGACCTCCATTGATCTAGGATCAATGAAACTGATATGGGATCAGTATGAGTGGTTTGAGACACTCTCTTGTGATATTGATCTTGGATCAATAAAGCTGACTTCGGGCCAGTAAGAGTGATGTGACACACTCTCTTCAGATGAAACTGACTTTGGGTCAATAGAGAATGGTAGGAGACATTCTCGATCAATTCTTCTTCTTCATGGTTCAGCAGAGCAGAGCAATGCAGGGCACTGATGGCAGAGATAGTACAATCAGACATATGGATCAGCGAATGGAGTTCTCCCTAGTTGAGAGGGAGTGTTAAAATTTGCAACTAGGGCCAAACTCCATGTGGGTCATCTTATTAATGGACGTTGATATTTTTCTTGGACCCCTCTCATCGAGAGGTGTAGGATTGATCTAAAGATCATCCGATTCCGATAAGTATTAATGGAGATATGAATTTATTTGTGTTATGGGACAATTCGTCAAGGCTGGCCAGCAACCAAATAAACCCCACTTGTGCTCAACGTTTTAGTACAAATAGAGGTGGCCTTCAAGTCATTTCAACACACTTGGGATCTCTTCCTCTCTACTTGTCTTTGGGTTTTAGTAGGAGGAGAGATCCTAAGAGATAACGCTACCCTAATCCAGAGGGCAGAAGCCGGAACTGCCGGGAACAACCGAAATTGTCGGGAACTGTCGAAACTGCCAGGAAAGTTGACGCAGAGGGCAGAAGTCGGAACAGTCGGAACTGCCAGGAAAGCTGACGCAGAGGGCAGAAGTTGGAACAGCCGGAACTGCCAAGAACTGTCGGGAAAGTTGACGCAGAGGGTAGAAGCCGAAACTGCCAGGAATTGTCGAAACCGCCGGGAAAGCTGACGCAGAGGAAGAAGTCGGAACCGCCGGGAATAACCGGAACTGTCGGAACAGCTAGGAAAGCTGACGCAGAGGGCAGAAGCCGGAACTGTCGGGAACTGCTGGAACAGCTGGGAACGCTGATGCAGAGGGCAGAAGCCGGAACTACCAGGAACTGTCGGGAACTGCTGGAACTATCGGGAAAGCTGATGTAGAGGGCAAAAGTCGAAACTGTCGGGAATAGCCAGAACTGTCGGGAACTGCCGGAACTGCCGGGAACTGCCAAAAACTGCGGAAACTGCCGGAACTGCCGGGAACTGCCAAAAACTGCGGAAACTGCCAGAACTGTCAGGAACCGCTGGAACTGCTGGAACTGTCAGGAACTGCCAGAACAACCGGAGCATTTGTCTCTGAAGGAGAGCAGCATGCAAGGGACAGCGAACTAACAATGGGATAGTTGTATGGTACTTAGCAGCAAATACACCAAGCATGCAATGTTACAGCTAGCATGCAAGAGACAGCTAGCATGCAACAGCAAGCATGCTAAGGACAACAAGCAAGCAAAGTGTAGCCAACACATAGGTCAGTATGGCAACATGGTGCAGCAATGGCACATAATGCAGTACAGTGATGGGCACAGTCATGATTAATGAAGCATGATGAGATGCAGCATAGTGATGATGGGTGCAGCATGGTGTAGCACGGTGAGGTGCAGCATGATGACAAAATGCAGCACAACGATAGGTGAAGGAGTCACCTTGGAGAATCAGTTGAAGCAGCATGTCTTCAACTGATCTCATGTATCATTTTCTTAGAGATTATCTATGCTCTTATCTAGATAAGTCAAAGTGTTGACTTCTGTTGTAAACGTACTATCTCTCTCTCTCTCTGCTAAACTATTGAAGAACATATAAGAAGAATTGATCAAGGGTTTCCCCACATTGGGGTTTGTCCCTGCCTAGCGCCACATCTTGTGTCCTCTTGTCTTGGCTTGTCTTCTGCGATTTATGTTTATGTTATATCTGCAGTTTACTTTAATGCTGATGTGATTGCTAATCTGGAAATGATATTGAGCTAACAATGGAAATTGAAATAAATTGTTGTAAGCATAGAACATACCTAAAATTAACATATGTGGTATCGGGAAGTGGGACCACGCAACCAAAATCAAGGTTCCCCATGTAGTGTCACCCCTAAAGTTAGTAGCCAATAAAGGAGGTCCCATGAGACTAGGATACAAGGCTAACCATCAAATTGGACAAAGGAGACAAGAGCACCAACCAAACCCACTCTTTCCACTGAATCCCCCCACCAATCCATGTCCGAGAGTGTTCATGATAAGTAAACAAAATTACCAAACTACACAATGAAAATCCATACCTTTGGGGTCGGAAGGCCCACCTTCAAACATACCATCATAACAGATGGGCGAGGAACCACATGGCTAGCTTAGGAGGCAAAGATAGTGGCACATTGAACTGTCTGGTGGCTGCTAGGGGCCATTAGCTATCGGCTGAGGACCATCTAGGAGGAAGTTTTCTCCTATGGATACCACCCACAGATGGTGGGTAACAAGACCAATGACACTGCTTTTCACTACATGTGAAATGAGCAATCTAGCCTGTTTTTTTATTTTTGCATCTTTCTTTTTTTAATATAGACTGATGCACCATCTCTTCATGATCAATGTTTTCCACTTCTTTTTTTTGCTCTTTTGGAGAAAAACTATCTTTTTTTAGCATGTTTATAATTAACAATTTTTATTCATGGAAAGTACAACTTGAATGTCATGTTTCCAAGCAAGCAATGACCATCTAGTTTGAGATTCCAAGGGGTGAGGTTTGATAAGACAAAAGCAGTGTAAACGGGGGGGTGGTCGCTCACTGTGTCACGTGGCAGATGGCTAGAAGAACGGAGGTGTCATTTGACCTCCTAAGTATTTTTGACAAAAAGTTAAAAGGGTTGACTTTGGCATTGGAGTTTTTATCCTTTCTTGAAAATTAAAAGGTATGAAAGTTGGAGTTGTTACATGAAATAATTTGATAATTTTGCAATCGGGTGCATATATTTTTTTGTTTTGGGCATTTAGTATGGATAAATGGATGATATGGAAGATTGACTGATCTTGACTGTAAATTTGTTCTCTCACCTTACCAGGGTGTTAACGTTTAGCCCTAGTCTAGTTGGACCCCCCTTAAGGCCATAGGGTTATAGGAGGGGCACTACTTGGAAGACCCGAATTGAGATAGCGTGTTCATTTTACCTTACGCCATACTTGACACTTTCCATGCCACATTACAAGCCCCCTATACCACCTCATTCTTCAGGTCTAACTTGTCTTTGGTTCATTGGGATTTGGCACCCTCCCATATTCACAATCCTTGAGTAGGACTGGAAACATCACTCTAGAAATTGATGCAACTAAAGGAATAAAGAAACATAATAAAGAAACATAATTTGGCCACAATGAAAGAAAAAAAGTTCAAAATGCAAAACATGGTCCAGACATAAGATAGTGTGAGCGCAAAAGCCTAGAATGAGCTCTACCCTCCTCATTAACCATCACCCGGTTTGTGAGCACTTGATGCTCTATTACATCAAGAGGAACTATTGACCATGTACATATCAACAGTCCAGGAAGCAACGTATAAAGCAGTGGATCAAAATTTTTAGTCAATTTCATCATTGTAATCCCAAATTCTGCAAAATTATTGTAAATGATTCTAGTATAACTATTAAACCATGTAACAACACCTAGGTAAGCCTATGATTCTTCTCGAAAGGTTTTATCCTAGGAGTTTTTTAACCTCCCCAAATTACATTTGTTTGTAAACAAGAATAATTGGTAAATTTTTTCTCCTAGATATACCCCAATGCTAGGGTGAAGCTCATTGACGAGGTCTTAGGTGAGTCCTAGTGTTAACGAATCTATGTATTTTTCATACTAGATCATTTGTCTTGTCACAAAATTTGGTGGAGTCTCAAGATTTTTGTGTTTATGTGTATTTCCCCTTCCAAGGGTTGATATTGTAATATTTTGATGTAAAAGAGTTATCTAGGAATATTTTTTGTGAAAGGTTCATCATAATTAGAACACCATTACCAAAATATTTTTAGAAACACTTAGACGGTGGAAAAATAATTAATCCCCTCTTGAGTCCTTTTAACTTTAATTTCTTGTAAAAATAGAAATTAAATTAGCTAGAAATTATCTAAAAATAAAATGAAGAGAAAATTAATTACCCTCCAAGTGGAAAAATCATCAAAAAATTATTTGAGGTTATTTTCAAAAGAAAATTTCAAACCAAATATAAAATGCCTCATTTCCAAGGCAGAAGGACTTAGTCTAGAAATTCGATGTTGCAAAAAAAACTATTTTCCTAGCAAATCGAATTTTTTGGACCCAGCAGAGAATTATTTTGCACAAGTAACGATAATTCTATTTTTTGGAGGTTCTCCATGGTCCAAAAGTCAAAGTTTGACCCCTCCAGCACAGTGAACAAGGAAAGCCAAATTTTTTGGAGATTTGTGCTAGGTAATCAAGGGTTTGAATTTTTTCCTCCAGGATCAAGCCATGGATTGAGCGACTCGCTATTATTTTCCACTTGGAGGGGTTTTTCCCTCTCATTTTTTCTATATAAGGAAGATTTAAAGCTCCTCATTGTAACTTCAACTATGATGAAAATCTTTTGTATTGAGTTAAGCTCTGCTGGAGTTTCTACATTAATAAAGGCTCTATTTATTCATATTGCAGGTGCCAAAGGACTAAATCTTTGAAGACAAACTCAAAGTGTGAAGGTCCTTACCCTCACCTAGCCTAGAAGGCTAGGGTTTGGAGGGGTATTCAACTTAAAGAGGAGTCGTCCAACGCAAAGAAGCAAGTCATTCACCTTCTGAGGGTCAATCTAGGGTCTTAGGACCAAGATCTACAAGACCTAAGTCCCATTTTTGCAATGCCTACCCTCCTTGAGGAAGTCGCTAGCCCTAGACAGCTTTTCTACTGCTGCAACTGAGGCTTTTCTTGAGCAATTGATTTCTAAAGTGGTTTTGAAGGTGGATTCTCAAGGTTGAGGTCATTTTTGTGCCTTTTTTTTTAGTTTTCAAGCTAGACTGGCCTAGCTGCAAGGGCTAGAGGCCATTCTTGACCTAGCCGCAAGGATTGGAGGGCTAAAAGCCCTAGTCATAGCCTCTATTCAGCCTCCCCAAGAGGGCCGCAAGCCTAATTAGGCCTCTAAGCCTAGGGCGCAGCCCTAGAAGGCCTCAAATTCAAATTCTGCAAGTGGTTTCAAGGTTAATATTTTGTTTTGCAGGCCTTGTTACCCACCACTCGGGGGTAGTATCCATAGGAGAAAAATTTTCTCCTAGATGGTCCTCAGCTAGCAGCCGGCGGCCCCTTACAACCACCAGATAGCTCGATGTGCCACTATCTCCGCCACTTGAGCTAGCCATATGCTCCCTTGCCCATCTGTTACGATCGTATTTTTGAAGGTGGGCCTTCTAACCCCGAAGGTATGGCTTTTCATTGTGTAGTTGGGTATTTTTGTTTACTTATCATGGACACTTTTGGGCATGGATTAGTGGGGGGATTCAGCAGAAAGAGTGGGCTTGGTTTGTACTCTTGTCTCTTCTATCCAATTTGATGGTTAACCTTGTATCTTAGTCCCGTGGGATCTCCTTTATTGGCTACTAGCTTTAGGGGTGGCACTACATGGGAAACCCCGATTTTGGTTGCGTGGTCCCGCTTCCCAACACCATACACATCACTCTCCTCCACTCACCATAACCCCATTCACCATATTTCCCATCTCGGTACACATTTGTCCATCAGGTCCACAATGAGTTAGCCTCCGCTTCCCCTTGTCCACACTTTGGGTAGGGCCTGGAACGATGCCCTGGAGGTTGATGTAGCTAAAAGAAAAGAAAATGCATAATTTGGCCACTCTCAACACGAAATGTACCATAAAATGCAAAATATGGTCAAGACATACAAATTTAACATGTGGGCAAAAGTCAAGCATGAGCTCTACCCCTAATATCATGGCCATCACCCTAGTTCCTAGGGCCCCTCATATTAAGGAACCCATGATTGTCCCAACCCCTGGTGAGCGATGAACTGCCCCACCTTAAGGGGGTAATCACTGCTATATCTTGCATATCATGCTCTCATCCCCTGGAGCCCCGAGCAATTTCAAAAGAGAAATCAATAAAAAGCAAAAGGCATATGAAGAAGGGTAGAAAAACAGACGTCAGGGTAACTCATGCACCAGGATTTCTCCCTCAAACATTCATATACCCAAGTGTGGGTTTTCCTTATTATAGCTACCCTTGTACTGTGGCATGTGGCTTGAAGCCTTCCCTTGATGCCCCACTCCATTTCATCATTACATCGCATACCACCTACCATTTGATGCATGTACCATGGACATGTCACCCCCTTAGAGGCTGAAACCACCTAATAGAGTCCTTAGTCAACCTTCCTCCTGAACTTGGAGACACGTGTATGTTCTGCAGTGCATTATGGAAGGGCATGCCACTATGAAGTGTCCATTTGGTTCCATGATTTGTAAGCTCATTTACTCAATTGTGCTAATGTTTAGTTATATTAGAAGGTGAGGGAACTCATTGGATCTTATACAGGATTACAGATGGGTCTTCGTCTGGGGTTTGGTCTCCCTATACGGGGTCCAAGCCCTCCAAAGGGTCATATTGGCATTTGTAGGGTGAGCATTGAGAGCCACGGGTCTCTACCATAGCAGAGAACAAATTGCCGCTCCATGGGATCCTTTAGTTTCACTCATTGCTTGCTCATGTTCCACCTATTGGACAATGATGCTGCACCTGGACCACCTTGCGCAACCAGCTCCACTCCTGCACCACACACTTGGCAGTTAATCCAAGGCCTACATGAGGATGTGTCTCGTCGAATGTTGCACGAAGCGGGAGCGAAGCGGAAGCATTTTTTGGAAGCGGGGACGCCGAAGCGTCATTTTCCAAAAATCTAGGAAGCGAAGCGTCCGCGGAAGCGTCTGCTATATATATATATATATATATATATATATATATATATATATATATATATATTATATTTTTTTGCATTTATACTCAAAACAAACATCCCAAATACCAAATTAATTGTAGAAGACATGAAAAAATGCATATTTTTGCATAAATCAAGATAGATATAACATCCATTGTACATTAATGATCTAGAATCTAGATTCTTCTCCTCTTGTCTAGCCTTTGCCTCTACCTCGATTGTCTAGGGATATTAGTCAACATTGCCCAATTTTGATCAAACTACCTAATTCAAGACTTAAAATATGGTAGAAAAAGCTTAACATGTTTGATCGATGATTTTGACTTGATTGAAAGGTAATTTTTTGCTAAGGGCGTGCCGCGTGACAAAGGAGTTCAACAATTAACACCACCAACACCAGGGTACATATAGGGCTTGGTGCTCTTGATTAAATGCTAATCGCATACCTTCATACTTGATATAATCTAATGAAATGCCACAATCCCATTGATCCTGAATACCTGAAAACTGTTAAGTCTGCTGAATTTTGAATAGGATATGAAATTCTATTTTCTCCATATGAAGTCCAATGAGGCTGGAACCACTCTCAAACATTCTGAGTCATTTCATGGTAATGTTAAAAATTTAAGTAAAAGGATGAAAATGAAAAATAAAGGAGAATGTCACTTTTACTTTAAGAATTTAACATTACCATGAGGGAGCATCTGCTATATTTATATTTCTTTTTGCTTTCATTTGTCACCCTAACCCAAGGTGGACCCACCCCCAACAAGCAAACTCACCTAAAATTTAAAAAAAAATTGAAAAAAAAACGATTTTCTAAATGCTTTTCCGGAAGCTTTTCTGGAAGCGTCTGGGAAGCGTCTGGGAAGCGCCTGGGAAGCGTCTGGGAAGCGTTTGGGAAGCACCGTACGAACCGCGCTTCGGCGCTTCGGAGCGCCAGCGCTTCCAAATTTCCAAGAAGCGGCTAAAAAATCCGGAAGCGCGCTTCCGGCCAAGCTTCCTAGGCGCTTCCGTACGGGACGCGCTTCGGGGCTTGGAACCGGGGGGGGCGCTTCGTGCAACACTGGTCTCGTCATGGGAGACAATGGGAGGGCTTACATCGTTCTTCCATCCCTTACAGATGGGATACATGCCTGTTCGATCCATTTGGAGACCCATAAGGATGTTTTCTTTGTTCACTATGTCCTGATTCGTCTCATGTGTTTGTTGTGTTGGCATTCCTTTTAAATTCTTTTGATGATTACGATGCTTGTACAGTTTGTCACCAGTTACAGGAAAATGGTTTGTCACATTCGGCACGCGAGGAAGTTGGTTCTATTGTTCAGAGCATTCACGAAGCTGTTCAAATTGATTTATCTCTGTTAACTACTAACTAGGAATTTGATGCTTTAATCAGCCCATCTGATCATGATGACTATCATTCAATTTACCATTTTCCCATCAGCAAATCCGATGATAGTTGTCCTACATTCTTTGATCCTTATGGTTTAACATCTCACTATTTGGGTACTTGTCAAGTAGTTGAGGCACTTCAGCCTTCGCTAATGGTTATGTCAGGTCCTCACTATTTTGACAAGCCCTCTAAATATGATCAGATTCATTTCCCCTCGCAAGATTCTCATCTTGATACTATGCCTTTAATTGAAAATTCACCTCTTCAAGGATTTCAAGGTTTTCAAGAGGACTGTTTCGAATTTTACGATCCAATCATTGAATGGTTGGAGCAATCCTACTTGGCAAGCTCTGTCACAAATAAAAAGTTTCGATTTTTCCCTGTGTTTGCTAAGTGCAGTGCGGATGAAGATACGTTCGCAAGAAGTTTCTAAGGTTTGTGTAATTATGGTTTTCATCGAAAAGGTAAGAACGCAAGTTGGTTAGAGGTAGTGGCTATGACATATCTTTTTGCTGACAAGCAAGATCTTCAATTTGTTGTGCAAATTATTCAAGCTCTTACCTCTTTTCTTGCACACAACTTTATATCAGTTTTAATCGATCGTATCTTTGTGATTGCAGGTCGGGAACAACTACGGTGGCTTCATTGGAAATTTCATTATACTTGACCCCGACCTTCTAGCTACTTGGGTTAGGAGTAGGTTTAGTTGCATGTTAGTTTCCTTTGCACATTCATCCCGCACTCGTTTTCTATAGTTTCTCTTGTTTTTTGTAACTTTCATCTTGCATACTCTTTTCGGTTAGCCTCCTTTTGTTTTTGTCCTCATAGTTTTGTTTCCTTGTGTTTTGTCTTTTGTGTTTTGTTTAATGAGACTTTGCATGAAGGGTGTCCTATTTGGGCTTGAAAGACAATGTGGAAAAATAGAAAAGGACTTTGTGACACTGTAACATTTGGCTAACTCTTTGTCCTTCTTCCTTGTCTTGGTTACACCTTTTAGTCGATGATGTTCCGACAGAAAATACGATCCTTGCGTAAGGAAAGCCTTGTGTCGAACCATGATCTCCATGTCTATTCTGGAAACCTCATGCCTACACTCGGGTCTTTATGTTTCAGTGTTTTTAGGCTGATCCAATCAAGTAGAGAAGGAAAAGGGGAAAATCTAAACGAGCAAACCAATATCAAAGGTCTTATATATGCTTCTCTGAAGGGACAACCTCTTCTACTCTCAATAAGTCGGGATCCCTCTTCCGCCCATGAAATAAATAAGTGTCGATGCATAGTCCTATATAAAATAAATAAATAAAGGCGAAAGAAGAGAAAGGCTTCCTACGCAAAGAGGTGAAGCAAGCAACTCCGTCGGGGTACTATCCAGGCCTGCTGGCAGCGGATCAATGTTTGTGTCCCTAAAGTGACTCCATCGGGGTACTGTCCAGGCCTACTGGCAGCAGAGCAACACCAGAGATGAAAAACTATACTCTGAAAATATAAAGCTCGCAAACTTCATTACCCTTTCCTGATTCAAAACATTGTGTGATCGTTGATCTTGTGTTTGTGTTTAACCGAGTAAAGGAATGAAGGGGACTATGTTTATGCATGGGGTAAGTGGGGAATCCATGGTAATCTGAACGATGAATCAATACTCCTTGAAGAACTAGACCCTGCACGAAAGAATTGACCAAGGTAGAGAAGCTGGAGTTCTACTAGTGTGTCGCCAAGTGTTGTCGCTGCGACAAACACCCTCCAAAATTTTACCTACACTTGAATTTTGGAGCCTACTATGGATCTTTCGATCGGTCATTTCGTGGTCACTTCTTGATCAATCGAAGTCACTTGCTCACACATGCTCAGTTTGCAACAAGTTCATGAGCGCATTCTTTTACGCAAGCTTGAACAAGCATAGCACAGAACACCAATGTAGTGCATGTGCAATGTTCAACCCATGTCGACAGTCAGTGCGCACTGTCATTGACAGTGCCTCACTTTTAGTTGTGTTTGTACTTTTATTTTGGTGAGTCTTTCAAATTGTCTCTATTGCGCACCTTCACTTTCGCGAGTGTCGTTTTCATGCTTTCGATTGTCGCTTTCGCTTGCTTTCACTTTAATTAGTGTTGTTTTCAGTTATCTTCGCTCTGGCATATGTCGCTTTCACTGTCGTTCACGTATTGCAAGTGTCATTCGCACTTTTTCTCTTCATATAGTAAATGTCGTCTTATAGCATGTGAAGTGTCACACAATGCACGAAAACTAGTTTTTGTGGTTTCAAAGGGTAACCTTTCTGTAAATGAGTTGGTCGTACCATGTAAACATGTATCGCACTCATTTTCAAAGTTTCAAGCAATGTCGCACAAGTGTCGTCACGGTCGTCGCAAAGTGTATCTTTGGTGTAGGTCATCGCAAAGTTGTTGCATTAAGGAAAGGATGTTGTTCATGTGTTCCGGTGTTCCATGTTGTGTCGTCGAGTGATCTAAGTGTGTGGTCATGTTCAAAGTCATGCTTTTGCCTCTCTTCCTCTCATTGATCCGACACTTAAATCAAATTGGCAAAACTCTCCGACCAAACCACTCAGTCTCCTTTAGTCAGTCTGAACTACGCATTGTGCAGTCTTAGCCATCAAGCAACAGCCTTGTCTCTTGGCATTACACAATGCACAGTTTTGACCTCCCAGAACTGCGAATACGTAGTTTTGACCTCCCAGATCTGCGAATACGTAGTTTTGACCTCCCAGAACTGCGAATACGTAGTTTTGACCTCCCAGATCTGCGAATACGTAGTTTTGACCTCCCAGAACTGCACACTGCGCAATCTCAATTCTCAAGCCCAGCCCCTGAGCTCCAGAACTATGCAATATTTCCCTCCATCCATGCTTGAACTGCACATTGTGTAGTCTCAATCCTCAAGCCTCAGCCTTGAGCTCCTGAACTACGCAATTGAACAATCACTTGGGCTCCCTATCCTTCCAGCACTTCGTAGTGGAAAAACTCAGTGCTCAAGCCCTCAACCTGGATCCTTGAATCCCTCAACTGCGTAATCATTCATCCTAGGCCTTCAGAACTGTGCACTGCGCAGTCTCAAGCCTCAAGCCTCCAACTTGAGCCCTTGAGTCCCTCAACTGCGCAGTCCCTCTGCCTAGGCCTCCAAAACTGTGCATTACGCAGTCTCAAGGCTCAAGCCTCCAGCCTGAGTCCTTGAGTCCCTCAACTGCGCAATCCTTTGACCCTGGCCATCCTGAACTGCGCATTGCGCAGTCTCAAGCCTCAGTCCTAGACCTTGGCCTCTGGAACTGCACAATCCCTGAGTCAATCACTCAAGTGGTTTACGCGATCAAAATCATCGATACCATACAAACTAATTGGTTTCTAAATATAAAGATGTAATGTGTACCTTTTGTGTGTGTTGCACATCATGGAGATCAAAATATTGCTCCATCTGTAGTATCCAAGTTACTAGATCCTTGTGTTAGTTTTTGTAGCATTGGATGTGTTCTAGCCATGAAATTTGGTGGAGAGGCTAGAATACATGAGATCTCCAAAACCCAGAAAACGTTTCTAGAAATTCCGCCAATATTTCATAAGTCTAAACTTAGGGAATATGGTTAATTAATCAATGTTAATTAATTCAAGGCGAAAATCATCTAGAAACTCACACGGATCGATCCATAGATGATCCTAGTCATTGATTAAGTTTTAATCTTGGTCGTTGGTGCTCCAACAGAGGATTATAAGAGGAGATCAATGTGGTGATGGAGAAATCACTTTTGAGGCACTTGAGCAGTTCGATTTCTTAACAGATCGATTTCCAGAGTAGCAGCAGTCAGTTGCCACAGAGAGCTAGAGATCGAAGCAGTGATTGAGGGGCAGAGACAGTGAGGCTGGAGGAAGTATTCCAGATCCAGTGAGTGCATTTGCAAAGAGGCAGAAGAGCCACAGAGAAGTTGACGCAGGGACAGCGCAGCAGCTTCTAGAGGCAAGTTCCATTTGCTAAGAGGGGAAGACGTCTTAAGTTCTAGAGGTCGTGAAGGAGTCTCGAAGTGTCGAAGAAGAATCTTTCCAGCCAGCAGAGGGAAGAACGACTTCATCAGAGACCACTCAGAGGCTTGACATCAAGCAGGCAGCACAGAACAGTGCAAACATTGACGCAGAGGGTCAAAGGGCCGAGTTTCTAAAGGCAAGTTGTATCGGGGAATGCCTGTGGGGTGAGGTAAATTCCTCACAAGATTTTTGTTGGTATTTTTCTCTGTAGGATTGCCAAATTTCGGCATCCAGTTGTACTCGGAATTTCTCACTGCTGCATAATAATAAAACCCTCAGTTGTTGCACTGGTTTTCCCAAGTTGGGTTTTCTCGAGGACTTTTGTCCAAAAATAATTGTGTTAATTTTATGTGTGTGCTATAGCATTTCTCAGCTTCTAGCGTTTTATTTTTTTCCGCAAAATTTTATTTGTGAAGGTTGCAGTGTATTTATTTCGATATTTGTCGTAGCAGATAAATTGTTAATTAATTAACAATTAGGAGAAATAATATATGTTGCTGCAATAGGGCTCCAGTTTTGGAATTTTCACACCTTGCCATCAAACTTCCTCATATCGACCTTTGGAATGTGGTGGGTCTTAAACCCAACATTGTGTTGAAATCACGATTGTCGTTACACCAAAACCCGCAAGTGTTAGTAAACAGACGCATCGCCAGAGTTAACGGATCCCCTAGAGGCAGCTAAACACATGTCACGAAAGACACGAGGAGCGTTGGTTTATCCAATGTCCAACAATCTCCCCCCCAATGCAAGCCGAGTGTGATTCGAAGTTCGAACTTGAGACCTTTGGCTCTGATACCACTTGTTGGAATCACGATTGTCATTACACCAAAACTTAAAGGTGTTAGTAAACAGATGCATCACCAGAGCTAACGGATCCACGAGAGGCGGTTAAGCACATGTCACGAAACACACGGGGAGCGTTGGTTTATCCAATGTCCAACACATTAGAGTCTCTAAAATAATAATTCATATTCCTTTTGTCCTCATCATGATTTTGATGGATTACCTTGTCACCATTGGGAAGTCTTTCTTGCAGCAACTTTGTCAACCCTTCCTTCAACCCTTCCATCTTGACATTCATCATTCCTTCCACGTCTACTTTTAAACTATCATTCAACCCTTTTATTTATGTTTTTAAAGTTTAAACCATCCATGTCCCCTTTTAAGCCATCCATGTCATCTTTGATTGCTCTTTGTGGGAGCGATATTTGTTGCACTTGGTCCTGTAATTTTGATATATCATGTTGCAATTCTTCCTCTTCATGCGTCATAGTAGAGTTTTCTAAGGGCTTAATGGGAGTAGAATTCTTTTGTTTGGGAGGCATTTTAGAACCAAATACTGATATCTATGCTTCAATATGCCCTTGGAATCACTTCAACTGATTTTTCAAACAAAAGTTATTCAATTTTTAAAAAGTTATACACATTTTTCATGTTTTTAGGAGTTTGATCTTGAAATGGTTGTAACTCTGTAATTTCGGCTCTCCAAAGTCTGAAATTTTGTCTTGTGGTAGCCCTCTTGAGTCTTGTTTCCAACAACACAACTCATACTAAGATTGGATTCTTCAAGGTAAAGTTACGCCCAATTTCCCACAATGACCTGGTTATGGTCTGGTTCAATAAAGCAAAATTGTATGGAATGTCACGTGTCACTATTTCAACCTTCGGCCCTGAAAATGATACACGGAAAACTACAGTCCATGTGCTTTCAATCACTTTTTACGAAGTTCAAATCTGATGCTCATAGAGAAAGTTATGATGATTTTTCCTAGGTCACATGTTTGAGACTGAATTCTAGAGCATGCAAAAAACCCTAACTTCTTCGGACCATATCTCAGAAAATATAGCGAACCAAGATCTCAAATTTCTACACAAAGTTCACAAGGAATTCTACTCCACAAGGTCGAAATTTTAGCTTCTAAAGCTTCGTAAAAGAAACGTTATAGCGAAAATGCCAAGATGACCTGTTTGAAGCAACGAAACCCTAGGATCCAAAGCTCTAATACCAAATGTTATGCAACCAGATCACAAAACAAAAGAAAATATAGATCAATGACTTAAAAATTATCCTCTTCAAGGGAGAAACCTCCTTTACATTACATAAATGAACAATTCTTGGATGATACAAATGATAAGACCTCCTTGGTATATATAGGAGTTTAGGGAGTCACAATACAATAAGAACCTACATAACAATAATAATGTAAGAGCACAACAATAACAATAGTGAGCTTCTATGGGGCACAACAATAACAATATGGGGGATACATGGGCACAACAATAACAATAGAGGGCTATACTAACAATAACAATAAGGGGGATAGACTAGTATTATAGGGACCTAACATATAGCTTCGCACATAGTTGTGCTAGCTGCCATATACTTTGCCTCTGCAGAGATCAGTGCTATTGACTTATGCTTCCTACTACACCAAGAAACCATCCCTAATCCAATGCTAAAACAGTACATGTGTTACTTTCCTATCCACTGAACTGTCTGCCCAATCTGCATCTGTGAACCCACATAGTCTAACATCATCCCCTCAGGTATATTTCAACCCATACTCTATTGTGTCACGCACATACCTCAAAATGTGTTTCACTGTTGTCCAATGTACTGTCTTTGGTTTCACCATAAACTGACTAAGAATATTGACCGCGAAGCAAATATCTAGCCTAGTGTTGACCAGATACATGAGAGAATCAATAAGTTGTCTATACAAGGTGGGATCAACATCCTTGTCATCTAATGCATCTATCTTCTTCCAGTTGGTGATCATGGGCATAGACATGGGTCTACAATCCTGCATTCTGAATCTCTTCAGAATATCTGTAGCATATCTCCCTTGACTAAGGAAGATCTCCCCGTCCTTCTGCCACACTTCCAATCCTAGGAAATAGTGCATCAACCCCAAATCCTTCATATCAAACTCTACTGCCAGGTTCCTCTTGCAATCCTCTATGAGCCTTGATGACCCTGTCAAGAAGAGATCATCCACATACAATACTAGGATGAGTGGCTCATCCTCTACCATTAAATAGTAAAGGTTGGGATTTACATCACTCTCGACCACTCCCATCTACTGCAATTAGCTATCAATCCGACCATACCATGCCCTGGGAGCCAGCTTGAACCCGTATAGAGCTTTCATCTTGTACACGTGTGCACCCTCATGAGTCTCGAAGCCCTCTGGTTGTTCTATGTATACCTCCTCCTCTAACACCCGATTCAAGAATGTACTCTTGACGTCCATCTGGTGAATCTGCCACCCCATCTGAGTTGTTAGGGATACAACTGACCGGATAGAGGTGTATCTAGCAACTGAGGCGAAGGTCTCCTCATAGTCTATCCCTTCTTTCTATGCATACCCCTTTGCCACAAATCGAGCCTTGTACTTTTCCACGATCCCATCTGCAGCGTACTTGATCTTGTAGATCCAACAAGAACCTACAATTGACTTGTCCTAAAGCCTTGACACCACCTCCCAAACGTCATTCGTCATAATAGAATTGTACTCCTCTACCATGGCATCGACCCACACCTGATGTTGTGCGGCCTCCTGAAAACTGGAAGGTTCTGCAACTTGAGCCACCAATTCTTGGTACCTGTTAGGTTGTCTGCGCTCTCTTTTGTTCGTCTTAGGAGCTCCAATGAACTCCTCTGCATCTCTTAATGTATGGCGAACTTCTTTGCTGGTTCGACCACTAGTGGTGGGAGGTTCAACTAGCTCCTCCTCATCCTACCTCTGCTGCTCTGTCTGCTATGAACTCACTTGATCCCCTGCGCCTAAGGAAATGCTAGTACTAGTCATTGTACTGGATTCACAGTCTTTTCTAAGTTTTGTCCCTGCTGCTGGACTAATGGAGCTTCTATTGGCTCACTCTGATCTCTTGCTGGCATCTCACAAGACTTCTTGAAGGCTCTGTTCTCCACAAACTTCACATCCCGTCTCACTACGATCTTCCTACTACTAGGAACATAGATCCTGTATGCCTTTGAGGTTTCACTATACCCAACGAGAAACCCCTTCTCCGCAGTCTGATCCAATTTGGTACACTTCTCATCTAGCAAATGGCAATAAGCTATTCTGCCAAAGATTCTGAAGTGACTTACCTCGGGCTTCTTTCCTAAAAAGACCTCTTCTGGTGTTATTTTCCCCAATACCTTATGAGGAATCTTGTTTTGAATAGACATTTTTGTGTTACATGCCTATGTCCACAAAAGCATGGGTAAATCCTGGTCATATAACATTGCTTTTGCATCCCCAACTATAGAACTGTTCTTTTGCTCTGCTACCCCATTCTGTTGTGGATTGTATGGAGTTGTCCACTCTCTTTTGATGCCTTCCTTCACACAGAAATCTGTGAAGTCTTTATATGTGTACTCCCCACCATTATCTGAGTGAAGCACCTTGATCTTCTTCTTTGTTGCATGCTCTACCAGAGCCTTAAACTCTTTGAATTGATCAAAGACCTCATCTTTGGTCTTCAAGAAGTAGATCCAGGTCTTCCTGGAATGGTCATTAATAAAGGTGATAAAGTACTCAGCCCCACTGAGAGATCTAGTGGACATAAGGCCACAAATGTCTGAATCTGTAAGTCCCAACACGCCATCTGCTCTACTGTCACTTTCTTGGGAATGCTTCCTTAGCATATTTCCCAAGCACGCACCCTTCGCACACATCATCGTATGATGTGCCAAGTTCTGGAACACATGTCACAGTCTCCCTAAGCATTTTAAGTGCTCCTTGGTGTAAATGTCCCATTCTCCCGTGCCATAGTTCATTCAGGTCTTTCCCACTACTATCGTCATTGCCTACTAGTGCCATTGGAGAATCAAGTTGCAACCTGTACAATCTGTTGCTTCGAACTCTAATATGTCTCACCCTCTTCCAACTCGGGTGTCTGACAAACACCCTCTTCCTTACGAAGTGAACATCATATCCCTTATCATGTACCTAGGATACTAAAATCAGGTTCATACCTAATCCCGGCACATGCAGTACATCTGTAGCATTGGTACTTGCTCTTGACTCCCTCTAAAAATCGATGGTACCTCTCCCCACTGGAGTGCACTTCATCCTGTTTCCCATCATAATCTGGAAGTCGATCTGCTCTTCATTGTAGCTAAAGAAATATTTTCTAACCCTTGGCATGTGAGTTGACCCTCCATTGTCTATATGCCAGACACCTTGTGAAGCTGAGCCAGATAAGCAAGAAAATTCGTCCTCTAATCTAGAAGAAAATTCTGAAGCCCCCTGAATATCACATCTATCCATGGCCATACTTGAGAATTCTGGAGAATCCCTGAATATCACATCCATCCATGGCCATACTGGAGAATTTACTGAAGACATCCTGAGTACAAATTTGTGTTATTTCTCTTTCACTGGGCGTTGATTCTGCTCTAGCAATTCACTACAAAACCCTTTTGCGCCCAAACAAGAAATCTGCTCAGCGAAAATATTGATCTACTTCACTCGAATTGCTTCCTAGCATCACCACTACCTGTTGGAACTACTACTGGGCTCTGTGAATTTTTTTGCCACTTACACTAGAAAAAGTCTAACCCTCTGCCCAATAGTTTCAACTGTCTGGCCAGCCTCTACGCAAATTTAGAAATCGAACTACCAGACTCCCTCTGAATCTGGACAATTTCTTCCTTCTGCCTCTAAGCTTCGTGTCTGATCAAATGAGCTCTGACACCATGTGAAAATTCCTTGAAATGCAGCAACTGGAATAGTTTATTAATTTTTTAATCAATATTAAATTTAATCACTGCAATTTGTTTACAAAATAAAATAGAAGTTGCGAAAATAAAAACTCTAGAAATTGAGAAATTTTAGCGCACACAAATTATGACACCATTATTTTTGGACAAATGTCCCTAGAAAAACCTAATGTGGGAAAATCGGTGCAACAATGACAGTTGTTATTATTATGCAACAGTAGAATTTTTTAGTACAATAAAATGTCGCTAAACTGGCAATTCTACCCAAGAGAAATACTGGCAAAAATACACTGAGGGATTTTACCCTCTCTCCAAGCAATCCCTACACTTGATTGCCTTTGAAAAGCAAGTCATCCAACTCAAGGTTACTTGGGAGCGGGAGCAGAAGCAGGAGCGAGAGCAACATTTTCAGAAGCCCCCAGTTTGGGAGCGAATCAGGGAGCGAATTTTTATATAATATATATTTTTTATATTTTGATGCATATATGTCAACAAAGCATGTAGAATGATGAATTATATATAAAAAGCATAAAAACATAGATTGAACCATATAACATCAATGATCTAAAAGTTATAATCTTCATCAACCACATCCACAAGTTAGTAACATACAACATATTGAGTCTCATGATTCATCAATCTTAAAGTTTCAAGCTTTCAAAATTCAATATATAACATTTATCATCATTGATCACCAAAGTTGTACTTGTAAGCTAATTGTAAACATTACAACAAAGAATATCCAACATGAAATGAAACAACTTTCAACTTTCATGAAGCATCATATTCATAATTCATTACCAATGAGTTATAATTGCCAACTTCAAACTTCAAACTTAAATTGTAATATATTGTTTAGAAAAAATATCATGATAAATATGAAAGTGTCAACGGTTATTAAAACTACTACAAACTAGAAAAGATAAGTAAATCTATTACCTATAGCTTCATCTTGCCACGAGAAATGTCTAATTTCTGAGCAGGTCGTGGTACTGGTGGTCTTCTAGGAGTCTCCTCCCAGATAGTCGCACGACCAGAACCAGAAGGCACATGCCATCCATGTGAGGATGTAGATGGAGGCAACAGCAGCAAAGGAACAATAGTTGGAACTCAAGCACTGGCACTGCTACTGGATGGTGGGGGTGGCATGGTTGTTGTTGCTTCATCATCATCTCTCAAGATGTATAGTGTCATCCTCCAAATTATCATCCTCTAGGTGGTTGTCCCAAATTTTATATATTGGATCCTCATAAGCCCGACCACAATAATGACTCAACAACCTCAAGTTATAGTGCACATAAACCAAGCTTTCTACCCGGTTTTCATTGAGCCAGTTTCTTCTCACATTATGTATGAAGTTGTAGGTACTCCAACACCTCTCTGCAGAAGAAGTATTTACAACCTATGAGAGAACTTTTTTTGCCAATTTTGGAAAACGTCCCATGCCGCCATATGCTTCCCACCATGTGAGAACATCAAATTTGTCTCTATCTTCCATTGCATGCAAAGAACCAAACAAACTAGTGCAACTAAAGTATCTGCCTAATTCAAAACGCAGATTAGCACACTCCTCCTTGTCAAGTACCAACTTGTCTAATGCTTCCATATATCCTTTAGATACCTCTAGATCTGTATGGGGTTTGATCCTAGCCCCACCCCCAGGTGCAAGTTGGCCCAACCAAGATGGAGAGTAGTATTTTGGCATAAGGAGATATGCCAAGGCATGTAGTGGAACATTAAGTTTATTACACTAAATTGTGAATCATTGTATACAAGTTGGGATCATTTTCCTAAACAATACCTGTTATTTGCACCAACATGCTATCAATTTGCTCATAACCTACCCAATCACTGGTTTATTTATATCTGCAAAACAAATCATACTACAAATGGGCTTGGCGAATTGCAATACTTCCCTCACACGTGCCCAAAATAAACCATCAAGAGTGGTCTCCTCCACCTGTTCAAAACCTTGATTGTCAATTGCATTTGTAGCCCTGTCCTTTAATACCTGCCAGTGTTGACTTGATACCATGCTAGCCAATGACTCTTTTACCTTCAAAAGGCACCTGAAGATGAGGTAATAGCTAGCAAATCTAGTCTTCGCAATCTTCAACAGCTCCAATCTTGAGTGACTGCGGAAAAGCCCATGGGTATTGCTATGATTTGTAATAAATTTTATCATTTGTTTGCCTCTCTTGTACAAATCACCAATCCATTTGTATTGTTGGTTTTTGTTCTTAATAATATCATGCATCAAAAGGTTCATTATGTGAACAAAATACCCAGACCAAAATATGTTGGGGTATTTATCCTCAATAATTGCTCCTGCTGCCTTACAATTAGCAGCATTATCAGTGATGACTTGGATGACATTGTATGGCCCAATACGTTCAATTGTTTCAAGTAATGGTTCTGCAATGTTGATGTCGGTCTTGAACTTCTCTGAGTAATCATATGCTGAAAGGAAGATGGCACCACTAACAGACACAGCAAGAACACTTTGTTGATCTTGGGTAGCATCGCATGTGCTCTAGCTCCGAAATTTTGTGGAGGGCTAGAACACATGAGATCTTCAAGAGATGGAAATCATTTGGTGAAATTCCACCCTGATTGTGTTTTATTAAAATAATTAATATTTTTAATGGGGTTCCTAAGTCTAAACTTAGGAAAATAAAAATATTAATGGGCATTAATGAAAATATGGGTGACAAGCTTCTAAGAGATGAGGATAAAGTCTAATTTAATCTTATCCATTGATTAGAGGCTTAATCTCGGTCATTGATTCATCAACAGGAAAAGTATAAGAGAAGGCTTGGGGGTCAGTTGGAGATACGCCGGGCAAATACTCAGTAACCCGAGGGAAATCGATTCTCAAGGAGTAAGAATCTGATTTCAAAGGGAGACTTGCAGGGTGAAGGAAGAGGAGGGCATCAGCATCAGTCAGACACTAAGGAGGAGGTGACATAATGCATCAGAGAGACGGCGCAAAGGGGGAGCTCTGAGAGACAGCGCAGCTAGGGACGCAGTTCTCATGCAGTCCTCAAGAAGAAGATGCAGAGGTGACGTAGAGAAGGCTGGAGGGTCTCTGGGGTGTCAGAATTTCTCCAAAATGAGCAGAAAAATGATCTCAGGTGTTTTCTCAAAATTTTCTCTATGTTCTGCAGAATCATTCCTTGTAAAGAGATTGTTGTTGAAGATTAATAAATAAACCCTCATCTGTTGCATCGGTTTTCCCGCATTGGATTTTTCCGGGGACAATCGTCCAAAAATAACTGTGTTGATGTGATTGATTCTTGTGTTTGTGTTTCACTGTTATTTTCTCTATGCTATTATGTGACAATTGCAGTAGAATTTATTTTGATGTTTACTGAAGGGTTTTGTAAATAACTTATTGTGGAAAATAAGTAGAAGAAATAAATCAGTTACTGCAGTAGAATTTCATGTTAGAAATTTTCACATGGTATCAGAGCTAAGATCGGACAATAAGATTAGAGAATCTGCAATGAGTCGGGAGCATGACGCTAGAGCAACAACTCAGAAGGACTCGCGCAGTTCTCTCGGGAAAGAGGAAAGCACGAAGAATATGGATCATGACTTTTCTATGTTAGCTTCGAGACTGGAAGAAGAAGTTACTTGCTTAGCAAGTTCTGCCTCCTCTAAGGTTTGGTATACTGATAGTGGAGCTTCTGCGCACATGATAGGAATACGAGAATGTTTCTCGAGCTATCAAGAAGAACGGATGAACTTCCAAATCACCATGGGAAATAAGTCAAAATGTACCCCTGTAGGAAGAGGTACTATAGTTTTTCAAACAGAAGCAAGGGATCGGCTTCGAGCGACCAATGTGTTGCATGTGCCTGGATTGGGGATGAACTTACTCTCTGTATCTCAGTTACAAAACACGGGCTATGATGTTTTCTTCATTGGGAAGAAAGTATATGTTAAACATGCAAGTTGGAAGAAGAAGGCCCAAATTGGAGTCAAAATTAACAGATTGTATAAGTTACAGCTAGAATCTCCAATGGCAGTGATAAGCAGCAATGGGGAAAAAGATTTGAATGAACTATGGCACAGGAGGATGCGGCACTTACACCATGGGTGTCACGCCCCTACACCTGCGTGCTCTTCCAACCGCTTATAGCGAGGTGCGGCACCACTGAACGCTTTCTTTTCACCAATACTCACCTTCGTGGACTACGCCTAATTCACTTGTCCTTACTTAGTTTGTGTTTCGCAACCAAGTAAAATGCATTTATCCTTTATACTTAATGAAGCCCATACTCATTCATTATCCATATGCAATTAACCAAGAACATCAACAATTGCAAACAAGTATAAAGGGAGGGGCAACTCCCGAACAGTCTGCCCAACAATATATTATAACAGTTTCTTCAATAATACATCATCAAGTATACTTGGCAAAACTCCAAGTCTATACTTAGAATAATTTACAATCAAGGCATAGAACAGCCTTTACAATACATGTGCCAACCTCATACGGTAGGAGGGTGCTCACCCGAGACACCAAGAACTCCACCTCTAAGTTCTGCACAATTTCCACCTCAAACCGCACTCTTGTCGACCTACGACTGACTCCGGTAAAACTGCGCACTTCCTCCTAGAGCGCATGAGCTATGCGCACTTATCTGCGCCCTTTTACCCCTGCTCAATGCGTAGAAGAGATATGCGAAGTTCGTTGGTTGGATTGATGCCAAATGAGCTCAAGTCTCTTTGTATTTATACACATTCCTGCGTGTGTTTGGAGGGGGTGTCCAGCCTTAAGGCCGACCCCATAAACCAACACTAACGCCCACATGTGCACTCCTCACAAGTCGGCCTAGCTCCATAATACATCGCATATAAAAGGTGGTTCAACACTTAGTTTATTTTAAGTGTTTCACCCTATCGTCGCACTTAATGTCGCATGTGTTCGTCGCATAAGGAGCGCCTGCCCGTCGCATGTCCGCCCGCTCGTCGCACCGATGTGCGCCCGTCGTGCCCGCGCGCCCGTCGCACCCGACGCTCGTCTGCCCGAGTTGTGAAGACCTTACAATGGGGCTCTAAGACTTCTCGGAAGAACCATCACAGGATTTCTAGAATTAAGTACGAAATGAGATGATGTATGCAGAGGGTGCGCACTAGGTAAGTACGCCAAGGCAGCTTATTCCAGAAGCAACAGTACGGCTAAGAGTGTTCTAGGATTGATACACTCAAATATCTACGGCCCTATGTCCACAAAAGCTCTTAGTGGTGCCGAATACTTCGTCACCTTCATTGATGACCATTCTAGGAAGACTTGGATCTACTTTTTAAAAACCAAGGATGAGGTTTTTGGCCGATTCAAAGAGTTTAAGGCTCTGGTTGAGAATCTGACAGGGAAGAGGATAAAGGTGTTGCGCTCAGACAATGGTGGAGAGCACATTGATAACGACATCATTAATTTCTGCGCAAGGGAAGGCATCAGAAGAGAATGGCCAGCTCTGTATAATCCGGAGCAGAATGTAATAGCAAAAAGGAAGAACAGGACTATTGTTGAAGCGGCAAGGGCAATGTTGTATGATCAGGATATGCACAAATTTCTATGGACAGAAGCATGCAGCACAGCGATATACGTCCAAAACAGGACTCCTCACAGGGCATTAGGTAAGATTACTTCTGAGAGTGTCTTCACTGGCAAGAAACCTGAAGTGAGCCATTTCATAACATTTTGGAGTTTGGCATACTGCAATATACCCGAAGAAAAGAGGAAGAAGTTGGATCAAACTGCAGAAAAAGGATATCTTGTGGGATATAGGGAGAATGTTAAGGCGTATTGAATCTACCTTCTGGGAAATAGGAAGATTGTAGTACGACGAGATGTAAAGTTCATGGAGGACAGAGCTTTTAGAAAATCCAGAGAAAAGCCTTCCGAAGAGCAGTCTAAGGATGATCCATTGGTCCAACCACTTCAACCAGCAGAAACCAGCACCAATATTTCTCCAAAAGACAAGAATCCAGAGATATCACAGAAGGAGGAATCTCAGGAGGAGGAGCAAATAAATCTACCCACTACCAGTGGAAGAACGAGTCGAGAACTTCGATAGATACTATGGGATGCAGAGGATTTCGTTGGAGCTCCTAGGAACGAGAAAAGGGAACGTAGACAACCAGATAGGTACCAAGCCTTGGTGGCTCAGGTTGGAGAACCCTCTAGTTTTCAGGAGGCCATTCAGCATCAAGTATGGGTAGATGCTATGGTGGAGGAATACAGTTCCATAATGATAAACGATGTCTGGGAAGTGGTACCTAGACCTCAGGACAGGTCAGTTGTAGGTTTGAGATGGATCTACAAGGTTAAATATGATGCAGATGGCAATGTGGAAAAATACAAAGTCAGGTTCGTGGCTAAAGGCTATGCTCAAAAGGAAGGAATAGACTACGAAGAAACCTTCGCCCCAGTAGCCAGGTATACTTCTATCAGATTCGTGATATACCTTGCGGCACAAGTGGGGTGGGAGATTCACTAGATGGACGTCAAGACTGCGTTCTTGAACGGGGTGATAGAAGAAGAAGTGTACATTGAACAACCAGAGGATTTTGAGACACATGAGAAGAAATCTCATGTGTGCAGGTTGAAGAAATCCTTGTATGGGCTTAAACAAGCGCCTAGAGCATGGTACGGTTGAATTGATCGCTACTTGCAGAAGATGGGATTCGTCAAGAGTGACGCAGATCCCAACCTCTACTATCTGATTGTAGAGAATGAGCCTCTAATTCTAGTGTTATATATGGATGACCTTTTCCTAACTAGTTCATCCAGGCTCATCAAAGATTGCAAGGAAAACCTAGCTAGAGAATTCGACATGAAGGATTTGGGACGGATGCATTATTTTCTGAGGTTGGAAGTTGTTGACCACTACGTGTCAACGACCCATAGCAGTACACCCCATTTTTCGCAAAAGGGATAGCACCTGATTGATGTGTCTGCGTCGTCCAGCTATCATTATCAGCCTAATTGTCATGTTATAATGTAAACCCATTCTGCATGTATGTGATGTAAATAATCTCAGCAGATCTGTGTCATGTATGTAATTGCCTAGGTAAACCTATTTTTCTGGTGACGATCTACATTCCGAGAGGTTTTTGTCTCACCGATCCATTCTCGGATGGTCAGCAGAGTTTTCCTTCAGCCTTACCTTAAAGCCGGAATGAATTTTGTCACCAGGATCTTAGGTGAGTCCTAGTGTTATAGATCGAGTCTATGTAAAAGTGATTTGGGAAGAATCCTAACTATTTGGTTAGGTTATTTTATTACAAATTGCTTAGTCTGTTGGATTATATTTGTGTTGCAGAAATGGGTAGACTGTGAGGGTCTATTTCAGATGGGTTTTCCCCCTTGTGATGTAAAAGTTATGAAAATAATGATGTAAAGTGTCTCAAGGGTTGGAAAAATAATTTATCCCCTGATAGGTTAATTAATTAAATTTTCTGGCCAAAATTAATTAAAATCCTAAGCCAAAAATTTAATTAATTCTAGGTCGTAGGTAAATTTAAATTCACCGAAGGCAAAATTCGTTAGTCCTTAAAAATTAAATTTTAAGAGGTACAGGGACTAAGGTAAATTGATTATTTTGCTAAATTTTAAGCCTTTGGTCGCTAGGGTTAAGTCAAAGTCAAAATTTTGAGGAAATTAATTCAAAAATTTAATTTTTGAATTAATTAAAATGCATTTAATTGAAAAATTCGAAATTTCCTCAATAATTAATATTTCAACGGATGAGATTAAAAGAAATTTTGATCCTCACCAACGGTCGAGATTATTTTGACAAAGATCACTCGAACTAGCCATTGGAATATTTATCTTTAAATAGGAGGTCAGTTGTCAGATGAAAGGAATTAGAACTTGGAGTCGTGTGCTAAGTGAAAGTTCTCTTGTAATGTTTTTCTTATGAGCAATAAAGAAAGATTTTGGGGTTAATTTCTGTTGGTGTTACTCTTCGTGGAAATGTTGTAAGAGGTGTTATTTTCATGCATAGATTTCCTTTTAGCCATTGATAATAGCTTTCTGAAGAGTGATTTGAGCACAGGTATCTTGCTCAATCACTGGAGTTTGAATGGTAACTTAAGTTTTGAATATAATAGCAGGTATCTCTATTAGATCTGAATTTTATTATCGTTTTCTTGCCCTATGTTGATGGTTGCACTGAGATGTGTAGGACATTCTTGATTTTTTTAAGATCATCGGGTGTTCGGGGAAGTTTTCAGTTTGACCAGCCAACTCTCGATTCGTATTTTCTGAAGAGCCCAGCTTGATTTGATCCTGGGCTTATCACAAGATTTTCACTGGTGATGCATGAGGGGTTTTGGGCGAAGCACCTAAGTTTAAATTAATATTTTCAAATTTTTTCTATGCTAAATTGATAAATCTGGCTTTAAAGAGCCTTAGATTATCAGATCTGGGAGTGGAGATGGATTCACACTCGCCAGATCTGATAGATCTGTTGTCCCTATGAATAGATCTGTAATGTTTTTTATTTTTTTCTCTAATTAGGGTTTCTGGGGTTTCATTTATTTTGTCTATCCAGGTTCTGGGTGTTTGTGTTTTTAGGAACAGGTTGCAGATCTTAAAGTGAAGTTTGATTTTGAAGCCAGATCTAGCCCCTGGAGGGTAAGATCTGGCCTCAGAACCAGCTCTTGCAGGGGCATTATTTCTGCGGTCCAAGAGTTTTAAAATATTTTAAATCTGGAAACAGTCATACGAGGGTTTCATTGATAAATCTGAAGCGCAAGTGTGGAATTCGTTTTTCTGGTTTTGTCTTGAGCTTGGGCTGCCTTCTTGAGGCCTTCAAAATTTCTTCTTCTGCCTGGAGTTCTCAGAAAATTTTGGATTTGTTCTATTGCCTTGGGTTTATTTTTTTCGTTTTTCTGTTCTCTGGAGAAAATTTTCAAAATTTTGCCTGCTGTCATAGCTCCCCATCCTTGCAAAAAAGCCTCTCTCACGCAGCCTCACGTCCCTCTTATTCTGCCCACAGCTCAATCCCTCATCCGCTCCTCATTTCCCTTCCTTTCACGCTGCCCTGCGTAACTCCTCGGCATTCCCATTCTCCCTGTCCGCGTGAACTTCCCTGTCCATTCCGCACCAATATCCCTCTGCCTCCTCATGCAACCTTGTGTGATACCCTTTGCTCTCATGCAGCTCCCAAACGTTGCATAGCTACCATCGAATCCGCAATCCTTTCCTGCACAGTGTATTACCTTGCTCGTTGCCCGTCGTTCCTCCCTTGCCCTCCTCACGTGGTCCTCTTAACCTGCTAAACCCTCCATCAAATCCATATCTCTGCTATTCGCATTCTCTTTGAACACCGTCAACCTGCAAAACAAATAGTGACTTACGACTTCCTTGTGTTTCGATTTACTTTGGTAAAATTTCTTTTAGGTTTTTTTTTTCTCTCTTTCGATTTTTTTTTAATGAGCCTTCATTACTATTTGTTTTGATTTTGTTTGAATTCAATTTTCTTTTTTTGTCTTTTTGGTTGTTTAATTTATGATTTTGATTGTGTCATTTAAATTTGATTAAAAAAAAATCTAAAGACATAAAAAAAGGGGGTTCGATTTTGTTTTTGCTTTAATTTGTTTCATTTTGATTTAAAATTTTTATTTGTTTTATTTTGATTTAAAATTCAAAAAAATATAAATAATCTAAAAACCCTAAAAAAATTAAATAAAAACTAAAAAGCTAAAAGGGGCTTCCCTTTTATTTTATTTTATGTGACTTTGAGACATCCTAAATTTTTAAATCAAAAGTAAATTTTTAGCGTTAAAAGATTTTAAATTTTTTTATGTGGCCTCTAGCCCATTAAAAAATTTTAAAATTATTTAATCTTTTGATTTACTTTGGTCACATTAAGAGAAAATCTTGATTAATCATTTACCACATTAAGTCTTGCTTAGCATATTGAAAAAGGTTTTCCTAAGGATTAGTCAAATTTGTCAAGGATAAAATCTAAAGGAGGATTTTTGTGGTATTAGCATTTCTTTTTCTTTATAGTTAAATGTTCTTAAATTTTTATATCTAAAGATTAACTATAGAAAAGTGGTAAATTTTCCTAGATTTGGGTCAATAAGCGTGCATCTTTTAATTCTAGGATCGAAATTGGTTAGCATTTTAAATTTCATGGTTGTTTAGAGTATTTGAATCTCTAGAAATTTAATTGCTAGAACATTGTGCCTCTGTTGAATATCTTGCATCTATCTATCGTCATCGCTTGGATTATTTAATGCTCGTTACATGCTAGACATTTTACAAATGTTTTCAAGTGATTGTTAAAGAATCTCGTTGTGGAATTACAATAGATTGTGTATCTTTGTTTCCCAAGCTAAGCATACTTTGAGCATTTGTTGACATTGATATCAAATTGCAAAGTAGTTTTTGTTCTCTTTCAGCTAAATTGTATCAAGAAGATTTGAAATAAGCTAGTGTTTTAATTGTAATATCTTCAAGAGTTTATCATTTAAGTCTTCATCTAATAAAGCGAGCATCTCATTTGGATAATTGAAGGCTTTAGCAACGCAAGTGTTTCCCCATCCTTGAGTCTAACTTCATCTCATCTTCCGGTGCATTTGCATATAAGTTAGTCTTCCATAAATAAAATTTACTTCCAAGCATAAGCTTGGTCGATAGACAAATAGATCTCCATCTGTCTTTTCTTGAGAAGCCTGTTTTAATAGTACTTAAAACGGTGACCTTGCAGTCATCAGAGCCACAACTCTTTGCAGCGCCGGAGGCACCAGGTATGTTAGAAGTTCATGAGAGGTATCGTTAATCACACCCTAGTGTGCTTCTCCTGACCTTCTCTCTGCCAATTACTACAAAATCAAGCTCAACACAGAAAGGATTGAAGGATTCAAAACCTAAGTAGGCATTTAACTAAAATCAACCAAGATTCTTGCATCTCACATTAGTTTTAGGATCTGCATTTCATATAAGCTGGTCATTCACCTAAGCAACAGTCGTTAATCGACTACTTGGTCTTCATTTCCCTAGCAAGATCGTTGACTCCATAAGGCAATGGTATAAAACGTTTAAAATCTAATCAAATTCTAAGTCTTGCTAAATCTTAATCAAGTACTTGATCCCCTCGTTGTGTCTCCCGAACTGATTGGTTCCCAACTAGTTCTTCCTCTTTCCATTTTTTCCATAGGGTCTACTCCCCTTAGCCTGCTGTAGGGAGACAGCTTAAACGGAGAGATTGGGGATCAGGGTGACAGCCCCCGATATGAGCGTTGTCGCGGTGCCTAGACATTCTGTGCGATAACGTTTTTTGGTGTCGTTGCCGGGGATAGAGTTTTTCTGTCCTTGGCTCCTTCGACATTCATCTCATTTCTTTCCTCTCATCCTTTCGTCTCTTGCCAAGATAAGTTCCTTGTCCTTGGCTCCTTACTTTTGGGTTATTTTGATTTACACCTTTTGTCCAATTGGCGATTCCACTACCTCTATCTTCTACAAGAGTGTACACCAGAAGACATCCAAGCAGTTTGGTTAATCCTGCTCCTGATCCTGAAAGGGCTCTTAGAGTACGATTACACATTCTTCTTGTACCCTTCTTGTTAATCTCGAACAAGAAGCCCTCTCTGATATCCATTTGCTTTTTACTAACCTGGTCGAGCACGACATCATGGACATATTCGCCCCTTGTAACTTTGCTAACATTTAAGGTTATCCCAATGATATTCCAAAGGATGGGATGGATAAATTGCCTATCTTTCAGGGCAATAATGCAGTTAGTGCTAACTCTCATCTAAAATCTTTTAGTTCATGGCTGGGTAAGTATGCAAGGGCTACTGATTTTAATCATGAAGATGTAAAAATGACCCTTTTTGTTCTTACCTTGGAGGGGGATGCTTTAGATTGGTTTACGGAAAAGCCTCAAAATTCATTTGATTCTTTGCAATCGATTGTTAATGCCTTTAAAGAAAAGTATGGAGATAAGAGAGAAGGAAAGCATCTCGTAAAAGCTATCAGTTTCATTAAAAAGAAAGAAAATGAGACCACAGAAGAATTTAACAAGAGGTTCAATGATATTATTAAGGAATTACCTCAAGATTATAAACCTACTGATAAATCTCTTCAGGACTTTTATATTGATGCCTTTAGCCCTAAGCCCTCTTATGAGTTAAGACGTGCTAAACTTCCTACTTATAAGGATTGTCAAGCTTTAATAGTAGATCTTGAAGAAGATAAGGCAGCATCTGGGAAGTCTGAAATCCCAGGTTTTGATAGGGCTTCAACGAAATTGAAAGAACCTAAAGGAAAAGAGGTTCAAGAATCTGATAACGACCTTGTTCAGAAATTACTGCAAAAAATTGAAAGCATGGAGATTAACCAAGCGAAATTAACCTCTAACCATGCTAAGGAAATAACTACTTTGCAAAATAGGTTGGTCCAAATGGAAAGAGCTCAAACGCAAAATTTCCAGCCTAGAAATAATAATAATAATCAAAATAACAATTGGCGGAAGAAAGGTCAATCTAGTGAGCAGAGACCACCTAATCCGCTTGAACATATTAATTTGGTCAATGATGCCCCACATTATTGTCGGGTTTGTGATGTTCCTAATGAGGAGGCTACTTAACCCATAGTTAGAAGGATTTTGGATAATAGAATGTTTAGGGTAGGTAATCAAATAAATGTAGTGGGTAAAGAATTTCTTTGTCTATGAAAGACTGGATGGAAGTTAAGGAAAATAGTGGAGATGTTATGCCTCCCACATCATATTTTAATATAAATAATTTTGAGAATGAAGATGATATGATGGTTAAATTATATGGTGAGAAGCCTTCTCCAAAGAGAATCATGTAAATTGCTAAAGATAAGGGTTTAACTTATCAAAGAAGGGATAAAGATCAAAGCGGGAATCAAATTCCCCCTGGAATTTTCAACCCAGGTTCAAACTCTAGATTAGATGTCGATTTGGGAAGTTGGTTTAATAATGCAAAAATCTGGATTCATGTCGCCGAGATTGCGAAGATTCCTTCCCAAAGGGCTAAGTTACTAAAAGCTATTGAAGCTCCTCAAGTGAATGTTTCTCAACAGAAGACACCTAAGGTTGATTATCAGGATGCTCCTATATATTTGCAAAGTTTAGATTCAGCTAACAAGGATCATCAGCCATTCTTTATTATTTTGATGGTTAATGGATATAAATTGAATAATTGCATGCTGGATTCTAGTGCATCAGCTTGTGTCATGACCAAGATGGTCATGGAACAACTTAATTTAAGAGTTTCTAGGCCTTACTACAATATATGTGCCATGGATTCTAAGAAGATTGAAGTTCACGATCTGATCAAGGATTTACAAGTTCATTTATCCGTTTACCTTGACATTATGATTGTTATAGACATTGTTGTTGTTGATGTGCCTGATGCTTGGGGTATGCTTTTATCTAGAAAATGGACCTCTAACCTAGGAGGGAGTATTCAAATGTATTGGTCATATGCTATGATTCCTTCTCCTAGAGGTGATGGCTTTGTGAGACTTAATAGAGAGCCAGAGAGAAGATTCCATGTTGAAGATCCTAAGAGACCTCATAATGAGATAATTAAAGAACAATCTGACATTGGGAATTATGCTATCTTGTCTAATTCCATAATTCTTCCCGATGATAAGGTTGATAAAAAGATTGGGGATCTCGAGGATAAAGTTTGGTACTTGTATTTTGATGGTGCATCGTCTAGGCATGGTAAAGGTGCAGGAATAGTATTAAAATCTCCCCTTGGTCATATTTTCAAGTTTGCCTATCGGCTGGAATTTGAAGCAACCAACAACGTTGCTAAATATGAAGCTTTGTTGTTGGGTCTTGAGTTGGCAAAGGCTTTAAGAGTTAAGTTGCTTAGCATCAAGGGGGATTTTGACTTAATTATCATGCAAATTAAAAATAAATTTACATGTAAAAATCAAAGGTTAAGGAATTATTGAAATGTTGTATGGGATACTATGGAATACTTTGATGCCCTTGACCTTGAGGCTATCCCAAGAGAGCATAATAGTTTGGCTGATGAGCTTGTCGTAGCTGCTTCTACTTTGCAGTTATCTGATGGGTTGATTAAGGATAAGATAAAAATGGAAGTTATATTTAGGCCTTCTGTTCTAGATAACTCAGAGCATTGGCAAGTTTTTGATGACGAGAAACAAGTGATTCGTTTTCTTGATAATTTGGATGAGTTTGAAAATTTTCGGATAGATTCTAAGGAGGATGGATCTGATGATCATGAAGATATCATAAATCGTACTCCTAGGAATGTGGTTTCTTTAAAACAGTACTTTGATCGGCATGATGCCACAAAGATGAAAGAGGAAAATAAAATGGATCCAGGCGAATACATCGAGGTAAACATTGGTACTTCTAGGGATCCAAAGATCATCAAAATTGGTAAGGGTACTAATGTTGAAGAAAGAAAAAAATTAACCAATTTACTTCCTGAATATCGAGATGTTGTAGCATTTTCTTATGATGAATTAAAAGGTTATAAGGAAGATATCATGGAGCACACTATCCCTTTGAAAGATGAAAATGCTAAACCTTTTCGTCAAAAGCTTAGGCAAATAAATCCTAAGTTAGCCCCTTTGGTTCAAAAGCAGCTTTCAAAGATGCTTGCACCAGGAATTATTGCTCAAACGAGGCATTCAACATGGTGTTCCAATGATCCAAAATGGATCCTGAATAGACTTCTAAGTCTAAAGTGTTCCTCACAGAGGAAAATGAAAGTCCAAGGATACTCTTGGAAATGGTACCATTGCATAGATCTTCTCATTCTAAATCTACTGCAACTTGAATGGACTAAAATGGACTTTGAATGAAGAAGTTATCGCAGAAAGAAGATTGCCTTTGTCCTTTGGAAAATGAGGCATTTCTTCTAAAAATGGCCTCAAAGGCTCCTTAAGGAAATCACATCGCAAAAGGCCAAAGGGAAGGACTTAACGCAAAGGCAGAAGGACCCCCGATCAGCGATCTCTGATATATTGGATCGGAGGTAGGCCTTTGCCCGATATTGGGACACCAGACAAGGCGACATGCGATAATGCGATTGCGATATCGGCAGATCAACAGATCGGTGGTTGGCATACCCAAAGGGCAGACCCCGAGCCGTTGCGATTGCGATTAGCGATCAAAACCCGGACTCGATAGGAATTACAGAGCCGATTGCATAAAATTTGAAGTCCGGGAACTTCGGAATTTCAATGTATTTCCCATGTATTTGGGTTTTGGCCAATCCGCCTATGCGATGCGATATGCGACTAAAGCCGGACCCAAAAGGGTTTATGGATGCGAATATATATATATATTTAGTTCCGGTAAAAAGGGTTTTTCTATGTATTTTCGCATTTTCGTTAAGAGAACAAAATACAAAGGAAATGCGCCCAGAGTGATAAAACGAAGCCGAAAGCTTTATACATGCAGCTTTGTATTATTTGAGTTCCATAATGAGCAAGATTTCGAGCGGGCCTCAGGCAGTAAGTGGTATTGGACGGGCTCCGCCCGATCCCATACATTGGCCGACACGTGGCTTGGCACCGGAGAGAGAAAACCGCCTTTTCGGGCGGGTAATCTCCGTGCACATAAGCCGCCCAAAATGAATATCAACCATTGGATCAGAGATCACACAGCTCAACGGTGGGTGTGTGACAGCAACCAAAGGCGGACTTGATATGATTATAGGGCGGATTCAATGATTTTTGAAGTCCGATAGAACGAGTTTTTGCGTGTTTTAAGTGTATTTCTCTGTGTAAACAAGGAAACGTGTTCCTGGGGATTTCAATCGCGCCAGTGGTCCCTTCACCATTTAAAAAACAAGTGGCCACCATACCTGAAAGCGTTCCACAATGATTGTTTAACGCTCAGAGGGGATTTGAACGGACAGAGGCCGGGAGCCAGACAGCCCGAAAGGGGAAACGAACAGACAAGCGCCGATAAGCTTAAAAGCCACTCAATGTCAAAGACAGTGGAGACAGTTGCTGAGACAGAGAAAAAGCTGAAGGCAGAGTAGCTGAGGGGAGTCTTGGAGTCGCGTGGAGGTCGAGTGGAAAAACCAGAGAGCCCGAAAAGGAACGAACAGAGAAGCGTCGATAAGCTTAAAAGCCACTCAATGTCAGAGAGAGTGCAGGCAGTTGCTGAGACAGAGAAAAAGTTGAATGTCGAGCAGCGCAGAGAGTTTCGAGAGTCACTTGGAGGTCGAATGAACCAGAAATCTCAATTGACAGCAGCAGAGATTGCTGAGGGCCACTGGAAGGTTGCTAATGGGGGCTTGGAGGTTAAGCGATCCATTGATGCACATAGAGGCCGAGAAAGAGCTCAGAGAAGCCAAAGTCGAAGAGCCAGAGCCAGAGCCAGAGCCAAGAGCCAGAGAGCCAAGAGCCAGAGCCCGAGCCCAGAGCCAGAGCCAAAAAGCCTGATTGCTTCAGAGCCAGGGATGAGATGGTGTTCTAAGCCCATTGTTTCTGTGTAATACAGTGAAGTTGAGCATGGAGTTTGTAAAAGGACCTTGCCAAAATCCCAGAGAGCCTAGTCGAGTTGACTAGAGCTCAAGGAGACGTAGCCCAAGAGTTTTGGGTGAACTCCATATTATATTGTTGTTATGTGTGTTTGTTATTTACTACATTGTTCCACTGTTATATGTTTTATATCAGTTCAAGCAAATCATCTTATTGCACATAAACAGTTTTAAAATAAACACGAGCATACACCTATTTCAAGCATATTTAATTCCGCAATTGGTTAATCACTAGATCTTGGGAATATTTAAACTTTGGAAGTGGAAGAGGTTCTTGTAATTTAGACAAGAAGCCTATAGCGCCCCATTTTCAGATCAGGTGGTATTAGAGCCTGAGATTTGGTTAACCCCACCTTCAAAGAAGGTTATATCAGAATGCTTGATTGGCAGAGCAAAGATTGCTTGTCTGAAAGGTGTTTGGGTAGTCAAAGATTGATTGTCTGATTGATTGTATGCTTGTTGCAGACTGACTATTGTGTGAGTTCTCAGAGGTGAAGGGAAAGCTATTGATAGCTCAGTCTAGGAAGGACAAGAAGGAAAAAGGGCTGAAGGCATTCTTCTTATCCCAAAGGACCTCAAAGCAATCCTTGAAGCACAAGAGGTTTGTTGCAAAAGGTTGCTTGGATAAGCTCTTTGTTAATCTTGTTTGAAGTTTTTTGTTCATTGGCATAATGACAACTTCTACAAGTGAGTCCTCAAATTATTTTTTCTTCACAAGAGTCTTTGATGAAGATATGAAGCAAGACTTGTTCATCATGATGGATATGGTGAGAGAAATGTATGAGGATGGAAGAAAGAGCAGCATACTTAGAGAGCAGTTGGATTCCGTGGAGGAAGAGAAGCAGTTGCTTTCTGACAAATTGCGGGAAATGGAGAGGCAACTTCATATTGCAAATATGAACCTGGAAATGATGCATGAGTTGGAGGCACAGCGCTTTGTTACACAAGAAACCTTGGTCAAGTATCAGCTTGAAGAAGAGGTAAATAATTCCAGTTTGTCTTCAATTTCCTCTAAGAATGCTTATATTGGTTCTTTTGAAAAACATACCAGAGGCATAGGTTACAAGCTAATGTCCAAGATGGGCTATGAAGGAAAAGGCTTGGGCAAACATGCACAAGGTATTGTTGAACCAATAATAGTTGAGGAAAGACCTAAGTATTTGGGTCTTGGCTAAGGACAAGC
The DNA here is from genome assembly GCA_031772625.1 of Pinus tabuliformis. Taxonomy (NCBI): domain Eukaryota; kingdom Viridiplantae; phylum Streptophyta; class Pinopsida; order Pinales; family Pinaceae; genus Pinus; species Pinus tabuliformis. The sequence continues at coordinate 100,981,098 of CM062810.1, forward strand.
TTATGGAGAAAGTTCCAAAGCTGCCATGAAGGCCATTGAAACAGCTCCAAGAAGGAGTTGCATTGCAGGTCTTCTACCTCAAAAGTGTAAAGATTGTATTCAGGAGGAATGCAATAGCTTGAAACATCATTTGCAGGATGCAGGTGTTCAGAAGCACACACTTGAACCAAAGAGTTGTGGAAACTCTAACAGCCTTGAAGAGATTGATGGTGTTCCAAAGGGAGTCACTTCTTCATTTGCTTCACCTCCTCATGAAGGCAATAAAGGTGAAAGAGAAAGGTATAAATCTAGTTCTAGCCATATTCCTTTTGATTTTGTTCAGCATGGTAAATTTTCACATAGATATGGGAAAAGAATTGCATGTTCCTTTTGTGGTTTGGATAACCATAATGTTTCTAGATGTTGGAAGAGAATGGCCACATACAGGAAACTTTTGAAGGAAAGGAAGCAAGAAGCCAAAGATCCCTTGGACAAGGCAAGTCATGCTGTCAATAGGATGCACATGCAGTGCACTTACTGCCATAAGCAAGGACATCTTGCTGCAAAGTGTTGGACTTTGAATCTAGCAATGCTTCCACAAACGTTGAAGAAAGTGGAAAGAGAAGGCAGAAATGGAAAGGAAGATTCCATGATTGATGTGTTTCAGGATGATTAACATGTTGATGCTGATGTGCAGACAAAGGTAGTACCTTTGAAAGGGATTGGTGAGAAATGGTTAGAATTCTTATCCAATTAAGATTGCATGTCTATTTTGCATCTATTTGCATTTCTTTGTTAATGGAATGCAAGTTGCAAGATTTTACCAAGAAGGTGAATGGAGAAGTTGAGTAGGAGACTCACTTTGTTGCTACAACATTATATTTCATTTCAGCTTCAAAAGTACAGCATGCTTAAGTGAAAGTTGAAGGATGAAATGCATGCATAGATTGATGTGCATGAACACAGGGATGTTGATGATTTCCTTGTTTTTGAACATGTGTGTGTAATTAACTTGAAGGGTTGATTGCTTTGTTGTAACATGCATGTAATGTTGACTTGGGAGAAGTTAACTTGGTCTCCAAGATGGAGATAATGATGAAGTGTTTCATCTTTTTAAACAAAAAAGTTATAATAGTCTTTTTCTACATGCTTGACTTGAAGGGTCATTTGTTTTAAAGGCATGTTTTGTGGACTTGTTATCTAGTCCATCATTTGTATGCAAATGTAAGACATGGAGGTGTCACAAGATGTGAAAATCTGTTTCTTTTGTTGAAGCAGGAGTTTAGGCCATCCAGTTGTTTTCAGTATTTCTGTTGTTGTTAACAGTTGTTGTTGACAGCTTGTCAAACAGGTACAAATGAGAATTTTGTGAAGCAGATGTAACTTCACATTTGTTTGAGCCACCTTGGATCAATGATCAAGGCAGAGAAGTTCAAACTACCTTCTGTGGCCATCTCAGCAAGAGTTCTGCATGAAGTCAAGGAGGAAACCAGTTCTTCCTAGGAGGACTAGCACATCCAGGAAGGAGAGTGGTCAAAGGCTTTGGTTCAGAGGCACTATGCAAGGCAAGTATATGGAGGTTGAAAGAAGAGGGTGTTGTTACTCTCATTTACTGTTCAGATCGGTATGTCAGACTTTTGGAGACCAAAAGTTCTTTTAGTGGGAAGGAATGATCTAAAATGGATCCTAGATAGATTTCTAAGTCTAAAGTGTTCTTCACAGAGGAAAATTAAAGTCCAAAGATGCTCTTGGAAATAGTCCCATTGCATAGATCTTCTCATTCTGAATCTACTACAACTTGAATGGGCTAAAATGGACTTTGGATGAAGAAGTTATCGCAAAAAGAAGATTGCCTTTGTCCTTTGGAAAAGGAGGCATTTCTTCTAAAAATGGCCTAAAAGGCTCCTTAAGGAAATCACATCGCAAAAGGCCAAAGGGAAGGACTTAACACAAAGGCAGAAGGACCCCCGATCAGCGATCTCCGATATATCGGATCGGAGGTAGGCCTTCGCCCAATATCGGGACCCCAGACAAGGTGACATGCGATAATGCGATTGCGATATCGGCGATTGGAGGGGCAGAAGGCATAGACCCCCGCCGATGCGATACGCGAGGTGCGATATCGGCGATCGGCATACCCAAAGGGCAAACCCCCGGGCCATTGCGATTGCGATTAGCGATCAAAACCCGGACCCGATTGCATAAAATTTGAAGTCCAGGAACTTCGGAATTTCAATGTATTACCCATGTATTTGGGTTTTGGCCAATCCGCCTATGCGATGCGATATGTGACTAAAGCTGGACCCGAAAAGGTTTATGGATACGAATATATATATATTGAGTTCCAGTAAAAAGGGTTTTTCTATGTATTTTCGCATTTTTGTTAAGAGAACAAAATACAAAGGAAATGCGCCCGGAGTGATAAAACGGACCCGAAAGGTTTATACATGCAGCTTTGTATTATTTGAGTTCCGTAATGAGCAGGATTTCGGGCGGGCCTCGGGTGATAAGTGGTATTGCACGGGCTCCGCCCAATCCCATACACTGGCCGACACGTGGCTTGGCACCGGAGAGAGAAAACCGCCTTTTCGAGCAAGTAATCTCCGTGCGCATAAGCCGCCCGAAATGAATATCAACCGTTGGATCAGAGATCACACAGATCAACGGTGGGCATGTGACAGCAACCAAACGCAAACCCGATATGATTATGGGGCGGATTCAATGATTTTTGAACTCTGATAGAACAAGTTTTTGCGTGTTTTTAGTGTATTTCTCTGTGTAAATGGGGAAATGTGTTCCTGGGAATTTCAACCGCGCCAGTGGTCCCTTTCCGTTTAAAAAACAGGTGGCCACCACACCTAAAGGCGTTCCACAATGATTGTTTAACGCTCAGAGGGGATTTGAATGGATAGAGGCCGGAAGCCAGAGAGCCCAAAAGGGGAAACGAACAGACAAGCGTCGATAAGCTTAAAAGCCACTCAATGTCAGAGACAGTGGAGACAGTTGTTGAGACAGAGAAAAAGCTGAAGGCAGAGCAACTGAGGGGAGTCTTCGAGTCGCGTGGAGGTCGAGTGGAAAAACCAGAGAGCCCGAAAGGCGAAATAAACAGACAAGCGCCGATAAGCTTAAAAGCCACTCAATGTCAGAGACAGTGCAAACAGTTGCTGAGACAGAGAAAAAGCTGAAGGCCGAGCAGCGCAAAGAGTTTCGAGAGTCACTTGGAGGTAGAGTGAACCAGAAAGGTCAATTGACAGCAGCAGAGATTGCTGAGGGCCACTGGAAGGTTACTAAGGGGCGCTTGGAGGTCAAGCGATCCATTGATGCACGCAGAGACCGAGAGAGAGCTCAGAGAAGCCAGAGTCAAAGAGCTAGAACCAGAGCCAGAGCGAGAGCCAAGAGCCAGAGCCAGAGCTAGAGCCAGAAAGCCTGAGAGCTTCAGAGCCAGGGATGAGATGGTGTTCTAAGCCCATTGTTTCTGTGTAATATAGTGGAGTTTGTAAAAGGACCTTGCCATAGTCCCAGAGAGCCTAGTCGAGTTGACTAGAGCTCAAGGAGACATAGCCCAAGAGTTTTGGGTGAACTCCATATTATATTGTTGTTATGTGTGTTTGTTATTTACTGCATTGTTCCACTGTTATATGTTTTATAGCAGTTCAAGCAAATCATCTTACAGCACATAAACAGTTTTAAAATAAACACAAGCATACACCTATTTCAAGCATATTTAATTCCGCAATTGATTAATCACTAGATCTTGGGAATATTTAAGCTTTGGAAGTGGGAGGGGTTCTTGTAAGTTAGACAAGAAGCCTATAGCGCCCCATTTTCAGATCATCCAACCTTGTGATTGTTAGAAAAAAAAACGGTACAATAAGACTTTGTGTCGATTTTCGAAACCTTAATCTAGCAGGTAAGAAAGATAATTACCCTTTGCCAAACATGGAGACTATGTTGCAAAGAGTAACTGGTTCTGGAATGATGTCATTGCTAGATGGTTTTTCTGGATATAATCAAGTATGGGTTAAGAAGGAGGATCGTCACAAAACTACATGCACACTTTCGAATATATTAGAATGTCGTTTGGATTAACCAACGCTGGGGCTATGTTTCAAAGGGTTATGGATTATGCCTTCAAAGGGTTAATTGGGAAGTTTATCGAAATTTATCAGGATGATCTTACTGTTTTTTCTAAGGATGGTATTAGTCATATAAGTCATTTTAGGCAAGTTTTTGATAAATGTAGAGAGTACAGGATTTATTTAAATCCGGCTAAGTCTGTTTTTGGAGTAACTGAAGGGAAATTATTTGGTCACATCATTTCTAAAGATGGAATCAAGATTGATCCCGAAAGAGTTGAGGCAATCCAAAAGATTCCTCTGCCCCATAATCTTAAATCCCTTCAGTGTTTTCTTGGAAAAACAAATTTTCTTAGAAGATTTATTCCAAATTACGCGGAAGTAGCTAAGCCTATTCAAAGTCTTCTGAAAAAAGATGTAAAATTTATTTGGAAAGAAGATGGCAAAAGGGCTTTTCAGGAAATCAAAGGTGCTATTGCAAAAGCCCCTGTTTTAGTTGGTCCTGATTACTCTAAGGATTTCATGATTTTCTCTTTCGCTTCTGAAGATACCATTGCCGGTGTCTTATTGCAGAAAAATAAGGATGGTCACAAGAAGCCTATTTCTTTCATGAGTAGAGTGCTTCAAAATTCTAAATTAAAATACAAAACCAGAGAAGAAGAATATTGCCATCAATGACAAAGGGGGAGATTGTTGATCTAGATTGTCATTAATGTCAATATGAAGCCAAGGAGAAGCAGAGCAGACTTGTGAAGAACAGGAGCAAAGCCACTGGAAAGAGGATCGCATCAGCGAAGGTACATAAACAGAGTCATCGGAAGTCATAGAGAGATATGTCCAAGGGAAACCGCTATCGGAAGAACAAAGAGCAACAAAGCTATCAAAGCAGAGAAGAGAAGCAAGTGTAAGAGCGGAAGATTGAGGAGGAGCCACATTAGAGGAGCCATATCGGGAGTATTGCGTGTAATGTATGCCCAAAAAGTGAGAGGAAGAGTCCATCGGAAGCCCTCAAAGAAGCAGGTTACGAAGCAAGAGAAGCATAGAGGAAGATTCATTTGAAACCACGAGAAGCAAAGAGCGGAAGAGTACAAAGAGCGGAGGAGTATATATATTATATAGATGCGATATAATAACACGGACCCAAACAGGTTATAGCAACAATCCTTAATATGACACCGCGTCCGCCCATCAGAACCCTCATATCGCAAGTTAGAAAGGGTTGTCACCCCCGAAACCTCCAATTTTATAAAGGTTGGAAGAGTTAGCTCCTAAAGCAAGAGCAGCGTAAATCCATCAATAGCGAACGAGATCAAGTCAAGGAGGAAACAGACTGAGAGTGCATGAGATCCGTTAGCTCTTATAAATCGACGGTCATCGCATGGCAAAGATGTGAGGTCGTTAATTCGCGAGGAAAGTGGTTCCGCAACAGGAAATGGTCTTTCGAGCGAGGTAAAAGTGGTAAGTGGTATTGAAGGGTGAGCACCCGATTCCACTAACCGAGCAACATGTAGCAATTGGGAGGAGAGAGGAAACCGCTTTTTCGGGCGGGTAATCCCCGTGCTATTTGTCTACCCGAAATCAATGTCAACTATCGGATCAAAAGGAGGTGATCAACAGTGGAGATCAAGCGAACTGGTTGGTGATCAGGCTAAGCGACAACCGTCGGATCGAGGGCTAGATCAACGGTCTAGATTTAATCGCTGATCACATTTCGGGAAGGTTAAGTGACGGTGTGGTGGTATGTCGATTGTCGATGGGCCGATCCGCCGATGACCAATAGCAATGAAGCCGAGCGTTGATCGGAGATCGGTTAATGTAGAGGTCGGAGAGCGCTGTCGAAAGGATTGGAGGAGCAGACCCGATGAAGTTATAGATGCGGGTGTAATGCACTTGAAGTCCAACCTTATGTGTTCGGAGGGTGTATTTCCATGTATTCCTGTGATTTCGATAAATGTGTTGCCCGGGGCTTAAAGTCAAATAAACGCTTCCAATAGGTTTGGGTCCATTGTATGAATATTGAAAAAAAAGGGGGGGGCTTCTCTGATATAGTTATTTTTTTAATATGCAATATTATTATAATACGGCCTCTCTTCCGCATTAACGTGTCCTGTAAGAATTTGATGAATTCGAAGAGACAAAGGAAGCTGAAGAGTGAGCGCAGAGGAAGCCGAAAGATCAAGCGAGCGAAGAGGAAACGAGCAGAAGCCAAAGGTCAAGAGTATCAGACATTTAAAACAGAGAACAAGGGAAAGTTTGAGTTGCTGGCGAACTATAAGAAAAAAAGGGAGCCGAAGTTTTGGCAGAAGTGGAAGGAACAGGAGGACAGAAGTAAGTCATAGGTCCAGCAGGGTTGGGAGCAGAGAATTACAACCAAACAGATCCAGACCGTTACAGCAGAGGGTTGGAGCCCTTGAGGTTGGTGCCTCAAAACTAAAAGGATTGGTGTCCTGGGAGTTGGTGCTCCTAAATTCAAGGTTGGTGCCTTGACAAGACAAAGTTGGTGCTCTGGAGGTTGAAGCCTCACAAAGAGTACCAGTTGGTGCTTGGCAACTGATTGAAACCATCCATATATATATATATATATATATTATACTTGATTTATTGCAAAGATCACATCTATTCCTGTTAGCTATTTCTGTGTTCCAAATATAAATGTTTTCAACTGATAAAAATAATAATTGAAAAGAAATACTGATTCACCCCCCCTCTCAATATTTCCAACAACCACAAACGAGTTGGTGAAAGGCTGCAAGATGTCATCCATCAACATCATAAAAGTTGCAGGGGCATTTGTCAACCCGAAGGGCATGACCAACCACTCAAAAATTCCCTCCTTGGATTTGAAGGCGGCCTTCTATACATCTGTGGGCTCTATTGGAACTTGGTGATATCTGGACTTCAAATCAATCTTGTTTGAAGTACTTGGCCCCCTTGAGCTGATCAAGAAGGTCATCAATCCGTGGGATCGAGTCCCTATTCCTAATAATGATTTTATTCAGTGCCTAATAATCAATGCAGAATCTCTAGGTCTCATCCTTTTGTACGAGTACAATTGGGCTCCCACAAGGTGAGGAGCTTGGTCGAATGTGCACTTTTTGTAGCAACTCCTACATCTGCCGCTTGATTTCCTCATTTTCCAGAAGAGAGTGTCGGTATATTGGCCCATTAGGTAGAGGAGCTTTGGGAGTCAGATCGATCAAGTGCTTGACCTGACAGTGCAAGGGTACTACTGTGGGTGAGGAGAAGATGTCCCCATATTCTTCCACGACCTTAACAACCTACTTTTGCTGCCTGGAGCGACCCTTTCCAGAGGCCATGGATGTGGCCACAATCTTCCCCTTACTTTGAGAACAGATCAGAAATAAAAACAAATTTCTCGATCTGGGGGATGATCTTACTACATTGCTTAGTAGAGATCAAATAGATGGCAGTAGGCAGGGCTACCTCTTGTATCCTGTATAGTTTCCTGCCCAAAGTAATAATAACAGTGTGGGACCTAGACTCATACACAGCATAACGCTTCCACAAATATGGTTGGCCTAATAAAACATCACAAACTTCAAGAGGAGCAACATCACATTGTACCTCGTTCATGAAGGGCTTGATGTTGTAGGGAAGGCAACACTGTTGACTGACACGGAGATCTTGTCGTCGGTGGAGCCACCCGATGGTATATGGTTGTGGGTGTGGGGTAGTCGGTAGGCCCAACCGCTTAACGACCTTTGCTGAGATGAGGTTCTTCTGGCTCCCACTATCAACAATGAATTACAATGAAGAACCCTTCACTCACATCTGTGAGTGGAAGAGACGCTCCCCCTCCTCTAGATCTTCGGGCTCAGTCTTCTAGACCTTGGTGGTGGCAACAGTGGCATTGGTTCTGTGTCAATAATCTGCTTCCCCTAGTCATTCCCCTTGTCTAAATCTGGCTCATAACAAGAACATGCATCGAACTCTGAAGCTTTTAACTTGGCCACCAATGACTGCTTGGCACGACACTCATTCGTGTTGTGGGTGGGGCTCTTGTGGAACTCACACCACTCTCAGGTGTCCTTCTTCGTCTTCATGGTACCATTTTTTGCTTGTGGCTTCGATGGGTTGTCCTGGGTCGTTCCACCTTGGCTTTGTCCTTTGTTTTGTGATTTGGGAGTGCTCTTGCCCTACTTTGGATTCATAGATCCAAATTCTCGCTTCTTTTGTTTAAATTTTTGTTCAATCTTGGCAGCATATCGGTATGCTGCCAAGCGAGGAAATGTCCAAGAACTCCATTTCTTCCTGAATGTATTTGTGCAGACAGTCGCGGTACTTGAGCACTAGATGTCACTCAAAGTCTTTGATACTCAACTTTGTGCGTAGAGTATGAAAAATATTGGTGATTTCATGCACATCTTGGTCCCTTTGTTGTCGTAGTGTGATCCATTGTATGCACTTGTTTTCATAGCTCCCAGTTGGGTAATACTATTTCTTGACAACATCTTGGAAAGAGTTTCAAGAGGGTGCGGCTATAAACAGCGAGGGTTCCTCGACCCTTTTCTCATAATAAGTTTCCCACCAGTCCTTGACATGAGGGGGGGCAACAGTGCAAAAGTAGTCGTTTCCCTATCGGAGAAACTATGGACCAAAAAATAACTTTCCAGCAAACCTAACCATTTATCTACAACATCTGCATCTATCTGACCTTTGAATATAGGGATATCGAAGTTAACTTGTACCTTGAAGGGAGAGGCACCTCCGAAGTGATCGTTGGTTGAAGATGTGCCGCCTATTGGCGTCCGCCAAAGGATCTGAGAAAAGTTGTCCATCATCTCGTTTCTTTTCCGCTCAAGGGCTTCTTCGAACAATAAATTGATAGGATCCCTTGCTCCCTCATGTCATTTCTTTGCCGCTCAAGGGCTTCTTCGAGCAATAATTGATAGAATCCCCTGCTCCCTCGTCTTTCTTTTCCTCCGCCATGGGAGGCCATCGATGTCGGCGGGGACGGTCTTGCAAGGGCTCAACAAATTCAAGTCCAATTCCTTATACCACGACCTTGTAGGGGACATGCACAGAAAAACAGAGAAAGAGCAAGTTGCTATGATACCACTGATTCAGATTTATGAAGGAATGAAATGAAATACAAATGTAAACAGATCACAGAGAAACAACGAAAGAACAGAACTTCAATTAATTAATAACAACTGTTGAAAACTATTTACTTGCATAATGGAATAAACTAGCTCGGGCAATGGCAGTTTATCTCTGAAAAGAGATGTGTCAGCTACATGCCTACTGAACTGTCTTACAATGAGGCTCGGAGGCCTTTTTATCATAAAGAAGAAGTGTAAAACCCTAATCCTAGGAGATGAAGCGCCAACGATTTTGCGCCCCGTTGGGGTAAGTTGGATCGCCAATGGTTTTGGGCCCCGTTGGGGTAAAAGTTGGACCACCAACTTCCCAGAGTTGTAACTTTGGCATACTATCTATGTTTGGCTATCATAATACCTCCTTTCAAAGATCTCCACAAGAAGGCGAAGAAAGAATATGTGAAACAAATTTTGGCACTTTTCCGGTCTCTCCATTTTCCTAGAAAACTTCTTTTAGGACCTCAAAATGGCTCCGAGAGTTTAGCACCCGAAAAATTTCCAAAACTATGAAGTCGTGCTAGATTAAGGAAACTGAAAGGAAACAGTGTTGAGGGTCCAAGTGGAATAGGCGGGTGGCCACCAATATCCACCTAGATCAGGGCGAAATTCTTGTTTCTAGTAGGCCGAATTTGTAACTTCAATGGACCGAGTAGACCATTCTAGGAGTGACCGAATTTATTGTGAAGAAGAGCTTTATTGCCACCGAGTTGTTCAGGTTGAAGGAAGGATATCATATGCATCTCCAGTTGAATTTCAGCCAGGAAGTTACAGTGCATAAGGGGGTATTCATGATATCCATTTAAGGAGCTGAGCTGCTATATTTATTTCCAGAATTGAAGGCTGATTTGTAGCAGAGATTTTCAGTGGTTTGCCATGCAAGTATGAGGCTGAATTATGGAGGGCTGAGTCGTTTCATGCACATCAAAATCACCTTCAGAATTTCCAATGCCAAGAGAGGAGTTTGATTTCTTCCCTTAAGGAGGGTGAATTGTTTTAAAAAGGGAGGCAAAGTTTACATGGTTCCAGCATTATCATTCCCAAGAGGTATAGGAGGACTTCTTGCATTGTCATCATGATACCAATTTCAGAGGAGAGGACCAAATTTTTGAACTAAAGGAGCCAACTAATATATATATATATATATAGATATTCACAGATAGCTCCAGATTTTAGGTCTATTCTTGGGCTGAGTTTAATTTTGTCATAGTCTTGTAGTAGCTTATCCACACTACCATGTATTTGCGGCCAGTACCAGATCAGAGTTTTCTCTCACAACCCAGGCCAAATTGTGAAAGTGAAGAGTGTTGAAGCAGCTTGTTACTTGGAGGAAAAACAATTCCTTTAGGAGGCAGAATTGATCCCCGTGTATTCAAAGAAGAATTACCCCAAAGTCTGCCAATCTTATCATTCCAAAGCATGTTCCAGGTGTTATCTTCCAATGGCCATTGTAAATTTTAACTAATGTTATTAATGAAAGAATCAGATTTTTGCCCCAGATATTAGTTGAAGTTCCCTTTAAAAGTTTGTTATCAAAGTGTTTGTGAAAAGTTCTGTGTGGTCTATTGAAAGTATTTTTACAGGATTTGCACTCTAACTGTTTGTAGAGGAGTGATAAAGAATATTTCAAACAGTTTTGGGAAACATTTGCTTGAAAAATATTTGGGAACATTACACTATGATCATTGCTAAGCCAACTGGGGGCATACTGGTCTAGTGCATCATCCCACAAAGGTAAAGGATATAGGGCAAAGAGTAGGAACGTTGTGGGTGTTGCCCATGGATACATATGATGCTCTACAACTGTCTGAAGGCCAATGGCTCTCAATGCCTCACCTGTGGGTGTCAATATGTCCCTCTAGAGGACTTGGACCCTAGTTAGGTTGCCCAAACCTACAGATGGAACCACTTGTCAATTACACACAATATCCGGTGCTGCAACTTTCACCATTAGGCACTGTTACCGCTCAAACTAGTTGGGGGCATAAAAGGGACTCCTAAAGTGGACAACTGCTAGATCAAGGGCAACGATGAAGGCTTAGCCCACTGTCACCTCAGCTAAGACTCCCTAATCTTTACAGACTTTCACCGATGGGAGGAGACCCAGTATGATAAGGATCACAAAGATGAATAGATCAAAGATAGGATGAAGGGTGATCCTAGAAGCCTATTCACAAGAGAGGCTCAACATTGTAGCTTGCTTGTCTTTGAAGACAAGATGGAAGGCTCTCTAGGAAGGGCTTGGGGAGAATTTCAAGGGTTACGTTTTGAGTATGTGTCTTATAAAGGAGATCCCTAGCCTTAGAATTCTTGTGGAAACTTGGGTTCCAGGTAATCTTTGAAGAATTAACATTGATAGTGCATGGGACCACAGGGACCAAGTGGACCCAAGGTTAAGTCAAGAGGATGGGACTTTGTAACAACCCTGGTGAAAATTCTATGTAATAAAAGTTAATAAAGGCAAAAATAATAACCACAGTTGATGGGACACTTATTCCTAGTTGAAGGTTGGGCAAGTCATCCTAGTGTGGGTGTTCATTTGATTTATTATAACTAAGGAAATTGGCAAAGGCAATGGCTACGGCTTTGGAAAGGCAAAATGGCATTTTTGGCACATTTATTTATGAAAATAAAGGAAAATAGGAAAAAAGGAAGGTGAAAGGTCACAGATTGCATGTGAGAGGAAAATGAAGGAAAATAATGGAAAATGAAGAAAATAGAGGCCTAATTGATTAAAAGGCTTCTGAGGATCAGTTGGTACCTTTTTTTTCAATTCAGTTTTGGAGCTCTCTCATTATTTTCTTGGAGCACTTTGGCATTGGATCAAGAAAGGCAAAAAAGGCAAGAGGAAGGAAGAAGCAAGCAAGGAACAGCGGAATTCTTTGCAGGTATCTATTTGCATATGTGTTTTTCTTGCTAGATTTGGCATGCATGGTATTGCATGTGGTTCTTTGCCGCTACGGCATGGTTTTTGCCAGGTGTGACAGTGTTTACAGACAATGTTTTCAACCTAGAATTGGCATTTCCAGATAGCCATGGTGTGATGGGGTTCTCATGTTTTGGTTGAGCTAGATTGCTAGATAGATTCGAAGCTGAGTGAGGTGGATCTCTAAATAATAGAACACATGGCCTAGTAACCCCTGAACCGGACTGTGGGTTACGGTAACGCCAGATTTTGTGTTGCCTCAGTGGGCCTAGGAATCCTCGACCGGTGAATGGAAGGATATACGATAAAACCTAGAGGTGGTTTCCCGTGATTAGGCCTAGGAATCCTTGCCGATGAATGGCGAGATATACGGTAAAGCTTAGAGGGTGGAGTCTTGGTTTAGAGCCTAGTGATCCCTGGATCGGACTGTGGATTGCGGTAAAACCTGAGAGACTAGAAGACAGGAAAATTCCTCATGGTGTAGGTGGAGCAATCGGTGGCATCCATGCTTGTTTTGACCTAGTGATCTGGTGGAGATCATGGTAAATCCTATTATTACATGTTTATTGTGTTGGCCTAGTGATCTAGGATGGATTATGGTAAAGCCTGGTTTCTATTGATGAGAGTGAGGTGGTTTAGCCTCAGGATGCCCTGATTGGTTCTTTTGGTTTGATTCCCACATTCATGCTTGGAGTATGGCACGGAGGTGAATGGTTGAAGAGAGAATTGGCTCAGTCATTCAATGGTCGAGTGGAACGTGGTAGTCCCATCTTGAGTCGGCTTTTGCATTCATTAATAAGAGGTTCTTTCCTTGACATCTTATGTGTAAATGTACTGGTGTATATATGGATTCTATGGCTGATGTATCCTTGATATTTCTGTTGTTATTATGCTAGTTCTAAGCATGTTTTATGACAATGATGATGTATGGCTCTCCTCAGGTGTTTTATTTGTAAATGAATGAATACTGTATCTATGACCTAACAGATGATAATGCAACTAATGATATAAAGGAACAATACTTCTTAGTGATTCTCAAATAAGTATGAGATCTCTCTACTCAGATCTGTTGTTTAAACCTGTAGATAACATATTCGTGACATGTTTGATGAAATGCCTGTCATGGCTAGTAAGAGTCCAGTCTAGACCTTGTCATTGTTTTTGCAAATGAATCATTGTTGTGTAAATTCATTTTCGAAAGTGTCATTGAGTTCTAGGCAATGACCTAGGCTCTGGGCTTCAAAAAGTGGCACAAATCCCGAACGCAAGCACAGGTCTGAAGAGAAAAGTCCCTGGACGCATGCATACCCATGTTGTGGGAGCGTCCAGAGCCTCCTAGATGCATGCATGCCTATATCAAGGGAGCGTCCAGAGCCTCCTAGATGCATGCATGCCTATATCAAGGGAGCGTCTAGGGGTTTAATGGTCTAAAACTTCAATTAGTCTCAGGAATTGGTTACCTGAGAGGTTGGGATGGCTCCTGGGAGTTCTGTTGCAATGTGGAAGGTCTTTGTGGTGTGTTTTCGTCGATTCCACTTCCTTAAGGAGGTTGAATCCCGTTATAGTGGCCTCTCGTTGCATATTTACCCCAGTTGGCTTGTTACTTGGGTAGATGTGGGATGAGGGTGTTACAGAGTGGTATCAGAGCAGGTTGCGCTCTCTTTGGGTCATATATGATACCACAGAGTGGTATCAGAGCATGGTTCACCCCTTGGACTAGATGGGCGATGTGTGTTGGTCATGCATTCATGTTGGTTGCACATGTGTTAATCATCCCGTGGTCTATATGCTTGTTGCATATGCATGGTGTCGATCATGGTTGTGGTGATGTTGCCATGTGAAAGAGGATGTTGTTGTTGTGAAGTGTGTCGTCGTGAGTGTATGAATGGTTACCTGTTGTTTATGCTTGCATATTGTCAGTGTGCGTTGGTATGGTTGTTGTCACCATGCATGAGGTCATGGTATGTGTAGTTGTTATGGTCATGCATTGGTGACTGGACTCTAGCTAAAATGATGTTTATGTGTTGACACACCTATTTATTGTATGTCTATATGTTGTTACGATTATGTTTGTACATGTATTACACTAATTGGTTGATCTTGCAAATGAGATATCCTCCCCAAATTTTGTTAAGGTACGTTGGTTTATTGTGATTTGGTTTAGCTGACATAGTATGCTTTGCAGGAAAGAGATCAAAATGGCTAGCAAGATGGTAAACTACAGAGATTCTCCCTATGAATCAGATGTGTAGTGTGGTGTTGGGCACTCTTCTAACTTAGCAGACACATTGAGAAGCTTGAAGGAAGAAATAAGGAGTTGTAAGGCGGACAATGACAAAATCATGCAGGGACAAGAGAAACAAGCAGAGGTTAATGCAATACTTCTTCAGAGTTTGTCAAAATTGCAGCGACAAGGGCCAGTTCAGATCCACCATGGATAGGAGGACAGAACTTAGCAGACAAGAGAAACAAGCAGAGGTTAATGCAATACTTCTTCAGAGTTTGTCAAAATTGCAGCGACAAGGGCCAGTTCAGATCAACCATGGACAGGAGGACAACCATGGACAAGAGGACAGAACTAATGGGGCATATGGCAGTAGGTTGTAACAAACTAAATTTATATAAAAATAAACACATAATGTAAAAGACAACAAATAATATTAATAATTAATTAGTTAGCAATTAATGAAAAGGTATGTCCCAAAGGACATAACCGTTAATGAAAGGGTACTTACCTGGCTATATATACAAGACCCTCATTCTCATTTGTATCATCCTACATTCATTCTTTTATACAATATACAATTTACAATTACTATCCTACGATGGATGTCTTTGTCTACGAAGTATTTTAATATTTCCGCTGCGTATATGACTAGTAGTCATTACATTGGTATCAGAGCAGTTCAATCCTCTGGCCGCTCCACTGCTGCACAGAGCCACACTCTTTGATCCAGGCCCTTGGCCATCCAGGTTTCGTCAACATTGTTGTCGTCGAGATTGAAGCGTTTCGCTACACTTTTGGGAGTTTCTCCATCGCTAATTCGTCAGAGGCCTTTGGCCATTAAACAAAAAAAAAATAAAGAAAAAAAGAATATAGTCAAAGAAAAGAAAAGAAAAAGTACATATAAAGATTAAAAAAAAATTAAAGGAAAAAAGTCATATAAAATATATTATTATATATATAATATATATATATATATATATACTCTGGTGTAAAATTTGAATCAGAGCATTCATATACATATATAGGTTCTACATTATTGATAAAAAGTGCATGATAAAATTAAGAGGAAATCTTTCCAAATATCTTTAAAACTATATGTAAGAGAAGGAAGAGTATATAATATTATCTTGATTCTTCATTAAGTGGTTTACAAACTTGTGGTTTTAGCAAACCATGGTAATTGCCCATGGTATTTTCAAGGTAAAAAAAACAAAAGGAATATAAAAAATCTATATGTGAATAGTAAGTTTTACTTTTACGTGGAGAAAATTAACCGAGTCAAAGGAACATAAGTGGACATGTATTTTATATTATACCGCAAAGGGATGAATAGTCGCGTTTCACTAGGGTTGTAACTTTTCAAAAAGAAAAAGAAAAGATTATAAATAAAAGATACATAAAGAGAAGTTTTATATTATAAAGGGGTATTTTAAAGAAAAGTTCAAGTCAACAAAAAAAAGGAGAGAATATAAAGTTCAAAAAAAAAAAAAAATACTCTAAATTAAGAAGGTTACGTGAAAGCATATCTCTTTATATAAGTATAAAGTGAAACATTCAAATATATATAAGTGAATATAAGTAAATGGTAGTATTAAATTTTATTCCTTAGTGGATTAAAGGGAAGATATATATTGCTATAAAACATAAAAAGGTGAATTTAGAGAATATTCCAATTCATAGCTAAGTGTTCACAATCCATCAAATTAAAAAATATATATATATATATATTTAGATTACATAATACCTTAAGTCATCTCGACAAAACAAATGATTGAACAAATGGGATCTCAATCATTGAAAAAAAATGATGGAGCTCAATTCTAAAATGACGAAGGAAGAAAGGTTTTCTTATAATGGTCTTTCAGTGACAGATCATGGAGTAATTACATTAAAAAGAATTATCCAATGAAGAGAAGTTAATGTCGCTATCAGCCCATGCAATGATAAAAATTATATCAACATCAACTTGGAAAATCAACTATTAATTCCAGATCTAAGAATTGGTGTAAAGAAAAATATTTTTGACCAAAAAGAGTATAAAATTAGTGATCTACAAGTGACAATAGGTCATTATGAGTACACATCTCGATTTCATGTTGTAAGGATGGATAAAAAGACAAGCATCATACTCAGCCAACCCTGGTTTTTAAGGACTTGGGTACATTCATGTTAAACATAGAGAAACAAGTTTTGATGTTTCCTTATAAAGGGAAGATGGTCATGTTTCGAGACATAACAAGTAAATCAAAATCAATAAAATCTTCATTAGAAGACCTTAAGGATATCTCAGACTTGATGTTTCAAGATAACGAAAAAACTAAATCAAAGAAGCAAAAAAAGCTTGAAGAAGTCATCTACAGCAAAGACAAAGAAATTTCGCACCTCAGAGATCACCAAGAAAAACTACTCGAAAAAGTCAAGAAAGCTAAAGCATCAAAGAAGGAACTCAAGGAGCGTTTATTAGAACAAGAAGAAGAAAATTTATGTTTAAAGAGACTTAACCAAACATTAGTAGAACAAATCAAGTGTTTAAAAGACGAGAAGCGTGAAGGCCAAAATAAAGTTGACTCAGAGAATGAGGAATGCTTACGTCTCGAAAGTCATAATCAAAATTTGCTTAAACAGATTAAAAAACTTAAGGACGAAAATAAATCATTGACGAATAGTTTCAAAGAACTTGTCGCAAAGGAAGCATCAAAATCTCCAAATGTAGCAGTCCAAACAGAAGAAACAAACATCAATACCACTAATCTCGCAGTTCAGGCAAATGCAAACCCTATTGTAGTAACGTACTCAGAGGTTGTCGTTCAAACAGAGGACACCCCAAATAAGGATTCAGTAGTTAAGCCAACAACAACAATGCTCGATGGAAATCAAGAAACTGCCATAAAAACGTTTAAGGAAGTTCAAACAAGAAAAATTTCTTATCTACAACCGAATCACAAGAGTAGACGCCTTAATAAATCTATAAATCTATATCACGCAGAACATAAACAAACTTATGTTCCGAAGAATACTGAAATAAGCTCAATCCAGTCATACGATAACTATTCACCACACATCTCCAAGGGTCAAAAGATTTCCCGAAAGATTAATATAGGATGGTCTGATCTGTTTTCAGTACAACAATTTTGCTATCGCTCAAAATGTCATATCATCTTGTACCAACAAAGATGAAAGTTCAGAAATGAGAACCTATTTCGAATGACACAAAAGATTTGATCCGTCATCAGTAAGCTTTGAGGACAAAGCTTTTTTAAGGCAATCTAACAAACTAAATTTTTATAAAAATAAACACAAATAATATAAAAGACAACAAATAAGAATAAGAATTAATTAGTTAGCAATTAATGAAAAGGTATGTCCCAAAGGACATAACCGTTAGTGAAAGGGTACTTACCTGGCTATATATGCAGGGCCCTCATTCTCATTTGTATCATCCTACATTCATTCTTTTATACAATATACAATATACAATTACTATCCTACAATGGATGTCTTTGTCTACTGTTATGGCTAAATCTAGCACCCTGTGGCACAAGCGCTGCAGGGGAGATAGAAAGCCTCCTAGAAACAGCGTCTAGGTTGATTGTAGACCAGTGCCTAGGACATCTTAAATAGAGGAGTGTTTGTAAGGTTATATATGAGGGGTTAGCAGCACTCCAATTGTCACATAAAAAAGGTAATAAAAGGGGCTTGGTTCAATACGCCTTCATTAGGTAGACTCAAGCCAATACATGGATCCAAATCGGTGGGTATATCAGGGCAATCTCAAAGAGTAATGGCCTCTTCTAGTGGCCGACACACAACAATGAGACAGCTTAAAATTGAAGTTGTAGTAATGGTGGAGAGGAGGAAAGGAAGGAGGGAAGTAGATGCATAGGTTGTAACAAACAGAATCCTAAGCAACAATGTTCCAACATAAATATGGAAGAGGAAGGAGGTGGTGTGATAGAAATAGAGGAGCGCAAAAAGAAGGTTTCAAGCTAAACATGACATGGGTATCATTCTCTGCCAACAGCTAAAGTAAATCTGAGCTACCACAGGTACTGCAGGCTAAACAAATACACAAATAAATCTGCATTTCTACAGGTACTATAGTGCTAGTGAATAACACAAGTAAATCTGAGATAACACAGGTACTGTTATCTATTTAGCAGCTAAGATAAATCCACAAATCAACAAGAAACCAATAGCCTCATTACACTATTTCAGAAATGGGGAAAAGACAAATGAAGTGAGATTTACCAAGAGACAACATACTGCACACTGATTATGCTTGGAATCGCCAAAGAGTTTCAATAATCCAATATGAGTCCAACATACCAGTCCATAACATTTGGCACAAAATCAATCAATTCCCCCATGAATAAGAAAATTGGAACCAAACATGGAATTGCAGAATTCAAACCCCTTGGGTGAGAAATTCCAGAACCGCTTTTATAGATTACTTCCCCCTATTTATAAGAAGAGGGGGAGAACAAGAGTTACAATCAAAATATCTCAGAGTACAGGGCTCCAGCTGCCATACTAGACTAGTTGTGTCAGCGTCTATCAGGCTCTACTACCACCTACCTAAAGATTACAATAGGGATCGAATCCCTTTCTTGGAAAAATACAAAAATAAATGCACAGAGAAAGAAAATCGAGAGAGGAAAGAGGAGGTGTCCCCTTGCTTCTTCAGTGGAGGCCTTGAATTGAGCCACGTCCCTGCTGTCATCAGGCTTCTTTCGGCTATTTCAGGCAGTTCACTGCTGCCTTGGCCAGCTTCTATCAATTCCTTTTAAATGCTTTTTGTGCTATCTTATGGAGGCGTATTGCAGGCTGAGTCCTTCCATGAATGCGCCCATACCTTCATTAACCACCCCAGCTGCCGACCCATCCATCTTTTAAAGCTCTATGCAGTCCTTTCAGCGCTCTGGTTGCCTTATGTTGTAGCGAATAGTTGTGTGGTCGCGGGCCTTTAATGTTTAAAACAAATGAACAGGCGGGCACTTTTGATTTGCTCTTAGGCCCCTTTTATTACAACCCCCTCTGTAGTCTTTCGCATGTGACTGGGAGCTAGAACCAAGGGCCCATGTGTTTTGGCGCTAAAGCTCTCAACGGCTATGCGGGGGCCTTTTCTTTTGTTACTTGAAATGCCTTTGTTTTCCCTTTACACCGCCCTGGTCGATATCCCAGACCCGAAAACTCTATAGATCGCAGCTCATAATACATCACATATGGGGCCTTTCCTTATCGCAATAGCAATCACCGATAAACCTGAAATCAAGAACCGTCGATCGTCGATCGCCGATAAACCTACTAACGTCATCACTACCATGTCACCGCTGACATCATCACTGCCACGTGTCACCCTGTGAGTGGTGACACGTGGCACCCGAAAACAGCCCCATAGGACCCCTAAAAACACCAAAAAAGAGTAACACGTGTCCACCTGCCACATCATCATCCGTACGTGCCACGTCATTGCTGATGTCAGCTTCCATGTCAGCTCGATGGACCAATCAAAAGCCACCACATGGCCCCCTGGAGGAGAGAGAAAAAGGCCTGCCCGACCCTGTATTTTCATGCTTTTCCTTTGTATTTGGTTTTCTCGAACCCCCAGCGATGCGCCACCTTATCGCACTATCAGCGGTTTGCAGGTCTTTTTAAGTTGAAACCCCGCCGATCGTCGATCGCTGATGCCACGTGGAGGAGAGAGAAGAAGGGCGCTCCACCTTGGTTTTGCAGGCATTTCCTTTGTTAAAGTGTTTTAGCCCTCCCCCAGTGATACAGCATTATTCGCAGATCGGCCCCGCAAAATCTTGTGAACCGCAAATAATCCTTAAGCATGTGCCCTGGGAACCTGCTAATATTCGATCATCGATAAAAGTTGTGCCCAGACCCGCCGACTGCCAATAAGCGATATCGGCGATCGGCAGATCGCTGCTTCTCATTCTACAACTACTACTTACCTGCCAACAAGCCTGATTTGCGATTGCGATAAGCCTCCCGGGTCCCGATTGCAATTTACCTCCACACTTAGCCATTTTCCATGTTTTCTGAGTTTTTCAAAGGAATTCTTCAATAGGGTCTAACTTCTGATCCAGGAGTCCTTTTTTGGACTTCTATATACCATTAGAAATCTTTTTCTGAGCACTAGGCAATGGAGAGGGTCTAGTCAAGCTCTGATAGCTTTTGTGGCTCAGGAAATGGCTTCCACTTTAGTGTTCTTATGCATCCTGGACAATTTATCATTTGCAAAGCAGTGAGTGAGCAGTGAGTGACAACAGTGGCTCCTACTGGGTGTTAGCGCTTGAAATTTCACCTCAGGCTGAGAAAGGTAAACCTCAAGGCAACATCAAACCACTTAGCCTCGTAGCTAGCCCTACGGGGCAGGAGAGGGCTCTCTCCGGTCTATCTCGATAAAGATCTTCAATGGGCGAGATAACCAATAGGGTAACACTGATTTTAGGCTAGTAAACTGATCAAAAGGCTTAAATTTGGGATTTTTAAAGTTTTGGTGGAAAATTGGGGAATGGCAATTTCGGGTGAGGGGATTGGACACAGTTTTCGCAAGGAGTTCTTTGGGGCGAGGTAGGAAACAGTATTGATGCCTTTGATAGAGATGGATGGATAAGAATGACTGGTGAGGAGTTAAGGAGAGCAAGCAATAACCTTGAATTCCCCTTAAACAGTTGAAAACATTGATATCAAGCAAACTTAAAAGCAGAGCATGACAGTCATGAATTCTACTTTAACACTTCATTTGCCTAATTTGCAGAAGGAAAGGTAAGGAAATGATTCACATAACACACTTACAAGTACAAAGAGAAACACACCATCAATACATGTGACCACAAGAATCCCAAAAAGGACTGCAAAACCCTGGTCTTCCTTTGCCAAAAATTGCAGAGATACAGTGAATAATACAATAAGAGCTTCTCCCTCAAGAGTCCAACCATGAAAATGAGCAAGAAAGTACATAATATAGATCCTCTAACATCTTTCCCTGCCTCTAGGGGTCGAGCTCACTATCCTAGGAGCTGTTTCAACCACTTCTAAACTAAGCACTGAAAACTAGGCAGTCAAAACAACTTGCCTCTATAAGCTAGGAAACCAATTCATTCATTTAATTTTCACCTATTTCATGAATGAATCTTCTAGAAGAGATACATAAGTGTAAAAGTATCAAAAAATTACAATATTTACATCAAGGAGGATAACAATCCACTCCAAAAAGTCAAACATGGTCAAATCTGCGTTTTTCTGAGCTGTACAGTGAAATTTTGAGAAAATTGCCTGATAGGTCGCGCGCCTCTGCCTGACGGGTCGCGCGCCTTTGAGGGCACTTTTGGGGCACTTCCAGGTGTCCAAATTGGGCAAGAGTAGGCTTGTTGGAAAGGTCTATGAGTCTACTTTCCAACCCAATTGGAATTTCTGAATTTGGTGGTCATTTGGCCCTCCAAAATTGCAATCTCCCAAGACTACTTTCTGTGTCTCAAAAATGTGGCAGAAAGTCATTTTTTGCTTGTTTTTTTACTTTCTGGAGGCCCAAAACTTCACAAAATCTCTTGGCAATGGATGAGCATATGTAACTTTTCATGACAAATCTGGAAATGCTGAGTTTTTGCAAAATGAAGTTGCCAAGAGAAAGGGTCGCGCGGGGGGTGAGACCCGTTAAAGGGACAAAACCTGTAAATTGCCTGAAAAAACCAAAATTGACCCAAAATGCTCAAAATTTCTTGGGATTTGTGCTGTGGCTGAGCTATTTAGTGCCTTACTCCTTCAAGGAAGCTTCGGCCAAAATGTGGAGGGGATCGGGCCTCTTTCTCCTTTTTTGTG
Organism: Pinus tabuliformis; assembly: GCA_031772625.1. Lineage (NCBI taxonomy): Eukaryota > Viridiplantae > Streptophyta > Pinopsida > Pinales > Pinaceae > Pinus > Pinus tabuliformis. Next base: position 101,003,250 of record CM062810.1, read on the forward strand.
CCTTGGCCAACCGCCTTTGGAACATCTTCATCTTCGCCTTGCACACGTGCATCCGCGACCAATAATGGTTCTTCATGTTTCTCAACAATTTCTTATCTTGGTTGGCCTTAGCCAACAGCCTCTCCAAGTGAGCATTGAGCTGGATAAGCATAGACTCTCGCTCAGCGGGCAATGGATCACCGGGTCTTCTTTGGTTCAAGTTGCGGTCACTACGGATCCTCCACAACTCATCAAGAGCTTGCTCATCCTCCAACTGTTTGTTGCGCTGCTCAAGATATGAGATTGTCCATTGTGCCCCCTCTAATCTCCTCTGCAATGCATCATTTTCAGCTCTAAGGTGCTGAATGATCTCCTTTGACTCTCGGCTAGGAGAACTGACATCAAGATCAATAAGCTCTATATCTGGAACACCTGATGGTCCCTCATCAATCTTAGGCTGCTTGCCCCTCTGTGCTGCCTGTGCTGCTGAAGAAAGCGAGGCCCCTTCCACCTGCTGTGGAGATAACACGTTGAGCTGATAAAGAAGGCGAGACCCCTTCCACCTGGTGTGGAGAAAATACTCGCCAAGCTGCTGCAAATAAGGCCCTGTGGCCTCTCTGATAAGTGACCAATGGAGAAGAGCTGACATTGCTAGTCACAGGGATGTCATGCTGCTGTGATGGTCCTCCCTCCTCGTGAATAACCTCATGATGTGGCGGTGGTGGTGCTGTGAAAAGCTCACGAGAGATAAACTCCTCCCATGAGATGCCCTGCTGAGCCAACTGATGTAAGACCACAAGCTGAATCAAACCATAATGGTAAAGGCTCCTATACTGTTGTGCCGGGCTCTTCCGTTGCATCACAGACACCATCCTCTCAATGTTCTGGCAGAAAAAAACAGGGATGTTCATCATCCGTACCCGTGTGAAATGCATCAATAGGCGAATATGGTACGAATATACCTATGAAAATCTGCCCTCACAGGTAAAATAGAGCATGATGAGCCTCATCATGGGAGCATACTCACTCCTGAGAAATCTGAAGGGAAACACACCTGTCAAGTGTCTCATGAGTGTTGGTCTAACGAAAGGCTCAAAATGAACATTGTCCAACACCTTGCGCTTATTCCATACCTCTCCGACATTAGGTATCCCTGTGGCCTGTGCAATCATCTCGGGTGTCAATGTAAAGTCCACCCCGGCAAGGTTGACATGTCCATCATGCAAATGTAAAACAAATAGGCGAGCTAACTCTCTGTGATGCTGAATCCGAGAGATCCTCTCGCAAAACTCATAACAAGACATATACTTGAAACATGAAACTGCCATAGGACAAGCCTGTAAATCTGTCAAAGAAGTGGGCTCCTCTCTCTTATGATGACCACCCTTTCCACCCTTATGAGGCCTCCTCTGTACCTCAATCTCTGAAGCTGATGCCTGGTCATCACTCTGCTCATAGGTTTCGGATTCTGACATTGTTTAAGGAGCAAAGTGGCCAAAATGTACTGTTGTTTCTGCTTGATAAAATGCTGATTAAAATGTTGTTTCAAGGGGACAAGGAGCACGAGGGGAATGTTAGGGGAGGGACACTTTAAAGGGAAAATGGGAATAAATATATAAAACAGGGATTTTGGGAAAAATCATTGCAAAATCATTGCATATACACCATTATACAAACTTATTAACATGGATATTATTAGAGGTAGGGTTAGGGTTTGATTTTTACTTGTTAGGGAAGAGGGGTAGGGTTTAGGGCTTTTCACTAATTTTGCAAGGGAAATTTACATGGAATGTCAAGGAAAAAGAAATGGGAATGAGGAAAAAATGATTACAAGGGAATACCTTAAAACAGCATAAAACCCTAGCCACTTTTAAATTTCAAACTACAGCAACATGGAGCTTTTCTCTTGCACATGGAGATCTTTGAAAATGTACTCATGATTTCTTTTAACCATAACAAGCAACAAATTTTTAAGCTTGAGGGCCTACCTCACACAATCCGGCGATTTTGTGGCTCCTTGGTGAAATTTGCAGGCGATTTTATAAGGAGGGCGCTGACGGGTCGCGCGCCTCACCCAACGGGTCGCGCGCCTAGTCTGACGGGTCGCGCGCCTGTCAAGCTCCCAAACTCAGCTCGAAATCACTTGCAAGCACTTGCTCCACGACTTGGATACACAATGAGGGTCGATGGAGGGAGATTGGGCTTTTATAACTTTGATTTGAATTAATTTCATGCCCAAACCCACTTTATAATGTTTTTCTTTGACACTTTATAAACTTGATGTTTTTGGTTTCCTTTTATCCTGAAATTGACTAATTTGATGCTTTTGCTCGATACTTTTTGCAGGGATAACATCTGAGGGATCTTGGCAAGGCAGCCAGGGTTACATGCTGTCCTTTGAAGCCTTTTGAAATTTTACCATTTTTTACAAAATTTTGAAAAATGACTTTGGCTTTAAAAACAGGGTTTTTAAATCCAAGGTGAAAATTAACTGTACAAGATAGAATCTTTTGAAAAAACACTTTAAAAATCATCCCTCTGGCTTGCTGGGTACTTATTGACTTTTAGAGACATGACCTTGAAGACAAACTGGACCTAAACCCTAGACCTAGAAATTTTGACCTCAAGACAAGACAAATAACCTTGAAAAAGTTTAATGACTAAAACAACTTGATCCAGCAGTTCCAAGAGGGGAATAAAGACACCAGCTCCTCCATCAGGGTTATGGCATGCCTAATGGAATGCAAGACACTGATGAGACACCTACTTATGCAAATGCAAAGAGCTTTGATCGCTGATGGAGGGCTACTAGACCGACTCTAACATTGGCTCCAATGGGGATGGTAGCTCCTTGGAGGTACCAAGAACCTTAGACCTCTGGGAGAGCAGACCAGTGCTTTATAATCATTGGGCAATGGAGTCAAAAACTCAAGCTGAAATGCATGACTGAAAACCAACACAAACTAACTTAACAACAAGACTGAAAATTGACTCACAAAGGACTCATGACTCAACTAAAAACTGACTCGATACTTAAACACAATCGACCAACGGGAAATGATGCTCAAAGTGGAGCTTATTCATCAACACCTACTCTAACACTTTCATTCATCACCTGATCAAGTGAAATGAAACAACCAATGCAACCAAGTAAGTATCCTGTCTGCTGTTCGAAGTCTCCGCAAGTGCTCATTTATGAACAACAAGAGAGAACTACTGAAAGGCAACTCCCATGACAACTTAGAAACAGATCCGTTGAATGATATAAATTCTCTATCCGCCTCCAAAAACACTGCATAAGGATCTTGAAATTTATGCACACTGGAACTTAGCTCATCCAATGGATTACTTCTCTTCTCCTCATACCATGAATGCAAACTTTGATCTGAGCCTTGTGACGAGACCTCTGCTGAAAATGACAAAGAAACCGACTGCTGGATCAAATTCATATCAGCACATGTTTCAAGCTCACCTGTAATCAATGGAGAAAGACTTTGACTGCAAACCGCATCCAAAACATCAGCTATTGGATCATGAAAAACTTGAAAAGACTGTTGTAATGTATCCATTGAAAATGTATGACATCCTTCTAGCTGTTCATCTTTTTCTTGAGAGATTTTACGAAGATTCTACCTTATAAACTGAAATGCTTCGAAACAAAAGGGTATAGAATCTTCCTGCATCATCAAATCATGTATTTCATCCTCCACAGCTTCATCTGTAATCTGCCCTTCAATTTCATTTGGTGGCTGCAAATCTGATGCTACAGGCTGCTCAAGAATTTTGTTATCTCTTTCATCCTCAACATTAACACTGAGAGATTGCTGATTTGTTATAGGTTGTTCATTTGAAGATTTACTATGCAATCTACCCTTCAAAAACTGAAATGATTCAAAACAGAATGGTACGGAGTCACCTTGAATCATTAAATCATGTGTGTGCACTTCCAAGTCTTCATCTGCAACTTGACAATCAATGGCTTTCGGGGGTTGCAAATCTGAATATGAGAAGTCTTGAACAAAATTCCCTTTGCTCTCAAGATGATTCAAATCAAGACTTGTTGACATTTGATTTCTGACTGCATAGTAGTTATCTCTGATGAACTGAAACGAATCAAAACAAAAAGGCAAAGATCCTCCACTTACTTCAGACTTTGCTGCACTTTCCTCATCAATGTCATAGCTGATATGCATCGGTTGATCATTGTACTCGAGCTGCTGTAAGTGAACTTCTTCCTCCCACAAACTAGCTGCTTGTTTGATTGCAAGATTAGCTGCTGTTTGGAGAACATAATCATCATCATACTCATCAAATTGAGGCAAATCATCACTATAAAACACATCATCAATCATACATTTCATATCAATAGATCTCTCTTCTCCAAGGTGATCTACAAAACAATCATCATCAGATCTATAACAATTGGGATAAGAAACAAAATGTTTTGGATCAGCAACTTGTTCTTCTTCAATCAGCGAGCCTTGAACTTGAACATCATAATCATTCCTTGTGTTGATCTTGTCCATCATCTTTTCCACTGCACTTACCAAAATGTCAAGCTTCACCTCTAGAGATGTTGATTCGGCCGGATCTATGTTTTTCATCTCTTCTTCTTTCAACCTTGCCCTTCGGATCAGCATATGAGCCTCTACATTTACTGCACTGTTTTGCATCTCGTGAAGTGTTGCAATCTCCATTTCTCTCAGCTGAAACTCCATCTCCGGGTCAAAGGCACCCGGATAGTGCAAGAGAGCAGATCTAGGAGTAGGCCTTATATCAACTGGCATCGAATAATAAACTTGGTTAAATCTGGCAGAAAATTGTTGTACTGTCTCCCCTGGTAGTCTTTTCAGCTGATTATACTCTTCTACAATCAAGAGAAGGTTCTGTCCGATCATCCACCTATCGAGAAAAACTTTGACGAACTGCTGGAAATCTGAGATGCTTGCATCAGGCAGGACTTTGAACCAACTCTTAACTTCAGCTTGCAAAGAAAGAGCAAAAAGCCTAATACTGACATCTTCTTCATCAACTTCAAAAAGGTCTAGAAAATTCTCAACATTCTGCACATGTTGCTTAGCGTTGACATTCTTACATTCACCATCAAACCTCGGCAAGTATAGATCATAGTTTTTGGGGAAAGCATGAAGAACAGGAGGTAAAACAAGAGGTTTATACCGATCTGGGATTTTACAAGGTGTAGGGGTATGTACAGCAGGTATAGAATTAGTCTTGGTCTCTTGAGATTCATCAATTTGAAGATGGTCATCACAAAATTCGGAAAAAGGATCGTGATCAAGCTCAAAGGTATGCAAATCTTTGGTATTCACAATCTTCAAAGGGAAAGAATCAACTGCAGGCCGTGGATCTCTTCTCAAGCATAGTATATTTTGCAAAGCCTTCTTGACATTCTTGGGAAAAGAGAAGAAATAATTTATGACAAAAAACAAAATGTCTTGGATGAAATTCCAACTTGAATACCTGATCTGTCCATGTTGTCCTTTCATGTTTTTGTTGGTCGGGATCATCCACCAGTGGAGTCTTTGGATCTGATCTCAAAAATGATTTAGAGTCGCCAAGTGAATGATTTCAGCCTTTCAAGTGTCTGATCGTTGTCCACAATCAACAACCAGATCTGAACTTGATACATGTACTGGGGTAAAATGCAAATGAAGTGGCTGTATTCACAAGCTCACGGAGATTGACTGAAGCAGCGTTTATCTACTTCCGCTTATGCAAAGCAAAAGCGTTTCGAAGGCTACCTGGCATAACTTCAGGCTCCGTCTAAGACTTATGAAACAAACACATCAACCCACAAACAAATTTGTTCTCCCCAGTATGGTCGCCAATATGTTAGCGCTTGAAATTTCACCTCAGGCTGAGAAAGGTAAACCTCAAGGCAACATCAAACCACTTAGCCTCGTAGCTAGCCCTACGGGGCAAGAGAGGGCTCTCTCCGGTCTATCTCGATAAAGATCTTCAATGGGCGAGATAACCAATAGGGTAACACTGATTTTAGGCTAGTAAACTGATCAAAAGGTTTAAATTTGGGATTTTTAAAGTTTTGGTGGAAAATTGGGGAATGGCAATTTCGGGTGAGGGGATTGGACACAGTTTTCGCAGGGAGTTCTTTGGGGCGAGGTAGGAAACAGTATTGATGCCTTTGATAGAGATGGATGGATGAAAATGACTGGTGAGGAGTTAAGGAGAGCAAGCAATAACCTTGAATTCCCCTTAAACAGTTGAAAACATTGATATCAAGCAAACTTAAAAGCAGAGCATGACAGTCATGAATTCTACTTTAACACTTCATTTGCCTAATTTGCAGAAGGAAAGGTAAGGAAATGATTCACATAACACACTTACAAGTACAAAGAGAAACACACCATCAATACATGTGACCACAAGAATCCCAAAAAGGACTGCAAAACCCTGGTCTTCCTTTGCCAAAAATTGCAGAGATACAGTGAATAATACAATAAGAGCTTCTCCCTCAAAAGTCCAACCATGAAAATGAGCAAGAAAGTACATAATATAGATCCTCTAACATCTTTCCCTGCCTCTAGGGGTCGATCTCACTATCCTAGGAGCTGTTTCAACCACTTCTAAAATAAGCACTGAAAACTAGGCAGTCAAAACAACTTGCCTCTATAAGCTAGGAAACCAATTCATTCATTTAATTTTCACCTATTTCATGAATGAATCTTCTAGAAGAAATACATAAGTGTAAAAGTATCAAAAAATTACAATATTTACATCAAGGAGGATAACAATCCACTCCAAAAAGTCAAACATGGTCAAATCTGCGTTTTTCTGAGCTGTACAGTGAAATTTTGAGAAAATTGCCTGATAGGTCACGCGCCTCTGCCTGACGGGTCGCGCGCCTTTGAGGGCACTTTTGGGGCACTTCCAGGTGTCCAAATTGGGCAAGAGTAGGCTTGTTGGAAAGGTCTGTGAGTCTACTTTCCAACCCAACTGGAATTTCTGAATTTGGTGGTAATTTGCCCCTCCAAAATTGCAATCTCCCAAGACTGCTTTCTGTGTCTCAAAAATGTGGCAGAAAGTCATTTTTTGCTTGTTTTTTTACTTTCTGGAGGCCCAAAACTTCACAAAATCTCTTGGCAATGGATAATCATATGTAACTTTTCATGACAAATCTGGAAATGCTGAGTTTTTGCAAAATGAAGTTGCCAAGAGAAAGGGTCGCGCGGGGGGTGAGACCCGTTAAAGGGACAAAACCTGTAAATTGCCTGAAAAAACCAAAATTGACCCAAAATGCTCAAACTTTCTTGGGATTTGTGATGTGGCTGAGCTATTTAGTGCCTTACTCCTTCAAGGAAGCTTCGGCCAAAATGTGGAGGGGATCGGGCCTCTTTCTCCTTTTTTGTGCCTTGGCCAACCGCCTTTGGAACATCTTCATCTTCGCCTTGCACACGTGCATCCGCGCCCAATAATGGTTCTTCATGTTTCTCAACAATTTCTTATCTTGGTTGGCCTTAGCCAACAGCCTCTCCAAGTGAGCATTGAGCTGGATAAGCATAAACTCTCGCTCAGCGGGCAATGGATCACCGGGTCTTCTTCGGTTCAAGTTGCGGTCACTACAGATCCTCCACAACTCATCAAGAGCTTGCTCATCCTCCAACCGTTTGTTGCGCTGCTCAAGATATGAGATTGTCCATTGTGCCCCCTCTAATCTCCTCTGCAATGCATCATTTTCAGCTCTAAGGTGTTGAATGATCTCCTTTGACTCTCGGCTAGGAGAACTGACATCAAGATCAATAAGCTCTATATCTGGAACACCTGATGGTCCCTCATCAATCTTGGGCTGCTTGCCCCTCTGTGCTGCCTGTGCTACTGAAGAAAGCGAGGCCCCTTCAACCTGCTGTAGAGATAACACTCGCTGAGCTGATGAAGAAGGCGAGACCCCTTCCACCTGGTGTGGAGAAAATACTCGCCTAGCTATTGCAAATAAGGCCCTGTGGCCTCTCTGATAAGTGACCAATGGAGAAGAGCTGACATGGCTAGTCACGAGGATGTCATGTTGCTGTGATGGTCCTCCCTCCTCGTGAATAACCTCAGGATGTGGGGGTGGTGGTGCTGTGAAAAGCTCACGAGAGATAAACTCCTCCCATGAGATGCCCTGCTGAGCCAACTAATGTAAGACCACAAGCTGAATCAAACCATAATGGTAAAGGCTCCTATACTGCTGTGCCGGGCTCTTCCGCTGCATCACAGACACCATCCTCTCAATGTTCTGGCAGAAGAAAACAGGGATGTTCATCATCCGTACCCGTGTGAAATGCATCAATAGGCGAATATGGTACGAATATACCTGTGAAAATTTGCCCTCACAGGTAAAATAGAGCATGATGAGCCTCATCATGGGAGCATACTCACTCCTGAGAAATCTGAAGGGAAACACACCTGTCAAGTGTCTCATGAGTGCTGGTCTAACGAAAGGCTCAAAATGAACACTGTCCAACACCTTGCGCTTATTCCATACCTCTCCGACATTAGGTATCCCTGTGGCCTGTGCAATCATCTCGGGTGTCAATGTAAAGCCCACCCCGGCAAGGTTGACATGTCCATCATGCAAATGTAAAACAAATAGGCGAGCTAACTCTCTGTGATGCTGAATCCGAGAGATCCTCTCGCAAAACTCATAACAAGACATATACTTGAAACATGAAACTGCCATAGGACAAGCCTGTAAATATGTCAAAGAAGTGGGCTCCTCTCTCTTATGATGACCACCCTTTCCACCCTTATGAGGCCTCCTCTGTACCTCAATCTCTGAAGCTGATGCCTGGTCATCACTCTGCTCATAAGTTTCGGTTTCTGACATTGTTTAAGGAGCAAAGTGGCCAAAATGTACTGTTGTTTCTGCTTGATAAAATGCTGATTAAAATGTTGTTTCAAGGGGACAAGGAGCACAAGGGGAATGTTAGGGGAGGGACACTTGAAAGGGAAAATGGGAATAAATATATAAAACAGGGATTTTGGGAAAAATCATTGCAAAATCATTGCATATACACCATTATACAAACTTATTAACATGGATATTATTAGAGGTAGGGTTAGGGTTTGATTTTTACTTGTTAGGGAAGAGGGGTAGGGTTTAGGGCTTTTCACTAATTTTGCAAGGGAAATTTACATGGAATGTCAAGGAAAAAGAAATGGGAATGGGGAAAAAATGATTACAAGGGAATACCTTAAAACAGCATAAAACCCTAGCCACTTTTACAATTTCAAACTACAGCAACATGGAGCTTTTCTCTTGCACATGGAGATCTTTGAAAATGTACTCATGATTTCTTTTAACCATAACAAGCAACAAATTTTTAAGCTTGAGGGCCTACCTCACACAATCCGGCGATTTTGTGGCTCCTTGGTGAAATTTGCAGGCGGTTTTATAAGGAGGGCACTGACGGGTCGCGCGCCTCACCCAACGGGTCGCGCGCCACTGACAGGTCGCGCGCCTGTCAAGCTCCCAAACTCAGCTCGAAATCACTTGCAAGCACTTGCTCCACGACTTGGATACACAATGAGGGTCGATGGAGGGAGATTGGGCTTTTATAACTTTGATTTGAATTAATTTCATGCCCAAACCCACTTTATAATGTTTTTCTTTGACACTTTATAAACTTGATGTTTTTGGTTTCCTTTTATCCTGAAATTGACTAATTTGATGCTTTTGCTCGATACTTTTTGCAGGGATAACATCTGAGGGATCTTGGCAAGGGAGCCAGGGTTACATGCTGTCCTTTGAAGCCTTTTGAAATTTTACCATTTTTTACAAAATTTTGAAAAATGACTTTGGCTTTAAAAACAGGGTGTTTAAATCCAAGGTGAAAATTAACTGTACAAGATAGAATCTTTTGAAAAAACACTTTAAAGATCATCCCTCTGGGTTGTTGGGTACTTATTGACTTTTAGAGACATGACCTTGAAGACAAACTGGACCTAAACCCTAGACCTAGAAATTTTGACCTCAAGACAAGACAAATAACCTTGAAAAAGTTTAATGACTAAAACAACTTGATCCAGCAGTGCCAAGAGGGGAATAAAGACACCAGCTCCTCCATCAGGGTTATGGCATGCCTAATGGAATGCAAGACACTGATGAGACACCTACTTATGCAAATGCAAAGAGCTTTGATCGCTGATGGAGGGCTACTAGACCGACTCTAACACTGGGGACAGTGCCTTGTTGGCAAGGTGTTGAGAACTTGCAGACCAGTATTCTTCAGCATTGGGCATGGAGTCAATAATATATGAACTTTGTAATTAGCAAAATCTCCATGGGACTTTCCTCCTAAATCTAAACTGCAGAAATAAAAATTATAACAACTAAAAAGTAAATGCTTAGTCGGTGAGCTTATTTATGTACAATCCTACTTATGCACAGAACTTAATTCAGCTGAGTGTGTTCAACCCTCCAATGGAGCCAGTCCAACACTAGAGTACTGGACCATATACCTTCACACTGCTGAAAAACAAAAATTAAAATGAGCATGCACCATTAAAAATCTTCAAACAAGGAACCTAATACATGCTCTTGAAATAACCTCTGTCGCTGGCTTAAGAATAGGTTCATGTACTCAGCCACAGCCACAGGGTCATGGAACATGCAAGGAAAGTTTGTAGCTGCCTTGATTTCATATGTAGTTTGTGACCAATATCCTCTTCGCCAGGGCAGCGACAAACACCCTTTAGCTCCTCAACTTCAGCCTTTTCAAGAAAAACTGGTTGTTGATCTTTCGCTACCCATTTTTCAATGGGGAAATCTTCGTGGAAATCTGCAACAGACTCTTCACTGTCTGAACTGTAAGAGTCATAGATTGGAGGGTCTGTTGAGAATTCTTGGCAGACATCTTGTTGCAGCAGGCAGCAGTAGACTTTGCGTGGTCTTTTAGCCTTGAGTTCTTCTTGAAAAACATGTTGTTGGGAGATTTCTCCCCACTTGTTGGTAAACAGCGCCTTTTGAACCTCCATGGCCATCTCTTCCTCCTCTGAATGATTTGAATCATAGATAGGAGGAGATCTTTGATCCTGCTCTTCATGTGAAAGATATGCATCATGGACTGGAGCCCCTTTGTTGACCTCCTAATGGGCATCTTCTTCTTGTTTAGCTTCCCATAACTGCAAGTATGATAGCTCTGCCTCACTTGACTCTCCATCAGAATCATATTCATCATAAGAAGGAGGAACATCAGACTCAACTGAATAAGCCCTCTGTGAGTTTATTGGCAGCTCAGTGGTGTTTCCTTCTTCTCTTTCTTGCTCATAGGGTGATGCTTCTTGATGAGAGTAGATGTTTTCTTGGAGAGGAGCTCCACAAACATCTTCAGCAAATTCATCAACCTCGGGAATATCTTCATTATTACAAAGTGTGCAGCAATCTTCAAATAAAGCATTCAATGGATAAAATCTTTTGAAATATTGATAGAATGTTGTGTGAAAATATTTCAAAGAAGATATGCTACCACGAGGTATCTTTTTAAACCAAACTCTAGCATCCTCATCTAAAGACAACTTGAACAACTTCATTTGTACTTCTTCAAGAGAAATACCTTGTTGTCCCATGCATTCATGAAATTCTTCGAGGTGTTGGTCAAGTCTTCTCTCTGAGTTCCCACTGAATTTAGGCAAATAGGTATTCCACACATGATATGAAGGAACATGGTTAGGATAACCAGTAAATGGAAGAGAAATCCACTGGGGCAAATTTGTTGACTAGGGATGCAGGAACGGCCATCTTGAAAACCTCCCTATATGATTGATTTCGGCTTCAAAGGTAGGGAGAGTTTTGGGTTGTTGTAGCATCAAAGTGAGTATGAGGCTGCATAAAAGCTACACTTCAACCCACACTTCCTATGCTCAACTAACAGAGGAAATGAAATGCTTTGTCGTACCCAGGGAAAAATATTCTAATCCGTTCCCCGGAAACGGCGCCAGAAATATGTTGTCGCTAAATCTTGCACCTACAGCACCAGTGCAACATGAGGCAAGGACAACTCCCTAGAGACAACCTCTGGGTTGATTGTAGACCAATGCCTAGGACATCTTAAATAGAGGAGTGCTTGTAAGGTTATACATGAGGGGTTGGCAGCGCTCCAATTGTCACGTACAAAAGGTAATAAAAGGGGCTTGGTTCAATAGGCCTTCATTAGGTAGACTCAAGCCAATACATGGATCCAAATGTGGGGGTATATCGAGGTAATCTCAAAGAGTAATGGCTTCTTCTGGTGGCTGACACACAATAATGAGACAGCTTAAAATTGAAGTTGTAGTAATGGTGGAGAGAAGGGAAGTAGATGCATAGGGCTGTAACAAACAAAATCCTAAGCAACAATGTTCCAACATAAATATGGAAGAGGAAGGAAGTGGTGTGATAGAAATAGAGCGCAAAAATAAGGTTTCGGGCTAAACATGACATGGGTATCATTCTTTGCCAACAGCTAAAGTAAATATGAGCTACCACAGGTACTGTAGGCTAAACAAATACACAAGTAAATCTATATTTCTACAGGGACTATAGTGCTAGTGAATAACACAAGTAAATCTAAGATAAACACAGGTACAGTTCTCTATTTAGCAGCTAAGATAAATCCACAAATCAGCAAGAAACCAACAGCCTCATTACACTATTTCAAAAATGGGGAAAACACAAACAAAGTGAGATTTACCAAGAGAGAACATGCTTCACACTGATTATGCTTGGAATCACCAAAGAGTTTCATTAATCCAATATGAGTCCAACATACCAGTCCATAACATTTGGCCCAAAATCAGTCAAGTCCCCCCATGAATAAGCAAATTGGAACCAAACATGGAATCGCAAAACTCAGACCCCTTGGGTGAGAAATTTTGGAACCTCTTTTATAGATTACTTCCCCCTATTTATAAGAAGAGGGGGAGAGCAGGAGTTACAATCAAAATATCTCAGAGTACAGGGCTCCAGCTGCCATACTAGACTCGCTGGGTCAACCTCTGTAAGGCTCTGCTACCACCTACCTAAAAATTACAACAAGGATCGAATCCCTTTCTTGGAAAAATACATAAATAAATGCACAGAGAAAGAAAATCGAGAGACGAAAGAGGAGGTGTCCCCTTGTTGCTTCAGTGGAGGCCTTGAATTGAGCCACGTCCCTGTTGTCATCAGTCTTCTTTCGGCCATTTAAGGAGGTTCAATGCTGCCTTGATCGGCTTCTGTCAATTCCTTTTAAATGATTTCTGTGCTAGCTTATGGAGGCTTGTTGCAAGCTAAGTCCTTCCATGAATGCGCCCATACCTTCATTAATCACCCCAATTGTCGATCCATCCATCTTTTAAAGCTCTGCGCAGTCCTTTCAGTGCTCTGGTTGCCTTATGTTGTAGCGAACAGTTGTGTGGTCGCAAGCCTTTAATGTTTAAAACAAATGAACAGGTGTGCACTTTTGATTTGCTCTTAGGCCCCTTGTATTACAACCCCCTCTGTAGTCTTTCGCATGTGACTGGGGGCTAGAACCAAGGGCCCATGTGTTTTGGCGCTAAAGCTCTCAACGGCTATGCAGGGGCCTTTTCTTTTGTTACTTGAAATGCCTTTGATTTCCCCTTACACCGCGCTGGCCGATATCCCAGACCCGAAAACTCTATAGATCGCATCTCATAATATATCGCATCCGGGGCCTTTCCTTATCGCAATAGCAATCGTCAATAAGCCCGAAATCAGGAACCATCAATCGCCAATAAACCTGCTAACGTCATCACTGCCACATGTCACCCTATAAGTGGTGACACATGGCCCCCAGAAACAGTGACATAGGACCCCTAAAAACGCCAAAAACGAGTGACACGTGTCCACCCACCACATCATCATCTGTATGTGCCACGTCATTGCCTACCATGTCAGCTTGGTGGACCAATCAAAGGCCACCACGTGCCCCCCTGGAGGAGAGAGAAAAAGGCTTGTCCGGCCCTGTATTTCATGCTTTTCCTTTGTATTTGGTTTACTCGGCCCCCCCGCGATGCACCACCTTATCGCACTATCAGCGGTTTACAGGTCTTTTTAAGTTGAAACCCTGCCAATCGTCGACCGTCGATGCCACGTGGAGGAGAGAGGAGGGCGGTCCGCCTTGGTTTTACAGGCATTTCCTTCGTTAAAGTTTTTTAGCCCTCCCCGGCAATACAATGTTATATCGCAGATCGGCCCCCGCAAAATCTTGTGAACCGCGGATAATCCTTAAGCATGTGCCCTAGGACCCTGCCAATAGTCGGTCGCCGATAAAAGCTGTGCCGGACCCGCCAACTACCGATATGTGATATCAGCGAATGGTGTATCGCTGCTTTTCATTCCGCCACTGCTCCTTACCCGCCATCAAGCCTGATTTGTGATTGCAATAAGCCTCTCGAGTACCGATTGCGATTTACCTCCACACTTAGCCATTTTCCTTGTTTTCTGAGTTTTTCAAAGGAATTCTTCAATGGGGTCTAACTTTTGATCCAAGAATCCTTTTTTGGACTTCTATATACCATTGGAAAGATTTTTCTGAGCACTAAGCAATGGAGAGGGTCTAGTTAAGCTCTGGTAGCTTTTGTGGCTCAGGAAATGGCTTCCACTTCAGTGTTCTTACGCATCCTGGACAATTTATCATTTGCAAAGCAATGAGTGACAACATCTACTAAGTATTTTAAATATTTCCGCTGTGTATATGACTTTTGGTTGTTACATAGGTCTCATGGTGGTCACAGGTCGGATAAAGATGACATGGTTAGAGATCGCAGCTTGTTGGATACACCAGATAGGAGAGGTGATGGATACAAGTATTATTCTAGTTTTGGTTCTAACAGTCATCATGATCGTCATCGTTATCATCCTTACAGGAGGAGTGATAGGGGATACTTTCCAGATGAATTTAAGAAAGAAAAGCCACCTACTTTTGATGGAGACTTGAAGAAACCAGAAGATGCAAAGGCTTGGATACTTGGGATGAACAAGTTCTTTGAGTTGCATGAGTACACAGAAAACATGAAGGCCATAATTGTTATCTTCAGCCTGAAAGGTAAAGCAGATATCTGGTGGGAAGATGTGAAGCGGGTCAGAGACATTAGGACAGAGGACTTGAGTTGGCATGAGTTCAAGAGGCTTTTCAGGAAGAAGTACTTGTCAGAAAGGTACTACGACAGTAAGGCCAAAGAATTCTATGAGCTAAAGATGGGATCGATGACATATGAAGAGTACACGACTAAGTTCCTGGAGCTATTGAGGTATGTACCATATCTTAAAGATGAGAAGGCTAAAGTTCAACGATTTGTCAATGGTTTTCCATTAGCATTTAGAGATCGAATTGAGTATGATGAGCCTCGGTCACTTGAGGAAGTTATTGGGAAATTGAAGCATTGTTATGAACAGCGAAAGCATAAGAATAAGTCTCAACAAGGATGGAAAGGAAAGGATAAGGATAACGGTAAGGGTAAATGGCAGTTGAAAAAAACAAGGCCTCAGAATGCAAAAGAGAAAGAAAATGTGGCACCACAAAAGAAGTTCAATGTAGCTAGACAGGGACATGGATCACAGCAACAGCATAGAGGTGATGGTACTGGACGGTTGGAGTGTTGGACATGCGATAAGGAACACCTTAAGAGAGATTTTCCACAGAATCAGGGTGGTAGGCATCAAATCTATAGTGCACAGGAGGCACACACTTGGGGATGTTGGTCAGAGCGTTCCTCGTATCTATGCAGCACTGGACAACAGACAGGCAGACCATCAGGCATCTATCATTGACATGGACGATAAGCTTTGTGAGCAAGTTGTTTCTATTTTGATTGACCCTAGATCTAATTATAGTTATGTTAGTCCTGACTTGGTGGATAAGTGTGGTTTGAATAAAGAAGTGCAAGTAGAATCTCGATTAGTGCAATTGGCTACAGGTACAAAGAAAAGGGTATTGCCATTGGGATCGTATAGTATGCTATTAGGTGTGGACTGGCTATACCTTCACAGGACTAAGGTGGATTGTTATGACAAATCCATTGACTGTTTGGATGATAGTGGAGAACCGAGAGTCTGACAGGGAAAGAAGAAAGCCACATCAGTTAGGATGGTTACAACTATGCAAACCAAAATTAGTCGCAGGAAAGGGTGTGTGTTATTTGCGGTGCATATTTCCAGCGACAAAGGTAAGGAAGTTGAGGATGAAGAAGTTTTGAGCAGGTACCCGGTTCTATAATAGTTTCAGGATGTGTTTCCTGCAGAAATTTCAGAGTTTCCACCTCACAGGGAAGTAGACTTTTCTATTGAGTTGGTGTTAGGGGCAACTCCAGCATCAAAAGCACCTTACAGGATGAGCACACCTGAGTTGGTAGAGTTAAAGTTGCAGCTGAAAGAGATGCTTGACAAGGGATACATTAGGCCAAGTGTATCGCCATGGGGCGCACCGGTATTGTTTGTGAAGAAGAAGGATGGTACTCTCAAATTATGCATTGACTACAGGCAGTTGAACAAAGTGACCATCAAGAACAGGTATCTGTTGCTGAGGATTGATGACTTGTTTGATTAGCTGAAGGGAGCAGCAGTGTTCTCGAAGATTGATCTGAGATCCAGATATCATCAGGTAGGCATTGAAGAGTAGGACATTTACAAGACAGCTTTCCGGACCAGTTATGGGCATTATGAGTTTGTTGTAGTTCCATTCAGTTTGACTAATGCCCCATCTACATTTATGTGTTTGATGAATAACATGTTGCGTCCCTATTTGGACAAGTTTGTTATTGTGTTCATTGATGACATATTGGTATATTCTAAAAATGAGGAAGAGCATGTCGAGCATTTGGCAACAGTGTTGAGATTGTTGAGAGAGAATCAATTGTATGCTAAGCTCAACAAGTGCAGTTTCTTTCAAACTGAGGTACATTACTTGGGACATGTTGTCTCCAAGGAGGGCATAACAGTGGATCCAGAAAAGGTAAGAGCTATCATGGAGTGGGCAACTCCTAGAAATGTAGATGAGGTGAGATCCTTCATGGGATTGGCAGGTTATTACAGGAGGTTCATCAGGAACTTCTCACAGATTGTTTATCCAATTACATCATTGCAGAGGAAAGGCAAAAAGTTTGAATGGGCAGAGGAGTGTGAGGCCAATTTTGAGCAACTCAAGCAGTTGTTGACACATGCACCAGTGTTAAAGATCGCAGATCTAGACAAAGAATTTGTAGTATGTACAGATGCTTGCAAGAGAGGACTTGGTGGAGTCCTTATGTAGGATGGACAAGTGGTATGCTATGAGTCACGAAAACTAAATGAACATGAGCAGAACTATCTGACACATGATCTTGAGTTAGCAGTGATCATACATGCATTGAAAATGTGGAGACACTATCTTCTGGGCAAGAAGTTTGTACTGATGAGTGATCACAGTGGGTTGAAATACTTGTTTGACCAACCGAATCTGAATGTCAAGCAGGCTAGATGGTTGGCCACGATCAATGAGTTTGAATTCGAAATTAGGTACATCAAAGGAAAGGAGAACAGGGTCGCAGATGCTCTTAGCAGGCAGATACAGGTAAATCATATAGCAACTATGAGTTCTTATGGGACAGATCTACAAGATAGGATCTTGTAGGCAAGTCAGTAGGATGTTAACTATATGAAGATTGTGCACAGGTTGAGTACAGGTAGTGGTACAGGTATAGGTAGTGGCACAGGTACAGGTGCACAAGGTGTGGACTCTTGTCTCACAACAGATGGATTGGTCAGGTTCAGAGACAGGATATATGTGTAAGACAATAGTGAGCTCAAGAAGGTGACCTTGAGGGAGTTTCATGCGAAACCATATTCCAGTCACCCAGGCTATCAGAAGACGCTGACCACAGTGAAGAAGTTTTATTATTGGCTGAATTTAAAGAAGGATGTAGCAGAGTTTGTGGCTAGGTGTTTGGATTGTCAACAGGTAAAGGCAGAGTGTAGGCATCCAGGTGGACTGTTACAGCGAATTGCGATTTCAGAGTGGAAATGGGAGGTCATTTGCATGGACTTTATCACAGGGTTCCCGAGGACAGTGAGACAGCATGATTCCATCATGGTTGTTATGGACAGGTTGACAAAGGTTGCGCACTCCATTCCAATGAAGTCTACGTTCTCAACTAGCGATGTAGCACGTGTTCATTAGAGTACATGGTGTCCCAAAGAAGATTGTGTCAGACAGTGATGCAAAGTTCACTTCCAAGTTTTGGAAGGAGTTGTTTGCTGGTTTGGGCACAGAGTTGGCCTTCAGTACAGCTTATCATCCGCACACAGATGGACAAACCAAGAGGATCAACAGGATATTGGAGGACATGTTGAGGATGTATGTGATGAATCAGAAGCGAAAGTGGGAAGAGTATCTTCCATTGGTAGAGTTCTCTTAAAACAATGGGTATCAGGAACCTTTGAAGATGAGTCCGTTTGAGGCATTGTATGTGCGGAGTTGCAATACTCCCATCAATGGGAGTGATCCAGTTAACAGGGTGTTGATTGGACCAGACATGTTGGCAGAAATGGAACGGAAATGCAGGTAATCAAGAAGAATTTGAAAGCAACACAGGATAGGCAGAAAAGCTATGCGGATTGGAATAGGTTGTTCAAGGAGTTCCAGGCAGGGACCAGTTATACTAGTGCCTCAAACCAAAGAAGACCTCCTTGCGGATTGGATCATGTGCCAAGTTGGCATCCCGGTTTTGTGGACCTTTCAGGATTATTTAGAGGATTGGGCCAGTAGCTTATCGACTTGCACTGCCTTCGACAGTGAAAGTCCATGATGTTTTCCATGTGTCATTGCTTAAGATGTTAAAAATGATGATCATGTGATTGACTGGTCTGTATTGCAGGTGGAGCCAGATGAAGAATTCCATCCGGAGCCTCAGTGTATATTGCAAAAAAAGGTGCTCATGCTCCAGAACCGAGCAATTGAGCAAGTTAAAGTGCAATGGAAGCACTTTGGGCCCGATGAAGCTACATGGAAGATGGCATATCATATGTGGGCTATGTATCCTTCCTTATTCGCTGGTTGAGCAGATGTTTTGGTATATGTCTTTGGTATATGTTTTGGCATAAATTTTTGTGTGATGTTTAGATATATGTACATATGTATATGGATGTAAATACCGCCATGAGCTATGTTATAAAGCTCTAATAAGCGGTATGGGTGTTATAATATGGTATGTTATATAACAAAACAACAATTGCAACTAAGAAACAACCCATCCCACTACCTTTCCATTGACATACTTAACCATCATCTATGCAACTGTGTATATTGCAAACACAAGGCTGCCACAATCCCCAGTGTTTGTTGGATCTATGGCATCATGACAATCATGACAAAGAACGCATCCAACAAATTTCCATGAAATTAAAATATGAGAACACAGTGATGATTTCCCATTTAGGATAATAGGAATAAAAATTCAAGTTTACTAGCCCCTACTATGGAATGATGGATGTGAACCTCACTTACCTTTTTCGTGTATGGAAGTATAATGTCTTGAATCGACAAGAATGTTAGTGTGTTTGGTAAATAATTTTGGTTGTTGGGTTTGATTTTAACTCCAAGATTATATATTTTTTGGAGGGTAAACATGAATTTCCACATATATTTATCTAATTGGAGGGGTCAAAGTTCAAACCCCAATAGTTGGAAAAGTTGGGTTTGATTGGTTTGAAATGGAGACCTTATTATCTAGGTTAAATTTTTTGTTTTTCCCAACTAAAGAGTATGGGATTGTAGTATTGGGTCTCAATAATGCCAAAAAATAAGCCATACCTCAGAGAAGTGGCAGTAACACATTATCTTTTGGGAAGTAATGTTGAAGAACACATCTATGATTGGTGCTTATTTTCCCCACGCATCCGTATGGATCGCGGATCGGGGTTTTGATCCAGGGGGGGCGACGTTTGGCAGACGCTTCGCTTCCTAGATTTTTGGAAAATGACGCTTCGCTTCCTAGATTTTTGGAAATGACGCTTCTGCATCCCCGCTTCCAAAAAACGTCCCCGTTTCGTCCCCACTTCGTGCAACATTGGTTATGGGTGTCATGTCATTATAGTTGTTATGTTGTCATGTTGGTTTGCTTCTCAGCAGGGTGATCATTGTAAATACTGCATCGAGCTATGTTATAAAGCTCCATGGGCAGTATGTTTTCTTTTCAGCGGTTTTGCTGAGGTATAGGTGTGGTTGAACACCGAGGATGGTGTCCCCCAAGGGGGAGGGTTCTGTAACAGCCCTGGTGAAAATTCCATGTAATAAAAGTTAATAAAGGCAAAAATAATAACCACAGTTGATGGGACACTTATTCCAAGCTGAATGTTGGGCAAGACATCCTAGTGTGGGTGTTCATTTGGTTTATTATGGCTAAGGAAAATGGCAAAGGCAATGGCTAAGGCTTTGGAAAGGCAAAATGGCATTTTTGACACATTTATTTACAAAAATAAAGGAAATAAGGAGAAAAGGAAGGTGAAAGGTCACAAGTTGCAACTGAGGAGGAAAATGAAGGAAAATAATGGAAAATGAAGAAAATAGAGACCTAATTGATAAAAAGGCTTCTGAGGATCAATTGGTACCCTTTTTTCAGTTCAGTTTTGGAACTCTCTCATTATTCTCTCAATCTCTCTCTCACACTCTTGGACACTTAGAGTTTTCTTGGAGCACTTTAGCATTGGATCAAGAAAGGCAAAGAAGGCAAGAAGAAGGAAGGAGAAAGCAAGGAAGAGTAGGATCAAGCAGCTACAACGGGATTCTTTGCAGGTATCGATTTGCATGTGTGTTTTCCTTGCTAGATTTGGCATGCATGGTATTTCATGTGGTTCTTTGTTGTTATGGCATGGGTTTTTCCAGGTGTGACAGTGTTTTCAGCCTAGCCTTGCCATTTCTAGATAGCCATGGTGTGATGGGGTTCTCATGTTTTGGTTGAGTTGGATTGTCGGATGGATTCGAAGCTGAGTGAGGTGGATCTCTGAATAATAGAACACATGGCCTAGTAACCCCTGAACTGGACTGTGGGTTGTGGTAAAGCCGGATTTTGTGTTGCCTCGATGGGCCTAAGAATCCTCAACCGGTGAATGGCGAGATATACGGTAAAGCCTAGAGGTGGTTGCCCTTGATTAGGCCTAGGAATCCTTGTCAGTGAATGGCGGGATATACGATAAATCCTAGAGGGTGGAGTCTCGGTTTAGGGCCTAGTGATCCCTGGATCAGACTGTGGATTGCGATAAAGCCTGAGAGACTAGGAGACAGGAAAATTCCTCACGGTGTAGGTGGAGAAATCTGGTGGCATCCATGCTTGTTTTGGCCTAGTGATCTAGTGGAGATCATGGTAAAGCCTGTTATTACATGTTTATTGTGTTGGCCTAGTGATCCGGGATGGATTACGGTAAAGCCTGGTTTCTATTGATGAGGGTGAGGTGGTTTAGCCTCGGGATGCCTTGGTTGGTTCTTTTGGTTTGAGTCCCACATTCATGCTTGGAATATGGCATGGGGGTGAATGGCTGAAGAGAGAATTGGCTCAGCCATTCTATGGTCAGGTGGAACATGGTAGTCCCATCCCGAGTTGGCTTTTGCATTCATTAATAAGAGGTTCTTTCCTTGACATCTTATGTGTAAATGTATTGGTGTATATGTGAATACTATGGCTGGTGTATCCTTGATATTTCTGTTGTTATTACGTTGGTTATAAGCATGCTTTATGACAGTGATGATGTATGGCTCTCCACATGTTTTTATTTGTAAATGAATGAATAACGTATCTATGACCTAATATATGATAATGTAGCTAATGATATAAGGGAACAATGCCTCTTAGTGATTCTCAGATAAGTATGAGATCGTTATGCTCAGATCTGTTGTTTAAACCTGTAGATAACATATTCGTGACATGTTTGACGAAATGGCTATCATGGCTAGTCGGGGTCCAGTCTAGGCCTTGTCCTTGTTTTTACAAATGCATCATTGTTATGTTCTGTAAATTCATTTCCGAAAGTGTCATTGAGTTTTGGGTAGTGAACTGGGCTCTAGGCCTGAAAAGGTGGCACAAAGACGCAAGCACAGGTCTAAAGAGAAAAGTCCCTAGACGCATGCATACCCATGTTATGGGAGTGTCCAGAGCCTCCTGGACACATGCATGCCCATAGCAAGGGAGCGTCCAGGGGTTTAATGGTCTAAAACTTCAGTTGGTTTCAGGGGTTAGTTACCTGAGTGGTTGGGATGGCTACTAAGAGTTTTGTTGTTGATGTGGAAGGTCTTTGTGGTGTGCTTATGTCGATTCCACTTCCTTAAGGGCACCTAGGAGATTGAATCCCATTATAGTGGCCTCTCGTCACATATTTAACCTGGTTGGCCAGTTACTTGGGTAGATGTGGGATGAGGGTGTTAAAGATTTTAGCAATCAATTATATACTTGACCTAATTAGGGAGGGGAAAGGGATCAAGGAAGAATTTCCAATTAAAAGTAACAAATTAATCCTATGAGGTGCTAGCCTAGGGAATACCAAGGCAAAGTTTGATCTCAGAGCTAGGGTTTGGGTTATCTCACAACTCCACCGTCATAATGGCTTCAAAAGTGGAGAAGGCCTTGAGGACACACCAACGTAGTAGAGGCTAGGAGATTGAACCTTTTCTTGGGCTATTTTGTTGGGAAAGTGATGCCCTAGGTGACCCAACTTCGTTGGACCTAGAAGAGAGAGGGAAAGGTGGTGAGAGATGTTCTTTGAGTGATCACCTATTGGAGGACCAATGCCTTAATCCCTTGGGGAGAATGGAGTCTAGGAGAATGATGAGAAAGGAACTTGTATTTCAGTCAAGGAGGCCTTAAGGACTACTTCGCTTAGCCTTTAGGGCAAGAAGAAGAGACCTCAAGATTTTATACTTCACTTGGCAAAAGAGATGGCTTATCAAGATAAATTCACCGGTGGAATTATCCCTAGGAGATTTCATTCACATACATGGCCCAAACATTGAGAGATGCTATATAGAAACAATAATTCCACAAATTTGCAATTATGCAATGCAACAATTAGCCCTATTATAGCGAAAATCCCATTCAATGCATATGACAAAAGTAAAACAAGAATAGCATTAAAAGTGTGTACTTACATGTAATAGAACATATCCAACCATCAACAATTTGACAATAAATAAGCTCCAAGATAAAATACTCCAATCCAAACATCAAAATTCATCCATGCTCTAATTCTTCATCCCAGAAAAAGTGTGAAATTCTCTAAAGAGAAGAGTGATCCAATCCAAAGTGATGATGAGAAAATGAACTCATCTCACTTGTATTTATACATTAATTAGGAGTTTGAATTAGTCTCTTAGGCCTACATAAGCCCCAAAAATAAATTAATGTGCTAATAACCTAATTTTTTGTGACAAGCCCACCAAACTAGCTTATAAATGAAATAATAAGCCTCTCAAGAGGTCAAATGATAAACAATACATGTCGTAGGGCCCTCCAAGAGGCCTAATGAGGTCCATAAGTGCCATAATGAAGGATAGAACCCTAAAAAGTGATGGACAAGGTGGTGGCCCCTTGTTCTCCAAACAATAAACATGTGGTGCTCCCAGTGGGTGTGGGGGCACAATAATAACCTCATGGGTCTCCAAATGAGTCGAAGATGCATGTAGACCATCTGTAAGGGCTCAAATGATGGTGTAGGTGATGCCACATCATCCTATGAGTCCTGGGTCAGCTGTCAAGTGCATTGTACATCTGTGGGGCTGGATGGGCAAAGGTAAACCAAGTGCATCTTCCTTGGATCTTGAGCCAATATCTGAACATCTTTGGGGATCCATGAAGTGTTGTCTACTGCTGTGGAGGCCCATGGCTCTCAACACACACCCTACATGTGCCAATGTAACCCTCTGGAGGGTTAGGACCCCGTATAGGGAGACCAAACCCAAGATGGAGACCACCTGCAATCTTGCATAAGATCCAATGCGTCCCCTAGCCTTCCAGTATAACAAGTCATCAAGGAAATCGAGTAAAAGAGCTTACAAACCATGGACCACAAGTGGGGACTTCATAATGGTCTACCCTTCCATAATGGGCTTTAGCATGTGCTAATGTCTCCAAACTCCAAATGGGGTTAACCAAGTATCCCATTAGGTGGTTTCTACTTCTAAAGGGGATAATATGTCCAAGGTACATCCTTTAAAAGGTGGTGGTATGTGATAAAGAGGTGAATGGAGTAGGGGATGAGAAGGGGCAGCCTTGGGCCACATGCTGGGGTACAAGGGTAGCTAGTAGAAGGGAAGCCCACACTTGGGTATATAATGTATAGGAGGGAGCAATCGTGGTACATGAGGTGCCCCGGCCTTGATTTTTCCACCCTCCTTTATATGTCTTTCGCCTTTTTAGGGAGCAATCATGGTACATGAGGTGCCCCGGCCTTGATTTTTCCACCCTCCTTTATATGTCTTTCGCCTTTTTATGATTTTTCTTCAATTAACTGCTCGGGGCTCAAGGGGTAAGAGCATGATGTGTGATATATCGCAGTGAATACCCCCTTTTAAGGTACGGCGGTTCACTGCCCACCAGGGGTTGGGACAATCATGGATTCCTATATGATGAGGAGGCTCATAGAACCTGTAAGAACCAGTGTGATGGCCATGGTGACGGGGTAGAGCTCATGTGTTGCCCACGTGTTAAATATGTTTATCCCAGCCATCTTTTGCATTTTGTGGTACGTTTTCCTGTTAAATGTGGCCAATTTTGTTTTTGTTTTTCTTTTTAGCTGCATCAACCTCCGGAGCATCATTCCAAGCTTGACCCAAGGTGTGGGCAAGGGGAAGGGGAGAGCTAGCCCTATGTGGACTCAGTGGAGGAATGTGGACCCAGGTGGGAGAAATGATGAATGGGGTAATCATGAGTGGAAAGGGGGTAATATATGTGGATAAAGGAGCAGGACCACGCAACCAAAATCAGGGTTTCCCAAGAAATACCATCCCTAAAGCTAAATGGTCAGTAAAAGAGATCCCACAGGATTAGAATCCAAGGTTAATCATCCAAAGGGAACTAGGGGACAAGAGCACAGACCTAGCCCATTCTTTCCGTCGAATCCCCCCATTAATCCATGCCCAGAAGTTTCCATGATAAGCAAACTACAATACTCAATTACCAAATGACAAGGCATACCTTTAGGTTCGGGAGGCCCACCTTCAAGCATACGATCATGACAGATGGGTGAGGGACCACATGGCTGGCTCAAGGGGCGAAGAAGTGGCACAACGAGCTAGTTGGTGGCTGCAAGGGGTTGTTGGCTATCAGCTGGGGATGGAGAAAAGTTTTCTCCTAGGGATATCACCAACAAAATGGTGGGTAATAGGTACATTTAATCATCATTGCATCTAAGTGAACCCAGCTTGAAAGAAATGGACAAATTAACACTTCATACAAGGCTTTTTTTCCAAAATTGTGGCTTTAGTCACATAATGTTGTTACCTCCCTACGTAGGAGTGGTTAATAGAAGATCCTATTAGGTGTTCTCAACCGCCAAGGGGAAGTGACATGTCCTTGGTCCACCCTTCAATCAATAGGTGCCATGTGAATAATAATGGAACAGAAGGGGAAAGACTTCATGGCCAAGTGCCATGGTCAAATGGACCGGCTTTGATGGAGTGTCTCATTCTGGGTGTAGAGATGTGAGGAGTGAGCAATTGTGGATGCATGAGTTACCAACTCGGCCTTTCTTTTTCCACCCATCTTATGCCTTTTGCTTTTTCTTGATTCTTCTTTGTATTACCGCTTGTAGCTCAAGGAATGAGAGCTTGCTTTATATGATGTATAACAATTATTCACCCCCTTTAGCATGTGGTAGCTCATTTCCCACCAGGGGTTAGGACATGCAATGGTTCCTTTTCATTAATATAATAGGGAAACATTGGCCCAAGAACCGAGTGATGGCAATAACGAGTGAGGTAGAGCTCATGCTTGGCGTTTTCCCATGTGCTAATTTGAATGGTCTCGACCATCTTTTGCATTTTGATTTTTCCTTTGTTTTTCTTGTCGCCATCATATGTTCTTTCTATTTCTTTCGAATGCATCAACCTCCTAGGTTACATTTCCAAGCTCTACCCAGGTGTGAGGATGTGTGGGTGCCAAGTCCCAATGAACCAGTGGTCAGTTGAACCTGAAGAATGGAGGTGGAAAAGGGGCTTGTAAAGTGGTAAGTATGGAAAGGAAAGAGATGGGGCTACACTATTTGAATCATGGCTTCCCAAGTAGTGCCCCTCCTATACTCGTTGGGCCATTAGGAGAGGTCTCACTGGACTAGGATTGAAAATTAACCCCCCATTTAAGGTGAGGGAACAAGTTCACGGCCAAGACCCTTCTTTCTTCCAGGTTACCCCATGATCCATGTCAAAATGCCCATATGCAAATAAGCATAAGCACTCAACTACAAAATGAATAAAGTACCTTTTGGTCAAAAGCCCACATTCCAACATGTGCTATTGGAAAATAGGCGAGGAAACGTATGACTAGTGCAGGTGGCAAATATATGAATGGCACGTTGTCATCGGCTACTAGTGGCTCTTAGGGGTTGTTGGTTGTCAGCTGAAAAGGATGAATAGGAGAAAAGTTTCTCCTAGTGGTCACCCATTTTTGGTGGGTAACACGACCCTAGTCGATTTTTTGTTGGTGTCGATGTTATCAACACTAATGCTACCTACCTTGATCCCTAGTGATACCTAGTGGCCTAGGCCAAGAGACACTTACCTAAGAACAATTATGTCTCGCCATGGTTAGACGAGACAAGAAGGTAAAAATTTTACACAATTATAGATAATAAAGGTTCATAGCTATGTAGCAGCACACTTACAAACAAGTTAGAATTATCAAAACCATTATAAGCTAGGAAACAACAAATGGAATCATGCTAGAAGAAATCATCATGGAGTAATATCCGCTAGCACATATGAAATGAAGTGTCTAGGGAGTAGGAACTAATATATCACTATAGAATGAATATGAAGCACACGTGTATGATGGAGTTTATGAGAGAAGTAAGTCTGGATCTGAAAAGCTAGAACAGGAACCTCGTACAAACAGCAATATCACACTCGACAGCATGTATCTCTAACATAGTTACCCTGAAGGGCCAACACACTAGATCTAAACTATCATGAACATATGCCCTAGGGCATTGACCTAGGGCAGTGGGAGATCATCATCATGTATAGTGTGCATATGGTAACAAACCAAATCTATCAGACATTGATAATTTATCTTGCACTAATGTCAGTTGCAATGAGCATATCAAGACATGGATTCCACAACTTCTTTCAAAAAAAAGCAACAAGCCATTAAATCATTAAGCATATTATTAAAGTAAGAATCAAAGCCTATTAGAAACAACTTTAGTTGAATTTTTCATTTGTTCCTTCATAGATTCATATTTCAAAACTTAAAAGCAAGTATCTCCAAGTCAGTCAAACACTTTGTCAGATCCATGTATAGAACAGAAATACAGATTTTACCACTTTGGTTGTTTGGATTAGAAGGATACCACAAGCAAGTCATCTTTAGTAGCCTCGCTAGGTTCCACAAGTCTGTTACGGTCTAGGATGCCTTCTGAAATGAGAAATTGACAGACTCGACCCCACTTTGAAGAATCAAAGGGATGCCTAAAAAGACAAGAAACATAATAATAATTAGCATGCTACAAAAATATAAAAGAAAAACTTCATAGCAACCTTTAAATATTAATGAACAAGGTAGGATTGAAGAAAAATTGATTCTAAAACAACAAAGACAACTCTCAGACACAAGGAAATACTAAATAGATGCTAATATTGAACTCAATGTTCTAATTAGTTCAATATTAATTACCATAAAAATGTTAGATCCTTGAATCCATCATACTCTAAATAAATATAATAATGCTACAATGGAATAAACATTGGTCCTTTGAAAGTTTGAAACTATAAGTTCTTATGGGTCCTTAAATGATAAATAAGTTACACCATTCACATGGATAGACTAAAGGCTACTACCAGTACAATACTCATTATCTACGAAGTACATGAAGAGTACACCAACGACGGAGCATTAACAATATAATTTTACAATGATGCACAAGCAATGCAATCTTATTTATTATGGAAACATATATTTAAACATGGATGAAAGAGATCTTGTTAAACAACCCCCTCAAGATCACTCAACAAAAAGTATCATAATCTCAAATCGATGTTTTGAAATATGAGCACACCAACAACAAAATTTCTAATAAGAATAAGTATAACCAAATGAATCATTAACTTGACATTTCTCCGCTGTTACCCCTTAAAATGCATGGGCATGTGTGGGACTCTAAGACAAACCAGCACCAGTCATAATGTATTCCTTCTTTGACATGTTCATGGAGTTAGTTATATTAATATTACTTCTTTATGCATTCTTAGAATAGATCTAGGGATTTAGAATGGATATTATTATTTGATTGGAGAAGATTTTAAGTTCTTCATTTATATAATATGAGCTCCTCCTCGTGTAATGGTTGTTGAAAGTTTGTGGAGACAGACTAGGCTACTACAATTGTTGTTTGTTTTGGGAGATTAAAGCTTATGATTTGAACTCAAATGTTAAAAAGGGTTGGAACTTATATCACTTCTGGTTGTCTATGAAGAGCTTAATCCAGGTATAACATTTCCTTGATTATGAGAGTTTATGGATGGATTATTTCCTCTTAAAATTTCTCTGTCATTATTCGATGAAAATAGTGGATAAAAAGTAAATTTTCATTATTAGAAATTCCATCAAGCAACTTATTTTCAGTTATAGACAATCTCCTCTCTCAACTTGATGCATTTTCGTCTTGTATGTGTACCTTGTTCTTGATAAATCTTTGAATTTTATGTCTAATGTATGGAATGCATTGATAATCTAGGGTTTTTCAATTATGCCCTAATTTGTTGAATATCAATAGCATAGATTCTAGATATCATCATTGTATGCATTACTCATATTGGAAATGTGAATGACATTCCCCTTGGTGAATCTTGATTATAGCTCTCCCAAGTGACTTTGATCCCTCACAAAGGCAATAGTTAGGGTTTTGTTGCTAGGGCATCAAAATATCCTTACTCCTTTGCAAGATCTAGCTAATCTTAAGCATCCATACACTCCATCAACCCAAGGACCAAGCATTGGCCTTGTCTAGTTGTTGATCAAGTCATCTTTGTCCACAAATTCAATTTTTCTTCCTTGCCTAATAGCCTGTTGTCGCTCAAATTGTATAGGCACGGTGTGACAACTACTCAAGGCGGGAGCTGTCACTCTGATCCCCAACCTCTCAGTTCAAGTTGTCTCCCAACAGCAGGCTAATGTGGTAGTCCCTATGGAATATGAAAATGCAAGACTTGTTGGCAATCAACAAGTCTGGGAGATACGATTGAATGGCCTAGCCACTTGGTTGATTTTAGCAAGTTAAAAGATTAGATTAAATTACTTATGAGACCAGTGCATTATGGAGTCAACTACTTAATGAAAAGAAGAAAAATAAAATTATTGTAAATGCTTGTCTCATGGGTTTCATGAGCAAGGAATTAATTTTTAGTGATGGCTCCCATTGTGAGCCTTTAGCATTTGTCATCTAGTCATAAAAGTCAATTTGAGTCTATGTCATGTATGAAGGACCCTTCTTGGGCATGTTACATTTTATATGAGTCATTAAAGTAAGTATGAAAGCCCTCCAAGACAAGCACAAGACCTCTCCTTCAAGTTGGTTTCAAAAAGGAATAATGTAAACTCTCCAAAGGACATGTCGGCTCACATATACTCATGTCGGCTCATTATGAAGGGAAACAACTATAAATAGGGCAGTTCAGATTCCATTTCATGGCAGAATTTCAAAGAAGTAATTTGGTGAAGATTTGAAGTTAGGAAGAAGTGTGAAGGTCATCAAGTGAGCCTAATAACCAGCGAGGAAGAAGGAAAGGAGAAGCGAAGTCTCTAGTGTTGTTTTGGGACTATTTTTGGGCCAACTTACCTCCACACGTGCGAGATTGCAGACTTGTGTATTACAGAAAGAAGGTCGAGGTATAATAGTCACAGTGAGAGAGGATTTCGGGTGAAAGACAAAGTCGAAGTGTCAAGAAGAAGTCTCCTTCTAGAGCGAAGAAGATACAAGTAAAAAGTTGGTCAAGCTCATGTGCTAAGGGTTTCTAAACTAGAACCAAGGAGTGCAGTACTGAACCAAGGGACCAAAATTATGAAGAGTAGCTATGAAGGAATAAGAAGCAGAGATTTGATCATTGCAGGAAGAATCTCATCAAGGAGGATTTGTGTCTTGGTCATGGAGTGGCAAATAGGTTAAGGGTCTTGGTCTTGGTATTCGTCAATTAAAGTCTGTTGGAATTTCTAAGTCTGACACTTTAGAAACCCTTCATGCACTTTACTGATTTATTCATACCTAATTGTTTTGTTAATTAACAAGTTCTTTACCATGTAAATACTAGAAATAAATACAAGTACATGCTCAACACATTACAGATCATCAACTGAAGGAAATAGAAACAAGCACACAAGTGACACCGTTGTTTTTGGACTAATGTCCCCGGAAATACCCAATGCGGGAAAACCGGTGCAGCTATCTAAGGGTTTGATTTATTAAGCAGTTTCAGAATAAAATCTGGGTGCCAAATCCGGCTCACCCAATAGAGAAAAATATCAGCAGTGGTACCTCTCTACTCGGAAGCAGATATTCCAGATGAAACCCCGAATAAACACTCTAACAGCGCCACAGCTCCAATCTGCCCCACGAAACCCCAGCATCAGCCTCTCTCTGGCCCAACGTTAGCCCAGCGTCACTCTAACTTGGCCTGCGTCAGCCCTCAGGCCCTTTGCGTCACCCACGCTAGCCCTCTGAGGCACTGCGCAGCTCCTGGCTGCCTCTGTGTGAACCCCGGCTGGCTCTACATCAGCCTCTAGAGGCACTGCGTCAGCCCTCAAGCCCTTTGCGTCAGCCCTCAAGCCCTCTGAGGCACTACACAGCTCGTGGCTGCCTCTGCATGAGCCCTGGCTGGCTCTGCGTGAACCCTTGGCTACTTCTGCGTCCCTCTCTCCGGCTACTGCACTGATCCTCCCAATCCTATCTCTGCCTCTCTGTATTCACTGCCCCTCAACTGCAACTCCGATCACTCTCAACTTTCTCAGCAAACACAGCCCCAGAAAGTCGAAATCTTGATATCTTGGTGTGTTCTCCAAGTGGCCCTCAAGCTGCCTCTTATACTTTTCTCGCTGACAAATCAACAACCGAGATTAAGCCCCTAATCAACGGCTAAGATTAGATCTGGCTTGATCCATGACTTTTGGACCATTCTAACACAGTTTTACATTAATTCACCTTAATATTTTATTTTCCCTAAGTTTAGACTTAGGGACTACATTAAAAATATTAATTATTTTAATATCTCCCAAACTGTTTAGAATCTGCCCAAACCCTTTATGGGTATTGGAGATCGCATGTGCCTTAGCCTCTCCACCAATTTTCGTGGCTAGAGCACATCCGATGCTACCCCAAATCAACAAAGTCTTTGTAAGAAAAAAGAATTTGTGCGGGTTTTCCTCCCAAGTGGGAGAGGTTCTAGCCCTCACTAATAGCCTACATTTTGTGTCTCTTGTTTCTTTATGTTTATGCATTGGTAGTTGTTTGATGAAGAAAAACACAATAATAACATAAGTAAAAGAAGATCCTAATCTAAGAAGTAAAAAGCATTCACAAGTAGTTATCTAAGAAGAGAAATCACCTAATACTTGATGCCCTAGACTTTGCAACATGGTATCAGAGCTAAGGTGACTAAGTTAAGGAAGAGCATCTTATCAAGGGGCACTCAAGGATCAAATCTTGAGGAAGGCATCAAAGTAAATATCATTTTGAAGTTGAAGTATCTTGAAGACTATTCATTCAAAGGAAGCTAGATCAAAAGGCATTGACATCAAGACTCTAAGGCGATCTCTATCTCGTTGAAACATGTTAATTTTAGGTATGTTCTATGCTGAGAGCAAATTTACTTCAATTTTCCACATTAGCTCAATATCAATTCCAGATTAGCAATCACATTTAACATGATAGTACAATGCAAATAGAAAATAAACATAAATCGCAAAAAACAAGCCAAGACAAGAGGACACAAGATGTGGCGCCAGCCAAGGACAAACCCCAATGTGGGGAAACCCTTGAGCAATTCTTCTTATGTTCTTCAATAGTTTAGTAGAGAGAGAGATAGTACATATACATCAGAAGTCAACATTTTGACTTGACAAAATAAGAGCAGAGATCTTCACTAAGAAGATAACACATGAGGTAGCTGATCTGAACACAGGTGATTCCATCACCATGCTGCACCATTCATAATCACTATGCTGCACCCAATAGTGTGCTGCATTAACCATGTTGCATCCAATAGTGTTACATTCATTGTCACCATGTTGCACCCAACAGTCAGTGCATTCATTGCCCATGCTACATCCATCCAAGCTGCGCCCAACACTGAGTTGTTCTCATTACTGTGCTGCTCCCATTACTGAGTTGCACTTTGTTTTATCCTTCATTGCACTATGCTGCACCCATCATACACTCAATGCATATTGCAATACATCATGATGCTACTATACATCCATGCCCATCATCATGCTGCATCCATTGTGCTGCACCATACTGCACCACGCTGCTCCATGCACCTTACTGCACCATGCTATCCTATGCACCTTACTGCACCATGCTACTCCATGCACCTTACTGCACCATGTTGTATCCAATTACCAGCCTTAGCTGCTTGCTATGGCTTGCAGCCTAGCAGAGCAGCTAGGCTATAGTTACACTCTTCATGATACAATGTTACTTAAGGACAGCGTTCAAGGTCCTCTCCTATGACAGCGTTTAGGCAGCGTAGAGTTTCTTTATGACAGCGTGAAAGCCTTTTCCAAGTAGCACGTAAGACCTCCTTCTGACTGCGTCTTTGACTCTTTCTAAATAGCGGATTATAACACCTTTGATGACTGCGTTTGGGGCAGCATAGAGTCCTTCTCTTGCTGTGGAATAGGGCTAGCCTTTAGGGTGCATCTGAACAGAGACTAGGGCACACACAGAACTGTTGAAGTCCGGAATTGTGTTTTATGCGGATTTTTCCATGTTTTGCAGCGTTTTCCTGTTTTAACAGAAAACAATTGTTTCAAGGATTTCGAAAGCTCGATAGTTCCCTTCCGTTACAAAATAGGTGGCATTCATCCCAGAGGGTGTTTAGCAATGATGGCTAACGCCTAGAGAAGGGATTAGAGCGGACAAAACAAGAAGACAGAGAGCTCGAGAGGGACAATGAACAGGCAGCGCCAATTTGGCTTAAAAAGCCACAGAACAACAGAACGGAGACGGTTGGTGGTTGCTGGGTTGTTGGTCGTTGTGGGAGTTGTTGCTGAAGCCAAGCACAAGCAGGCAGCGCTGAGACAGCAGTGCAGAAGCAAAAGGACATCCTATGGGGTCACTTGGAAGCCAAGTGAAAAGCCAAGAGGGTTGTGAACTGATAGAGAGCCAAAGAAGCCAGAGCTAAAGAGCCAAGAGCCGGAACCAAAAGCCAAAGAGTCAGAGTCAGAGCCAAGAGCCAGAACCAAGAGCCAGAGAGCCAAGAGCCAGAGCTTCAAGAGCCAAGGGATAAAATGGTGTCTGAACCCACTGGTTATGTGTAGAACAGCAAGAGTTGAGCCAAAGAGCTTATAAAAAGACTTAAAACATAATCCCAGAGAGCCTAGTTGAATTAACTAGAGCTCACGGAGACGTAGCCCAAGAGTTGTGGGTGAACTCCAAATTAATATTGTTGTTCATGTGTCTGTCTTACTGCTGCATTGTCTCTGCACATTAATTTATAGCACATAACTAGTTTAAAAAAAATACAAGCATACACCTATATTTTCAAGCATTTCTTATTTCTGCATTGGTTAATCAATAAGACTTGGGAAAATTTAAAGCTTTGGAAGTGGGAGAGGTTCTTGTAAGTTAGACAAGAATCCTAAGAGCCCCATTTTCAGATCATCCACCATGACGCTATTTTACACTAGCAATTGCTACAAAATACTGCGTCCAGCTAGAGATCTTCTCTACAAGGAAAATACTAGTTGCTCCTTCTGCCTCTGGTAATCCTCGAACTGGAGAAATCCGATTTCTCTGTCGCTCTCTCAGAGAAATCGATTTTTCCTCAAGAAATTGACCCTCCTGGCCAAGAAACTGCGCTGCCTTTAAGGGTTTCGAATTGTTGCTTACACAGAGCTACGAAATTCCTCTTCCCTTCTGTTACTGAGCTCTCTGGCTTACAATTTGCGCTCTGATACCATGTGAAAATTCGGCTAACCCCGAATCCTATTGCAGCAACTGATGTTATTTCTTCTATTTGTTAATTTAATTAAACAAATTATTTGTTGTGTGCTACAGCAAATATCGAAACAAATACATTGCAACCTTCACAAAACAAATACTGTGAAAGAAATAAAAATGCTGGAAAAAATAGATGCACACACACAATATGACACCATTATTTTTGGACTAAGTCCCTGGAAAAACCCAACTCGGGAAAACCAGTGCAGTAGTTGAGGGTTTTAATATTATGCAGTAGTGAAAATCTGAGTACAATCTATGGATGCTTAAACTAGCAATCCAAACAGAGAAATAACTGGCAATAATAACTAGTGAGAAAAATTTCTCACTCCACAAGCAATCCAACACTGACCTTAGCTCGAATTGAGCTGCTCCTTGCTCCCTTTGCGTAGTCACTACGTCAGCCTACGCAGTTATTGCGTCCCTCTAGCCTAGAACTGTGTCACCTCTCATTGTCTCGTCCGCTGTTGCCTGGGAAACTGATTCTCCCGGCCTCTGGAACCTCCATCCAACTTTTGGCACTAAGTCTCGACTTCTCTCTAGCAAAACAAAAATTTCCTCTAGAGGGCTCTGTGTTGCCTCTGTGCTGCCTTTTTGGGGCAATCACTGCCTCTCTGCAATGTACTCGCCAGATCTGGAAAAGCTTCCTCCGGCCTCACTATCTTTGCCCCTCCCTCACTGCTTCAATCTCACTGAATCACCTCCGGCAACTAAATGCTTCTAGTCTGGAGATCAATTTCCCAGCAAATCCGAATGTTCAACTGATTTGATGTTTGTCTTCTCCAAGCCCCATCGACTTCTTATAATCCTCTGTTGAGACTTCAATGGCCACGATTAATTCTTAATCGATGGTTAAGCTTAACTAGAAATCAATCCATGTACTTTTCTAGAAGATTCTCACCATGCCTGAAATAATTCTGATTAATTAATCATATTTCCTAAGTTTAGACAGAAAATATTAAAAATTGACTAATAAATCTAATTAAGTCGTCTCTAGGTGGAATTTCCAAAAACAATTTCTGGGTATTGGAGAATACATGTATTCTAGCCTCTCCACCAAGTCTCATGGCTAGAACACATTTGATGCTACAAAAACTAACAGGATCTAGCCTCCTAAGGCCCTACGTCAACCCTAGAAACCCCAGCGTCATCCTTTTTCCCCTTTGCGTCATCTTTTTTACCCCTTTTTAGGGTTGGTCGTAAACCCTAGGGACCTCGGCCCTCCTTCTTGCCCTTGTCGTGTTGATTTCCAGGCCTTTTAGGCTTAGCCATAAGGCTTAAGGCCTTCGGCCCCCCTCCTTCCCCTCATTTTCCCTTGGTCACAGCCCTAAAGGGCTCGCTGCCGCTACCTCTTTGAGGCCTCCTTTAGGGTGTCGCAGGCCTAAGGGCCTCAAAACCCTAGGCCGCAGCCCCTAAGGGCCTCTCAACCCTGCCTTTAGCCAAGCGGCAGCCCTATCAAGAGCATTATCTTCCAATGATAGAACAAACAACTTTATCCTGACATCTTCATGGTTGTAGGCAGTGAAATGAGCATATCTCTTGATAGGGCTACCACTTGGCTAAAGGGAGGGCTGAGAGGCCCTTAGGGGCTACGGACTAGGGTTTTGAGGCCCTAAGGCCTGCGAATCCCTAGAGGAGGCCTCAAAGAGACAGTTGCAGCAAGCCCTTTATGGCTACGACCAAGGGAAAATGAGGGGAAGGAGGGGGCCCGAAGGCCTTAAGCCTTACAGCTAGGCCTAAAAGGCCTGGAAATCGACACGACAAGGGCAGGAAGGAGGGTTGAGGCCCCTAGGGCTTACGAACAACCCTAAAAAGGGGTAAAAAAGGATATCCTCATGATTTTAAAAATGAGTCTACCTGATTCATTGGAGAAGGCATTCAAGTTGGCAAGAAAATTTGAATGACAACATGGAAGATTTGAAGAAAAACATGGAAGGTATGAAGGAAGGTGGGACAAAGTCGCTACAAGAAAGGCTTCCTAATGACGAAAAGGTAGATATGAGGAAGTTTGATGGCAAGGATCCAGTAACTTGGATATTACAGATGGAGCAATTTTTTGATCTACATGATGTGCAACTGTTACAAAAGGTACGTATTGCATCTTTATATTTAGAATTGGATCAGTTTGAATGGTATAAAGGGCTTTGTTATAGTTGTGATAGAAAATACACTAAAGGTCATAACTGTGCTGAGAAGAAATTATTTTACATAGATTGTGAAGAGGAGGAAGAAAAGGAACAAGAAACGTCAAAAGAAGAGGATATACACCAGGAATCAACCTTAGAGAAAGAAAAAATAAATCCGATCATATCTTGTAATGCATTGGCAGGAATTACCACTCCTCAAACCCTCAAGATAGAAGAACATATCAAGAAGAAAAAGGTAATAGTGTTGATTGATTCGGGTAGTACCCATAATTTTATTCATTGTAAGATAGCCAAGGAATTGAATTGCTTCTTATATCCAGCATCAGAGTGTCAAGAGATGGTTGCAAATGGACGAACCATAAATTGCTCTGGAAAGTGCCATAATATCAAGTTATCCATGGGAGAATATGTATTAAATAGTCCAATGCTTTCCATTCCAATGGGCAGTGCTGATGTTGTACTAGAAGTCCAATGGCTATAATCTTTGGGTACAATAGCTTTTAATTTTCAAGAACTTTTCTTGAAATTTTTTTGGGAAGGAAAGGAAGTTGAATTAAGGGGTATCGTAGGGAAACCGGGAAAGATAATCATTTCTAATGGCATAACAAAGATTCTAAAAGAAGAACGAAGCGTAATTGCACAATTATGTTCACTAGAGGTTCAAACAGCGAAATCATCTATTTCCCCTGATCTCCAAAAATTATTCTAAGGTTCAAGAAGTGGAAGATCACATCGAGCATCAACAACAAGTTCTCCAACTCTTAAAAGATAACCTCACTTTCGTGCAGAATCAAATGAAACAACAAGCAAATCAACATCACAGTGAAAGAAGTTGTGATGTAGGTGACTAGGTATGTTTACGGCTACAACCATACAAACAAATGTCCCTCAAGCAAGCTAAGAAGGATAATAAATTATCATCAAAGTACTATGGTCCTTACAAGGTGTTGCAAAATATTGGTACTATAGCAATACAAATTGGAGCTTCTTGCATCTTCCTGAGTGCACCCTGTTCTCCATGTTTCATGCTTAAATAAGGTTATAGGTGACAAGTTCCCAGTTCAAACAATATTGTCGGAACTTGACGAGGAAGGAAGAATCATATTGGAACCTGAAGTAGTCATGGAAACTAGAACCCGACAGGTACGAAATCAATCAATTTCAGAGTATCTCATAAAGTCAAAGAACTTACTTGCTGAAGATTCCACATGGGAGGACGATAATTTTATACAGAAGCATCCAGAACTACTCAAGCATTGAGGACAACACTTTTTGAAGGAGAG
The DNA here is from genome assembly GCA_031772625.1 of Pinus tabuliformis. NCBI lineage: Eukaryota > Viridiplantae > Streptophyta > Pinopsida > Pinales > Pinaceae > Pinus > Pinus tabuliformis. The sequence continues at coordinate 101,041,043 of CM062810.1, forward strand.
GGGCATGTTAAGTCCCTATACTAGTAGTGTAGCCCCTTATTGTTATTAGTGCAACCCCCTTACTGTATTGTTGTGCCCATGTAGTCCCCATATTGATATTATTGTTCCCCATAGAAGCCCACTATTGTTATTTTTGTGCCCTTACATTATTATTGTTATGTCGACTTTGATTATATTGTGACTTCTTAGACTCTTATATGTAGAAAGGAGTTTTTGTTATTTGTATCATCGATGAATTGTTCATTTGTGTAATGTAAAGGAGGTTTCCCTCTTGAAGAGGCTTATTTTGAAGTCATTGATTTATCTCTTCTTCTATTTTGTGAGTTGGTTGCATAACAGATTGGGCCGCATGGATCAATAGCATTAAGATGTTTGTCCCGGTGCTTGAACTTCTAAGAATTCCCTCTCAGAAGGCATCTTTCTTCAAGGCTTTAGGTATAGTTCAGCAAAGTAATAATGATAACAGTCCTAAGGATGAGGAAATTAATTTAAAAGATTTAAACTGCTACATGACGAATGAAGACCATCAACCTTTCTTCCTGACTTTGGACATAAATGACCGTTTGCTCCACAATTGCATGCTTGATTCTAGTGCATCTACAAATGTTATGACTAAGAAAGTTATGGAACAATTAAACTTAAGAATTTCTAGACCTTATCATAACATTTGCTCAATGGATTCTAAAAAGGTTGAAGTTCTTAGTGTGGTTAAAGATCTACAGGTCTCCTTGACTGATTACCCATACAGGATCATCACCATGGATATGGCAGTGATTGATGCACCAGATGTTTGGGGAATACTCATTTCCAGAAAGTTTGCAGCTAATTTAGGTGGATATATTCAGATGGATTTATCTTACGCCACTAATTCGGTCGCAATTAGTGGCATGGTCAAATTTATATAGAGAAGTAGAAAGAAGATATCACGTGGAAGATCCAAAGAGACTGGAAAATGGTGAAGAGGTTGTGCCACAGGGTCATCCACCGCATTTTGAGTCAGAGTTTGTCTAGCTAGTTTATCACTTTTCTTCGTTCCATCGCCCATCCCCTCCTCTGAGCAAAAAGAGAAGCAGGTTTCAGTTTGACAGAGATATGCAGCACAGTGGTCAGGAAATTCATCAACCAAAGAGGGTAAAGTTTCGGCAAGGGACATCTGATAAGCAGCCTATTGATCTACCATTCAGCAAGCAGATGTCCGAGATTGTGCCACATCGATGACATTTGATGCCATAGGGCATCGTTTGTATAGTATCTCTAACCCTACTCCTTTTTATTTCATGTCGTTAGCTAGTTTTATTTTAAGCATTCATGTTATGTCTTTTATATTTCGGTTTTGTTAGAGTAGATTTTTCTATTCCAGCGAAATTTACTATGTATACATGATGATTTCGATTTTGAATGGATATCTATTTGATGGACTTTTGTTTTCTTGGATGCAGGATTCTGGGGTTCTCACGTTACTTCATGGAAGCAATGTGTCCCCATATGGAGCCAGATGTTGCACACTTTTTGTCAAAGTTCCAAGGACGCAGATTTGCCAAAGATTTTTTCAAAGGGTCGAATCATCTGTCAATTGTTTATTGAGTCTTTGTAAACCCATTCTACAAATTTATAATGTAAATGATGCTAGTAAGACCATGTGTGTATGTAACAACCTAAATAAGCCTATTATTTTGGCAATAGTTTCATCTTAGGAGGTTTTTCGTCTCACTGATTCATATGTATTTCTAAACACAGATGGTCGATAGAGTATTCCCTCCAACCTCACCCCAAAGCTAGGTTGGAATTCTTCGTCAAAATCTCAAGTGAGTCATAGTGTTCTAGTCGAATCTTATGTAAAAGTTATTTAGAGCTAATTTAAGTTAATTTGCTAAATTATTTTATTACAAATCACTTCGTCTACTAGATCATATTGTGTCGCATAATTAGGTATGTAATTTGAGGGTCTAAACCGAACGGGTATTCCCCCTTTGAGGGTTGAATTTATAAAAATCTTATGTAAAAAATATTTTAGTGCATGGTCCCTCATACTTAAGACTCCATGCCCACTCCGGATGCGGGTGACACCATGGTTGAAGGCGAGGAGCCACATGGAAGCCATGTGCGGCCTCAAGCCTGAGACAGGCATTCAAAGCGAACCGCCGCCAAGGAATATAAGCGTGGGTTCAGGTGCGATGAAGGACGGCAATTCAATGCACTGTCCGGAGTTCAGGTGCGATTACAGAGTGCAGTTATGGCATGCAGAGTTCGAGGAAAAGATGAGGAGCTTAAGAATGGTGAGGGGGTGGATCGCATTGTGTTGGTTCGCGCTCAGAAACTGGAGACTGGTTTATGGTTCAAGGAGTGTGCAATTGCTTGGTCTATGGTTCACGGAGCAACTGCTCACGCCGCTCCTCTGTCAATTGACTGTGGCTTCAAGTCTGAAAGGGTGGGTGGAGGGCGCTTCAATCTCCCCAATTCCTCCTATTCTGCTCTGTTCTTCCCCCCGGTTATTTGTGGAAAAATGGTCAGGCCTCGACAGCGCCTTCTCAGCCGTCGAGGCACTAGCCGAGGCGGGTCTTCTCGCCCCTCAGATGCATCTCCCCAATCCCGTTGATGTCGATGCCTCTGCCATCGAGTTGCAGAAGCCCATCCCATCCAATCGAGCCAATTTTTGGACTCTAGAAGCCCAGAATCGGACTCGGCACCTCTACCTGCGTTTGGCACTGCTGTCTTCTCTCTCAGTAGCTCCCAGGAAAATTCCCGCATCAATGCCCATGTCTCGGTCCTTTTCCTTGAAGAACCGCAGGATGAGGGCGAGGAACACCCCAGCAAGAAGATGCACCAGGCAGGAAGCTCAAGGGATGTCGAGGGATCGCCAGAGGCTGCCCCAGAGCATGCGGTCAATCCACCTCCGTCTCAGGCAGCGCCTTCTCCAACGGGGGACAAGAAAGAATCGGACCCTCTCCCTGAAGGATATGGCTGGTACCCGGTCATCGAGGAGGAGCCGGACGATTAGCCGTCCTTTCGCTCAGCATCACTCTCTCAGACACTGCTCAGGTTCACCCATGATTTACTATGTCTGTTACAATGGCCTACTGTATGTTTTTGCTGTTTATGTATGGTTCAAAAGAAATCTTGTTGAATGCTTTTTGAAGCCCCTGCGAGGGTTCCTAATGAAGGTCTCCTTTTTCCTTTTTGAGCCCCTGCGCGGGTTGTCAATTTTTGCTCTGATAGCACTCCGGTGGTTTAAAGCCCCTGCACGGGCGGTTTGTCTCAGTTGCGGTGCCCCTGCGTGGGTTGCTCTGTCTGATAACTTTCAGTCCAAAGTGCCATCCGTGGCCTTTGGCAGTATGACTCAATGACTGTAAATGTTTTCCTGTTCATGTAAATAATAGAATAGCATAGTTTTAACGAAAAAAAAAAAAAAAAGACTCCATGCCCAAAATATTAGAGGGTGGAAAAAATATTTAATCCCCTCAAGTGTCAATTATTCAAATTTTCTGGCAAAATTAAATTAAAATCCCAAGCCAGAAATTTAACTAATTAGAGTCAAAATTAAAATCTCTAGAGAAATTAAATTTTCCAAGTGGAAAAATTCGTAGGTCTCAAAGGAATTAATTTTTGGAGGTCCCCCACCAAGGGAATTTGGAAATTTCAAGAAAAATTGAACCCTTGAACCTTCGTGGTTAAGTCAAAATCAAATTTTTGAGGAAATTAGCTCAAAATAATTAATTTTGAACTAATAAAAAAGGGATTTAATGAGAAATTTGAAAATTCCTCAAAATAAATATTTTCAACGACTAAGATTAAAAGATCATCAAGGATTTATCAACGGCCAAAATTATTTTGAGGATCAAGCCAATTAGCCGTTATTTTTCCACTTGGAGAATTTATCTATAAATTAGATAGTCATTTGAGTTTCAAGCCCTCTGATTTTGGCTAGGAAATTTTTGCAGAAAAGTTGATGTAACACTATTGTCCCACTGGGAACATTTTTTGAATCATAATAAAAACTTTGGGGTGCAGTTCATGGTGTTCCATGTTCATTAATTTGTGGTATGTGCTAGGTACGAGCTTTCCTATATTGTGCTTAATTATTTCTAAAAAATTGATTTTCATTGGATGGGGATAACATTCAATTAATAGATTTTGGATATATTTTAAGTGATCTGATTTGCCATATGTCTAACAAGCTTGCTTGAGAAAATATATAGTGTTCGCAAGTTCCCCAGTCCTTGGGCTCCAAGTTCACAAACTGTGGGCATGAACTGACCTTGTTTGGACTTCAAATATTTGTTGTGGTTTATCTAACTTTGCTAAGGTTGTAGCTTGCATCTAATTTCAAAAGTTTTATTAGCCATTTATCAAAGAAAAATTCCAAAAAATTATTTCAAAACCCTTGTATATTTGTAAATTTTGTAAATAGATTTGTAAAATATATTTTGTAAATTATTTCTAATTGGGGTTTTGGGGTTTTAAAGATTTTTTTATATATTGGGGTTTTGGGTATTTGTGAATTTATTTTTGCAGGTGAGATCAAGTGGAGAAAGTTGGAATAGAGCTAGATCTAGGCCCTTGAGGGTAAGATCTAGTCTCCAAATTTATTTCAGGGCCAACCATTGAAGAAATAGAGTAAAATTGCAGATCTAAAAAAAAATATTTTTTTCTGAAGCAAGGGCCTCATTTTTCAACCCCCCCCCCCCGGACCTAGATCTAGCCTCTTATAGCCCTGCGTCAGCCCTAGAAGCCCCAGTGTCATCCTTTTCTCCCTTTGCATCATCTTGTTTAACCCTTTTTAAGGTTGGTCGTAAGCTCTCAGGGCCTCGGCCCTCCTTCCTGCCCTTGCCGTGGTGATTTTTGTGCCTTTTAGGCCTAATCGTAAGGCTTAGGGCCTTCGGCCCCCCTCTTTCCCCTTGTTTTCCGTTGGCCGTGGCCCTAAAGGGCTTGTGGTTGCCTCTTTGAGGCCTCCTTTAGGGTGCCACAGACCTTAGGGCCTTAAAACCCTAGGCCATAGCCCCTAAGGGCCTCTCAGCCCTCCCTTTAGCTAAGCGGCAGCCCTTTAGGGCTTGTTGTACGCCTTTTGACCCTAGCCGCAGGCCTATTTAGGCCTTTCCCCCTCCTCTTTGGCATCTTCCTAGCTCTAACTTGCCTTTTGAATATTGGGGACTGAATACTTGGTGTATTTTGCAAAAAATTTGGCTCAAAATCTTGTGTTTCAGGTGGCAACTTCATTGCAAAATTCTGGCAAACTTGAGCAAGTTTATCTACAAGGCCATGGGCCTAGGGTTTGCTCTCTAAACTCTTTTTTTCTCACTGTTTTGTTACAGCTGTAATATCTAACTTGTAACAGTGAATTAAAAGCCCTAAAAACACATCTAATTGGTCAAAATACTAAAAAATTGCATAATAAAATTTTCTTAAATTTTTGGCCACTTGGGCATTGCATATCTAACCTAAATCTAGTTTTTAGCTTGACGGAATATCTCTACATAACTAAATAATCAGATATGATATTTTCCGAATATTCCATTTTAAAGAACTTAAGAATCAAATTTTTCAGTTGGGCAAGCTTGTTTCGGCATTTTACAAATTTTGGGCATATTTGGCACTTGGTGTAACATCAATAGCTCACAGTGGTTTACTTTTTCTTGTTGTAACAAGTCATTTCAGATCTGATATAACAGTTAATAACTCATCATAAGTGGGCTAGAATTCATTAATGTACATTAGCAAGTCATTAGATTACTCCTTAATCATCTTATGATTCATATGTTCGGATTTTCATTGATTTGAAGTGAGATATTTATTGTTGTCTCATATTGCATCATAAATATCTCTTCATCAATTACTTGGTTTATAGTGGTTTATGTGTTAGGCTCTAACAATTGCTTGTCTTGTGATTGATTTTAAGAATTCATTAACTTGGCACTAAAATCACTCACACATCCAAATTATAATCTTGTTAATGGTTTGAGTTACTTTGGGCATTTGAAATCTAATTGGAATTATAACATTGGCATAAGATCATTGGTAATCTTGTTATAGAATCATCATTGGAATATCTTGAGCAATTGTGATTGGCATCTTGTGTTGATAACCATTGGCTAACTGATAAGTGTTCTAAGTTCCTTTCATTTTTGTCATTGGTTAAATATCTTGTGGATTGATCTATTGTTGGCACAAAGTAAATTGACACTTTCTTGGTTGTGAGATTGCACATAACTCATTAATAAGTACTCTTGTCGTTAAGGATTCATCATAACTTAAAGTACTTAAGACATTAAGCTAATCCCAAAACTACAAATTTCGTTCATTATCATTGCATAAACATTCTAGGCTTAGCTTGCATTAAAAACTTGCCTCCAAGCATAAGTTTGGTTGATAGACTCCTAGGACAACCCTCTCTCATCTAGCTTGAGGGATTCAGCCCTTCTTAGTGGTTAACACAGTGACCTTGCTGTCGTCAGAGCCACAATCTTTGTAGCCCAGAGGCACTGAGTTGTTGGAACAAAGGGGGAGATATCATTAATCAAGTCTTTGCTTGCTTCCCGTTGGCTTCCATCCCACAACCTACTATAAACACTGTTCTCAAAACAGTTAAGAGAAGGGTTCCATTTAGATTAGGCATATAATCTAAAATTAACCAAGATCTTTACATTACACCTAGATCTTAGCTCTTGCATTTCATATAGGTTAGTCTATCATTTAAACAATGGTTGTCCATCTGGTTACTTAGTCTTGATTTGTAATAAGCAAGAATTGTGACTCCAATAGGCATTGATCTCATCTAATCAAATCTTTAAGTCTTGCTAAGTTTTACCAAGTAGCTATGCCACTCATCCGTTCTCCCAAGCTTGTTGGTTGCCAACCTGCCTTCCATCATCTCATTTCCATAGGGACTACCCCCCATAGCCTGTTGTTGGGATACAGTTAAAACGGAGTGGGCGGGGATCAGAGTGACAGTCCCCACCCGAAGCGGTTGTCACGATGTCTGTACAATCCGAGCGACAACATCCCCCAAGTGGGTTTTCCCACAGTAAATCTTGTGTTCTCTTTGTGCATTGTGATCTCTACTGTCCTTATGGTTTTATGGTTGAATTTTTGAAGTGTGATTGCCTAATGATAAATTGGAATAGTTAAAAGAAGATCTATATCATTAGAAGTAATTATCATAATGTCAAAAATTTGTGCTTGTATATATTATACATGAAAAACCAACACCCTTAAGGGTTGGAAACACCTAATAGGGTTGTCCTTTAGCGACTCGTACCTAGGGAGGAAACACCATTGCGAGCTCAAGGCCCTAAATTTGGAAGGCAATTCTTAGTTAATGTGTTAAATAGCCCTTTACATTCAAGCTTGGTTCACTTAGATGCAAAAATTATTATTGTCGCTGATGATTGGTTGCTTTCACTAGACTTTATGTTGTGTTTGTTAGGTGGTTCATCAGCCCATGACCTGGGCACCTTACCCACACGTACCCAAGCCCTAGAGAAGTATATTGGCACCCACGGGTGAAGCGTTGAGAGAATTAGGCCTTCGAGCAACAAGAGCACATCACATATGACTTTGGGCACCTCCTGCACCTAGAATGTTCTATCACTTTGCGCTACCTTTGAGGATTCTTCAAGATGATACATCTGGACCCAGCATGCCCCCAGATCAGCCTTAACACCATATGAGGGATGGTAGTTGATCCAAGGCCCATATGAGGATGGTCTCACCTTTAGAGACTTGGGAGGGCTAGTACCACCTAGAAAGCCCTCAACGTTGGAGCAAAGATGGACATTATGAGCAGTTGGAGACCCAAGAGACCACTTTATGGTACCCCAATTGGATTGTGGGGACCATAGAGGGATATTGATGGAAATTTGAGGGCCAACCCTCAAATTGTAATTTTTAGAGGCTTCTACATCACACTTGGCACTTAATAGCTTCAACACTTGCCATTTTGAGCTCTTATCATGCATGACGTCAGCCCTATAGTGCTAACAGCTCACACGTGTGGGTTGGTTTTTCACTTTTGGTATAAAGCTAGTGGGTTGGCTTGTAACCCAAGGCATCATTATGATTTAACTTGTATCTAGGGGCTTTTAGGCTCAAATTATCATCCTCCTCAAATAAATAGAGGAGAGGATCATTTGTAAATCACCATCATCACTTGGACTAATCTGGCCCTCCTTAGAGAGAATTCGGCCTTTTGTTTCTTGGCAAGATGTGATCTATGGAATACTTTATCTATTGGAGCTATTTTCTTGGCTTTGGAGAAGTTGCCTTGGATCAATAATGGAATGTTCATACATTTTCATCTTACAAGTGTACCTTGTTCTTGATGAAACTTTGAATTTTATGTCTAATGTATGGAATGCAGTAATAAGCTAAGGTTTTTCTATTGTGCCTAATATGTTGAATATTGATTATATAGAACCTAGATATCATCATTGTATGTATTACTCATATTGGAAATGTGAATGGTGTTCCCCTTGGTGAATCTTGATTATAGCTCTACCAAGTGACTTTGATCCCTCACAAAGGCAATAGTTAGGGTTTTGTTCCTAGGGAATCAAAATATCCTTACTCCTTTGCAAGATCTAGCTAATCTTAAGCATCCATAGACTCCATCAACCCAAGGACTAGGCACTGCCCTTGTCTTGTTGATGATCAAGTCATCATTATCCACAAATTCAATTTATCTTTCTTCCTTGCCTAATTTGGTCCTCTTAAGCCCAAGTCGCCCAATTAGGGCTTAGCGTTAATTGGCTAGGAAGAGGAAATTTTGGTCTTGGAAGGTCTCAACATCAATTTCTCTTACCCTAGTTATTTGCCCTGGGATAAAACACTAGTTTGGTTAAAGCTTCAACTTGAGGGCTTGTTGAAGGTTTCATGTGCCTTTACCTTGCTAATACTCATTATTGGAAACCTTTTCTTGGCATCTTGACCTTAGGTCATCCCAACTCACAACATATCAATCAAACCCTAGGTCTTGTGTTGCCTCAATTTAGCCTCTACTTGGGATGCAAATTGCCTTTTCTCATAGTCTGAACCTCGTTCTTAAGCCAAGCCATCCCTAAGTGTGTTATTTTGTCACCTTAAATCTCTAAACCTAGAATATCTCTTGTAGGTGACCTTATACCGAGACTCCTCCCATTGGTGAAAATCCATAAAGAGCAAGGGGTAATAGTTGTGGCCACAATGGGCTTGTTAAAATTGGAAACTAGGGCCAAATTTCGCCTTAGGACAGCTCTTATGATGGAGGTGATTATTGCATTGGATTCCTCTCATTCTGACAAGCAGAAATGGAATTTTAAATTTATTCTTTCTCATGCACAAATTGTCAAGGTCGGCCTTAGTCAAATGTAGGCTCAGAATCCCAATAGATGCGTCTCCTCACCCTCAACGAAGTGTATAAATAGGAGTGACCTCTCTCTCATTTGGATATCACTCATCTCATCTCATATCTCTCTCTCCTCCCTTGATTGGTTAGTACAGCTTGGAGGCTTTGCACGTGTGAAAGGAGGACAAATTTCAAGATTGCTTTGGAGGCCGAAAATTTCAGAAAACATGACAGCGTTGACTTCGATCTTGAGAGCAGAATTCCGATTTTTGAAGGCCACATTGATTGGGACAATTTGACTGTTTGACTTCAGCATTTGACCGCAGAAATTAAAGCAGTGTTTGACTGGGTTGACGAACTGTTTTTGGGCTGACTTTGACCCTCTTGGAAGGCTAAATTCTTTTGTTGTTGACCGAGCTGCTTGGAGGACATTTTGGAGTTTCTTTGACCACCGTTGACTTTTTGGTTAGGGTTGCATTGACTGTTGGTTTATCTACTGATTTGGCAGATCTCTTTTGGGCTTACATTTATGATAATTGTACTCTCTCTCTCTCTCTCTGCTGAACTATTGAAGAATAATAAGAAGATTTGATCAAAGGCTTTACCCACATTGGGGTTTGTCCCTGGCATCTGCCATATCTTGTGTCCTCTTGTCTTGGCTTGTCTTCTGCACATGTTTTTATGTTCTATCTACATTTACTATCAATGTGTTTCAGTTAATGTGATTGCTACTGGTATAATTGGAAATTGTCATTGAGTTGCTAAAGGAACAATGAAGTAAATTGTGCTAAAGCATAGAACATACCATTGTTATCTAAAATTAATATGGTATCAAAGCTCAGGTGAAGACAAAGCCCAAGCAAGAGTGAAGCAAAGCAATCACTAAAGGAAGCTATTGGACAAGGACTTGGAACTAGTCCCAATGACGACTAAATCTTTCTTCAAATCCGAGGACAAGCTTAAGGACAAATTCGACTATCATGCATGGAAGATGACTCGAGATTTGACATTGGAAGAAAATGATGCTATGGCATATGTCAAAGGAAGAGTAGTGGAGCCTCCTTCAAATGCATCTGCAACTACACAAACAAAGTACAAGAAAGGTGAGGTTAAAGCTAATAAATTATTGTTGATTCTATTCACAAGCCTTTGGTTGCCTATATTTCTGATTTGGAAACATCTAAGGAGATGTATGACAAGTTGGTTGGGATGTTCAAAGTAAATAATGCAAATCAAGTTCTCTTTCTCAAGAACAAGTTGAAAGACATCAAGATGGATAGAGGAGAATCCATCCAATCCTACTTCATGAGGATTACCAAGATCAAGAATGATCTCCTATCTATTGGAGAAGTCATTGGTGATAGAAAGTTTACTCTTATTGCACTTGGAGGCCTTACAAGAGAATGGGATGTGTTCAACACTACTATCCTCAACAATGACAGGATTCCGGGATTTGATGAATTATTGGCTAAATGCACTCAAGAAGAAATAAAGATGATGGAAAGAGACAAGCCCTCAAATGGAAACAATCCTACCGCCTTCTCCACTCATTCTAAGAGGAGGAACAATGTTGGTCCAAGGAATCAAGGACAAGGGTTCAAGTCAGGATTCAAAGAAAGAAGAAAAGGAGGATGCTTCAATTGTAACAGGTTTGGCCACTTCACTAGAGAGTGTCCTCACAAGAAGGATACTCCAAGAGATGATGATAACAATAACAACAACTACAAAGGCAACGGCAATCAGAGGAACAACAGGTTCAATAACAAACGAAAGAGGAATGCTCCTACTACTCGAAATGGAAATGGTCGTCCTCCCAAGAAGTCGAGAAACTCCAGGTATGAGGAAGTTAATGTTGTAAATCAAAAAGAATTTTATCTTATTTATGCCCTCACCACCGCCTCTCCTTCGGATACATTAGACCATTGGTTAATTGATAGTGGTGCCTCAAGGCACTTCACTAGGTACAAGGAGGCCCTCTCAAACTTGGTTGAAAAGAAGACAAATATGGAGATTATACTTGGGGATAATGCCACTTATCCCGTGAAAGGAATTGGGACTGTTACTCTTCACTTAAATCAAGGTCAAACCCTCTACTTACAAGAAGTGCTATATGTACTTGATCTGAAAAAGAATTTGGTTTCTATTTTTGCGATGGAAGATAAAGGTTTTAAGGTGACATGCATTGATGGAAAGGTTCGTGTTTGGCAAATGAACCCAAGACATGCATTCACTCTTGGATTCAGGGTTGAAGGTCTCTATCAGGTTGGAGGAAGTTCGTTGGGAGCAATGACTTATGATACTTCTCTTCAATCCGAATTATGGCACCGAAGATTTTCTCACCTTCATTTCAAAGCCTTACTTGATTTAAGAAAGATGGTCACAGGTATGCCCGAATTCAACTTAAATCATGAAGGTGTTTGTCAGAGATGTGACGCTGGAAAATATACAAGGGGACCATTCCCCTCAAGTGAAACTCAAACCATTGATATTCTTCAATTGGTCCATTTTGATCTATTGGGTATGTTTCCCGTGACATCTTTGGGTGGATATTTGTAATATGCTATTTTTGTGGATGACTTCTCCCACAAAACATGGATCTATTTCTTAAAGAAGAAGGATGCAGTATTCAAATGGTTCTGCTCTTTCAAAGCCTTGGTCAAGAATCAAACAGGAAAGAAGATCAAAATATTGAGAACCGATAATGGGACCGAATATGAGTCAAATGAATTCAAAGACTATTGTAGAGAAGCTGGCATTAAGAGGGAGACCACTACTGCATATACTCCTGAACAAAATGGTGTTGCCAAAAGGATGAATCGTACTATCATAGAAGCCACTTGTCCTAAGCTACATGATCAAGGTCTTCCGAAGTTCTTATGGGGAGAAGTTGTCAACACCGTTGCGTATGTCCAAAACAGATGCCCACATCAAGCTTTGGACTTCAAGACACCCGAAGAAGTTTTCACCGATAAAAAACCTGATGTTGCTCATTTTAGAATTTTTGGTTATCCTGTATATTTTCATGTGCCGAAATAGAAAAGAAACAAACTAGATGCATATGGGAAGAAAGGAACTGGAACAAACAAAGTTCGTTCTTCACGTTAAATACTCCAGAAGACTTGGAATATGTAGATCTCCATTGAGATACAAGAATATATATTAAATGTATGAATAAGAATGATGTTACAATTAGGAGTGAGGGCCCTGTATATATAGGCAGGAAGTACCCTTTCACGAAGAGTCATGTCGGTAAAGACATGCCTCTTTGTTTAACTAATTATTATTTAATTACATATTACTATGATTATTATTTATTATCTATACCTATTACTTTTACATAAATTATGTTCATAACATTGCCTTCCCCTTCAAAAAGCTTTGTCCTCAAAGTTTGTTGATGAAAGGACTTGATCTTTTTTTCTGCTACGAATGTCTTCTCGTCTCAGAACAGTTATCTTTGTCGATACAAGTTGATATGATCCTTGGAGTGACATATAAAATTGTTGCACAGGGGAAGGATCTGATCATCCTAAATTAATCTTTGTGAAAAAATTTTATTACTGGAAATTTGTGATGAATTGTTATCACTGGACTGAGTTGTGCGCACTTCAGTATCCTTCGGAACATAAGTTTTTTGTTTATATTCCGAGTGATACGGATTCGTAGATTGATTGAGATGTTTGTTCTTGTGATTCGGATGTAGATAAAGAGTTCTTTTCGTTTCCCTTATCATGTGTGTGGCTAGATTCTGATTTACTTCAGATTCCAATGTCGTCGAATTCGTTACAAAATCTTCACTTGGAATTTCCTTCGTCCCAACATCTGAGTGTGTTTTTTCTTTAACTGATGTGTCTTCTTCTTGAGTTATGGTATCCACTAGTTCGGTATTCATTCCATTTTCTTCTACTTGGACTGAAACGACTAGAGACTTCGATACTACTTCTTGAAGTTGTTCTAACTTGTCTCATCATGTTTAAGCTTCTTTATTTGTGGAAGGAGGTTTTGGTTATGATTCCTTAGACGTAAAACCTTTTCACTTTCTGGATTGTTGATTTATTCTTAGTAGCCTCATCATCTTTTAAACTTTTGATTTGTTCTAATAATGTTTGATTAAGGCTCTTTAAACGTAGATTTTCTTCTTCTTGTTCCAACAAGTGTTTCTTGAATTCCTTCTTTATGGCTTTAACTTTCTTGACTTGTTCAAGTAGTTTTTCATTGTGTTCTCTGAGGCATAAAATTTCTTTGTCTTTACCGAAGATGACTTCTTCAAGCTCTTTCTGCTTTTTTGGTATAGTTTTTTTTATTATCTTGAAACATTAATTCTGAAATATCCTTAAAGTCTTCTGATGAAGGCTTTATCGATTTTGACTTCATTGTCACATCCTGGAAGGTGGTCATCTTCCTCTTGTAAGGAAACATCAAGAATTTGTTTTCTGTGTTTAGAATGAACGTACTTAATTCCTTGAACCAAGGTTGACTGAGAATTATGTCAACCTCTACGTCAGGAATAGTTACGACATGAAATTGAAATATGTACTCACAATGATCAATTGTCACTTGTAAATCATTAATTTCATCCAAAAATATTTGTTCTTTCTCCTATGTTTGACTCTAGAATTAATAGTTGATTTGCTAGATTAACATTGATGTAATTTTCCTCGCGACTTGTGTTGATAGTGATATTAATCTCCTTCCCTTGGGTATTCCCTTTTAATGTAATTAATCTACAATCTGTGATTGGAATACTTTTATATGGGAATCTTTTTATTTTCGAATTAGGCTCTATTTTTGCTTGTCGATAATTTTTCGTCAGCAACACTAATATATTCTTCCTTTTTTTTATTTTTTTCAAATAAACACCCCCTTTTTTTCTTCCTTTTTTTTATTTTTTTCAAATAAACACCCCCTTTTTTTCTTTATATATATATATATATTATTACACTCTCCTCTTTTAATTTTTTAATTATTTTTAATAATACTTTTCATTTTTTTACTAATTTTCTAATAGTACCCTCTCTCTTTTAAGTATGTTTCCCTTTCTATACTTAGGAGTATCACAACTTTCTTCCTTTTTACCTTTATAACTTTTTCCTCAAAAAAGGTAACTTAATATTTTATAATATTTTTTTAAGAATTACCTCAAAAACACATTTTGTATCCTTTGACTTACTCAAGGCACTTTAATAAATACCCTTATGTTTATTGAATCAAATACCCTTATGTTTATTTGAATCAAATCACACTTTGATTTAATATAATGGTCTATGTAGCCTTGTTTAAATTTTGTTAATATATAAATAATATGAAGGCGTGCAAATTATTTAAATTAGAACCCTTATAAATAACCTTGTTCCATGTATGGACGTGACTCTCTTTGTATGGACGCAACTACATAGGTGGATGACACCATCCAGCAACTTAAAGGGAATGGTGGTAGTTTGAAGGCAACTATAGCGGATTTACAACTTCGACAACGACTACAGCAGAATGAATCTGAGGGCGAACAGAGATGCCTATTGGTCGGCTATGTTGCTAGCTGACAGACAAGGTTACGGTGTGGGTAGCGGAGCTAGTCGATGGACTGCAGATGGTGTGAGACGGTTCTCAGAAGGTGGCAGCAGGGGGAAATGCACGTTGTTGCAGTGACTCACTGTGGCTGCGGTGGAGGCTAAGGTGTTGTCAACAACCAAGAAGAGATAGAAAGCAGCGACGACTGAGGCTTTTCGACGGCAAGGCCGGCTCAGAAGGCTGCCTTTAATTTTTATTTTATTTTTTCAAACTTTTGATTTTTATAATTATTTTTTTATAATTTATTTTATTTATTTTTTTCCTTTCTTTTTTTTCTTTTTTTTACTTATTATTAGTTTGTTTTTAATTAATTCTATACTCTCCTTTTTTTTATTTTCCTTCCCCTTTTTTATGTTGATTTTTTCCCTTTTTTTCTTTTTTAAAGGATATATCTTTTTTTGTTTTTTTAAATTATTATTATTATTATTATTATCATCATCTTAAATGGCCAAGGGCCTGATAGCGAAAATTGAGACCCTCCAAAAGCTTGTAGCGAAACACTCCAATGGCAACAAGGTTGACGAATTTGATGGCCAAAGGCCTAGACCAGACAGGCTTTGTGCAGCGGTGGAGCGGCCAGAGGAACAAACAACTTCGATTGGAACGAATAAAGTTCTTTTTTCACGTTAAATACTCCAGAAGACTTGGAATATGTAGATCTCCATTGAGATACAAGAATATATATTAAATGTATGAATAAGAATGATGTTACAATTGGGAATGAGGGCCCTGTATATATAGGCAGGAAGTACCCTTTCACGAAGAGTCATGTCTATAGAGACATGCCTCTTTGTTTAACTAATTATTATTTAATTACATATTATTATGATTATTATTTATTATCTACACTTGTTACTTTTACATAAATTATGTTCATAACAGGAACGTTTGTGGGCTACAGTGAAACTTCAAAGGCATATACAATCTATGTGCCTGGTCAAAGGGAAGTGGAATTAAGTCATGATGTCACTTTCGATGAAGATTCTACTCTTAGAAAGATCTGATATCTTCCTACCCCTAGGAAGGACAATAATGATGCTAACGCAGAAAAGCAAGATGAAATTTCATCTGATTAACCAATGCCCGATGTGGAAGGTCCGATGGATCCCATTGATCCACCTCCTAGTTAGCCTTCTACTTCAAGAAAAAGAGCTTTGTGGCTCAAAGATACTCTGGAAGATGTTGAGAAACATATTGCACCAAGGGGGACATTTCGTGAAAGCAAGAAGCTGAATAGGTACCAAGGGTACTTAGCTGTCGTGAGTACCATGTTGATTTTTGGTAGCATCGGATGTGCTCTAGCCATGAAAATTGGTGGAGAAGCTAAAGCACATGAGATCTCCAAGACCAAGAAATTGTTTTGAGAAATTCCACCCGGATGAAGAGTTATTAAAATAATTAATATTTTTAATGTGTTCCTAAGTCTAAACTTAGGAAAATAAAAATATTAATGGATATTAATAAAGATAAGGGTGAGAAGCTTCTAAGAGACGAGGATCAAGTCTGTTTTAATCTTAGTCGTTGATTCGAGACTTAATCTCGGTCATTGATTCATCAACAGGAAAAGTATAAGAGAAAACTTGAGAATCATTTGGAGAAACACCGGCGGATACTCAGTATCTCTAGGAAAATCGATTCTCAAGTAAAGGAGATCGATTTCAGAGGGAGAGTTACAGGGTGGAGGAAGAGGAGGGCATCAGCAGCAAACAGTGACTGAGGAGGAGGTGACGCAGGTGTGAAAATTCTATCACTGCAACAACTGATTTACTTTTCCTACTTATTTCATCATAATTTATTCACGAAATCACTTCAAAAAACATTAAAATAGATACTGCTGCAGATATCACATCGTAGTACAGAAACATAAATATGCACACATTGACACAGTTATTTTGGACTAATGTCCCTGGAAAAACCCAATGTGGAAAAACCGGTGCAGCAAGGGAGGATTAATTTATTCAGCAATTTTCTTGTACAACAGGGTGCCAAACCGGCTTACCCACAGATAGACAAACTTCCAGCACTTTCCTAAACCCAACGTAGGCCCTACTGACCTCTGCTACAGCCTAAAACCCTCTGTGTCAACCTACTGAGGCTCTGCGCAGCCTCTCTGGGCTTCTCTGTCACTCCTACAGCCTCTGCATGGATGACGCAAGCCCTTCTGGCTCTGCACAGTCTCTGCTGCCTCTGCGTGGCTTCCTCTAGCTCTGCGTCTGCCTCTTTTGCACTGATCTCCTGTCTCTCTATTCCGTACTTGCTGCCTCCTGACTGCTCTCCAAACCACTGGTTCAATTTCTTAGCAAACCCTGCTCCAGAAATTGAACTGACTAGTCTCCCTCAGTGTGTTCTCCAAGTGCCCCTCAAGCCTCCTCTTATACTTTTTCTGTTGACATTTCAACGGCCGAAATTAAGTCCCTAATCAACAGCTTAGATTAGATTTGGCTTAATCCATGTCTTTTGGACCATTCTAACACAGATTCATATTAATACACATTAATATTTTATTTTCCCTAAGTTTAGACTTAGGGACTCCATTAAAAATATTAATTATTTTAATATCTCATGATCTGTTTAGAATCTGCCCAAACCCTTTCTGGGTATTGGAGATCTCATGTGCCCCAACCTCTCCACCAAATTTCGTGGCTATAGCACATTCGATGCTACCCCAAATCAACAGCAGGGACAGTGGGAGACAGCACAGAGAGAGACGCAGGCTGATGCAGAGGGATGCAGAGCCACTCAGAGCCACGTTGAGCCACGTAGAGTGACACAGAAGTGATGCATGAGTGGGAGCAGGGTCTCCAAAGTGTCAGAAAGTCTCAAAGGAAAAGTCTCAGGTGTTTTCTTTTAGTTTCTCTCTAAAATCATTCCTTGTAAAAGCAATTGTTGTTGAAGATTAATAAAGCCCTCATCTGTTGCACTGTTTTTTTCCCGCATTGGGTTTTTCTGGGGACAATTGTCCTAAAACAACTATGTTGATGTGATTGGTTCTTGTGCATGTATTTTTCTCTGGGTAATCGTGTGATAACTGCAGTAGAATTTATTTTAATATTTGTTGAAGGGATTTCGTAAATAACTTATTGTGAATAATAAGTAGGTGAAATAAATCAGTTGTTGCAGTAGAATTTTAGTTTAGAAATTTTCACACGAGTATGAGTCGATCATGAAGAATGATGTTTAGGATGTCGTTCCTAGACCCAAGGACAAGTCAGTGGTCAATTCTAAATGGCTCTACAAGACCAAACATGGAGCTGATGGGAGTACTGAAAAGTTCAAGGCCAGATTTGTCGCTTGAGGCTTCTCTCAAAAGGATGAAGTAGACTACAATGAGATATTTGCACCAGTTGCCCGATATACCACCATACGTTCAATTATAGCCCTTGCTACCTCACAAGGATGGAGCCTACACCAGATGGATGTCAAAACTGCTTTCTTGCATGGTTCGCTTAAGGAGGAAGTCTATGTGGAACAACCCGAGGGGTTCGAGGTTCAAGATCGTGAGACACATGTATGCAGGTTGAAGAAAGCCCTCTATGGGTTGAAGCAAGCCCCTAGGGCTTGGTATGAGAGGATCGATAGCTATCTTATGAAGTTGGGATTTACAAGGAGTGATGCTGACCCGAACCTATACTTCAAGGTTGAAAATGACAGACCTCTCATTCTGGTCCTTTATGTGGATGATCTCTTTCTGACAAGTGATGACCCTCTCATTCATCAATGCAAGAGGGAGTTGGCTTCCGAGTTCGAGATGAAGGACCTAGGACTGATGCATTATTTCCTAGGGCTGGAGGTCTAGCAAAAGCCAGGTGAGATTTTCCTTTCTCAAGGAAAATACATTGTGAAGCTACTTGAGAGATGTGGGATGGTGGATTGCAAGTCCATGACTACTCCGATGGAACTCAACTTTAAGAAGCTATGTGGAAGTGTTGTTGGGCTCGGATTAGCGAACCCTTCTGAGTATCGTCAACTTGTGGGGGCCCTGATGTTCTTGGTCAACTCTCATCCTGACATATGCTTCGTTGTGAACACATTGAGTCAGTTTATGGTTGAGCCTCATCACATTCATTGGATTGCTGCTAAGAATCTCTTGAGATATCTCTGGGGCACAATCCACTATGGACTGAGATACATTGCCGAAAATTTGAGGCTACATGGATATTCAGACGTTGACTGGGCAGGCAGTGTGGTGGATCGCAAGAGCACATTTGGGTGTCGCTTCTCTTTGGGGTATGCTTCTATATCTTGGATGAGTAGGAAGAACAGTAAGCACCGTCGAGGTCGAATACATTGTTGCAAGTATGGCCTGTTGTGAATTTGTTTGGTTGAGGAAGCTCTTTAGTCTTCAGTGAGCTATTTGAGCATGTGTTGGATATCGCCGTGATCTTCTGTGACAACCAGAGTGGGATTCGCCTATTAGAGCAGTGTTCCATGACTGCTCCAAGCACATTGATATCAGGTACCACTTTATCCGAGATATGATACAACGAGGAGCAATAAGGCTCCAACACATTAGAACAAATGAGCAGTTCGCAGACATTCTCACGAAGCCTTTGGGGAAGGTCAAATTCTTAACCTTCCGAGAGAGACTTGGAGTCATGGAACGACCCTCCTATGAGGGTCCCGTATGAGTTGGACACAGAGCTCTGGGAGCTCCTGGGGGCTTGGGGTACTTCTTGGAGCTATGAGCGACCATAGGGTGAGTGGTTCACCTTCCCCTAGTGGTGCGTTGGATACAGGGTGAGTGGTTCACCTTCCCCTGTGATACCCCATTATGGTTGACATGTGTGTAGGGTGAGTGGTTCACCTTCCCCTACAATTGACATATGCATAGGATGAGTGGTTCACCTTCTCCTATGGCATATGAGCAGGATGAGTGGTTCACCTTCTCCTGTTGATGCCTCAGCACACATCCTACCCATAAAGTCTAGGACTCATGGGAAGTACCTCTCATATGGCCAATGAGTTGGGAAAAGATGGTTAGGGACCATAGCACTACTGATGGATGCATCGTGTACTGTCATACTCCCTATGACTAGGATGGTGTTCAACAACTGGATCTAGGATCAAGGACTGACTTTTGTCAGTGGAGAGTGGTATGATCTTATGGCTCACTCTCGATCACTTCTTCTTCATTATTACTTCATGGTTCAGTAGAGCAGGGCAATGATGACAGGGATGGTACAGGATGACAGGATGGCATGATGATGACAGATGGATTGGCAGGTGGAATTCTCCCTAGTTGAGAGGGAGTGTTAAAATTGGCAACTAGGGCCAAATTCCACCTTAGGACAACTCATATGATGGAGATGATTATTGCATTGGATTCCTCTTTTCAAGAGGTCCAATTTTGATATAAAGATCATCTCATTCTCACAAGCAAAAATGGAATTTTGAATTTATTCTCTCATGCACAAATTGTCAAGGTCGGCCTCAGTGAAATGTAGGCTCATAAGCCCAATAGATGTGTCTCCTCACCCTCAACGAAGTGTATAAATAGGAGTGACCTCTCTCTCATTTGGACATCACTCATCTCATCTCATATCTCTCTCTCTCCTCTCTTGATTGGTTCGTACAGCTTGGAGGCTTCCCTACTTTGCACGTGTGAAAGGAGGACAGATTTCAGGACTATTTTGGAGGCCGAAAATTTCAGGAAACAAAACAGCGTGACTTGGGTGACTTTGACCAGCATTGACTTCGATCTTGAGGGCAGAATTCCGATTTTTGAAGGCCGCATTTATTGGCATGGTTTTCGAGGTGATTAGGACAATTTCACTGGTTTGACTTCAGTGTTGACTTCAGCCTTTGACCACAGAAATTACAGCAGCATTTGACTGAGTTGACCGAATTGTTTTTGGGCTGACTTTGACCCTCTTGAAAGGCCAAATTCTTCTACTGTTGATCAAGCTGCTTGGAGGACATTTTGGAGCACCTTTGACCACTGTTGACTTTCTGGTTAGGGCTGTAGTTGATTGCTGTTGACTGCTGATTTGACAGGACTGTTTTGGGCATGTAATTCTGATATTTGTACTCTCTCTCTGCTGAACTATTGAAGAATAATAAGAAGATTTGATCAAAGAGTTTCCCCACATTAGGGTTTGTCTCTAGCATCCACCATATCTTGTGTCCTCTTGTCTTGGCTTGTCTTTTGCACATGTTTTTATGTTCTATCTGTGTTTACTGTCAATGTGTTTAAGTTAATGTGATTGCTACTGGATATAATTGGAAATTGTCATTGGACTGCTAAAGGAACATTGAAGTAAATTGTGCTAAAGCATAGAACATACCATTGTTATCTAAAATTAACAGGGCTATTACCTTTTGTTGTCACTTGGTCTAATGGTTGTCTTGTAGGGTACCCCTCCACAAGGCCTGCTAGATTTTGCGGCAACACAATCAACACAGATGCAAGCCAAATTTCTAAGGGGGGCAAATTGCTATGTTCCACTGCTGCATTTTCCATGTAATCTCTATGGGTCAATTTCCTTGTTAAAATAGGCCCTAATTTTCTTGAGCAATAGAAATTCAAGGAGAATTTGTTGGGTATAATATTATGTGGTGTTTTGTGACTGATTTTACATTTATTTTCTGCAGCAAATTTTATTTATAGTTAAAATACTAGTGTATTTTTTTCAGTCATTTTTCAAAAAAATATTTTACTTGGTGAAACATTTTTTGGGTATAAAATAAATTGCTAGGAAACTAAAATCAAAACAAACGCAGAATACAAAACAATGGTTGGACTAACTTGTGAAGTAGTATAGTTACGAAGGATTTTAAGTGATTTTAAGCTTCCATCAATGCAACCTACAATTTTACACTGTGAAAACCAAAGCACCATCAAGATGACGAAGAATCTGATTTATCATTCAAAAACAAAACATGTTGAAATTCAACATCATTATATCAAAGAAAAAGTGCAGAACAAAGAAATAGAGTTGATTTATTGCAAGTCCCAAGATCAAGTAGCAGACATCTTCACCAAGGCACTCAATAAGGAGAAGTTTGAAATTTTTCGAGAAATGTTAGGGGTTATGGAAAATGAAATCATCTTTAAGAGGGGGTGTTAGATATTGTAATGATGATTTCTTTAATAATGTAATAAAGTTGTGTTACATATGTAATTATTAACTAGGTAAATAGTTAATAATTAGGTGACCATTTCCTAACGAGAGTAACAAAACCTCCTAAATATATATATGACACCATCTTATGTAATTTGAAATACATTGAAATAATACATCTATAGTTCATTCATGTTGTCTTGCTTATCTCTCATATTTTCTTTAGTTTAACACCTCACTCCTCCAGCCATGCTTTACAAGATAGAGGAAGGCTCTATTTATAAGAAATACCCACTTTAATAAAACAATAAAATATGAAATTCACTAGTTGGGGTGGCTCTAAGCTTCTACAGAGGTCTATGTCTCTCTCTTAGAAGCCATGCCAATACATTAGCTTTTTACGAACATTCCTCGTGAAATATTCACCAAACACATTTGAGGAGTGCATTCCACCTTCTTTTAGGCCTAAGGTTAAATAATGATAGACACTAATTCTTTTCATGTAGGTCCTGTGAGGTGCAACTGACTTTACACGCCCAAGGTCAACGTTATCCTTTTATGAAATGATTATGAAATAATTAAAAATATGCCTTTGCGGGGTGCACCCACATTCCTGGCTAGAAAATCCAAATAATGTGATGCAACAATTCCCATGTGTGCCCGAAGATGGTGTGCCCACTTTGTTTTGCCAAGGTTAACAACTTATGTCATCTCCCTACTGAAATTTTGTTGAAATTAGAGAAGACAATGATATTAGACTCTTTTTTTAAATAATTGACTTGAAAACCTTAGTCATGACTTAGCAAGATAGTTAATTAATCACCATTGATCAAAAACATGGGAGGATGCTAGCACATGTGATATGTCTCCAGAATAAATGTAAAGCACAATGAAATCCTTGGAGACCAAAATATGACCAATAAACTCAAGGAGATAGGAAAGGGGTGAAGCAGTGCATCCTCCTAACCAAGTACTCCACCAAGGGGAACATCAATATGCTAAAGAAAATGTTGGGAAATGTCACTAGAGACATGATCATTGAAACCTATGTTCTCGAATATGTTCACGATTGTTGCTCTAAAACTACCAAATGATCATGGGGTCCTAAATTCTAATGCAAAAATCCTCCATGTAACATATGTGGTAACACACCCAAAGTAAATGCACTTCCTACTATCAGTGAGTTGGTTTCCTTTTGTATTTGACTCATATCCATCCAAATATTTCCTTTCTCACTAATATTGATGCTTAGTATATGCAAACACCCAATGAGAGCAATTGGAAAGCAACAAAAATGACACTTGGTTATCCAAGGTAGAGTTTAATTTGATACATTACAATTCAGAGGGACTACTTCATTGGTTAGTTTCATTGATTTAGCTAGTGACCCTAATGATCAAAAGTCTACTAAAGTTATGTTTCCAATCTAGGTTCGAATTTTATCACTTAGGCTTGTAAAAAGTAACCAGCCCTTGCTCTTTCCTCAATGGAAGCACAATATTGAGCAAATTATTGCAAGTCAAGAAGCCATGTGGCTTCAACGGATCCTTTCAAAGTTTGGATTCCAACAACAACATCTGACCATACTCTAATGTGACAATCGAAGTGCCATTAAACTTGCCAATGGTCCAGTTCAACGTGAGCTCAACAAACACATTGAGCTACACATGCATTTCACCAAAAAGTTTCTTTAGGACCGCATTCTCAAAGTGTTTTGTAGCACTACAGATGATCAAGTTGCAGACAGTTTCACAAAGTCCTACAGAAGCAAAGTTTTCAAACTTTGATCTATGTTAATCATTCAAGAAGTTGTCATTAAGGTGTCATAAGGGTCAATAGGATCTAATGCCTATTTCTTCTCCAATTGTGTCTTCAATCCTATCACAAGTTGTTCATAAGGGGCATGTTAAGATATTTAGACACTTAGGCATTAATTAAGATCAACTTGATCTAATATGTGTTTAGGTAAAGTGTCTTTATTTAGGCGCATAGTAATTATCTAGGCTAATGGTCAAAATTGTGTTCTAGAGTCTAGACATAAAGTGATCTAATAGTTCATATTTTCCTCTCTACTAGTACTAACAACTAAAGGGGGGGTCCATGCATGCATGCAAAAACATGCATGCAAAAATATCCAAGAAAGAAAAGTGTAACTCCCCAAGTAATGTGCCCCACATGTGCCAAGAATAGGTAGGCACATGCCTAGTGCACTCCTCCATGTGGTGGCCACATGCCAATGCAAACCTAGCACACTCCTCTATGTGACGGACACACACACCAACACAGGCCAAGCACTCAACTCATTATTTTAATGGCAAACAACTCACTGATTACTGATCAGTAGTCAACCGTCTTTAATAGAACTGCTAAAAATAAAACATTCCTATAAATAGGAAATCACAGAAACTGGTGATCAGTGGAAAACATGCTCACGACAACCCTGTGCATCTTTACGGGCCTGCTGTATTATACTCATTATTGATCAAAACACTTAAGACAATGGCTTGAATATGGATGATGGAACCTCCTTGCTCATATTCTCTAGTCTTGTCATCTGCTCTGCTGCAAGTTAGTATCTTTTGCAGTCAGAATTATTGCACTTTTCAATTTTGACCGACAGAAACGCAGGATTGCAGCAACAATACGCTGAGTTTATTGACAGCGACCCTCCCCGGTCAAGGTAACAAATTGATTGGACTTCAATTCCCGTTCCTTTCAGAGGCAGGGAAAGGGATATTATTAAACCTATTGACCTTCCGTCCATTGATCTATAGTTTAATTGTAAGTCAAGGCAACTGAGCCTCTCGTCCGCACTTTCCAGCTATTCCACATTGGGTCACAGGTCTGGTCAATGGTAGCATATAAATCCCAACATATGATAATTATGTCAATGAGCATCCACAGCAATTGGGTCCTACTTTAACATGGTTGGAGATGAATATTTATTACCATGTTTACTATCTTATATTATTTTAACAGCATAAACAATCTAAAACATAAAATCCTGTTAAAATCTTATTATCCAAAACATATAACATCTTATAATATTTCAGCAACCAAACACATGACATCCTATCATATTTCAACAACCAACATGACAATGGATATGAATTAAGTAAAAGGACTAGATCAGATGACAATGGATATGTATTAAGTATAAGGACTAAATGAGATGTCATAAATTTGGTAAAACTTACAGTTTTTCGATTCCCATAAAAGATATGTTGTAGGAGGAGGAATAGATTACAGGCACCTGCAGTAGAATTGCCCATTATTGATAATACATAAATATGTAGTTCAACACAAACGTTATAGAACTGAATTGAAGAACTAACTTTTCTTTATTTTTTCAAATTACCTTTGAGGGAGAAACATCCATGTAAAGTTTACTGGAAAAAATCCGCTCCGTGCCCTTGGCTTCCAGGTCAGTAGACGACGCCATCGCAGATATTGAAGGCACAGAATAATTATTCTTCTTAATTGCAGAAGCAGCCAACAACTTCCAGAATGCTGATATCAGGCTTTGGCTGTCAAGATTCGAACCCTTGCGTACATGTTTCCTGATAGTGTGTTTTCCTAATGAGCCAAATCTTCCTCCAAATACGGTGTTCTGATGCAGAAATTTACTTTCGAGAGCACAGGAAGGTGAAATGCTAAGAAATGTGTGTACTTCTCCTCTCTCTTCTAGCTTATCTGACACCGCCTTAATTCTATGTTTGCCCAGTCGTTGGACATCGCATACATGTTTCACTGACACTGTGGGCGACATATGTAGTCGTAGCTTCTTAGCGTTAGAATTCACATGAATTGTCACTCTAAGGCTAGGGTGTTTAATAGCCTTGCATATAGCAAATGGGTTTGGCAAAGATTTTATCATTATATTGTATATGTGAGAAAGTAAGATTTGTCTTTGTTTGTGCCTTTTCGTATATAGTTAATTCTACAAGAATATGTGAAATTGTTTTTTTGGTGGTAATTAATTATTTCATAAATGTTATAAATGTGCGAGTTACAACATGTCTTCATAGACTTGAACCTACATTATACAATTAGAGAAACAAATTGTTCACCAAACCACTTAAGCTAAAATCTTTTGACATGGAATGAATTGAGAGACTTGAACCTACACAACTAGAGAAACAAATTGTTCACCAAACCACTTAAGCTAAAATCCTTTGACATGGAATGAATTGATTAGTTGAGAATGCCTTTTACTCATATTTATTAGGGTAATTTTCCAATAATTAAAGTGTCTCTTATATATTTGGATCTTTTATTTCTAAGCAATATTTTATAAGTTTCTATATATTAGAAAGTTACCAACTCATAAAAGTTATAGAGAACGATCCTTCTTAATAAATAACATAATGATTTTCTTATCCTACTCAAAAAAAATAAAAAATCCATGCATACAAAAGTCTAAGTGGTTTGAAACTTTACAACCCAAAATAATTTATCTCCTAAAAGAGAAGGATTGTGGAGAGAAGTTGACTACATGATGGCTTGTCCTATCGCTAAATAGAATTAGCAAGAGGGTCAAATTAGAATGTGTGCTTTAAGCATTTCAGCACACTCACACTATGGACATTAAGGATTATGAATTCTCGTGTGAATGAGTCTAGTAGATATAGGAAAACCTCCCATAATGATTATGGACAAAAATTATTTCTTGGGTTTAACATTGCATTTTGTTTATTGTGTGCCATAATCAACCAAGATGCTTGTATTTTGGTGTCTATAATTTGTTCAAACAACCATTATATCAAACTACAAATTATATTGATGAATAATTTTATATTTTTAGATATGCCTTATATTTGCACAAAATTATTTACAAATAGATATACAAGAAGTAGAAGGGTATATACAATGAAAATCATAGCCTCTTCCGAAGAACAATAAAAGTTGGAAGAAAATTAGACTAGGTAGTGAGATTAAGAGCTTGGGTATCCTTTATCAAAAGGGGCTCCTTAGGAAGGAGTTGATTGTATACATATCTCACCACACATAACAAAAGGTAGACAATGAGTTATGCTCATTCTCAAAAACAAACTTACGTCGTACTTTCAAAAGGACAAACAAGGTGGTGATCCACAAGCACTATCATACCACCTAGAAAGGAACCTAAACAAGAGAACGACCATCTCCAAACAATAATGCATGGAAATTCAACTTGTCTTGGAAGAGAGCGGAATAGTAATCCTTAACATGATTATGACAATGCTTGACAAATGGACACTCCCAAAAATTATACTTCTTAAATGTTTGAGTGATGATAAACCAAATATAGCCCATCTGAAAGCCTACTCTTTGCTAGTCGATCCTTAGAAGGGATCTCCTAATAGATCGCCTACTAGCCAAAAACTTGCAATTTATGAGTTACTCAAACAAACCACGTAATGTGAAGCCAATGCCCCCATATATCATTCGCATCAGTGGACACCCACCTCACATTAAAACTTGAGGATAGCATATATCATTGATGAAGTACAAAATATTATCACTTAGAGTCATACTCAAGAAGTGGGTGAAAAAAACTCCAAGCCTAATCTCTCCAAAAGTTCCTAGACATCCTAGTGTTCATTTGAACACCTTACACTCTAGAAGAAGGATCCTCAACTCCATAGTCAAAGGATGACTAGGGACAATTAAGCCAAGCTCTTGAGGAAGAGAACCCCATTCTTTCAAGCAACAAGAAGTAAAATCATCAAATATCTCCAAGAGAAAATTCCTTTCTTACTCAACCTACAAGCTTGAAAATGAAGCATTTTCTCAACACAAGACCCCTACACCTACCAAGTCCAAATGGGCCTAGTAGCTAGATGCCATCTAGCTCTACTTCCCTCCCAATGATAATGAATCGGATATATGATAGCTCTCCAAGCTCAAAACACTTTGAAAATAAGGGCACCAAACACTTGAAACAAGTGGGGAGATGTGATAATATCACATAACCCTAAAGTTTGATTAACTCAACTAAAATGTACTCATTCATCACCCCATTGTGAAATAGATTATACCAACGAGTGGAATTTTCCAAACACCTTACCACCCATTTGACCACAATGTACTACCTTGAGTCACGAGATAAATTAAACTAAACCCCCTTTCATCCTTACACATAGTACAAACATCCCAAGGCACCAATTGAAGACTCTTTAAGACTATGAAATTTTCTCTAATCATTGAAATTGACTTCTACCAAGTAATCAACAAGAGGCATAATAAACATGAGAAGCCTAAACAATGTTTCCTATAGTAGTCAACTTCCCAATAAAGGGTCCATATGATGTCAAACATGAAACTTGCACCAAATCCCTTAAAGACACCAATCTCACATTGCCATAGGCTACAAGCCAGCCCCAAATTAGATACCTCTCTACCTCACAATAACATGAGGTTGAATATGAACCCAAGTTGTAGGTATCCAATCCAATGGGGTATATATCCTTACCAACCAATGGCCATTTTTGTAGTATTAACCACAAATCTAGAAGTCACATAAAATGTGTCTAAACAAGCTAGGGCTCCATCAACTAAGCACCACCCATCACCCATAAATAAGAGAATGATCGATGAAATGGTTATTAACTATCTCAAAAATATCTAGAAAGTAACCCCAAATAATCAATTGCCAACACATACAAATGAGTATTGGAAGGGTAGCCCTAGTAAATAGATGATGTGATAGAACCCATGAGGACAGAGCACGGTTGACAAAGACAAAGGTATAGGCACTAGTGAAGAACACGTTCACCATAGCCACTCAACACGTGCCAAACAAGTATAGTCAACATTTCTAAAGTGAATGGCCAGTCCACTCAATCTTCAGTTGTGTCAAAATCAATTTTAAGGAAAGGGACTATTGGTCAAACTCTCAATCCCACTCCATAACCTCACATGTTGAAAACACATAATTTGTTAAGGATAACTCTTCCCTAAACGAAACCCATCTACTCTCGATGCATTACTATGCAATCAAATGGATCTACAAAATTAAATCCTTGGTCATGAGTTTATGAGAAAGTATAAGCAAAGTAATAGGTTTTCATCCCCCAATAAAGTCACTCAAAGCATTCTTCAAAATGAGCTTGATAAGCTTCCCATTAAAGAACTTAGTATGTTTACCTAAAGTAGAAGAGGCGAACTAATAGAATTCATCACCAAACACATGGCACATGGCCTTGTAAACCTCATAAGGAAATGTTTCCATGTGCAATGACTTTCCATTCCTCATGAACATCAAAGAAACATACAACTCCTACTATAAAAATGATGTATCCAACCCATCCCCATCACCACTAAAGACCTTGCAAGGAACAACCCACACATACTTATAGTGACCACCATGTCATTTATTAAAGTATCAAGAGAAAATATATGTTGAAAACGAGAGATAAGCATATCCATAACCTCATAAGGGATCCTATACAAGAGAACAATCTTCCTTAAGGAGACCAAGCACCATGTCAAGAGTCACCTTCCACTTGATGAAATAAAAGTAGAATTTGAACCCTTCATCCCCTTCCTAAATCTACTAAAAATGAGAGAGGATCCTAATCCCACTAGTAATATAGTCCCAACCTCTGCACATTGCCATATCCAACCTCATACCCTCCTTTTAAATGGTATAATTTTGAATATTCTCCTAAAAATATATAAACCTACTTGAACCTAATCCAAGCCACTTGCAATTGTTTTCTCCATTTGGGTGCCATCATCTAACCCCAATCACACATAAACTTAATGGTATAGAAAACTATATCCTCACACTAAATAATACATCCATGATCTCCCCTAGCCTAGGTGAGAGATTCCAAACTCTTTGAACAAGGGCATGGAAATCCGTTGACTTCAAATGAGCAACATTTAGCTTGAGCAATGAAGGAGGAGGTTGATCAATTATATGACTCAAAGAAATCATACTCTGAATCATAAGGTGATTTAAACTTATTATGTTCATTAACATATCCATAGGATGAAACCTACTTGAAAAAGACATGTTCTCTTGAGAAACATAGAATGGTCCAATCTAGTTTGCACCTAATCAAACCCATGTCTAACGTTAGACAAGTGAACCAACTACCATATATGAGCTCCTTTTATTTCCAATTAGGGTCAAAAACCTAGAGGGGGGAATTATACCTACACCATGCCTACTTCTTTACTCTAACAAACATTATACCGAAGTCACCATAGTTGCCACCTCCTTTCCACCATATTAAATTCATCACCAATAATCTAATCCACTACTAACAGAGAGGAAGCCATCCAATCATAAAGCATACCATGCTCCATACTAGGATTAGGAGTGTAGACCACACATAATCCAATATACTAATCCTAGATCAAGGTGTGACCCACACACAATAATCCTCTAAGTCTAGGTGAGATGTATCACAACAAAATCTAGCACCCTAGTGCAAATCCTCATTGGATAACCTAGATAGAGTGCAACAATGGGAGTGTTACCATTGTCACCTTAGCTAATGACTCCCCTTGTTTTAGTGGATGACAAAATCCAACATAAGGGAGGCTTCCCTAGTAGAACTTAGGGATCAAGTAACCCAATTACCTTAAGCTAAGCGTCCCCTAAGGGTTCTACAATGATTTCCACCCAACAATAAGAATAGGAAATATAGGGTGGATAAGAGAGTAATTTCCAAATTTTGTTACAAAGATTATTATGGCTCAATATAGAGGCTTAGAATAACCAATAGAGGCTCAAATAGGTTTCCTGAACACATCAAACAAGAAAACTATATAAAACTAGTAATGAAAAACCAGCAATTGCAACAATATAACAACTTACGATAGAAATAAATTTAGTCCTGAAAACAATGATAACAAAGTGTAAAATGAAAGCTAAATTTGTGAGTAAACAAGATAATAAATTAGAACAACTTTCTATGGTTTAAAATAGCAGATAACATGACTAAAACCCTAGACATCATCCCTAATTTATGGTTGGAAATTACTCATGAAATGTAAAATTCACTTATCTAATGCTTTCAAAGTAATTCCAAACCCTAGGTCACTCACATATAGGTCAATAAAATGTTGTAAATATAAAGGTTTGTTGTAATAAAACCCTAATTTACTATAGAACAAAAAATGATTTTATGAAAATATGATTGTGACAAGAGAGAAGATTAGTGCCTTCTCAATTTAGGGCCAATAGAGTCTACGAACAAACTAATATAGGGTTTCCTTGGAGTAGAAACAAGATTTAAACAAACTAGGGAAAGTAAACCTACTTACTTTAGGGTTTAAGATCAAGATTCTCAATCTTCAAGATGAGTTAAGGGAAGGAGCTAACATGTTGCTTCCTTAAATTCTTAGAAGAAGGGTTCGTTCAACAAGGATCATGACACAAATACCATGCCAATTGGATTAATACATAAATAATCCATCCAATAAAACATGAAACCAAGATAAAAACAAGTAAAGTTACTTACTTCACCATGTATTCATCCATGATTCACCATAACCATCAATTAAAAGAGATCAATCCACATCATAGGAGTCCCTAAGGAAAGTCGCTCAATTAGTGATTTATAACAAATTAAAAAAAGATTCTAATACAATAGATGAATCTCCAAGTACGACAACAATCAAATGAAGTGAATATCTCCTCGATCTCTATGAGGGTAATGAAACTAATTACTCCAAATTAGGTTAAAATCCCATAAAAACACAAAAATCAAGATATGGGTGGATAGGTCATTAATCCAACACCCAAAAATAGTCTCATCAATGCTACAACATAAAAGGTAGCGTCAAATTAACCCACACATTTGAGTTAAAATGCCTCCAAGGGTGACATCCTCTCAAAATATGGCTAAAGGTAACCAAAAGGTCATGTCTCATCATGAAAAGGTGCGTCTCTTAATCAAGGGAGTTTATCCTAGCTCAAATGTCACCTCTAATCATCAAAATGTGCCCAAATATTTCATCAAGGTACCAAAGTAACCCCACATGTCACCATAAAGAATAACATTCATCCAATACGTGACATCCTTATGCATTTGTACAATCCTCTAGCTCAAAATAGAAACATCTAAGATGAAAAGGGCAGGGGAACATCTACGATTGCATGCCATATCATAATCTAAGTCAATGTCACTCATCCAATATGGAACATCGAAGGTGTGGAGGGAGGCCCTCCAAAGGGTGTAACATCAATCCAAGAGGAATGAGTGAAGTATCATCAATGTCCTCATGACCATGTTCTAATCATCATCAAGCATGGGCTTAAACTGTCAAGTCAAATCAACTAACATGATCACAAAAGTCATTGAAGCATAAAAAGTGGACCATCTTTAATGTCAAAGCCATGTAATTATATCACACAAAATATCTTCTTCAAAATTCACATTATCTTAAGACATCGTATTGGTTGACAAATTTAGGTATGGAAGGATCATCAAATGTCCCTATTAGGTGCTTCTAGACCCAAGGGGAGGACCAATTCCTAGGTTGATCCTTCCATTGATAGGTGTAGGTGATAAGTCATGTACTTTGGGGTGCACTTCACGAGAGGTGTCATATTTTTATATTAGTTTATATCATACCTTTTGTTATGGACATTAGACCTTAAAAATGATAAGAAACCAATAATTACAATCCTCTTCAAGGGGGAAACTGCCTTTTACAATGAATACAATGTACAAGACCAGATTTGGTGATTATAATACTAGCTCTCCTTAGTGTGTGTGTGTGTGTATGTGTACACACACACACATATAGATAGATAGATAGATAGATAGATAGGATACAAGAGGTGTAATTATAATAAAATGGGACCATGAAAGGTTTTGGCCTACATAACAATCTAACAATAAAAATGTGATCTCCCAATATTTAGGGATTAATAAGGGGCTTTAGGGTTAATGTGGGGCTTATACAAGACTTAACATGCCCCTCCCCTTCAAACAAGTAGTGTCCTCAACCTTTGACTATTTACAGGTGTTTCTGCATGGATAACTCATCTTCCCATGTCACTTCTTCCATTGGTAGGTTCTTCCATTTGATGAGGTACTTAGTAATTACTCAATTTCTTAGCTACTCAATTCATGTTTCCAGGATTATTTCTAGTTCTAGTATCATTTTTCTTCTTTATTAATCTTTGTTAAAATAGTTTGGATGAGGACCTTGTCATTGATTACCTTCTTTAAGAAAGAAACAAGGAAGACTAGACGTACATGTGAAGATGGAGGCAACGCCAATTTTTAAGTCATACTTCTAATTCTCTACAACACCTTATAGGGGCCATATTTCCTCGGTGCTAATTTATTGTCCTTTTTTTTCTTGATAGGCATATGTTTATATGATTGTAGTCTCACAAATGCCCAATCCCCCACTTTAAATTCCATTTCATTGAGATGTTGAGATACTTGTTGTTTCATCCTATTTTGTTCTATAATCAAGCTGTTCTTTAGTAGTTTGAGAACCTCTTGTTTTTGTAATATGTGGTCCTCTACTGCCTAAGCATTTATATTCCCTTTCAAATGGGATGTGATGGATGGAGGATGGTATCCATAAAGTACCATAATTGTAACATTTTTTTATTAAGTATGGAAGGATGTGTTGTACCACCATTCTGTCAAGGGAAACCATTTGACCCATTTGTGTATGTTTGTCAGATGAAAAGAAACATAGATATCCTTCTAAACATTTATTCACAATCTTAGTTTTCCCATCAACTTGAGGATAGTAAGATGACTTGTCGGTCAACTGAGTACCCAAACAAGAAAATAGTTCAGTCCAAAAATTTCCAGTGAAAATTGGAACTCTATTACTTACAATAATCTTGGATATTCCACATAGCTTTTAGATTATTTCCATGAATTCTTTTGCCACTATACTTGATTTAAAAGGATAGGAAAGAGAGAAAAATGGGCATACTTTGTCATTCGATCTACTACTAACGTAATGATGCTTTTTCCTTTGGATTTAGGTAAACCTATAAGAAAAACCATCGAAACTTCTTCACAACATTGGCTTGGTATGGCTAATGGTTTAAGGATCCCTAGGGTCTTGATTGTTTGTTTCTTATTTTGTTAGTATACCACACATTCGTCTACAAAATTTTGCACATATACTTTATGACCTTCCAAAAAAAAACTTTTGTGATCTTATGGCATGTCTTCAAGAACCCTAAATTTCTTCCTATTGGAGAAAGGTGTAATTCCAAAAGAACCTTATATTTGAGTTGATAATTCTTACATAAGTGATCTCCATACTAGAAAAAATCATTCGTCCACATAAAAAATTTATTGCATCGAGGTCCTCCTATAGATGTTGAATTATCTTGCATACCTTCTCATCATTCTTCAATTCTATCCTTGCTTCTTCCACCCCCATCAAGATTGTGGAATGGAAATAGTGCATAGTAAATACTTGTGTCTTCCTCTTTCCTTGAAAGTGCATCTACCACAACATTTTGTTTTCCCTCTTTGTAGATATTTTCAAAGTCATAACCCAACATCTTTGTAACCCTTATTTGTTGGTCTTTTGAAAATGGTGTTCGTTCTAAGAAGTAATTTAAACTATCATGATCTGTTTTTATCTTCAAGTGTCTTCCTACTAGGCATGGATGTCATTTCTTAATTTCATGTAGTATCGCCAACATTTCCTTTCATAGATCGGTTTGGGTAAGTTCATTCCTTTAAGTTCACTACTTTCAAAGGAAAGGGGCATTCCTTCTTGCATCAAAATTGCACCAATGCCATGGTCTAAGGCGTCACACTCCATAATGAAGGTTTTTGTGAATTTAGGTGTTGTTAGGACGAGAGTTGTACACTTGTCCTCTTTAAGTTTTTCAAAAGCTTTGGTTCCTTCTTTAGTCCAAGAAAATGCTTCCTTCTTCAATAATTTTATTAGAGGTGTTGCTATTTGACTATAATTCTTGATAAAATTGTGGTAATATCCTATCAATCCTAAAAATCCTAAAAATCCTTTGAGTTTCTACAAGGTATTGGGGATTGACCATTCCCTCATAGCTTTGATTTTTTTAGGATCCGCTTTGACACCCTCATGGGATTCAATATGACCCCAATATTCCACTTCTTGAACCCCAAAGGCACACTTGGAAGGCTTTGCATATATTTGGTTCTCTTCCAATAGTGTTAAAACCCTATCAACATGTTGCACTTTCCCAAGATTTGTTATATATTAGTATGTCATCAAAAAATACTAAAAAAAAAATTGACGAAGGTTTTGAAAATAGAATTCATCAAGCTTTGAAATGTTGAAGGTGCATTTCTAAGTCCAAATGCCATAACCAAAAACTCATAATGACCTTCATGTGTTCTAAAGGTTCATTTGGGAATGTCTTCTTGCATCATTATGACATGATGATATCTTGAACGAAGATCCAACTTGGTAAAAAAATTGCTCCTTGATATTCATCTAATAATTCATCACTAATAGGAATAGGAAACTTATATTTGATTATCACTTTGTTGAATTATCTGTAATATGTACACTATGAACCATCCTTTTTATTACCATCACCATTAGGGAAGAGAAAGCTCTCTCGCTAGGTTGAGAGATCCCAACCTCTAAGATTTCTTAAGCCATATGATCAATCTCCCTCTTCTCGGCATATGGATACCAACAAGGCCTAATGTTAGATGGTACACTTCCAAGTTTCAAATGTATAGCATGATCATGATCTTGAGTAGGTGAAGAACCTTAGGCATCTCTCCAAATATGTTTGAATGATTTTTTATAACTTTTTGGACATCCTTTGGAGTAGAGAAAATAGATGTTTGAACATCTAATGAACACAAATGTGCAATTACATCTTGGTGTCCCTTTTTTAGTAATTTTGTCTTGTTGTTAGAGCTTATAACTTTACTAAGTTTCCTTGTATACCTCTAATCTCAATTTCCTGTTGTTATGAGGAAAATATTATGAAAAGATCTTAAAAGTTATGGGTCACGGTAGCTGATGGTTGTGACCATTGTACCCCTAATACAACATCGACACCACCCATTTGGATTGCAATCATTGAACTATCCAACAAATACTCCCCCATAGATATATCCTTCTATCTTGAGGGTTTGTGGACTACTAATGCTAACCAATGCATGACAAGATATTATTGGCGCAGTCTCTTTTAGCTCTAGATTTTGTGATGATTCCACTTCTTGATATTCTTGATCTTCAGAGTCTATGTAGAATTGTTTCTTCTCATTGTATTTATGCTCCTTACTATACGTGTTGTCACACTTAAAACATGTTCCCTTTGTTCTTATTTCATCCATTTGTTGAGGAGTTAACATTGTTGGTTTAGGAGAAGGAGTGTGATTTTCTCTATAGTTATTAGGGGCCAATTTTCTGGTGGCCATATTTTTACTTTGAACTTTGTTTTCGAAACTAAAAGCATGCTCTAGAGATTTAGGTTCAAAGAGACACACCTCATGTTGTATGCTTTCCTTTAACATTCCCATAAGTATGTATAATAGATTATCCTCTGAAATATTCTTTACCCTAAGACTCAACTTTTAGAATTGTTGAATGTGCTCTGTAGTTGTACCTTTTGTCAAAAATTTACCAATTAACTAAAGAATGTATTTTTCTTCATATTCCCATAATGTGTTATCAATTCCTTTATAAAAATGGACCAAGATATAATATAACCATTTTTCCTTTCACAAAGCCATTGCTACCTTACATGTTGGTATTGTTATAAAAACATGGATGCAATATTTGTTTTTTTCTAAGGAAACCACTTGGTCTAGATTAAAGTATTGTTCCATCTGGAATATCCATGTTATAGGATCATTATTGTCAAACTTCCTCATATTTATCTTCAGAATGTTGTATTTCCTTGATGTTGACTTGAAGCCTTGATGATGTGGACCTTAGATTGAAAATTCATAATTACTATTATGTGATTCAATATTTGTGCTCTCCAATTGTGACAAAACACTCTGCATATGTGGTTGAATCTCAACTCCATGTTTTTCCTTATGTTCACGATTTACTTGGATCTCCATAACCTTTATAGGGAGACCCTTCAATAGAATGGTTTGTAATTCTTTTATGGATTTTTGTATTTATTCATTATCTTCATTCATCTTTTGTTCTATTTCATCTATCATTTCCCGTTTAAGGTTTTATTAAGAACCCAATAAATCCACCTTTTTCAACATACAACCATCTGTTTCATTAACTTTTTATTGGAAGAACCTAAATTCTAAGTCTTCACTTTCTTCATAAGACTTGGATGAGTCTTAAAGAGGTTTAAATGGTGTAGTAGCTTTTGGATCTTTCTTTAGAGCCATGTGAGAAAATAATAGCAATACTACAATTTCCAGTCACCCAAAAGGATGGATCTTCTAATCAAAAGTTATGTTCCTTGTAACTTACATAACTTTAAAACCTTACTTTGGAGAATATTTAGATGGTTTTTTTTCTAAAATAAGGTTTTAAAGGTATGTATGTATATATATATATATATATATATATATATATAGGCCATTTTGAATCTAAAACTTTAGTTTGTAATACTCTGACATGTCTTCTATGTAATTCCACAAGGCTAGCCAAAAATTGATGTGCCAAGTGAAAGTTATTGTAACTTTCCAAAAACTTATTGATTTTCGGTCTCTTCCTAAGACAAAATTTGTATAGTGTGCCATATGTCTGATTTTTCAAATATAATTCTAGAACTTTTATCTGAGCTACTTATGTATGTATCATAATATCTTTAAAATTTCACAATCAAAATCCTAGAAATAAAGTTATAGCAAATGCTGAGATTGTAATTTGGAAGGTGATTTTGCATGGATCAGGTGTTATTACATGCAACAAGTCACCTTAATTATCTCATATGATAGTTAATTAATGAATTTTCAAGACTTTAGATGGAAATTTAATTTAATTTTTAGGTACATTTTTGTAACATGGAAAATAAGTCAACAAAAAATTAAGTCATGACTGTTGATCTTAGTAAAACCTAAATTGTTGAGATTAGGGTTTGATATTTTTAATAGGGGTTTCAAGCCAAAGGAGGTGAACACTTTGTTTTTGCCTTAGTTTGGATTCAATGGAGTGCAGTGTTTGGTAGTAATAGTAGGAAGAGGCTATATTGAGCTAGCTAGAGCAAGATCAAGGCATGCAAGATCAATAAAGAGGTTGAGTTATCTTGAGTGAATAGGTTGAGTTTTTCTTTTGGGACCATAAGGCCGAGCTTTTCTTGTGTGCAGAAGTTCTTCTGCTGGGCTGAGTGTGGGTCATACAAGGGTCGATTGACCGAGAGGGCCAAGATCTTTTTTCTATGTATTTGTTAGAGAAAATTCTTGTTTCTCTACTCTAAAAAGAATAATTATCTTGAAGTTGAATAAGAAGCATAATGTTTATTGTTTTACCCATACTAAGATTTCCAGGGTATATATGTGTTATTTTCGATTTCATGTGATTGGTTTCGTGTATGTTTGCTTATGTTGATTATTTGGTTACAAACCTAGCATATTTATTGTTACAAATCATATTAGAAAGCATTATTTATTTTAGATATGTGATTAATTGTTGAGATAGTAA
The DNA here is from genome assembly GCA_031772625.1 of Pinus tabuliformis. NCBI lineage: Eukaryota > Viridiplantae > Streptophyta > Pinopsida > Pinales > Pinaceae > Pinus > Pinus tabuliformis. Next base: position 101,079,542 of record CM062810.1, read on the forward strand.
ATTTATAACTTGGTTTAAAGAAATTAGCATGGCATCAGAGCACTAAACTCTAAATATGAAGCCAGGGCTATTTGACACAAGTTTTAGTACAAAAAACATTCATATTTATAGTTTTGAAACTCTTCAAGGGTTTCATTCTACAATGGAAACCAATGTTCGATATGAGAATATGCTTGCGGGTTCTTTGAACTATTTGTAGTGGAACATTCGAATCTCTGTCATTCTCAAAGAGAACAAGATGGTGGTTTTTCATTAATACAGTAGTTGTGCCACTAAGTTCAGATTTAATTGCTTTTGATTTGCATGAGGTCAAGGAGGCTAAGGCACAAACGATTATTCTCGATGGGGTTAAAGATCATCACATAACCCGTCTGCTAGAGAAGATATTGCAAAGAAGATGTGGGATGCGCTCACAAATCTATATCAGAGCGATTATCAAAGTTAAAAGATGATGCTCAATGATCCAGGGGATAAAAAATATGCTTAAAATCTCCTGAAACTAGTGCCAAACTGTGTTGGGTTGTGTTATATTCTTTCCACGTAGTTAATAGGGGGTTTGAGGGGCACCCGTAACCCCACTTTGCTGCCCCGGAAAATTTTGGTTTTGGACCCTATGTTAGGTTGGGCGGACCCACCTATGGTTTTGTGCATGATTTTTGCACATGTTTTTTGGACGTGATGTTTTTCGGTCCATGGTATTGGACGCGATGGTTTTCGGTCCATGGTATTGGATGCTTCGGCATGTATAAATATGTATTGTGACATTGAAAGGAACATAATGAAACAATCAAGCTGGTAGTCCCAGTTTTGGGATCCAGGGGAAAATCTCTGTGTATATGTGTTTTATGTGTTATGCTCTCGCATTGTTTATTTTCTGTGTTTTAGAATTCGTATGTAGGTAATTTCTGTACGGGGTTAAAACCTACAAACCGTAGATCTCGTCTTTTTTATTCTAGTGATGCTTGAATTGCCTCAATCTGACACTGTATGTGAAGGTTATTGTGTTCTAAATTTTTTAGCAAACAACTAAAAAGTTAATTTGCAGGGCTGACTGGGCAGGTGGTACAGTGATGTGGCGTTGATGTCAACGGGCTAACTAGGTAGTGTGGATGTTAGACGGGCCAATCCCATGCTGACACATGGCATGATTTTACAGGTTGGATTAACAAAGTTTGATTGGTTGGTGAGTTTTTGTGTTGGCTAATCAGGAGGCGCCACGTGGCCCTTGGAGTTGGGCCAAAATTTTGCTATGGTTACTAGCCGACTCTGCTGGAGTCGAACCCATGACCTTATAGTTACAAACTGACTGTTGAATCATTACACCACCAGAATTCCTTGTTAATGCATAATGGCGGATTTATATTTAAAATAGAGTAGTTTTAGCGTCGACAAGACGAGGCGGGGAACGTGGCCCCAACTCTGGGTCATATGGTGTGCGACGTGCCTATGGTGTAAGGCAAGAGGGGCGGGGCGGGAGGCCCTGGCCCTGATCCCATTATACAACGAAACCAAACGTGAGGGTTGTAGAGGAGGGGTTGGTGTGTGGCCCTAGCCCACAATCCTATCACTTATCATGTGACAAATAGCGGAAGGGCCAATAGGCGCGTTGCCTCTGGCGTGTGTCCTTGGTCATTTAGATTGCCATGTGACCATTAAAAAGGGTGAAAGTTAGGGCGCAAGAGTCAAGTTAACTACTCGACAAATTGCACCAATTTTGAGAGAATTTCCATCGCTCCCGCACTAGTTTGTCGCCCGACGGTTCCACCAAAGGTAGATTTGTTTCCAGTTTAGCCACTTTTGTCATTTTGTAGGACAAATAGCAGAGAAAGGAACAAGGAGGCCTATCTTGGCCATTTTTTAGCCTTTTTGGGCCTAAGAAGAGCCTACACAGGGATTTTGGGGTGTTTTGAACATAAGGGAAACATTATTTTTGTGATTTGAGAATTGTATGTTGATGTAATTGACAATTTGAACATATAATTTAAAGGGCCAACATTGGAAGCTAGACTTGGAGACGTAGCCCAGGAGGGGTGAACTCTGTCATCAAATTGTTGTTTTGTGATGCTGAATGTTGTCTATTTTTCTCTGTTTAAATCTGCAAAACTTAACTAAAATTACTAAGTTTATGTGCTTTTGCAATTTTGATCCATTTCCCACAAGACATAAACTAGCTTGCAAACTTTTTCAATAAACCTTCAATTTTTAATTTCAAATCAGTTTAGTATCAGAGCATGGTTGTTCTGAGGGTTTGACAGTTTTATCAAGTGTTTTCTTGAATGATTACAAGGTCTAAGTTGAGTAGAGGAGAAGGAGTGCTTGAAGAACCAAACCTTCAAATTGGTTCAAGGAGGTCACAAACTCCAAAAACTCCACCAGTCATGGCACATGAAGAAGGATAGGAGTTGATGTCTGAGGATGAGATAGCTTTCAGAAAGGATTTATATGATATGTTTGAGATGGTGAAAGTGTTGTATGAAGAGAGAACAACAAGGTTGCAAGGAGAAAGTTCTAATCAACAAAAAGGTAATGGTGATGATGGGAGAAAGCCTCCACGTCCACCTCCATATTCACCTCCATCCTCACCTTCTTCTTCACCTCCTTCAACACCTAGACATCCTCCTGTTAGATCTTCAAAAGGACATGATAAGTCTCCTTTGCTTAAGCTTGATGTCAAATTTGAATGCCTATGTACAATGGGGAAGTAAGTGCTGAAAAGTTGGATAATTGAGTTCGTCAAATTGAAGTCTATTGCAGGATTCAAAAGATTGTTGATGATGTTACAAAGATCCAGCTTGCTTCTCTTCTTTTGGAAAGTGTAACCCTCATCTCATAGGAGGCCAGAACTCAAGAAGATTTGAAGAAAAGTGGCAAAATTATCTCTTCTTGAAATGATTTTATAGTTGCATTAAGAAGCCAATTTTATCCATTAGCTTATAAGCAAAAAGCAATTATGGATTGGAATAATTTTAGACAAGCTAAAGGTGAGAGTGTCCAAATTTACACACAAAGATTTATAAGAAGAGCTTTAATATTGGGTGTTGATTTGTCTTCACAATACGCTCTCCTTAAGTTCATAGGTGTATTACATAGTTATTTGCGACATGTTATACTGATGTTTAATCCCACCAATCTAGATGAAGTGTGTGTTCAGGAAACTAATGTAGAATCAAGAGGCAAAAATGTTCCTCAAGAGACTAGCAAGAAGCCATCCAAATCTGGAGACAAAGGAAAGGGAGAGTTTAAAGGCAAAGGAAAAAAAAATGCTACAGTCAAGAAAGAGGGAGAGAAACTTACCTGTAAACATTGTTCAAAACAAGGCCATGATGAAGACCATTGTTGGAAACTACATCCATAAATCATATGAGAGAAAAGAAGCTCAATAAAAAGGGGAAACAAAAGACTGTTGCAATAACTCAACAAGATCTAGGATCTAATTCAGGTGATGAAACGAAAATCACAGTTATGGGAATAAAAGCTAAAGCTTCTAATGTAAGTACTATTTCTTCTAGTAAGCCTACTGAGTCTCAAAATGATAAATAAATAAGTGAGGTTTTTCATATTAGGGTCATTATTAAACATATAAAAGTTAATACATTGTTTTATAGTGGATCCCAAGTCAATATTATCTCCGAAGCAATTGTCAAGAAAGTAAATCTAGAAACTCCACCTCATACTAAACCTTATCATTTTGGTTGGGTATGTGAAGATTCCAAATTGCAAGTGACAAGAAAGTGTAAACTCAAATTCGTCATCACTGCAAATTTTATAGATGAGGTAGAGACTGATGGTGTACCACTTGATATATGTGGGATTGTTTTAGGGAGTCCATACTTGTATGACCAAAAAGCCATAGTCTATCGTCATGAGAATAGATATCATCTTTCTAAATATGGAGTTGAGTATATTTTTAGAGCACATCGCAAGAAATGAATTTATCTCTTGTAAGTGCTGGTTAGATGAAAAGGCTTGTTAATGCTATTAAGAATTTTGTGTTGTTGACGAGTAAAGCTAAAGATACTGCTAAATATGAATCTTTACATGATGTGATTCTAAACTCAAGCATGAATTGGTTGAAGTTGTTAACACTTATGACAATATGTTTCAGGAACCTGAAGGATTGCCTCCTAAAAGAGGAATCCAACATGAGATTCATTTGCAGTAGGATGCACCACTTCCAAACATTGGCATGTATAGAATGTTAGTTTTGGAGAATGCATAAATCAAGAAACAAATTCAAGAGTTGCTTGACAAAGGGGTCATTAGGCCTAGCACATCTCCTTGTGGGTCTCCTATTATCTTGGTTCCAAAGAAAGATGGTACATGGCACATGTGTGTGGATTTTAGAGCTTTGAACAAAATCACGGTAAAGAATCGCTATCCTCTTCCTCGCATTGATGATTTGCTAGATCAGTTAAATGATGTTGTTTACTTTGCTAAGTTAGATTTGAGAAGTGATTATCATCATATAAGGATTGTTGAAGATGATATTTCGAAAACTACTTTCAAGATGAAACAAGGTTTATTTGAATGGTTAGTTATGCCATTTGGGGTTTTGAATGCACCTGCAACATTCATGAGATTTATGAATGATGTGTTGAGACCATTCCTTGATGATTTTTTCTTATTTTACTTAGATGATATTCTGATTTTCAGTAAGACTTGTGAAGAGCATGTCAAGCATGTGAAACAAGTTTTAGATGTCTTGAAAAAAGAGAAGTTGTATTTGAAGATGTCTAAGTGTGAATTTGTGAAAACCTCTTTGGTTTATTTGAGTAATATTGTAGGAGGGGATCAACTTAAGATTGATCCCTCAAAAGTTAAAGTCATTGTAAATTGGCCTAAACCCAATAATGTAACAGAAGTTAGGAGCTTTGTGGGAGCAACCCAATATTGGAGAAAATTTATAGCTAACTTGTCACTCATGGCGGCACCATTACATGCCTTAACAAGTGTTAAATAGGTATTTCAGTGGGGAGGCAAGCAACAAAAATCCTTCGACACATTAAAAGAGAAAATCAATACAACACCAGTTCTAGCACTTCCAGATCTTAAGTAGCCATTTGAGATTCAAACCGATGCAAGCGATTATGCTATGGGAGCAATTTTGATGCAGCATGGTAAGCCTATTTGTTATCATTTTGAAACCTTTACCAATGCAGTAATTAACTATCTAACTTATGACAAAGAGTTGTATGCTTTGGTACAAAGCGTGAAGAAATGGAAGCACTATTTGATGGGTAAAGAAATGATTATTCATACTGACCATCAACCTTTGCAATATTTACAATCGCAAACCAAGCTACAACAAGCTAGACATTTTAGGTGGATGGGATTCCTACAACAATTTCATTTGGTAATCAGGTACAAGAAAGGTATATACAACAAAGTTGTTGATATGTTATCAAGGCCTATTTTTAATGCATATGTTATTCTTAAGCATAATTCAATAATACATGCAGGTTATATTGAACAGCATGCTCAAGATGACGATTTTAAAGATGTTTATGCAACTTTGATTCAAGGAAATCATGTTGAAGAGTTAGATTGTCATGTTCATAACAAGTTGTTGTATCATCTTGGAAAGTTATGTGTTCCACAGGGTGAAAGATTCAATGTCATAAGGGAAGCTCACACTTCTCTTATTGCAAGTCACTTTGGTGTAGGAAAAACAATTGCACAAATTTAGAGGTATTGTTATTGGCCTCACATGCATGAAAATGTTTCAAGATATCTAAGAGGATGTTCCATGTGTGCTATTAGAAATCCTAGAAATATAAAATTGGGTTTGTATACTCCATTTCCTATTCCTTCTCGTCCTTGGAAAATATTTCTATGGATTCTGTAGGTGGACTAAAAATGTCTAAGAAAGGTCATGACTATCTATATGTTGTTGTGGATCATTTCAACAAAATGTGTGTGTTGATGCTATGTAAGAAACATGTTATAGCTAAACAAACCACAAATATGTTCTTCCAAAATGTATGGATTCACTTTTGGGTTGCCCACTTATATTATTTCTAATCGAGATTCTTGATTTGTCGGGAAGCTTTGGTCAAGTTTATGGGAACTCATGGACACCAAGTTGAAGAAGAACATCACATTTCATCCACAAACTGATGGCCAGAAAAAAGTGGTGAACATAATAGTAGTGTATCTCCTTCGAGGATATTGTGGTAAGCATCCTAAACTTTGGGATGAGCATTGCATTACATCCAACATGCCTACAATAGTGCCAAACACTGATCTATGCAAGTATCCCCATTTGAAGCTTGTTTGGGTTATTTTCCAAAGTCTCCTTAGGATTTAATCTTTGGTAAAGATATTGTGGTAGATGGACATAGTGATGTGGACAAAGCCAATCATTTCATTGAACAAATTCAACTAGTGCATCAAAAAGTACAAGAGCAACTAGAGAAAAGCAAAGCAAAGTACAAAGGAAGACATGAAAAACATCGGGTTGATCATGATTTTCAAGTGGGAGATGAAGTTTGGTTGCATATCAGCAAGGAAATACTTCAAGGTGAAGGTAAAAATATCAAGTCAATCAAATATGGTTCTTTAAAATTTTTGGAGAAGATTGGTAACAATGCTTTCCGATTAGATTTACCACTTTACATGCAAATTTATTTTGTTGTGAATGTGGAAAACTTGAGATTGTATGAGCCTACAATGATTGATGATCATGAAGAGAATGTTAATATTCCATCTATTGAATATTTTGCTCTTGAAAATTTAAATTAGTTGCAGGAAGATTCAATTCTTGACACATACATTATGACTTCACTCAGAGGCAATGTGGAGTATCTTTAAGTGGGGCTCAAAGGTGCCAATCCAAGTAAAGCAAGGTGAATTAAGATAGGTAAAGTGAGGGATTTTTTTTTTTCTTAATAAGAACGGGTAATGGATATATTGCCAAAGGTGGAGCAAGCTCCAATTACAATCGACTGTAACTTAAAAAAACTGAGCAATGAGAGTGATATGGGAACGTAGTCCCTTCTACATTGCTTATATTCAAAAATTCATTGAGATCTTTAGTTATTCTTGAATACTATCTTACAATTGTCCCTCTAAAAAAGCAAATTTACATAACATTGGTCGTTCTGCTTGTTATTCCTTCTGCTTATTGTTCCTTCTGCTTGTCGCTCCGTCTGCTTGTTGTACCTTCAACTTGCTGTTCCTTATGCTTGTTGTTCCTTCTGATTGTTGTTCCTTCTGCTTGTTGTTCCTTCTTCTGTTTGTTGTTCCTTCGCCTGCTGTTCCTTCGGATGTTGTTCCTTCTGCTGCTGTTCCTTTTGTTTGTTGTTCCTTCGGGTTGCTGTTCCTTCGGATGTTGTTCCTTCGAGTGTTGTTCCCTTTGCTGTTGTTCCTTCTGCAGTTGTTCCTTATGCTTGTTGTTCCTTCAAATGTTGTTCCTTCTGTTGTTGTTCCTTCGGCTTGCTGTTCCTTTTGCAGCTGTTCCTTCTGCTTGTTGTTCCTTCTACTGTTGTTCCTTCTGTGTGCTATTCCTTCTGCTTGTTGTTCCTTTCCCTGTTGTTCCTTCTGCTTGTTGTTCCTTCTGCTGCTGTTCCCTCTGCTTGTTGTTCCTTATGCTTGTTGTTCCTTCTGCTAGCTGTTCCTTTCGCTGTTGTTCCTTCTGAAGTTGTTCCTTATGCTTGTTGTTCATTCTGCTTTTTTCTTGGCGTTCCTGAATGTGACTTGCTGAATTCCTAAAACAACTCTCACTCTGAATATTGGGGCCAGTGAGCGCAGATCTGTCAGTTGTAGGATGGTTAAGGCAAGGGATGAGTCGAGCAGGGTCCTCCATTAAGGCTAAGATTTCCTTGGGACAGTAGACAACCTTTGTTTGCTAGCGAATCTGCTTGCTTATTTAATTCCCGCAGAATGTGGTATGAGTCGACTGTGTCAAATTCTTTCAATAAGTTTCGAATTCGCTGCAAGGTTTTGTTTAAAGCAGGGTTATGAAAATGATCTTTGGAGTTTAAGAGATTAATCAGAAGCTCTGAGTCTCTGAAAATTTGAATTGTTTTATATCCTAGCTCCTTCGCAATCTGGCATGCTTTTAAGAGACTGTAGCTCTCTACTTGATTGTTCGAACTTATGCCTAGACCCCAACTAAAGCTAGTTTTATTTGATCTATCTGGGGAGAGAATCAATCCTCCTGCACCTGCAGTTCCTGGGTTCCCCTTGGATGCTCCATCGAAGAAGATAATGGCTTTTGAGGTCCCCTGCCACCACTTGAGAAAGTCACCTTCAGTGAGACGCAATCACCAAGTTGGAGCATTCATTGGTTTGCTGACTGTATCTTTCCTTCCACCTGATGCGCAGAATCCTATCCACTCAGAAGATTCTCGTGGTAGAGGGGAGGCAAAGATTGTTTTATCTATTATTTCCAACACGATAACTTTAACTTTGGCAGCCACTTCCACTGAGTTTGGGAGCTTGTTGTTGAAAACGCAATCGTTTCTAGCCAACCATACTTTCCACCAAAGACATTTTGGAATAGCTTGCCAAATGTTTTTCCAAACTGCGTTTTTAGTTTTTTTCTCTGGGTTTTGGTTTGCCCAGGAGGTGAAGAGGGCAACCACTGATATCTAGGAGGGGGGGGACACTAAGTTTGTGGAGGAACATCTTCCAGACTACTTGAGTGAAATCGCAGTCAACCATTAAGTGGTCAGAGGTTTCGATAGCAAAATTGCATAGGCCGCATCTAAAGGGGCCGTGGAATCCTCTTTTGGTTAGGTTTTCTCCTGTTAGATCCTTTTTGTGCATGAGTAACCAAGTGAAAAAATTCACCTTTGGTAGACTAAAGGGGGACCAAACAGATTTCCAGAGCTTCGGTGTTAGCAAAGGGGCATGTATAGCTTGTAAAGAGGAGAATCCTTGAGCTGTTGTATATATTCTGGTTCTTCCCCACCCCCATTTGTCTTTGGATGAGTGATGGACAGGGGTGAGACCAGAGAGTGCTACACATAACAAGTTTTTTTGGGATTCTAGGTGGTCGGGAACCCCTAGAAAAGTCCATCCTTCCCAGTTCCCTTTGCTGTCCCAAGAACAAATATCTACTAGCTGAAGGAGACCTTTGTTCACTAGCCAGATCTTTAAATCGTTGCAGGAGTTTAGGGTGGCCAAAGGGGCATTCCCTTGTATAGTATCCTCCCACAGTAATGTTCTTTGTCCATTGCCTGGAATTCTATATAAATGCTGTTGTACATGGTCGATGCTTCTTCTAACTAAATTCCATATTGTTGTTCCTATTGGAGTAGATGCTGTTGTGAGGTTTCTCAGTGAGCTTCCCTTTAGGTATTTCTTCCAGAGGATCTTACTGACAAGATGATTTTTATTTGCGTGCAGTCGCCATATGATTTTTCCACCAAGAGCCAGATTTGCCAGACTTGGATCTCGTATGTGTAACCCGCCTTGCTGGAGTGGTCTTTTTAGGATATCCAAACTTACCAGATGTAAATTGCTCTGATTGCCCTTGACTCCGTTCCAAAGAAAGTCCCGGAGGAGCTTGGAGATCTATTCTGTGATAGTCTTGGGTGCTAGCAGGAGGGAAGACTGGAATATGGGGAGGGCGGAGAGGACTGCCTTTATCAAAACCATCTTTCCAGCCTTTGTAAGCCATTGGCCTCCCCAGTATGTTATTTTTGCTTTTATCTTACTTATTACTTCCGTCCAGAGGGAGGGAGGGCTTTGTCCTAGGGTTAACAGAAGGCCTAGGTATTTGATCTTTTCCCATTTGTCATATCCAAGGAAACCCAAAGTGCAGGCAATTCGAAGGATAGTTGAGTGATCTACATTCCAGCCGTAGACATCGCTTTTCTTTTGTTGATCAAGGCTCCTGAGATTGAGCAGTAGTGATGAAGAATTTCTTTGAAAGCTTTTGCTATCTTAATCGAGGCACCTCCCAAAAGGAGAGAATCATCCGCAAAAAGGGCATGATTTATTGGGTCAACTCCTCTTGCTGCCTTGATGCCTGGGATAGAGCCTGATTTCATTTCCGCTGTTAGCTTTCTGCTTAGGGATTCTGCCAACAAGATATAAAGAAAGGGTGACAATGGGCACCCTTGGCAGAGACCTCTTGGACCTTGAAAAAAGTTAGTAGGTCTGCCATTGACCAGGGGCGCTATCCAAGGTATATGAGTGCAAGCTTTTATCAAATTGACAAACTCAGCACTAAAATCGAAGGAGAGAAGGATTTTATAAAGGAATGAAAGTTTAACCCGGTCAAAAGTATTTGACATATCCAGCTTGATGAGCATGCCTTTTTCCTTCTGAGTGTGGCTAGGGTGGACGACTTCTTGCACTTGGATCACATTGTCTATGAGGTGTCTTCCTTTGACAAAACCGCCCTGCAGAGGGGAGATTAGGTTCCCTAATAGAGGCTTGATTCTATTGGCTAAAAGTTTGGCAAGGATCTTGTAGGAGGCATTACAGAGAGAGATAGGCCGGAATCTGTCGAGAGTCTCAAGGTTAACTTCTTTCGGGATTAGGGCAAAGAAGGTGGAGTTGGTGCACTCTCCTACTTTGGCTTTCTTTTGAAGGGCTTTTACCATTCTGAGGAGATCAGGTTTTATTACATTCCAGCAAGCTATGTAAAAATGAATGGTGAAGCCAACCGGCCCAGGGGCTTTATCTGGCTCCATTGACCAAACGACTTCGACTATCTCTTTTTCTGTAAAAGGCTTCAATAACCCATCATTTAAATCTGTTGTGACAAGTGAGGGGATATTTTACAAAAAGTCATTAGCCAGGTCTTTGTTGGAAGAACCATCCTCCTGGAATAGATGCTGAAAATGGGAAGTGGCGGCCTGTTTTATGAGCGGTTGTCCTTTGATAACTTCCCCCTCACTGGTTGATATTTTTGAAATGTGATTCTGTGAGAGACAAGCTTTGCATTGTCTATGAAAGAAAGTTGTGTTTCTATGTCCAGCTTGCAGCCAGAGGCTGCGAGACTTAAGGCGCCAATATTCCTCTTCCTTTCGAAAGGAAAGAAAAGAGTTGAACTGGGTGTTCTGTTCAAGGAGCAACTGAGCTTTGGTGATTTCGGTTCCTTCCATGCCTAACTGAATCTCGTCTAGAGTCTGTACAGCCTTTTGTTTAGTGCTCGTTGGAGTGGATAGAGGTTTTTTTTTTTGCCCAGAATTTTAGTGTAAACTTAGTGTACTTGAGCTTCTGCACCCACACAAAATTGGGGGATCCTTCAACTGGTTGCGACCAAGCAAGAGTCATTGTGTCCATAAAGCCTTCTTTCGAGACCCATAGAGGGTTGAATCTAAAGGGAATGGGTCCCAAGTCCTCCTCTTTTTCTATCAGCAGCGAGATGGGATTGTGGTCAGATGTTATTTTGGGCAGGATTTTTGAAGAGATTAAATGCTTCCCCTCCATCAAAGTACTTTGAACTAGAAACCAGTCTAGATGAGCAGCAATGTTGGCATTACCAACTCTATTGTTCGTCCTGGTATAACGACCTTTCTTGGGTTTGAGATCAAGTAGGTCCCATGCGAGAATCAAAGACTCCATCGAGACATGGAAAGGATCTTTACCCCATACTCCACCTTTTTTCTCATTTGGATCTAGTGTGATGTTAAGGTCGCTTGCCAGAATGATGTTTGGGGGGGAGTAGATTTCTAGGAAATCTGAGAGAGTGTGCCAACAGTCCTTCTTTTCTAGAAAATTCACAGGAACATATAGATTGAAGAGGGCTAAAGAAGTCTTACTTGGGAGGTGTAGAAGATCTGTGTATATCCAGTGTTGGGTTGCGAAGGAGCTCTTCAGCTAAAACATATCCTCCGACCATAAGGTTGCAAGGCCCCCTGAAGTACCTTGGGCACTAACCGCTTTTCCTGAGTTCTTTTTCCACTTGGTTTGACTTAACGATAGAAGAGCATCTTCTTCTATCTTTGTCTTTTGAAGTAGGAGGATATCTGAGGTTCCATTCTTAATAAATCTTTTACTGCTTCAGCTTTCAAGGGGTTCCCCAGGCCCCTGCAATTCCAAGAGACAATCTGCATTATTTACTGGGGAAGGAAGGAGTAGACCCTCCCTTTGTGGGTCGGGTCCTTATGTTTCTGCCTAGTGACATTTCAATTGTGGACTGACTGCCCTGCATCTTTAGTCGTTCCACCTCTTCTTCTCTAATCTCCTTGCGAGACTTTCTTCCTGCCTTTTTATTGGGTCGCTCGAAAGAATCATCTTTGGAAGAACCAGGACTGTCTATCAGCTTTTTCTTTTTAGTCATTTCTGCATATGAGGGTGGAGAAATGGCGCCTGCTGGAGGATCCTGATTTTCCTGCTGGGTTGCATCTACACAAGGGATTTCTGTAGTGGCTTCTCCCATTTGTTCCTGAGGTCCTGAGTTTATTTCTACGTCTACTATCTGTTCCATATTCTGTTGCACCTCCCCCTCTTCAAGTTCTGGTTGGTCATCTGGAGGGATTAGTGCAGCAAAGGGATTTGAAGAGATGGTGACATTTGTTGTGTCCTGATCTTCAGGTTGGCTCTTCCCAATGGAGGATCCTCCGTTCTCTGGATTCCCTCCTTTCCTTTTCGCTCTGTTGGTCTGTTTCGATGTGCCTGGTTTTTGGGCTTGTGTCCATTGTTCGCCCTTATCTTTTTCTGTTGCTTCCTCAGCTTTCTTCTTGTAGTTTCGAGCGAAATGACCATAGCCGTGACAGTGTTGGCACTTGAAGGGAAGCTATTCATAATCAAGTTCCTATATGTGAGACCAACCAGCTATGGTAAGCTCAATAGCCTCAGGCAACCCTATCTCCATATCGACTTCAACACATATTCTGGCACACGAGTATTGTTCTCTCCTTTCAGCCCTATCAATGTATTTTCCTAGTTTGTTCCCAATTGTTTCCATGGATTCCGAGTTCTAGCAATGAAGTGGTAGGTGGGGTAACCTTACCCAGACAGGAACGACTGAAGGAGTATCTTGGGAAGGATCAAAGTCCGACGTCCATTTATTCAGATAGAGCCCTTGGGGGCCCATGAAATATGGACCGTTTCGGAAGATAAGATCTCTATCTTCTGCTGATTCAAAGACAAACACATAATATCCTCTGCCTACCAGATGACTTCAGATTCCTTCAGAGACAAGGGGCCTCCAGTTTCTTTGGACCCATCCATCAATGGCTTTGGGAGAGGGCTAGAGGCCCGTAAATTGACCAATAAGTCTGCGTTTTGCTAGATTTAGCACAGTTCGGCACGGGTGTTCCGCAGGCAATTCTACAGAGGGGATGGATTCGGATTTCTTAACAAACTTCTGCTAGTTTGGGGTTGCTTTCCTCTTGCCGCAGGAGGCTAGCAATCATGTGAAGGGAGCGATCTCAGGAGGGAGGGGAGGCTGAGGGCCCCCTCTAGCATCCATGCTGGAGGACTCAGATTTTTACCAGATGAAGAGGCTAACCACATAGAGCTTTCCCTACTCTCTTTCTGGTTGGCCTCAGCAGCAGGAGGCTGCCGAGGGAGGGTTCTGCAGAAGCGACGACGGCTAGGTCAAGGTTGAGCGCGCTCCAGAGCTCTCTCGCTAAAACTTAATTAAAGTGAAGGATTTTGACTCGCACTTACTTGCTAAGTAAAAACTAACTTTTAGTGGTCCAAAAGCTTCCAGTGGGGAGGAATGATCTAGTGGATAAAAAATATGCTCAAAAATCAAAGTGCTCAAAATCTCCCAAAACTAGTGCCAAATCTTAGATCTTGTTGTTCTGATTCCAACGACGCTTGAATTGCCTCTGACACTATATGTGAAAGTTATTGCATTCTAAAGTTTTGGAAAACAACTAAAAATTCAACTTGCAGGGTTGATTGGGCAGGTCATACAGTGACGTGGTGTTAATGTTAGTAGGCTAACTTGGTAGTATAGATGTCAGAAGGGCCAATCTCGTGTTGACTTGTGGCGTGATCGTACATGTCGGGTTGGTGAAGTTTGATTGGTTGATGAGTTTTTGAGTTCGCCAATCAGGGGGTGCCATGTGGCCCAAAGGGATGGTGCCACGTGGCCCTCAGAGTTGGGCCAAAATTTTGTTATGGTTACCAGCCGACCCCGCCAGAGTCAAATCCACGACCTTATAGTTACAAACCAACCACCAAACCGTTACATCAGTGGAATTCCTTGTTAATGCATAATGACGAATTTATATTTAAAATAGAGCAGTTTTGGCCTCGGGGGGAGGGGACGTGACATGTGGCCCCAGACCCGGGTCATATGGCATGTGGCATGCCCATGGTGTAAGGCGAGAGGGGCGAGGCAGGAAGCCCTGGCCCCGATCCCATTATACAACAAAATTGAAGGCAGGGGCTGTGATGTAGGTTTTAACCCCGTACAGAAATTACCTGCATACGAATTCTAAAACACAGAAAATAAACAATGCGAGAGCATAACACATAAAACACATATACACAAAGATTTTCCCCTGGATCCAAAAACTGGGACTACCAGCTTGATTTTTCATTATGTTTCTTTCAATGTTACAATACATATATATACATGCCGAAGCATCCAATACAATGGACTAAAAACCATCGCACCCAAAACCATGTGCGAAAACCATGCACAAAACCATAGGTAGGTCCGCCAACTTAATATTGATCCGAATGGGATCCATAAAGAACTGTCAAAGGAACCATGACTGTATCAGGTCGGGACAAACACTAAGGAAATCAAAACAACGATAAAAAACACCCCTGAACCAGTGGCAATGGTAGCCAGCGTGGAACGACGAGGACCTCGGTCAAAGCGCATTGACCGAGGCCCATGGAGATTGCGCAGGAGGCTGAATTAGCCCCTGGGAGGCCCGTATCGAGAAACGGAGGTGGATTTTGATGCATGATTAGCGAGATTGCTGGGAAAAAATGCTAAATGGGGAAGCGCTAAGCACTTGGTCGTGTGGGGAGCCGGAGAACCATAGGGCAAAAGGCAGAAAGGCTAAAGGATAAGGCGGGACCTGCGCTCCGCAAAACCAACAGTATTGATCGGGGTGCCCTCAAACGGTAAGCAGTTTTGGAGAAATTGGAGCGATCCCACTTAGTGATCGATGCGTGGCAAGCGAAGGAGAGAGAAAACCGTCGTTCATCGCACGCTAACGATCGAGCAAGTCAACGACGCGAAATGGGTGAACGACGTTGGATCTGGGGGATCCAGATCTTATGATTGAGATCACGCCCGATGGGGAAGCAGAATCGACGAAGGATTAAGCCACAGTTCGTAAAGAATTTGAGGTCCGTTTGAATGCCACGGTGGAGGAAGACTCATTCCATGACAAAACTGAAGAATTGAACTGATGAAGCAGGCTGGCGTGTTACAGGAGGACATGTGGCCACTCCCTGCGAGCCGATGATGACGCCGAACAGGGAACTCCAAGCGCAGCTATAGAAGGTGATTCGACGTAGGTGGAAGAGGAATCAAACAGTCTTGGAATGAATGGCCTTAAAGCCATGAATAGAGACAAAAGACAAAAGGGGAAAAAAAGAGGGACAGAGAACCCCGAGAGATAGAGAGACCAAAATCCCGAGAGGAGGATGGAACACAGAGAAGAAGATAGTGAAGCAAAAGTAGTAAGAAGACAGAGGCCGAGCTGACCAAAGGCAACATCAAGCACCAAAGAGCTTGAGAGATTCAAGCCATCCCAGAGAGGATCTGTCTAGACTGAGCACCACATTGGGCTTTCTCCATTGTAGACCAAAAGGTCACAGAGCTGGTAGGCAACAGAGTATGTGCACTCCAGTGGCTTGGGGAATCCAAGAACCACCCTGCCAAGCAAATCTGCTTCAGGTGACTCATATTGAGCTCTTGCATTGTAATTCTCTGCTTAAGACACAATAAAATAAGGCCACCACTGAGAGCTAGATCGGAGATGTAGCCCTAGAGGATAGGGTGAACTCCTTATTAATTTCTTGTGTTCTTGTATTTGCTTACTGTATTTCTCTGCTGTCTTTCCATTTCAAGTGTCTGTGTATTTGCAATCTGATCGATCCGTTGCTTAAATAACACAGAACACACACCAGCATATGAGTCTGTAATACCTTTATTTAATAAATCTTTAACTGAGGTCACTCATAGGGTGATTATCAGATCAAATATAGGGTCCAATTTTTTTTTCTTTGGGGCGCTGCCCTAGACCGCGTAGAGGGGGGCTAACTGCCCCCCTCAAACCCCCTGTACAGGGGGGCTGCTGCCCCCCCTGTGACCTCCCCGTTGTGTAATCGACGCAATGAAGGGGGGGCTTCACAAGTCGTGGAAAGAATATAACACAACCCAACAGCCTCCCACTTGTTGTTTTATTTCCAGAGGGGGCCACAGGAGAGCTTTGTCATTTATCCAGCCCTGCAACGCCCATTGTTTCTCTACACCAAGAGAACTTCTCAGAGCTCACAAATTTTGTCAATGCATCTACAATATTCTTCAAAGTGTCCACCTTTACCAGCAACACCTTTTTGTCTTCTATCATATCCCTCACAAAGTGATACAAAACATCAATGTGCTTTGTCTTTGAATGGTAAGCAGGGTTCTTTGCCAAGAAAATTGCACTTTGGCTATCACAGTCTATTCTTATAGCTCCCTGTACTAACCCCATACTTGAACACAATCTCTGCAACTAGACTGCTTCCTTTCTTGCATGAGTGGCTGCCATGTATATAGTGCCACTACATATTGTTTCTTACTCATCCAACTGACTGCACCTCCAAATAGGTTAAACACACACCCACTTGTATATATTATGTGATCCAGATCTCCAGCCCAGTCTACATCAACAAAGCCACGAATATCCAAAACTCTGTCCAATCCTGGTCTTCCTTGGTAGCAAAAACCATAATCACTAGTGCCACGCAAATACCCGAAGACCTGCTTCACTATTGTCCAATGTGTTATCACTTAGATTTTCCTTAGAAGTTATGGGAAGAAGGAAAGGGGTCCGAGGTAACCAAAAACCAATATTTTAAGTACAGAATCTAGCCAATCTGTACTCAGAGAGGGTTCTCTCTTTACAATTTAGCTTTGTTTTGGTGTGATATTAGGCTAGTTATTGATGTTCAAGGTTGTTTTGTTTGAGAGTGGTGGAATTCTAGGAACAGATGGATAGAGCAAGGTCTTCAAGCCATTGGGCTATGGAGTCAATAAAGTGATGGCTTAACTAGATCAGATCATTTACTAAAGGGAAAACTCACAGGGAAAAGTAGTAAAATAAAAGGCAAATGTCAGGTTCAGGTGGATGAAATGGTCTTAACCAGGGAGAAAGGACAATCAAGAATCCTTTAACCGGGGTCAAAATGAGGAACTGAAGAGGCCTATCAACAAAGGGCAATTAAGAATTCTTTGTTCAATTGGACCAAAGGGATAAACTACAAAGTAAGGGAGCATTCAAGAATTCCCTAACTATGATAGTCTAGCAGAAAACATAGAGAAGATAAACAGTTTAAAACAGAGTGCAGTAAAGCAATTTTTGAAAAATCACTACTCGTTTATCATTCAAGTTTTATGAAAACACATATGATTATTAATAAACATAGGAAAAACAATAATAAACAAGAGATATAGAATACTTATTTGATTTCTGTTTGACACAAGTATCCCGTGAACAATGTTTACTTTATTCCTTGATCCAACAAGCCATACAAGTCTTGGTACAATAACACTTCAATTCTAGAAGAAAATGTCTATATACATGTCTTTGAATCCACCCCCTAATACTTCGAATAAAGAAGTATTTATATAAAATTTACATCAAAATATCTCATAACTAAATGAGATTTATTCTAGGAAAATAAAATATCTATTTACACAAATATAGAGATAGATGGTCTCGAATATAGTGACAGATAATGAATTGATTTTTGTTGTCCCTGTTTTTGTTGAAGGAGCTGGAGGCATGCTCTACGAATCTGCATCTTGTTGTTGTCTTAGTAACTCTGTGCTGGACATCTGATTTGATCTTTTTAACTGATACTCTTTTACCTGTAACTGATACTCTTTACCTGTTCACCAGCATTCATCCTTTTTACCAAAATTTACTATGGTAATTATTTCTATTTACCTCACTGTTTACCATGGTAATTTATAGGATGTCAGTCATGTTGGTCCACCAATCTTGTTTTTTTCAGCTTCCTGTAAATTTCATCTGCTTCTGTATATTTTACAAAATTGGGTTGTACTGGGAATAAGTGCTTTACTTCATGTTCAATGAAAAAGAGGTTCTCTAAACCGTCGTACAATGCTTTTCCTGTTGGTAATGCCTTGGTTGAAGATGAACTAGCCTGACTGTCAGCCTGCCGATATAATTTATTAATGTAATCAATCTGAACCATTAGCTTATCATTGATGACTAAAGGACTTGGGAGCCCTTTAATTCTTAAGATGTCAAATTTCTTCATGAAATCATCTGTATCTTCCTGCATGCTTTGACATCTACATTCCAGGCCTTGCATCAGATTCATTTTGGTCAAAGCTTTCTTTATTTCGAGGATGGTAGCAGTCCTATCCTCAATGTCTAATTGTTCTAACCGTTTCCTGCTTTTACTGTTCAGAAAATTGTTTAATATGATAGCTTCCTCAAGTTTCTTGCCCAACTCTTCTCTGGTCTTCTCAATTTCTTCACGAGCAAGATTTACTAAATCAATCTGTTCAAAAATAATTTGAATTGATGACCAAATATCATTGATGGAATCAATGATATTGGTCCACAACATTTTCCTGATGTTTGTCAAAGGCTTTTCAAATGTCATATCCTTCTCCAATGCTTTAATTTGTTGGGCCATGCCTTTGTTTTTCCTTATTTCTTCTGCATACTTCATCTTTGATATATCATATTTCTGCTCCAAAGTAGTGAATTTCTCTTTTACTTTTTGCAACTCTGTTACTTGGAGTTTCATTTCTACCATTGACCTAATAAAGTCCTCTGTGCTCTGTGTAGGTGTACCTGCCTGTGATGTACCTGTTGCCTCTATGGGTGCAGCTGTTGCCAAAGGAATGTTTGGTGCTAAAACAGTTGCCAGTGTTGCTAAAGGAATGTTTGGTGCTAAAACAGTTGCCAGTGTAGAAGGGACTGTTGTTGAAACTACTGGCACTACAGTTTGAGGCTGTGTGGTCGACTCACTCTGCCTTGACTGCACTGCTTTCTCCAATTCCTGCTCTGTTTCCTTCAGTTGCTCGTTTAACTTAAGGACCAAGTCCATAAGTTCTTCTTCATTTTTCTTCTCTATCACTTCAGCAGTCTGAGGGTGAATGAGTGGTGGCAACTTCAACTGTTTTCTAAGTGCAGCTATGTCTTCATTCTTTTTCTTAATTAAGCTTTCTGCTGCCTTAACATATTTTGGGTCATGACCCAACTCAATTACTAACTCTTCCAGTGATTTTATCCTATTATCTTTTGCCTGTGAGGAGGCTTTCTCCAGCTGCAATTGGGCTGTAGTGTTGCTCAATGAATTTTGCAATCTATGAGCCATCATTGCTTTGTTGGTCAGTGTTGAGTAGACCATCTCACCTATTTGCTTGTGTAGTTCAATCTGATCAATAGGGTGGATGTCTTTAGCCATTACTTCAAAGTCAATTTTGAGATAATCTGCCAAGGATTTTGGCTGCAACATTGTGGCATTTAGGAAACTCATTTGCATTTTGCCATCTTTGATGTCAAAGGCTGACATCAGTCTAGTTTGGTTTGTAGGGGCCATATTTAAGTACTGAGCATAGGCTTGGGCCTTCAGTTTCTCATTCTTTGTCTTGATTTCTTTAAACTTCCTCTTTATATCTATAATTTTCTCAGAAGAAGACCTGAGAGATGAAACTTCTATGCTATGTTGTCTTTCTAGTTCCTACCTTTGTGAACTTGAGGGTGTCCCACCTGTTGGGAATGTTTGTAAACTATTTGTCCCTTCCTTTCTCATGCTTTCTGTAGTTTCTCCAATGAATTCCTCCTCTGAATATGGATTCATCCTTTGCCTATTAGCAAAGGTTGATCTGTGGGTATGCTTGGAGGGGTCATTGCTTCCCCGTCTCTTTTTAGATTCTTTTCCTCATTTAGAGGATTCTGTAGTATTGGAGGATTTCCCATATTAGTTTGAGCTGGAGGTGGTTGTGGTGGGTCCAACTCTACAGAGATTTCAGGCTGATGCTCTAATTTCTCTAGCTGTTCTGATGTAGATGGACCTGTTTCCTGAGTTTTCCTCTGTGAAGGCTCGGCTGTGGGAGCACTGGTTTCCTGGGCTGGCCTTTGGGAAGTCTCTGCATGCACCTATACAAAGGAGTCCAGGTCAAGTCTTTTCTCCAAATCTTTCATCACCTTCTCAACTTCAACTTTATCACTATCTTTCTCTATCAATGTCCCTTCCCTCCATTCATTCATATTGGAATTTTGTTCTATTTCAGGGATGGTGTGATGGATATAAGGTGATAGCTGGTGTTTTATCCTTCTATCACAGATGAAACTGTGAGGATCATATGCCCAATCAAAGCTTTTCTTTAAATGCATCCTCCTCTCTATGATTTCCTCTGCTTCTTGCCCTACCTTTTTGTTGTTGCAGACAAATGGGCCTAAGTGGGCTTTGATTCTCATCTGGGCTTTTTTCTTTGCTTTCATGAAATGGATTTGATCAGAGTTGATTATTTTCCTATAGTTCTCCAAGGCAAATAATCTCATGGGGACATATTTGGGAAATTTGAATGGAGGCAGTTCACACCCATAGACTCTGATCTTAGTACGATTATGGTATAAGTACCAGTCACCTATCCTATACTGCTTTGACAATTGAAGGATTCTTTTGATATCATTATTGATTATGGGAGGAGAACTTCCTATCAGCATGGTAGTTATAGGATGGACAAACTTATCAATGAAGTCTATGTATGAATAGGGAGAAGAGGATGAGTAGTGAAAAATAGAGGTCTAGAAAATGACTGACCTAGGGCTACCTTTTGTATCAAGCTTATGCATAGAGCAAGGGAACTTGTTAGATTGATGGTAAAGGATGAGGTGATATATGACTGTAGAATACTTAAACACTCTCTAATTTTCTAGCCTCATGAACTGGTCATCGATTTTTTCAGCAATGAATGCAGCATAGTCATATTTGACAGCAGGAGGTTGTCCAGGGGTGAAGATAGACATGAGAACTAGGGTCAATTCATCAACAAACTCACTAGTATTGAAACCCATAATGGTAGCAATCATATTAACAATATTTTGGCCCATCTTAGTGAAGAAACATGTCAGATAGGGAGGGGGATCTTTGGGTAGATGATTCTTATCCATGAAGGTATGGCAAATACGACTAAGTTCAGAATTAGACATTTTGGTGGATTTTTCAAGTAATTCTCCAATGGAAATGGGGGTGAGGTTCTGGCCAGGCTGAAGCTGTAACATTTCGTTAATTGAATCAGCAGTAATGGTAAACAAGACTGACTGGTCGGGGGACATTACGGCTCTGAGGTTAGGGTTATAATTGGCCTGACATTGGTGGATAATGTCCGGGAAAATGTGCATAGAAGGGAATATGTACTTTGGGAGATTTGATTCCCAAAGTCCTATGGTATCAGAATTGTTCATGTAATCGTCTCGGCATCGGTAATATAATTTCAAGGGGCTTTTATCAGGTTCAAGGTCTTTAATTTAGAAGTCTTTATCTGCTAAGGGAAGGTAATCCAAATTCCTATGAGGAGTAGTGATGGGAGGTACGTTGAGGGCCACGGGGGTTTCCATCCTAGTTCTTGTGTTTTCAGGGACGAAACTGGGATTTTCAATAAAAATTTTGAAAACAGAGGTGTCTGGGAGTTTTAAACTAAGCTTAGCAACTCAAATATGTTGAAAATTTTGGGTTTTAAAGCAATTTAGAGGAATTTTCAGTATATAACAGGGTTTCCGAGAGAAAGTCTGGTAAATACATGTTTCTAGGCAACTGGAAAGGATGTTCACGTTCACAGGATGCACACAGTGGACTGGAGTGGTGTTGAAGGGTAGCGTTCAAGGTGGTTGACAGTTTGGGGACGAACTGGTTGATTTGAACATACTGTGTGCATGCATGGAACTGTTCCGGATAAAGGACGAAGAATGGATTATAATCGTTTTTATGCAAAGTCAATATTTTGGTGGGTTTAGTGACAAAGACAGGTGGCGTCATCTTGATGATGTGACGTTTTGTCGTTTGTGGGAGGTGGTAAGCGGGTTTCATCTCACCCCTTATGGGAGGTTGGCGGTATTCAGGGAGGGCCGCACGATTCCACTAGTCAGTTGACACGTAGCATTGACGCTTTTGGGAAAACCGATCATATCGTGCGTTTAACGTCCAACCAAAAGGCCTGTGCGATACGAGTGATAACTGTCAGATCTGAGAGATCTGATCGGACGGTGGTCGGGGGTGGGAAGTGAATAATAGTTAATGGAGGAGGCCCGACATTTAATTAAAGACTTTAATTACACCGGGGGCAATGTGATTGGTCGAAAGTTGTTAATTAATCCAAATGATCAATTAACCCTTTATTTAGCATGGCGGGGGTCGGGGTTCTTAATTAGTCACAGGTTGACTAATTAATCCCATTACCAAACGTTATTAAGGTTATATTGCAACCATGGAGCGGGATATATAATTTATTGGGTTTGTAATAATAATACGGGCAAGGGGTAGTTTATTTCTGGGAGTTAAATAATATTATTAATTAGCGGTTAATATGATTTTGTAAGATATGAATGCACGCTAAGTTAAAATGTTTCTGAAAGCATTTTCATCATACACATTTAAGACTTAGGCTAAGTGAATATGAGGGTTTATATGGAGAATGTTTTAATTTCCCTAAGTAAAATAGAATTTTACTTAGGAAAAGCTTTATTAAGGGAATGAATGATTTTATGGAGGGGTAAATGTTGATGAAGTGGATTTAAGTACTTTAGGTATTTCAAATTATTGGGCTGAGGGTCCGATCCCTCCAAAAGTCAAAGAAATGCTCTGAGCCCCTCTAACTTGTTTATAGGTACCTTTAGCACTTAGGGGAAATTAGTGAATTTTTAGGGAAAATGGAGTAAGGAAGTTAATTAATTTGACTTTGTTTCCTTGATGTGCTATCTCCAATGTGAGTTGTGCTTTGTCCAAGTGATGAAAGCAAAAGATTTAAGCATTAAACTTAACCATTCACCACACATTTATTCTGCAACCATCATCTACTTACCCTACCTACTTTATCCTAGCATTTTCACTTCTTTATTAGGGTGCACTTAGATTGGCAAACCCTTTTCACACTTTCTTTTCTTTTACATAGTGATATCTATCTAAATCTACACTTATTACATCCAAGGGCTCAGATTAAACTGTTGAGCTCCTTTTATTCACTCTACCTATCTACTTATCTGCCAAGATTAAACAGTTTGGTCAGATTTTCGTTCTCTATCTCTATAACATGGAAATTAAAAACATGAAATAACCAAGATTGCGCTGTTTGGTTACCATGGATTGTGGCATAGGTGACAAGTTGCACACAATCTTTATTATGCATAAGTTAAATAGTAGTGGCATTTGTGCTTGCACACTTTCATGGTCTTTTCTTTTTGTTGGGGTTCATTTTCTTTGATTTTTTTGACCTTTTCTTTATTCTTTTTACCCTTTGATTTTTCTTGTAGGGTATACCCTCTTTACATTTTTTAATTTTTTTGATTTTTCACAAATATGGAAAACATTTGCAACAAGCAAAGGTATAAACATATTTCAAAGTTAAACCAAGTCAATCATGATATATGACACCTATTGGTATAGGAACATAACAGTGGCTACACTTGGGGATGGCTTTCCCTAGTGGAAAGTCAAGAATTGTAGATCAATGGCCTTCTGAAAGATTGTGATTTTACTCTACAAATTTTCCTTTTACTTTGCTGCTTTATTCGTATGTATGACAATAATATTTATGAAGCTTAGGGCCTTCTCTTCGGGCTTCAACTTCATAATTTTACCATCCAATCAACACTAAACATTATAAAGGATATAGTATGTACAACTGAACTTGTAAATTAGTAGATGGGGTCAATGTAGTGCTTTAACATTCGACCATTGACTGGTCCTCCTTCAATCTCTGCACCATTCAATTCTTTCAGAAAATATGCATTATTTCCTCTGAAAGCATATATAATGTATGGTCCTTTCCACAGGAAGTCAAACTTCCCATGTTTTCCTTTGTCCTCTCTTCTGGAATCCCACCTTAACACTTTATCTCCCAGATAGAAGTCTTCTGCTTTGGTCCTTTTGTCAAAAATCTTCTTGAGTTTTTCTTGTAGTACTTGGGATCTTTGGTACACTTCCTCCCTAGTTTGCTGTAAATGGATGGTCTGGTTTATTCTTCTCTGTATATCATTTGGTTCCACTTGAGCTTCTTGAAGTAGCTTCATGACAGGAACCCCAAAAGATGAAGGAAAACCTGCCTCCATTCCATATACTAGCTCATAGGGACTGTTTCCAATGGACTTCTTAGTAGTAAGCCTATTTGCCCACAAAGCATTGGTTAATTTCTTGTTCCAAGTTTTCTTATTTTCTTCCAACAATTCATTGATAATATTGATTAGGCTTTTATTGGAAGATTCTGCTAGACCATTCCCTTGAGGATAGTAAGCTGTGGAATGACCAAGTGTTATATGATACTTGTGACAGAAACCAATCATTTTCTTTGACTTGAAGGCTGCAACATTATTTGTGATAATTTTGTCAGGACAACCAAACCTAGAAAGGATATTAGACTCTAGAAAACTTATTATCACAATGTCAGTGGCTTGTTTAGAGGGAATGGCTTCTATCCATTTAGTAAAGTAATCAGTTGCAGTGAGTATCCATTTATGTTGACCAGAAGAAGGTGGATGAATTTCCCCAATGAAGTCAAGACCCCATTATTGAAAAGGTTTCTCGATGGAAATAGGTTTCAATGGTAAAGGTAACAATTTTCTTTGCCTTCAAAGGTTTGGCATTTATGGAAGGAAGTTACAAATTTCTTCACATCTGCAAACAAGGTTGGCCAATAAAATCCAGCTCTTAGAATTTTGTCAGCGGTTGACTTCCAATAGAGATGTCCACCACAATCCCCTGCATGAAATTCTTGGAGTACTTTGTCAGATTCTTCTTTTAATAAACAGTTTAACAAAATTCCTTCATGATTTTTCCAAAATAAAGTATTATCCATAATGCAAAATTTTGATGCTTTCATTTTCAAAAACCTACTTTTAGTTCTGGATAACCCTGGAGGAGCCTGCAGGTTTTGTAGAACATATATTATATCAGCATACCAAGGTGAGTCTAAAAAGGACTGGCTGATCTGTGGAGTCGCCATCTCCTATTCGTTATCCAACTCTGCAATAAGATTGATGTCTAGGGCTTGGCAATTTGTTTCTGCCATGAGTTTTTCCAACCCCTAACCTTTAATTAACTTGGTAGGTTTTATCTCTATATCATATTCTAAGATAGTAGCTATCCATTTTCCCCTTTTGCCATCAACTCCATCCTGTGTCAGGATATCTTTGACTATAGCATTTGGAACATAAGCTACTACATGAGCATATAAAATATAGACCCTAAAATCCTTAATAGCCTTTACTAGAGGAAAAGCTTGTTTCTCCATTATTTTATACTTTAATGAGGCATCTCTAAGAGCTTTACTAAAAAAGGCTATTGGTTTTTCACATCCTTGATCATCCTTTTGTAGTAAAACTGCAGCTATGGTGTGTTATTATGCAAAAGAAAAAATAATGAAGTCTCTGTCAAATTGTGGACTTGTGAGGATTGGTGTTCGAGTTAAGGCTAATTTTATTTCTTCAAATGATTGTTTAGCCTCTACTGTCCACTTAATAGTCGAATATTTTTTCAACATGTTATTCAATAATCTAATTAGTTCAGCTAAGTTAGAGATGAGCCTTCTTAAAAAATTTATCTTTCCTAAAAATGCCTGAAGTTCTTTAATGTTTCTTGGGTGAGGTATTTGAAAAATAGCTTCAATCCTGGAGGGGTCAATTCGGATGCCATCTTTGAAAATGATGTGACCTAACAGATTTCCTTCTTCTAAGCCGAATAAATATTTCTTTGGATTTAATGAAATACCATATTTTCTGCATTTTAGGAAAACTTGCCTGAGATGCTCCAAGTGCTATTGATATGATTTGGAAAAAACAGTGAGATCATCAAGATATATAACAAGAAAATCATGAATCTCTTTTGAAAAGGCAATGTCCATTGCTCTTTGAAAAGTTGCTCCTACATTTTTTAGTCCAAAGGGAATTTTAATGTACATGAAGGTACCCCATGGTGTAGTGAATGCAGTTTTCTCTTGGTCATCAGGATGAACTAAGATCTGGTTATAACCTGAAAACCCATCTAAAAGTGAAATTCTAGAGGAGCCTACTACCCTTTGCAGTATATGGTCCATTTTGGGCAAAGGATAGTTATCTTTAAGCGAGACCTTGTTCACATTTCTTAAGTCAACACATAATCTTATTTCCCTCGTTTTCTTCCTAGTAGGTACTAGGTTAGATACCCATTATGAAAATCTAATAGGGGCAATAATTCCTGCTTCATACATGCGTTTGATTTCTTTCTCAATTGATGGTAATAACACAGGGTTAATTCTTCTGAGTTTTTGCTTAAAGGGCTTTTGATTTTCTTTCAAAGGGATAGTGTGCTGAATGATAGAGGTGTCATAGGATTTCAAATCTTCGTAACTCCAGGCAAAGACATCCTAGAATTCCCTCATAAGTTCAACATACTTTAGCTTCTGATCAGGAGGTAAAGATTTTGACAATTTTATCAATTTGGGATCATCCTGTGTTCCTAGGTTATACTCTTCAATGTCTGCTTTTAAAGGCTCCATTTTAGGTTTCTTTGGAATGTCATTAGAGTCAAACAAATCCTCCAAAGGAGTTAATCCTTTGGGTAAATGATTATCCTTTAGATTTATAACCTCTGTTTCTTCTTCGATTATCTCATCTAGGTCCATTTGTTTCAGGTCTTTGATTTCTGCTTGTGAGAATTTAGTAGGGTGAAGCATGTTTATTGAATTCTCTTCCAGATTGTTAATGTCTACCTCATTAGTGTGATCAAAATCTGAAACTAGGTCTACATCTATATTAATGCTAGAAAATTCCTCATTTAAAGTTAGAAAATTATTAATCTTCTTATCACTATCAAAAACCTACCAGTTCTTAAGATTATCAGGGATGGCTGGCCTATGCCTAATCTCAACAGTATACTGGTGATTGGGCTGGAAAGGCAATTTGCAGGTACTGGCAAACATAGCCAGGCTATGAGCTTGCATGTTGTGTTTTCTAGGAATAGTTGCAAGCTGGGTTTCTAAGAAAGTGTTAAGGATTTCTATGACTGTCCCTCTGTAATATCCCAATCTAGGATCTCTGGTTATGTAAGTTCCTTTTATCTGTTTAACTATCAGTTCAGAATCTCCCATGATTGATACCCTTATAGCTCCTAACCTTTTGACTAACTTGAGGCCTAGCAGAAGTGCTTCATATTTTTCCATATTGTTTGTACATTTGAAATTCAACCTATAGGCATGTCCTTCTGCATGATCATTCTCTAAGTTATAGACCCATACACCTGCCCCTGCACCTAGTTTGTTTACTGAACCATCAAATTCTAAATGCCATAAAATTTCATGTTCATAATTTGTATCTGGGGTAGTGTAATTTTTTTTGACTAGGGCATCTAGATTTTGTTTATCATCTGGTTTGTATTTATCATCTGATATCTCTTGAATTTGGACAGTTGACCTTTCTTCTTTTTGAATTTCTTTTGGTTCTGTTGCTAAATCTTTAGGATTATCAATTTCTGGATTTATTTCAACATTATAGAGAATAAAGGAATCCATTTCATAATGTACTAAGTAAATGGGAAAGTTTTGAGGCTTCTCCTAACTACTCACTACATCATTAAATTTTCTCTATATGACTTCTTTGGTTGTCTAAAAACATATATGGTAGTGTATGACATGTCTAATTGTAGAGATCCCTGAAGTTTGGCACCCCAGGATCTGGACAACATCATGCCATACTTGGGTGGAATATCTGCTACCACTATGTCCATAAGTATAGTTTTAGCAGGGTATTGAACCAAAGAGAGACATAAGTCCTTTATAAGACCTAAACACCTCACTTGACTAGAATCAAAGGAAAATAAATCCCTATAGGGTCTAGTGATGTCTAGGTTGAGTTTCTCCATAACAGACTTGGGCATGAGGTTGTGAGAAGCACCAAAGTCAAACATGGGATTATGCAAAATCTTATCATGGATATTGAGACTGACATAGAAAGGTGGTATCCCTCCTTCCAGTGGTTTCCCATTTACTTCAGGGCCAAAAATCAACTCGGGCTGGTCATCAAAGAGATTTACAGAATCTGCATTTTCAATGATATTTAATGATTTGCTTATTTGAGACCTGTAAACATCATGTTTCACCAATTCTGTCAAAGGAACTGAAATTTTAAGCTTGGCTACTTCTGCTCCTAGATTAAAGGGTAGGATTGTTTTGTCAGTTTGAGCCTCTAGGTTCCTGGCAGACATGTTTTGTACGTCTTCTTCTATTTTAGGATTTGAAACATCCTTTGCTGATTTCTCTGATGTGATCTTTTGAGGTTCTTCCATTGTTTCCTTGGAGGGAATTGAAGTGGAAGGTTGTTCATTGCTGGGCTAGTTATCAGACACATCTTCTATGGTGGGGCTGGAAGGATTTTGATTAGTTCTTGAAAGGATCTGAAACGTTTTTGTCACTAGGCCTGTTTTCCCTTTTTTGGGTTGATTAGGAGTTGTTTTTTGGGTTGATTCAGGGTTATCAATACTTTTTCCACTTCTCAGGTTATACCGCTTATGTACTTCAAAGATGGCAGAGTCATATCCCTGTCTGAAGTCAAATGATTCTCCTGTTTGAGTTTGAAATTGTTAGAGTATATGAGACTCTTGGTCATCCTGAGTTAGAAATACATCATCCTCCCCCTTTAGACCCATTAAATTTATCTGAGTGTCTTGCTTAGGGTCTTTTGATTGAGAGGCTTCTGCATAGTTTTCTTGGAAAGGTGGTCTGATATTCTGGTCAGGAATATTCTTACCAGTGTTTTGATTTTGATTTTTCCTAAAATTAGGATTTCTCCCTGAATTGGCTTGTTGGCCATCCCAAGGAGATTTCCTTTCAATTGTATCAACTCTATCAAACAATTTGTCCATTCCTTTAACAATAGCATCAAGCTTTTGTTCAAAGGGTGAACTTTCATCTTTTGTAGGTATTCTTCTCTCGTTTCTAGCTTTAGCTCGTTTAGAAAGCAAGTTTGCTTCAACACTTACAACTATGCTTTGCATTTCTTCCAGAGTGGGGGGATTTCTTTCTCTCAGCTGAAAAGCCATGTCTGAATCAAATCCATTAGGAAATTTGATTAGGGCTAAACCATGAGGGGATCTAAGGTCGAGTGGAATGGCACTATAAACACTATTGAATCTAGTGCAATAGTCCTGGATGGTTTCATGGGGTCCCCTTCTAAGGTTCTTGTATTCAGACAAAATCTGAAGGGGGTCTTTCCTTTTTTCCCACCTGTTCAAGAATTGTTGGTAGAGAGTTCTTAGGCTATCTATACTATTGGGTGTTAAGGCTCTAAACTAGGTTCTAACTTCTCCAGACAAACTTTGAACAAAAATTCTCATTTGAACATCAGCAGTGTCTATCTCATATATTTCAAAGTAAGCGGTCATCTTCTTAGTGTGCTGCTGAGCAATGTAGGTTCCAGTCCCATCAAAGGTGGTAATCTTACTCTGATAGTCTTGAGGCATTGCACCTAGGTTAGCGGGTAGCACCAGGGGAGCATATTTGTTGGCCATTGTTCTGGGTTTGGTGGGAGTAGAACCAGGAGTTGGGGTAATGGGAGGTGTTTGTGTTGTAGAGGAGGAACTAGAAGTGGTGGTGGGATGTTTGGTGGTTATTGTGGGAGAGGAAGTGAAGGGGTGAAAGGGGGAGTGGAATGGATTTCAGAAAAGGGATGGAATAATGATGAACTAGCAGAAAGTGAGGTGGTTTCAGAACATTTAGGTGTTCTATCGGTGGTAAGGGATGACTGAGAAGAGTTTTGCAAATACTGATCAAATGACAAATTGGCTCTTTGGATTTCAAGTTCTCTGAGGAATTCTAGATCTTGGACTAGATCTGATAATTCACTGTCGAATGAGGTTCTAAATAGAGAGAGTTCGAACTGTTCATCAAAAGGAAGATCTTCTAGGGAAATCTGTTTAACAAGACATGAATGTGATCTGAACAAAGGTCTGGGACTTACTGAGCTTTCTTGTCTTCTGATGATTGTAGGAATCAGGTTAGGATTCTCAAACATAAGTGGTGGATTGGGATCAGGATTAGCCCTAGTGTAATGAGTCCTTTCTGAAGCCAAATTTCAAATTTTTATGAATTTTCTTATATAAACTTTCCAAAATAACTTCTAAAATCTTCTAAGATGCTTTCAAATCAAAATTTTCAGTTCCTTAAAGGTTTATTTCACTGAGGAATTGTTCATTCCCCAGTATGGTCGCCACTATGTTATCACTCAGATTTTCCTTAGAAGTTATGGGAAGAAGGAAAGGGGTCCGAGGTAACCACAAACCAATCTTTTAAGTACAAAATCTAGCCAATCTGTACTCAGAGAGGGCTCTCTCTTTATAATTTAGCTTTGTTTTGGTGTGATATTAGGCTAGTTATTAATGTTCAAGGTTGTTTTGTTTGAGAGTGGTGGAATTTTGGGAACAGATGGATAGAGAAAGGTCTTCAAGCCATTGGGCTATGGAGTCAATAGAGTGATGGCTTAACTGGATCAGATCATTTACTAAAGGGAAAACTCACAGGGCAAGGTAGTAAAACAAAAGGCAAATGTCAGGTTTAGGTGGATGAAATGGTCTTAACCAGGGAGAAAGGGCAATCAAGAATCCTTTAATTGGGGTCAAAATGAGGAACATAAGAGGCCTATCAACAAAGGGCAATTAAGAATTCTTTGTTCAATTAGACCAAAGGGATAAACTACGAAGTAAGGGAGCATTTAAGAATTCCCGAACTATGATAGTCTAGCAGAAAACATTGAGAAGATAAACAGTTTAAAACAGAGTGCAGTAAAGCAATTTTTGGAAAATCATTACTCGTTTATAATTCAGGTTTTATGAAAACACATATGATTATTAATAAACAAAGGAAAAACAATAATAAACAAGAGATATAGAATACTTAATTGATTTCTGTTTGACACAAGTATCCCGTGAACAGTCTTTACTTTATTCCTTGATCCAGCAAGCCATACAAGTCTTGGTACAATAGCACTTCAATTCTAGAAGAAAATGTCTATAGAAATGTCTTTGAATCCACCCCTAATACTTTGAATAAAGAAGTATTTATAAAAAATTTACATCAAAATATCTCATAACTAAATGAGATTTATTCTAGGAAAATAAAATATCTATTTACACAAATATAGAGACAGATGGTCTCGAATATAGTGACACATAATGAACTGATTTTTGCCGTCCCTATTTTTGTTGAAGGAGCTGGAGGCATGCTCTACGAATCTGCATCTTGATGTTGTCTTTGTAACTCTGTGCTGGACATTTGATTTGATCTTTTTAATTGATACTCTTTCACCTGTAACTGATACTCTTTACCTCTTCACCAACATTCATCCTTTTTACCAAAATTTACTGTGGTAATTATTTCTATTTACCTCATTGTTTACCATGGTAATTTATAGGATGTCAGTCATGTTGTCCACCAATCATCCTTTGGTATTCTTGTTTTTGTCAGCTTCCTGTAAATTTCATTTGCTTCTGTATATTTTACAAAATTGGGCTGTACTGGGAATAAGTGCTTTACTTCATGTTCAATGAAAAAGAGGTTCTCTAAACCGTCGTACAACACTTTTCCTGTTGGTAATGCCTTGGCTGAAGATGAACTAGCCTGACTGTCAGCCTGCTGATGTAATTTATTAATGTAATCAATCTGAACCATTAGCTTATCATTGATGACTAAAGGACTTGGGAGCCCTTTAATTCTTAAGATGTCAAATTTCTTCATGAACTCATCTATATCTTCCTGCATGCTTTGACATCTACGTTCCAGGCCTTGCATCAGATTCCTTTTGGTCAACACTTTCTTTATTTCGAGGATGGTAGCAGTCCTATCCTCAATGTCTAATTGTTCTAACTGTTGCCTGCTTTTACTGTTCAGAAAATTGATTAATCTGATAGCTTCCTCAAGTTTCCTGCCCAACTCTTCTCTGGTCTTCTCAATTTCTTCAAGAGCAAGCTTTACTAAATCAATTTGTTCAAAAATAATTTGAATTGATGACCAAATATCATTGATGGAATCAATGATATTGGTCCACAATATTTTCCTGATGTCTGTCAAAGGCTTTTCAAATGTTAGATCCTTCTCCAATGCTTTAATTTGTTGGGCCATGCCTTTGTTTTTCCTTATTTCTTTTGCATAATTCATCTTTGATATATCATATTTCTGCTCCAAAGTAGTGAATTTCTCTTTTACTTTCTGCAGCTCTGTTACTTGGAGTTTCATTTTTTCCATTGACTTAATCAAGTCCTCTGTGCTCTGTGTAGGTGTACCTGCCTATGATGTACCTGTTGCCTCTACGGGTGCAGCTGTTGTAAAAGGAATGTTTAGTGCTAAAATAGTTGCTAGTGTTGCCAAAGGAATGTTTAGTGCTAAAACAGTTGCCACTGTAGAAGGGACTGTTGTTGAAACTACTGGCACTACAGTTTGAGGCTGTGTGGTCGACTCACTCTGCCTTGACTGCATTGCTTTCTCCAATTCCTGCTCTGTTTCCTTCAGTTGCTCGTTTAACTTAAGGACCAAGTCCATAAGTTCTTCATTTTTCTTCTCTATCACTTCAACAGTCTGAGGGTGAATGAGTGGTGGCAACTTCAACTATTTTCTAAGTGCAACTATGTCTTCATTCTTTTTCTTAATTAAGCTTTCTGCTGCCTTAACATATTTTGGGTCATGACCCAACTCAATTACTAACTCTTCCAGTGATTTTATCCTATTATCTTTTGCCTGTGAGGAGGCTTTCTCCAGTTGCAATTGGGCTGTAGTGTTGCTCAATGAATTTTGCAATCTATGAGCCATCATTGCTTTGCTGGTCAGTGTTGAGTAGACCATCTCACCTGTTTGCTTGTGTAGTTCAATCTGATCAATAGGGTGGATGTCTTTAGCCATGACTTCAAAGTCAGTTTTGAGATAATCTGCCAAGGATTTTGGCTGCAACACTGTGGGCTTTAGGAAACTCATTTGCATTTTGCCCTCTTTGATGTCAAAGGCTGACATCAGTCTGGTCTGGTTTGTAGGGGCCATCTTTAAGTACTGAGCATAGGCTTGGGCCTTCAGTTGCTCATTCTTTGTCTTGATTTCTTTAAACTTCCCCTTTATATCTATAATTTTCTCAAAAGAAGACCTGAGAGATGAAACTTCTATGCTTTGTTGTCTTTCTAGTTCTTGCCTTTGTGAACTTGAGGGTGTCCCACCTGTTGGGAATGTTTGTAAACTATCTGTCCCTTCCTTTCTCATGCTTTCTGTAGTTTCTCCAATGAATTCCTCCTCTGAATATGGATTCATCCTTTGCCTCTTAGCAAAGGGTTGATTTGTGGGTATGCTTGGAGGGGTAGTTGCTTCCCTGTCTCTTTTTAGATTCTTTTCCTCATTTAGAGGAGTCTGTAGTATTGGAGGATTTCCCATATTAGTTTGAGTTGGATGTGGCTGTGGTGGGTCCAACTCTACAGAGATTTCAGGCTGCTGCTCTGATTTCTCTGGCTGTTCTGATGTAGATGGTTGTTCTGATGTAGATGGACCTATTTCCTGAGTTTGCCTCTGTGAAGGCTCGACTGTGGGAGCACTGGTTTCCTGGGCTGGCCTTTGGGAAGACTCTGCATGCACCTGTACAAAGGAGTCCAAGTCAAGTCTTTTCTCCAAATCTTTCATCACATTCTCAACTTCAACTTTATCACTATCTTGCTCTATCAATGTCCCTTCCCTCCATTCATTCATATTGGCATATTGTTCTATTTCAGGGATGTTGTGATGGATATAAGGTGATAACTTGTGTTTTATCCTTCTATCACAGATGAAACTGTGAGGATCATAGGCCCAAGCAAAAATTTTCCTTAAATGTATCCTCCTCTTTATGATTTCTTCTGCTTCTTGCCTTGCGTTTTTGTTGTTGCAGGCAAATGGGCCTAAGTGGTCTTTGATTCTCAGATGGGCTTTTTTCTTTGCTTTCATGAAATGGATTTGATCAGAGTTGATTATTTGCCTGTAGTACTCTAGGGAAAATAATCTCATGGGGACATATTTGGGCAATTTGAATGGAGGCAGTTCACATCCATAGACTCTGATCTCAGTACGATTTTGGTATAAGTACCAGTCACCTATCCTATACTGCTTTGACAATTGAAGGATTCTTTTGATATCATCACTGATTCTGGGAGGAGAACTTCCTATCAGCATGGTAGTTACAGGATGGACGAACTTATCAATGAAGTCTATGTATGAATAGGGAGAAGAGGATGAGTAGTGAAAAATAGAGGTCTAGAAAATGACTGACCTAGGGCTACCTTTTGTATCAAGCTTATGCACATAGAAAGGGAACTTGTCAGATTGATAGTAAAGGAAGAGGTGATATATCACTGTAGAATACTTAAACACTCTCTCATTTTTTAGCCTCATGAATTGGTCATGGATTTTTTCAGCAATGAATGCAGCATAGTCATATTTGACAACAGGAGGCTGTCCAGGGGTGAAGATAGACATGAGAACTAGGGTCAATTCATCAACAAACTCATTAGTATTGAAACCCATAATGGCAACAATCATATTAACAATATTTTGGCCCATCTCAGTGAAGAAACATGTCAGATAGGGAGGGGGATCATTGGGTAGATGATTCTTATCCATGAAGGTATGGAAAATACGGTTGAGTTCAGAATTAGACATTTTGGTGGATTTTTCAAGTAATTCTCCAATGGAAATGGGGGTGAGGTTCTGGCCAGGCTGAAGCTGTAACATTTCATTAATTAAATCAGTAGTAATGGTAAACAAGACTGACTGGTCGAGGGACATTACGGCTCTGAGGTTAGGGTTATAATTGGCCTGACATTGGTGGATAATGTCCGGGAAAATGTGCACAGAAGGGAATATGTACCTTGGGAGATTTGATTCCCAAAGTCCTATGGTATCAGAGTTGTTCATGTAATCGTCTCGACATCGGCAATATACTTTTAAGGGGCTTTTATCAGGTTCAAGGTCTTTTATTTGGAATTCTTTATCTGCTAAGGGAAGGTAATCCAAATCCCTATGAAAAGTAGTGATGGGAGGTACGTTGAGGGCCACGGGGGTTTCCATCCTGGTTCTTGTGTTTTCAGGGACGAAAATGGGATTTTCAATAAAATTGTTGATGGGAGTTTTAAACTAAGCTTAGCAACTCAAATATACTGAAAATTTTGGGTTTTAAAGCAATTTAGAGGAATTTTCAGTATATAACAGGGTTTTTGGGAGAAAGTCTGGTAAATACATGTTTTTGGGAAACTGGCAAGGATGTTCACGTTCGCAGGATGCACACAGTGGACTGGAGTGGCGTTGAAGGGCAACGTTCAAGGTGGTTGACAGTTTGGGGACAAACTGGTTGATTTGGACGTACTGCGTGCATGCATGGAACTGTTCTGGATAAAGGACGAAGAATGGATTATAATCGTTTTTTATGCAAAGTCAATATTTTGGTGGGTTTAGTGACAAAGACAGGTGGCGTCATCTTGACGATGTGACGTTTTGTCGTTTGTGGGAGGCGGTAAGCTGGTTTCATCGCACCGCTTATGGGAGATTGGCGGTATTGAGGGAGGGCCGCGTGATTCCACTAGTCAGTTGACATGTAGCATCGACGCTTTTGGGAAAACCACTCATTTCGCATGTTTAACGTCCGACCAAAAGGCCTGCGCGATACGAGCGATAGCCGTCGGATCTGAGAGATCTGATCAGATGGTGGTCGGGGGTGGGAAGTGAATAATAGTTAATGGAGGGGGCTCGACGTTTAATTAAAGACTTTAATTACATCGGGGGCAATGTGATTGGTCGAAAGTTGTTAATTAATCCTGATGATGAATTAACCCTTTATTTAGCATGGCGATGGTCGAGGTTCTTAATTAGTCATGGGTTGACTAATTAATCCCATTACAAAACGCTATTAAGGTTATATTGCAACCATGGAGCGGGATATATAATTTATTGGGTTTTTAATACTAATACGGGTAAGGGGTAGTTTATTTCCGGGAGTTAAATAATAATATTAATTAGTGGTTAATATGATTTTGTAAGATATGAATGCGCGCTAAGTTAAAATGTTTCTGAAAGCATTTTCATCATACACATTTAAGACTTAGGCTAAGTGAATATGAGGGTTTATATGGAGAATGTTTTAATTTCCCTAAGTAAAATAGGATTTTACTTAGGAAAAGCTTTATTAAGGGAATGAATGATTTTATGGAGGGGTAAATGTTGATGAAGGGGATTTAAGTACTTTAGGTATTTCAAATTATTGGGCCGAGGGTCCGGTCCCTCCAAAAGTCAGAGAAATGCTCTGAGCCCCTCTAACTTGTTTATAGGTACCTTTAGCACTTAGGGGAAATTAGTGAATTTTTAGGGAAAAATGGAGTAAGGAAGTTAATTAATTTGACTTTGTTTCCTTGATGTGCTGTCTCCAATGTGAGTTGTTCTTTTTCCAAGTGATGAAAGCAAAAGATTTAAGCATTAAACTTAACCATTCACCACACATTTATTCTGCAACCATCATCTACTTACCCTACGTACTTTATCCTAGCTTTTTCACTTCTTTATTAGGGTGCACTTAGACTGTTAAACCCTTTTCACACTTTCTTTTCTTTTACATAGTGATATCTATCTAAATCTACACTTATTACATCCAAGGGCTCAGATTAAACTGTTGAGCTCCTTTTATTCACTCTACCTATCTACTTATCTGCCAAGATTGAACAGTTTGGTCAGATTTTCATTCTCTATCTCTATAACATGGAAATTAAAAACATGAAATAACCAAGATTGAGCTGTTTGGTTACCATGGATTGTGGCATAGGTGACAAGGTGCACACAATCTTTATTATGCATAAGGTAAACAGTAGTGGCATTTGGGCTTGCACACTTTCATGGTCTTTTTTTTTTTGTTGGGGTTCATTTTCTTTGTTTTTTTTGACCTTTTCTTTATTCTTTTTACCCTTGATTTTTCTTTTAGGGTATACCCTCTTTACATTTTTTTAATTTTTTTGACTTTTCAAAAATATGGAAAACATTTGCAACAAGCAAAGATATAAACATATTTCAGAGTTAAACCAAGTCAATCATGATATATGACACCTATTGGTATAGGAACATAACACAATGCTCCTTCCCTCGTTTTGACATAAACCTGCTCAATACTCCCACTGCATGTGCAATGTCTGCTCTAGTACAGACCATCGCATACATCAGGCTAATAACTGCACTTGCATATGGAACACGGGACATGTCCTGTTCCTCTTCTTGTGTCTTGGGACACTATTCAGCAGATAACTTTACACCTACAGGAATAGGAACCTTCACCGGTTTACTATCCTGCATATTAAACATCTGCAGTATTGTCTCGACATACTTCCTCTGGTTTAACTAGAGCTTCCTCTTTGCCTGATCTATTTTAATTTCCATGCCCAAAATATAGTTTGCAGCACCAAGATCTTTCATGTCGAATTTGGAGGACAATTAGGTCTTCAAATCCTAGATAATTTCTTTGTCATTTCCAACCAGCAACATATCATTCACATACAAGACCAGATAAATAACATGGTCACCAATTAATTTATAATACACACAGTGATATGCTTTGCTTCTGGTGAAGCCAAGTCCCCGTATAAATGTATCAAATTTCTGATACCACATCCTTGGTGATTGTTTTAACCAATACAGAGACTTATTTAACTTGCATACCAATTCTTTCTTACCCTTCACTGCAAAGCCTTCAGGTTGCTTCATGTAGATCTCTTCTTCCAGATCCCTGTGAAGAAACGTTGTCTTCACATCCATCTTTTCTATCTCAAAATCAAAAGCAGCAACAACAGATAAAAGTAATCTAATAGAAGCTACCTTGGCAACAGGAGAAAAAATATCACCAAAATCTATTCCCGACACCTGGGAATAACCTTTTGCTACCAACCGAGCTTTGTATTTCTCCACCTTTCCTTTTCCATTTGTCTTATTCTTGAACACCCATTTGCTGCCAATGGGTTTCCTTCTAGCCGGCAACTCCACCAGATCCCAAGCCTCATTTTTGTGCAAAGATGCCATTTCATTAACCATGGCTTCTTTCCAGAGTTTTCCATCCTTTGAATCTACTACTTCCTTCACAGTTATGGGATCATGATCAGTAATAGATAAAGAAAAAATTGAATAGAAAGCAGATGGACTATATCTTTCTGGCTGCCTTCTTTCTTGAACTGATCTTCTCACAATCGGAGTTTGTGGCTCTTCATCTTCTGATTCCTCTTCTGCTGTAGAGTCTGATTCTTCCTCCTTAAGCTCAAACTCTATCTTCTCAGGTTCCTTTGGTTGGACTTCATGTTTAATAACATCTTTCACCTCTCTGAACACCACATCTCAGTTGTGCACAACCTTCCTTGTTACTGGGTTCCAAAGTTTATAACCCTTTAAACCATCCTTATACCCAATAAAGATGCACTTTTCAGGTTTACTATCCAACTTTGTTCTTTTCTCGTTTGGAACATGTACATATGCATTACATCCAAATACCCTCAGATGTGAAAGAGAGGGTTTCTTACCAGTCCATACCTCTTGTGGAGTCTTATCCTCCAATGCTGATGAAGGTGATCTGGTTACTAGGTAACATGCAGTCTCCACCACCTCTGCCTAGAATTCCTGTTCTAACCCGGCACCACTGACCATGCTTCTTGCCCTTTCCTTCAATGTCTTTTTCATTCTTCTTGCAACTCCATTTTTCTCTGGTGTGTATGGAGTAGTCTTCTGCCATGCTTTACCACACTTCTTATAGAATTCTTCAAATTCCTTCTTGCAAAACTCTCCACCATTATCTGTCCTCAGCACCTTGATCTTCTTCTCTGTCTGGTTTTCCACCAAAGCCTTAAATTATTTAAACCTATCAAAGACTTCAGATTTCTTCTTAGGGAAATATATCCATGTATTCCTTGAGAAGTCATCTATAAATGATACATAGTACACAGACTTACCCAGTGATGGAACCTTCACAGGTCCAAACACATCACTGTGAACAAGCTTTAATATCTGTTTAGCCCTCTTACCACCAGAGGGGAAACTCACCCGATTCTGCTTTCCATATACACAATTTTCATAGAAATCAAAATACAGAGAGCTATTAGTCATACTTTCTACCATACCTTTACCATGAAGTATTTGAAGGCCCTTCTCTCCAATATGTCCAAGCCTTTGATGCCATAGCATGGCCTTTTCTTCAGAGACCACTAGATTTTCTTCTCCACTTTCAGGAACCACAGAACTATTGCACCCATCAAAAACAGTGCTACCTTGTAGCTTGTATAAAGTTTCAATCTGAACTCCCCGCATCAATACCAATGCTCCTCGAACCATATTGCAAGTATCCTTCTCGAAC
Source organism: Pinus tabuliformis (assembly GCA_031772625.1). NCBI lineage: Eukaryota > Viridiplantae > Streptophyta > Pinopsida > Pinales > Pinaceae > Pinus > Pinus tabuliformis. Next base: position 101,119,225 of record CM062810.1, read on the forward strand.
ATTGTTTTTACGCTTGCATCATCCATCTTGCTTAAAGAAATCAAATTTCTGGCCAATGCAGGGATATGTAGAACACCCGGAAGTGTTCTAATCCTTCCACCTTGTAAATTCAACTTAACTTTTACGCGACCAACAATTTTAGCCTTCCTGTCATCCCCCAAGAAGACATCACCACCATCATATTTCTCATGCTCGCAGAACCACTCTCTATGGGGAGTGATGTGAAAGGATGCACTTGAGTCAATCAACCATGCCTCATGATCTACATGTGTACTTGAAGAAGCCAAGTACACATCCCCACCTTCATCTGAGGTGGTTTTCGCCTCTGCAGAAGGAGCATCATCAAATCCCTTTCCTTTGTCAGAAGCTTTAGATTTACAATACCTTTTGTAGTGCCCTTCCTTTTCGCATTTCCAGCACACCTTTATAGGTTTTCCTAGAGATTTAGATCTCCCACTCAATGACGTATTTTTGTTTCTGTTCTAGGACCGTCCTCGTACAGACAAGGCATCACCATTCTGGATCTCCATATTTTCCTGTCTCATCTCCTCCATCAGTAAGGATGAGACTATTTCATCAAGCTGCAAGGCAGTTGCATTGCTACCTATTGCAATAACCTGACTATCCCTCGAATCTGGTAGAGAACACAACAAACTGATGCACTTATCTTCATCTGAAATTTTAATATCAACAGATAATAACTAACTTACCATAGTATTAAATGTGTTCAGATTCTCTGTCACCGAGTCTCCACCTTTCATCCTCAGGTTATACAACTTTTTCCGTAGGAACAATTTATTTACTAGAGAATTAGATTGGTACAAAGTCCCTAACTTGTCCCACAAAGCCTTAGCAGTACCTTCCCCTGATACATTCAGCAATACTAAATCTAAGACACACAATCATATTGTGCTCTTTGCCTTCTGATCCAACTTCTTTCATTCTTCATCGGACACTCCCGTTGGTTTAGTACCTGGATCTATTGTGATCCATTGATCTTTATCTACCAACAAATCCTCTATCTTGAGTTTCCATAACTCAAAACTCTGACCATTAAATTTTTCGATCTTTAGCTTTCCACTGCTCACCATCTTCTCTCACCACCAGAATCGATCCCATAGATCTCCCACTGAACAGGGTCTACCACAAGCCCGAGCGAAACCCCTCAGCAACAAAGGCTCCCCTTGAAGCCAAAACAACTTTGATACCAAATGTAGGTTTTAACCCCATATAGAAATTACCTGCATACGAATTCTAAAACACAGAAAATAAACAATGCGAGAGCATAACACATAAAACACATATACACAAAGATTTTCCCCTGGATCCCAAAACTGGGACTACCAACTTGATTTTTCATTATGTTCCTTTCAATGTTACAATACATATATATACATGCTGAAGCATCCAATACCATGGACTGAAAACCATCGCGCCCAAAACCATGTGCGAAAACCATGCACAAAACCATAGGGAGGTTCGCCCACCTAATATAGGGTCCAAAATAAATTTCCTCGGGGTGCTGCCCCGGACCCCATAGAGGGGGGTTAACCACCCTCCTCAAACCCCCTATGACCCCCCTGCTACACAATCAACACAACGAAGGGGGGCTCCGCAAGTCGTGGAAAGAATATAACACAACCACACATGAAAAGGAGGGGTTGGTGTGTGGCCCTAGCTCACAGTCCTATCACCTAGAATGTGACCAGGAGAGGAATGGCCAATGGGTGCGTGGCCTTTGGTTCGCGTCCCTGGTCATTTGGATTACCACATGATCGTTAAAAACGGTAGAAGTTAGGGCGCAAGAGTCAAGTTAACTACTCGAAAAATTCCACCAAAGGCATATCCGTTGCCAGTTTTGTCATTTTGTCATTTTGCAAGACAGAAAGTAGAAAAAAGAACAAGGAGGCCTATCTTGGCCATTTTCAGCCTTTTAGAGACCAAGAAGAGCTTACATAGGGGTTGTTGTAGTAAAAGGTTCAAGAAGTGAAAGATCACATCGAGCATCAAGAAATGAATCAGACCATATCTTGTAATGCATTGAAAAGAATTACCACTCCTCAAACTCTCAAGATAGAAGGACATATAAAGAAGAAAAAGGTTCAAGTAGTGAAAGATCACATTGAGCATCAACAACAAGTTCTCCAACTTTTAAAGGATAACCCCACTTTGTTGCAGAATCGAATGAAACAACATGCATATCAACATCACGGTGAAAGAAGTTTTGATGTTGGCAATTGGGTATTTTTATGAATACAACCATACAAACAAATGTCCCTCAAGCAAGCTAAGAAGGATAATAAATTACCACCAAAGTACTACGGTCCTTACAAGGTGCTGCAAAATATTGGTACTATGGCATACGAATTGGAGCTTCCTGCATTTTCCCTAGTGCCCCCAATTTTCCATGTTTCATGCTTAAAGAAGGTTATAGGTGACAAGCTACCAGTTCAAACAATATTGTCGGAACTTGAAAAGGAAGGAAAAATCATATTGGAACCTGAAGCAGTCACGGAAATAAGAACTTGGCAGTTACAAAATCGATCAATTTCAAAGTATCTCATCAAGTGGAAGGACTTACCTGCTGCAGATTCCACATGGGAGGACGAGAATTTTATACAAAAGCATCCAAAACTACTCAAGCGTTGAGGACAACACTTTTTGAAGGAGAGGGGCATGCTAGGTCCCTATAATACTAGTGTAACCCCTTATTGTTATTAGTGCAACCCCCTTTGTATATTGTTTTGCACATGTAGTTCCCATATTGTTATTATTGTGCCCCATAAAAGCCCATTATTGTTATTGTTGCGCCCTTACATTATTGTTGTTATGTCGTCTATGATTATATTATGACCCCTTAGACTCCTATACATAGAAAGGAGGTCTTGTCATTTGTATCATCCAAGTATTGTAAATTTGTGTAATGTAAAGGAGGTTGCCCCCTCGAAGAGGCTGAATTCTAAGGTGTTTATCTCTCTTTTCTATCTTTTTGTGAGCTGGTTTCATAACACATGGTTGGCATATTTACATAGCTCTAAAAGGAATTTCAAAACATGGATATTATTCCTAGGTATGTTGACATGGATTCGTGTTTCCTAACTCCTACCTTGGTCAAATCCATTAGGCTCTAGCTCATGATCTATAATTCAAACAACTCACACAGGCATAATAAGGCGACCAAATTCAGATGCGATTTACGGACAAACTAAGACTAATTTGGGAAATCTACAACATTGGTTTTTCTTAGAATATCCCTAATTAGGTGACACACGAATGGTTTCTCCAAGAAGTTCATGGATTGGGAGCTACGTGCGGTTCTTTCAAGCATATATTTCATGTTGTGACTATTAACAGACGTGTCCCAAATCGAGAAATCAATTGGCAACTAAAACAACTCCAGCCTATTCTCAATTGATTCTATAATAAATAAATCTATTGTACTCATATCTTGAGTTTTTTTCCAACTAGGATCTCCAAAAAGCAAATAGAGTCAATATTTTGTAATATGTCCATAACTATGACAACCCAAATTTGGGGGATTTGTTCCAATTTGTCCCCTTATCTCTTTGTATAAAATGTATGGGCAGAGAACATGTTGGAGGTAAGCAAGGAAGAGTTGGGATAGAGTTAGGATAAGAACGAGTTGGTACCATCATTTATGTAACAACACATCTTGTAATTTCATTTCCAAAGCTAATGCAATCTCTGCAAGTTGTGGCTTATCTATGAATTTCTCATTTGTGAATTGTGAATCACCAACCCACTACTAAGGAGGAAGGGCCCTCCTCTTTAGTAGGGGTTGGTTTGTCCATAGAGGTAGATAACTATTACGTATTAATTTATTTGCAGGTTATGTTAATTTAGTTATTATTATATCATTGTTACACGTTCTTGCTAATATACATTGTTGTTATTGTTGGTTAATTTAACTTGTAGAATATGTAATGTTGATTGCTCGTGTTTCAACATAATTAATCCTAGATTGATCCTTACTAACTGTGTGTTGTTGTTTTATTGCTACTACAACTTTTTAATTCATTGCTAATTCATAATGTTAGCTGGTTTTTGTTACACAGTTAATGAATGAGTTTATTTCAGCTAACTCGATGGTTGTGATCGAATGGTTTTGTGAATATTGATTTCAAGGAGTGTTATTTCATTTCCACAAGTGTGATTTCATTTCCAGTACTATGTGCAATGATTTATTTTATGGAAGTGAGGGTTTGACAATAAGACTGATTTTCATTCCTACAAGTGTGTAGAGTGACAAAATTGTCATTGTAGGAGAAAGATTAGCATTAGGAATTAACCAATGCTAGTTAACTATTGTTGAATGCATATATTTTGCACGATAACCTTGAAATAAAAAGACTTACCTAGATTTGTAATTTATGTTTGAGCAAATTGACATGTTTTATTAAAACAATTTGTTTTCCCACTAATCTCCATTCACATAATTCTTTGAAGGGTCCTCCTCTTATTTGTGCCTTCATGTTCGACTCTGGTCTAAGCTGACAAAGAATAAAAAACGTGGCGCAGAGAGTGCTCTTCTCAATATTACGATTCAGTTAAATAAGATTCCATTGGAGACATAAAAAATAAATGATTGCAGTGAGACTGAACTGAACTCAATAGCACTGGACTTAACTCAACTAACTATGACACTTGTATGGTTGGTTCTGACACCTAGCAGGTGGTTGGAATTAGATTCTCAAACACCCCCCTTAATTACAAGCACATAAAATTTAATTGAGATGCCTGTTGGTATAAGTCTAAGCTATGCTTACAATGTAAAAAAATTGACATTAACTATATTTCCTTTTCTTTTTCTCTTCTTCCAGATCCTATAGCCTCTAAATCATTTTAGCTTTTTGTTCTTGTTGTATTCTTCAAATTTTAGTTTCTTCATTTGCTAGTGCATGTCTTCCATTGTTATAGGTTGTCTAAGCATGTCCTGTACTTCTTAAAAAATCAACTTGTATGTGGATTGTTGCCACATGTCATCTTCTATAGTGTTCTTTTTATCATCAACCTTTTGCTGGAACATAAGTTCATAATATAATTTCATCTCTTTAGGAATCCAATGCATGAAAATTTCATTAAGGTTTTCATCATCCACACTGTCTTCAAGGTTCATTGCTGCAGCCTCTACATAGACTTCATCAAGACATGTGTTGCAAGCCATGTTGCAAGAAAAAATAACTCTTCTTCATAATCATCCTAATGAGAGCTTTTTGTTGTTGCGCTTCCTTTTCTGCCTTTGCTTCTGTCTCTGTATCTTCAAATTCTTTGCTAACTCGTGCTATTGCAAATAGGTTGTCTTCCACTTAGTTTTGAGACTCAAGTGGGCTTCTCTCACTGAATACCATCATGTTGATATGATGTTTATGTTGCATCATCCACAACCATTCATCATTAGCTAACAATTCTTCATCAAAATTTACATCAATAATTTTTATTGATGGATTCATTTTAGCATTGACTGCTCCAATGAAAACTTCACTGTCATCAGCAAGCACTATTGCTAGATTCACCAAGTTGTCATCAACAAGCTTTGTTTTTGGATTCACCCAATTGTCATCAACAAGCTCTACTATTGTATTCACCAAGTTGTAATTAACAAGCTCTATTGCTGGATTCACCAAATTTTCATCAACAAGCTTTGTTGTTGGATTCACCAAATTGTCACTAACAAGCTTTGTTGTTGGTTTCACCAAGTTGTCATCAACAAGCTCTATTGTTGGATTCACCAAATTGTCATCAACAAACTCTGTTTCTGGATTCATCAAACTCTTCATCTTCAACCTGATTACTCCCCCTTACACTAAGAATCCTTTTCATTTCCAAAATCTTTCAAAAAAAATTCAAGCATCACCTACTGCTGCTTTTAATTTCTTAACCTCTTGGTTTTTCCCATTTATTGAGCATTGACTGACTGTAGCTTAACAAGAAAATGTACTTGCAGACATAATGGTTGTCTGAAACAAAAACATATTTGCAATGGCTTCTCTTCTACTCAATGTAAAAAAAATGGGTCTACAAATTTTCACAAGAACGACTCTTTCACAAAAGCTTTTACAAGCCCTTCTAAGACACCTTGCAAATTGTTTTTCAAATCCTTTGATTAAAAAAAACTCTTTTAAACAAAGAAACACTTCAAAAAATCCCCTTTTTCTTTAAAACCTTGAATATAGCTCTTTATTGTTTTTAATAACAAACTCCTTTTAGATAGCGACCTTCTATAATAAGGACTGTCACACGGAATAAGTCGATCTTGCGGACAAGATAGACCTTCCTAGAATCTAAAGAAGACCTAATGACAAGCAAACCAACCAGACACTATCTTTCTCTAAATATGCTTTAATAAACAATAACCAACAAGTGTTTTTAGGGCCTACCTTAGGTCCAACGCTAGCTTGTGAATGCCCTCGCTCCTTCGATCCAAATGAGCTCCTTTTCGCGAATCTGCAAACACAAACAAGGCAAACAAATTAAATAGCACCTGAAAGCCAATTGCATAAAACATATTTAACATGAAAGTCAAGGAGTCCATGAAACAAATAACATAAGATACTTGTTGAGAAAAATGAGTTTGATTGTATTAATTCAAAAGAAGAAGAACTTTACAACCTTTGCCTTGACGCTTTACAAGCTCCTCCCAGGGTCTAGCAAGAAGTCTCCTCTACTTTGACAAGTTTCACTCACTCCCCAATGAAGCCAAAAAGATGTGTGATTTCTCCTCTTAAGCTCAACTAGGAAGTCTTGATTTCACCAGCATTTACCCTCAAAAATGTTCAGCTTCTAACCTCTCTAGCAATCAGCCCAATGCCTGTATTTATAGTGCAATGGAGGGAGGTTACTAGGTCCTCCTTCAAAGGGATAAAGCCCTCCTTCAAAGGGATAGCTCCTCTCATCAAGGGATTAGCTCCTTCTCTTTTGGGATGCATGAACCACCTCAGAGCGAACAATCCACGTCAAAATTCCTTCTAGAAACCTCTAGAATTAACCCAAAGTGAGTTTTTTAAGATAAAACTTGCGCCTTTTGACTTTCACAGGGGTCCGCACCTACACCGTTAGGGACAGAGCAGGCAGGTCCGCAGTTTTTGTACACAGAAGGTGCGGGACCACAGGTGACCATGAGAGAAAGTGCGGAACCAGAGTTACATTGATTTTTAATGTCTTTCTCTCATTTCCAAAGCTTGATTTGAAGAGCTGAGGTCTGAGACTTGCTTAGGAGGACAGTACAAGTGATGATAGACCCATACTGACTGCAAATAATCATGGTGACGATATTTTTGTGTAACAGATTTCCCCCTAAAGTGCGAAGTCTGTAGTAGATGAGGATTTCTTATCATTTAGGAAGAGTGAAGTACTTTATCATTTCAAGGATCGTCTTGTGGAGAACCTGGTTGGAACCTGTAAAAAAATTCAATGCAAAATATATATATGAGATCATATCATCGCTGAGGTAGGCATTCCCATGCTCAGATCAAAACTGACTAGAAAACTAACTACTGCTCTGATACAGGAATGATCTTGTAAAACATCACAAGTAAAGACTCATGTGGACACAGTATGGACACAACCATCTGTTTATGAATAGTCCATTATATAATGAATACAAAATTCCTCGCAGCCTGGATTGTGGAAACTAGATCCAGGGTCTTCATTTCTACTTCCCGAAACAGTACGATTCTATCCATGCGAATGAATGTGTTGATGTCGAACATGGTAGAAACCACTTGATTACCAGTCAATGATGTAAACTGTTAACAAGTGTGAGAGAAACCACCAGTGATGTCAATGGCTCTCAAAGTACCCAGTACAATCCATGAGATGCAAATAAATGTGTTGATGTCGAGCATGTCACGGAATCCTTTGATCGCCAGTCAATGATGTAAACTGTCGTCAAAGGCGAGAAACCTGCCATTGATGCATGTAGATCTCAAGGTACTGACGATTCCTAGATCATCTTTCTAGATAATGAGCTGATGTCGATAGAAAGCGATCCGTCGTAGGCAAGCCCACAACACGAAATCATAGATCAAGTTGAAGAAATTTAGTTGCAAGAACTGACTCAGGGATGGTCAAGATGGATGACAGATATTTTGCAGATGAATGGCTTATTGGCAGTGACCTCTTGAACACATAACGACACGACAGATGGTTCGGTGACAATTGACCCAAAGTTAATACCCAGAAACCGGCTGAAGACTTTCAATGTGGTTTGATCAACTGTTAGGCAAAGGATTTCCCAACCCAGGTGAATAAAAGTGTCGTGTTCAAGAGTGGTTACAAAGTATGACAAACAGGCTCATTTTTCTCTCTTTTCCCCCACCATTTCTGGCAAGTACCTCTTTATTTTTGACAAGCTTGAGGAGGATAACCTTTGCTTGATTATAAGCTCATCCTTCAGACGAGTCCAACTTAGTTTAAATTCGAACCCTAAGAAGGAGTGGTTCGTTCCTGTTTGTAATTGAACAGGTCCTTTACTATGAAATTTTAACGAGTCCAGTATAGGAGAAACTCGACGTTTTTCAATTTTAGAGAGTCTGAAAAAACTTAAGAAGACTCCAGGGTTGACCTTTTTCGTAAATTTGTGTCTCCCAAGCCCGAAAAAGTATAAAATAATACTTGAGAGAACCGCTTGATCTTTTACGACCAAGGAGTACTTTTCGTCATTAGTGCCTTTGACCCGAAAAAGTAAAAAAGCGATCAATGACACGTCGTTTTATAACCAATATCGAATTTGAAACGACAAAAATCAGGCAATCTTTTCATGTTTTTACGGTCGGAAAAGAGCTGTAAGTGGACCGTCTTTTAATTCCATTTTAATGAGTTTAAAAGAAACACTCGGAAATCTTTTCATATTTTAGGAGTCAGAAAAGAGCTTAAAGATGACTCGACATGTTTTTCTGTTGAAAATGATAGATTTCACCTGAATAATCCGTTATTCTGCACAAAAACACAAACATTACTCATACCTGTTTGAAATGGATAAAAATGTCGCAAAATACCTTTTCAAAGTGAAACATAAACAAATTTGCAATTTATTTACTCAAAAAACTTATAAAAAGGGCCTTTGGCAATTCATTTTTACCGTTTGAGTTTGGGTGAGAAAATAGTGCTTTTGCTTAGAAAACTTCCCGTGAAGATTGCGGAAAATCCAACCGTCGGAATCGAGTGCCGTCTTCTCCAGGTAATCCACATCATCCTACTCTTCATTTTTAACTGTTTAATTTTTTGTTTTAGTCCTTTATTTCATTTTTGGGAGGGTTTTTAGGCGCAAAACCCGCGCGCGGGGGCCCGCAGGTTTACCATTGCGGGCCTGCGGACCCCGACTTTTTCTCCATTGGGAAAAAGCTCGGGGTCCGCACCTTCTGTGTAGACAAAGTGCGGTCCCACGCACTATGTCTAACCCGGAGGGTGCGTACCCCGCCGCAAGGGTTTTGAACCCAAAAATTCTCAAAAATGGACCAACCAAAATATTTTCTAGCAATTTAATTAATCTTTATACTTGATGCAGAGAGTACATCATGCTAGATTGGCGTGAACGAGAGCATGAGGACGTGGATGCTGCCGCATGGAATCATCAGCCTTCACTTGATGCTTTGAGGGCGTGCGGATTGTACAAATTCTGGGCCATTCCTGGCATGAGGGCTCAGGTGGATTTCTTACAGTGGCTGGTTGACAGATGGAGCATACACGACCAGTGCTTCTTCATTGGCTGCCACCAGCTCGAAATCGAGCCAGCGGACATTTATTTCTTGACTGGTTTGCCTAAGAGAGGCGAAGACTTGACTCTGCACGGGACTAGGCCAGGTGGCCAGTCTGTCGATAGCCTCCGGCTAGAGTACTGCAACAGCCAGGCTAGAGACAAAGGGATAGACATAAAGACCATATCCCGTCCTGAACTCATGGTGATTGCATTTACTAGCACTAGACTTTGCGAAGCTGCCGCATTACATATTGCCACCGGATCCCAGATGCGTATGGCAGTTGATTGCTTTCGAGGCACCATCTTCAACTGGTGCGATGCCGTGTTGGCCAATGTGAAAGGCCAACTGACCAGGGCCAAGAACGGACGACTAAAGACCTTTGGTTATGGGGCTTTGGTCGTGAGTTTTGGCCTGGAGAGGGTTCCTATGCTGATCCCACAGCACCTTACTGTTGGAGCTGGGCTTCCTCGAGAGCCCAAACTGATGCGATGGGTTGCAGTCATGGCCCGTCACCCGGACGAGAGGACAGAGGTTGCTCGCTTCAAACCTGAGTATTTCCAATGGCTGGAAAACCAAGTCTTTTCCATTCAGGACTTCCCTTACGCTGGGATAGATTTTCATGGTGACCCAGACATGGCTCTTCCACCAGGAGAGCAGTGGGACGAGTTAGGTAAAATCCTTTCCAACATTTTTCCTATTTCATTTTTTTTTTTTTTTTTTTTTGCATCGTCTCAAAACTGATAGTAAAAATTTTAAAATGCAGATGTGGGTCCACAGCGACCAGCCGCTCTCCAGCCTTTCGAGATGAGGCAACCAGTTGCACCCGCGCCAGCCCCACAGGACGAATCAGCAGAGGTTTTGGCCGAGTTGGAGGGTCATCTCAAGCGCTTGACAGGAGATATTCCTGAGACCACTATAGACGACATTCCTCGTCGACTTCAGCGCTATGTGATTGGGGTCCCGGGACCTTTTAGGAGGTTCCTTTGCAAGGTGGCCCGTGCAGTGGTTTCTTATAGAGATCATCACCAGTGATAGGATGATCGCCTATTGTGGGCACATGTGACATTTTTGTTTTTTGTACTTATCATTTTTGCCGATCATAAGGTGTTTTTCAACCTATGATCGAAGACGATGTATTTTTTGACACACTCCTATATATATATATATCACTATTACCGGCTTATCTTGTTAATCATGTTATGGAATGATTTTAAATTTACATGTATGATTATTGCAAATATCTATTTAACATTCGAGAAGAAATTGCATCTGCTAATGTATTTAAATACCTTGGAATATGCTGATATTCAATATAATCAAACTCACGTTCCAAGAGACGCACTCTAAAAAATAATCTTAATAACACTAGATTTCTAATGGCATACACTCTATTAAGCTGTAATACAACGAGTTCAGAATCTAACCTCACTATCAAACTCCTAATCCCAAATGAAATAGATTCAGACAATAACTCAATCACTGCACTGTACTCGGCAATGTTGTTCGTTGTTTGACTGAGGCTTACCCCATGCATAGATACTAACTCATCAGAGGGAAAATAGATAACCCAAGCTGCGGAAGAGATGTTCCGTGTATTACGACAAGCACCATCAGCGAAACCAATGTATGTTTGGAGAGGCATCGACATCTGCAATATCAAGAGTAAAACCAAGATAAGCAGGAATAATGACGAAAAAAACACTCTCTAAGCTAAGCACACTGTTTAAACTAAAACACACCAGCTGGAAGGAAAAACTATCCTAACTAAAAATATCAATACCCATTCTTTTAAGCATAATACCTCTTCAAGTAAAGGCCATTTCTGGGTTTACCCAAAGAGTCCCCATCAAAGTCTACCAATTCATAAGCCTCTTTGGCTAGCTTTCGCTTGACAACATAGGGACCATGCCACATAGGAACGAATTTTCCAGCGCCTAATTTATCATTAGCTTGATCATAAACTAAGACTAGATCTCCTTCCGAAAAATTTCGAGGGGTCACATTTCGATCATACTGAGCTTTCATCCGTTTTGCGTGAGTCTCGATCGCCAATGCAGCATCACGTCGATTCTCATCTAATTGAGCCAAGTATAACAAACACTTTTCCTCTTCGGAAGTGGCTGGAAGTAACTCGATGGCAATTTGCAGTGACGGGATTTCGCATTCAATGGGTAACACAGCTTCCAAACCATAGACTAGTTGGAAAGGAGTGAAACCTGTTGATGTTTTTACTGAAGTTCGGTACGCCCAAAGCGCTGAAAATAGCATGTTGTGCCAATTCGACTGATGAATCCCAATGATTCGTCGGATCATGATAACTAAAACTTTGTTGATGGACTCAACCAGACCATTCGCTTGTGGATAATAAGGGGTTGAACTATCATGACGTAAACCAAGCTGGCCTGTAAGTTCGGTCATCATAACATTTCGAAAATGACGCCCATGATCAGTGATTATCACTTGCGGGACACCAAACCTAGCAATTATATGATTGAACACAAAAATTGCAGCTGTCTTGCCGTCTGCCTCGAATGTAGGCATCGCCTCGGCCCACTTAGTAAAATAATCTACCGCAAGGATGATATACGCATGCCCCCCGGCCGAGTGAGGGTTACATGTAATAAAATCGATACCCCATTTGGCAAAAGGACCAACGGCAATTATAGGGTGGAGAGGAGCAGGTGGAGCGCGCATCTTACGATAAAAAATCTGGCAGTTGTGGCATTTTCGGACCGCCGTAATACAATCTTTAAATAAAGACGGCCAGAAGTAGCGAGCGCGCAATATCTTTTGGGTTGTGGCAAACCCAGACATATGACGCCACACGCTCCAGAGTGACAGTCATTTAGAACCCTTTCAGCTTCCTCGTGAGTTAAGCAACGTCGAAAAACAGAATCCGCCCCACGGCGATAAAGAGTATCTCCAATAATTCTGAATTGTTGGGACTGGAATCGAATTTTCCGACGTTCTGACCTTGAAATTTCTGGCCGAAAGGATTGGGTCTGGAGATAAACGATGATATCCCCATACCACGGATCTAAAGTGCTGATTAGAAACAAGGACTCGTTCGCAATGGGCTCCTCCGCCATAGTTTCCGTGTCAGTACGCGGGAAGTCACACATTAACTCCGCAAAAACTAAAGATTTCTTAGACTTAGATTTCTCAAATTCCAAGTCGAACTCTTGCAGGATAACGATCCATTTAGAGTACTTGCCCCCTAGCAATTGCTTGGTCAAAATGTAGATCATAGGGTTGCAATCCGAAATTACCGTAGTTTTACGTAGTAGAATGTAGTGACGAAAACGTTGGACAGCTTGGACGGCTGCCAATGCCAATTTCTCCGCATGTGAGTATTTTAGCTCAGCTGGATTTAACGTTCGACTAAGGTAATATATCACATGTTCAGTTCCTGATTCATCTTCCTGAACTAGGACCATTCCAATGGTGGAATGAGAAGCGGCGAGATACAAGAAGTAATCCTGGTTGTAGTTGGGAGGATGCAACAACGGTGCATGTGTCAACGCGTGTTTGAGTGCATCAAAAGATTTCTGAGCTATCTCATCCCAATAGAATGGAGTGTTCTGTTTCAACAACCGGGTAAAACCCTTTGTAACCTCGACGTAGTTAGGAATGAATCGTCGTAAAAAGTTTGCTTTCCCCTGCAAACTTTGGAGTTGGCGAAGACTTAAAGGAGGAGGCAATTTGATGATAGCTTCGACCTTTTAGGGATCAACACGAATGCCGGCTTTCGAAACTACAAATCCCAGCAATCGACCCGTTTCTATACAGAAGACACATTTGTGTGGGTTCAACTGAATACGATAATGCCTACACCTCATAAAGATTGCTCGTAAATGGACGAGGTGATCAGCTCGATGTAATGAATGAGCAGGCAAGTCATCGAGATAGGGTTGCACAATGTGCTTGATGTCATGAAACGCATAAGACATCGCCCTTTGAAAAGTTGCTTCGGCATTCTTAAGCCCAAAAGGTAATTTGCAATAAGCAAACGTCCCCCATGGACAAATGAAAGCCATTTTTGGTTGATCGGCAGGTAGAATGTTGATTTGATTGTATCCGGAAAAACCGTCCATAAAGGAGAATATTTCGCTGCCGGCACAATCATCAATGATTTGATCGATATAGGGAGTTGGGTAATTGTCCTTTGGACAGGCTCGATTAATGTCCCTATAGTCGATGCATATTCTTATTGTTCCCTGCTTTTTGTTAACCGGAACAATATTTGATACCCAATCCGTTAACGGTGTCGGATAAATGAAACCTGCTTTCAACAGTTTTTCAACTTCTGCTTTAATTGCAGCAGCTTTTCGCAGGTGAATCTGACGCAAACGTTGCCGAACGGGTTTAGCGTCCGGGTAAGTTTTGATCTCATGGACAACAATCGCGGGATCAATTCCTGGCATTTCTTCATAGGACCAGGCAAACACGTCACGAAATTCTTCAAATAGGACCTTATATAATTGAATTTCGTCATCTGTACACGAGGCACCTATATGAATGTTCTCAACAATTCCGGGCTTAACCGAAATGTCAATAGGAATAGTTCAAGAGATGTTTCCCAAATTTAACTCTGAATCGGGATGTTTCATTGGATTCTGAGGTTCCTTGACATATTCAGTTGTAAAAATTGATGAGAAATCATTTTCAAAACGATCATCCTCAGGTAAAAACGAAGATCTGTGATGGAGATCTTCCCATGGTAAATCATCTACACATAGGATTTCACGAATTTTCTCATCAGAGTGAACAAGTTCAGAAAACGTAGTTAAATCCGAGGTTGATGTGAAAAGTGATTCCTCACGGACCACATTCATTAAGTCATTTTCGGTTGAACACAGGTCGGAAAACGACTGCACGACTTCATAGACAATTTCATATGGACTCAAAGGCATGGAATTACCAAATGAGTCTATCTCAGATTCAGAAGGAACGATCCAAGGATCATCATAAATAATGGTGTCTGATGTAATCATATGAATGGTTGCAAATGAAGATGATGCGTTGATTGGAGGAAAAGGAAAAGTTCCCAGTAAACCGACATCTTTAACTAATCCTACTCCAACATCCTTATATGGGATAGTCGTTTTACCAACATGCTGAATACTCTCCGAAGAGGCTGGGTCGGATGAAAAGTAAGCCAGCTGGTCTATTGTTACGATCTTTCCATTGTGTGGAAACTTTATTACTCGAAAGACCGATGAAACGACCGCTGTCATAGCGTAAGACCAACTTCGACCCAAGAGAAGGTTGTAGTCTAGAGGGGCATCAACCACCTCCACATCTAGACTAACGGTTTTTCCTTCAACCCCTATAGGCAAATCCTGTAGAATGCCAAAAGGATGAAACCCACGGCCATCAAAGGCCTTTAGAATCGTCGGGGATTGATTTAGTGAAGGAGAACCAAGCGATCTCCAACACTGTATCGACATAATACACGTTGAGGCTCCCTCATCAATTACAGTCCGATGAATAGGCCTGTTTTTGACTATCACTGGAATCTGGAAAGCCATTTGATGAGGCAAACGTGGTGTACTATTTTCTAGATCGAAAATTATTAGGTTCGGGTCCTGAACATCAACAGCTCCTATAGCCGACAAAAGTAATTTACGTTGTGCTGGGCATGATTGCAGCACTTCCAAAGCCGACATTGCTGAGGGTGAAACAGCTAAATCCTCAACAATGTTATTATTCTGAGCCGCTCTCGCATGTGGATTGAAAGCTGACTTTCGAAGTATACCCTTGGCGAGCGGTTTGATTACCAAGTCTGGATTAGGTTTCTTGATCTGTAGTGGATCGGAACCGGGAGCTGAGGTTGATGGATTAGAATGAGAAGATTCTGCTTCTTTACCATCAACAGGACTCTTACTACCATAATCTTGCGATCGAGTCGCAATCCTAACATGGGACATCATCAGTATGGGTTCTTCATTGGCACTCGAGGATGAACCTATCATCTTACTGTCTTGAGCCGGAAAAGGATCCTTCAAAACAGCAGGAGTTTGGGAACCCTTGACAATCTTCACAACCTCTGCACGATGAGGGCAGTCTCTTGTAAAATGTTCATCGTCACAAATGAGACAAGGATAACGAGGTTTGCGCTTTTCGTCATTGGATTCCGCCTTTTCAGGTTTCTCCTTTGAACTTTTGTCCGTTTTATTCTTCTTCTTTCCTTTCTTCTTCCCACTGGATTTTGATTTGGCTGTAGATGACTCTACAACGTGAACATCGGCGGAAATCTCTGCAGAAAAATCTCCTGTTGGGGAATCAGGCAAGGTTATGATAGGGGAAGACTTCTTCTTACTTTTAGTGTTAACCGTGCCAATCATACCATCAGCGGAATGAGATCCCGAAGGAGCTGCAGCGATTTGATTTTGCTTGGGAAGATCGGGGATTTTTTCGTGTAACGTACCCGACTGAGTATAGACCAAGTCAAGGTACTGTGCTTGAGCAATGACTTGCTCCTCAGTAACCACTCCGGCTTTAGCAACATCTTCAGTGATCTTTGGCAATAAAGATTTTACAAACCACTCAGGCAAGATCTAATCCGGAATAAATACCTTCACTAAACGACGTCGACGTCTCCACTCATGAATATGATTTGAAATGTACGTGGATGTCGATTGTTTTAGCGAAGTTAACAATTCCGTGCCATTGTCATATCGGACTGGCAACTGAAAATGAGTTAAAAACGAGGTAGCTAACTGACTAAAATTATAAAAAGTGCCTCGCGGTAACTCAATGTACCACTTGGCCGCGAGACCAATTAGAGTGCGCTGGAAAAGTCTAAGACGGATTGAATCATCTGTGATGGAGTTAGACGCACACCAGAGGTGGTAAGTCATCACATGGTTCGACGGGTCCTCTCCTGATTTACCTTCGAACTTGGGAATGTCACTGGGCAACTTATTCGGCATTGGCGGCCAAAACGGAAGATAATTAATGGGATCGTTCGTTAGGCGCGACAAGTCAGGTAAGTCCAAAGTTACGATAATCGGTAACTGCCGATTAGGATCCCTAAAACTCTGGGTCATGAGACCAGCCCCAGGAGGAGGATATCCGGGATAACTAGGAATAGGAATCGCATTCGGGATATTGTATCCTCCCGGAAAACCAGGATTAACCGGACCGTACTGGGGTTGTTGAGGTTGTTGATAAGTGTACCCAGGATACGGTTGATACTGATAAACTGGCTGCTGGATAGTAGGACCGAATTGGTACTGTCCCTGGTACGGTTGATAGGTGAATTGTGGATGACTTGTGACAACCGTACTTAAACCAGGTTGTCCTATAGGCATCTGAACCGAAGTTTGAATCATGGATCCAGACGGTGGTAAAGATGTCTGAGGAATAGATATAGGAACAGTAGAAACCGGAGCTGTCAATACTCCAGAAGTAGGTGGATTAGATTGAACAGATGTAGCGGCAGTTGTAGTAGTCGTTTGAGGCGGAGTACGAGGCATACTAGGCCCAGGCTGAGAAACTACCGAAGGTACAGAAGTTTGAATGTTAGACTGGACTGGTTGCTGGGGTGTACCAGAAACTAAGGGTTGTCCAGTTTGAGATGACAACTGTACACTTGGCTGCCACACCTGTTGGGTTTGCGATGGATCCCACACTATATTCATTCCGGGGTACTGACCCATAACTGGTTGAGAATACTGAGGACCATAACTGGGTTGAGGGCAGGATTGATAATTGAAAGGTACATTTCCCGTTCCTTGAACATACGTTTGACCTTGGGATGGTTGGAAACCTTGGTTCGAGTATTGACCTTGGGGTTGATACCCTTGAGGCACATACTGATACTGGGGTTGACCTTGAGGTATAAATTGATACTGGGGTTGACCTTGGGGTACATATTGAGTCTGGGGTTGACCTTGAGGAACGTACTGTCTCGTAGGTATGTACTGTCCTTGAGGTTGCCCCCCAGATGCAAATTGTGTACCTTGAGGTTGCCCCCCAGGGGTTAATTGAGGCTGCCCCCCAGGCGGTAACTGGCCACCTTGAGGTTGAGGATTGGGAATAGAACCTGACATCATAAGAATGTCTTCTACGCTCAATGGCTTTGTACCATTGCTTCTAGTTAATAACCCTTGCTCAATGGGTTGAGGAGATGCTCCCAAAAAAGTACCAGAAAGACACTGATACCCAGAAGGAACAGAAGGACCGCCGTACAAAAAAGATTCGGGCAATTGAGTAAACATGGATGACTGTCCTGACATATTTACGGGAGTATAAAAACCTCTAGGTGTTGAGTGATAAGGAGCACGAGGTGGTGAAAAACTTAACCCTGAGTTTTCTAAATAATTAGTCAAAGAAAGATACCAAGAACTACTCCTAGGTGGACTGTAAAAAATTGATTCACGCTCCCTTAGTTCGATAACAGGTTGATTTTCAGGGATAGGGATGCCTACTTCTTCTTCTTCCGGAGCAAGTTCTTCAATAGAAATAAGTCCAGAAGGAAGATCTTGAGTGATTACTCTTTCTACCCTAGGTGAACCAGGACCACTAAAAGTTGGAGAAACAAACCCCGATGTCGGAGTAGCAAAAAATTCACTTTCAGGCTCGGATATTTCGGGTTCTTCACCTATATCACTAGTAGATGAAAAGCTACCAGCGATTTCGGAGACAGACACTGACTGTGGATTATATTCTGCTACTGGCGTTTGAAAATCAGGATGTACTATCAAAGAAGATTCTCCTTCTTCCGGTGACCCAACTCTACTGTCTCTAGGAGTTACGAGGACTTTTAAGCCTTCATGTTGGCTTGGTACTTCCTCAGGAGGTTGGCCCCGAAGTCTACGGGACTTCCTCAGTAACTCAGCCACGTTTATAATCTCAAGAGACTAGCCCCGAAGTCTACGGGACTGTCTTGGTAATTCAGCCACAGTTAAAGACTTTTAACTACTTCACACGCAAACAAAGTAAAATCTCAATAAAAAGCACCTAAGGTCTCTAAAGAACCAAACAAATTTGAATCACACGCCTAAAGAATCTAGGAGATCAAACACACACAAACAATAACTTTCCGGACCGAAAACACTAGTTGGTGATGAAATCCAACGTCGAGTTCAGTACAGAAATGGCGGTTGGAACAGTTACCCCGGCAACCTGCTTAATGAATAGACTAGCACAAGTTCCTCCACTTAACCGTCTCGAGTGAAGTGAACCCCCCAGAAAATCCAAGTGAGTCTAGCCGACGTCTGCTCCAGGTATAGTGGGATCTTCCCACCACTGTCACCTCAGGAAGAGTCTTAAAGAATATGGCCACTAAGGTTACCAACTGAGACAAATACACCTGGGGGAACAGTCTACAATCCGATACGCACGCAAGGGCAGAGTAGCAAGCTCAATCCCCTTGAAGGCTCCTTGACATAATCCAAGGTTTACCAACAAGTGACCCCAGGCTCCTCGACAATGGTTAATCCGAGGTTTACCGTTTTTAATACATGAATATCTGGCGTCGTTCCCAATGAGGAAGGATTGATTACCACACTGGTTCGGACACGATCTCGTGCTTCTCCTTTAAGAGGAGTGGTTGAAGGGAAAGTACCCCTAGGGTCCTTTGGGCTAAGACTCTACCAGACTGAAAATTGCTTATCCAAAGAAACACACACACACAACCATCATTTTTACTTTTAAGCAAATTCTAATGTTTAGGGTACGTACCTAAGGTCCTACGTTCGAGAAGGCCTTTAGGGTCCAAACCCTCCTTGGAGTTCCCTTCTTCTTCCTTTGACCTGCAAGACAAACAAATCAAAGAACACAATAGTACATATACAAATACTTATGTATAAACCATCTTTATGCTATAAAGTTAGTTATAAAAATCTTTAAGTAACCACTTGCATAAGAATTCAAGACAAGAATCTCATAAGCATAAAGAAAGATTGTTTCGGGAACAAAGACGTGTTTCTTTATATATAAAGGCAAATAAAGTACATATAACGGAAAGATATCACCTGAACACCTTCAGCAGGCTCCAAGCAAAGCTTCCTCCCGGATTCGTTCCAGCCTCAAGCCTCCAACAAGAGCTCCTTCCAAGTCTTACTCAATGATGATATCAAGGATGAATGATCACCAATATACATGGAAACAAGGGTTTCCTATGCAAAATGGGGGAAGTGCAGAAAGCACCAAGGACTTCAGACCTGGTCTAAGGGGAAAATCTCAGCATAATAATCTTGCTCTACTCTCTCTCTCTCCTTGGCCTTCCCTTTGATGTCTTTTTATACCCTCTCCAAAGTAGTTTTTTAGTTAGGAGTTGGTTGGGAACAGTTGGGCCACGGGCACTAACAGGTGATCCAGCAGGTAAAACCCGCGATCTCCGCCCGAAAAAGAGGAATTTATTATTTTTTTAAGTGTTTTAATAGATACACGCGGGTTGGGTATAACAGACCCGTGTGTACACGCGTTTAACTCAGGGCAATGTCGCGTATAGGGAATAAAACATTGTTTTTTAAATTTTTGGACCAGGTCTGGAAGGAGGGGTTGCCCTAGGCCATAAGTGGAGCATCACAAACCATAAGAGTGAGATTTGGAGCTATAACAGATGCCCCCTAATGTATGAGGTCAGAAGGGGAACATGATGGCCGAAATATATTAAGTAAGTACAAGGAAAGGAACTCTGCCGAAAAACCGAGGAGGAATTCACCAGAATTCAGCCTGCCAAGCCACCGAAAGGAGATCAGAAAGAAACACTGTCTGAGGCAGGCATACCCATGCTCAGGAAAAGTAAAGCATGTCCGCATATCAAGTACAAGCGGATCCACTAAGTATACAAGTATAAATGACTGGAAAATACATAATGGATCATCTGATCATAATGAGTAAGTACATGTCTGAATATCACATATAAGACTGTCAATGATGCTGAAAGATGCAACGGATCACTGATATCAAAGACTGATCCCAAAAAGGTACCAACTGAACATGATGGAATAGGATGGTACTACACTGCAAACTCAGGTGCCAGCATATAGAATGTCGCCGTGACTGACTGCAACATATAAGGTGGAGTGGTATCAACTAGCAGCAACAGGAGCAACTGTCAAGTGAACCAATGAATGCTGATACAACCTGAGGTCTTCACCGACCGCCGTGGTACATTTCTACACCATGGGAATAAATGATCTGAAGTCGACCATGTGAGAAATCGTTTGATTACCGATCATTGATGTATACCGTTAACAAACGCGAGACTACTCACCGATAATGATAATGAGCGTCAAGGTACCCAGTACAATCTAACAAGTGTGAATAGATGAGCTGAAGTCGAACACCTGTAAGAATCTATCAATCAGGAGACAATGATGGTTTCCCACTGTCGATAGCGAGGAATCTGCCACTAATGACTGCAAACCCCAAGGCACTGCCAAATGGACTCTAGATCTTTGCCCCAGAGCAATGAGTCGGAGTCGATAGGGAAAGATCCGCTAGAAGGAAGGCATTAAGGCATCCTCCATCAATCTAGCGCGAGTGTAACCCGTAGGCCAATAATGTGGAAGGAATCGGACGAAAAAAGATGTAGTAACCCAACCGAAGTACGTTTCCGGCGTACACAAGATGTGGCTAGCGCACGGCAGAAACCCTCTGAACCAACCAATAATGAAAGCTGACACAAAGGCGAGGTATCCACCAATAGGGTCAAATGGAAACCAAGGTACTGCACGAATCCCAATGTGTGATAATGTATGCTGATGTCGAACACAAGGGAAACCACTCAGTCAAAGACCCATGATACTGATCGATGCTGAGCACAAGGTGACCTATCAATAATGAAAATAGGGCCAGGGTGCGGCTCTAGGCCTGTCCTCAGAGCAGTGTGTCGTCGTCGATAAGGAAAAGACCCGCCAGCAAGAAGTCAATGGGGACCTTCTCAAACCGGCACGAGTAAAGAACCAATATAACTGATGTGATGATAGACATGACACTGACAACCAGGGATGGCCGACTGAAAAATGAGTCAAGAGACACCGCAGAAAGGCTGACTCAGGCTAACTTCCCTTGAACAAAAGCACGACTCAATGTGACTATGTGGCAGCATATGATGAATCTGTATAAGTTCGTCATGCAGGAGGCACGAACGAACCCTCCATATGATTGGAAGAGATAACCAATCGGGGGAGAACTGACTCGATAACAAGGTTATGGCGTACCTAAGTCAAACTAAATCCCACCCATGCGGAGGAGACTTTGTTTTGAGTGCTTTGTTCAAGGGCGACACGACTGACTCTAGCTGCCACCAATAAATGGAAATAATGTCCCTGTTCCCGCTCTTTTTGGAATATTTAATTTTTTTGTCTTTTTCTGATAAGCCGGAAAAAGAATAAAAGAATGCTATGGTACAGTGGAAAGAACGAGTGTCGGTGAAACAGATGATCTAGTTCCTGGGAAAGGAACGTTCCTATGCTCAATGCAGGGAGGTGAAAAACTGGTCAGTGACACTCAGAGGTAAGTTCCTTCCACGGATCTGTGTATGTCAAGCTGCAGAAGTCAAGGGTATGCAAGGTTGATTTTGCAGACGTCATGGTCAAAAGTTGGCTTAAACACGAGTCCAAGTGAAGCCGGCTATAGGCCAAAAGGTGCAAATGGTCAACATGCAATGCAGAAGTACAACTCAACACACATAGGAGCCTCTAGGGTATAAGGCCAGAACGAAGCGAAGAAGCAAAGAGGAATGAGTCTTCAACGCATAAGTCATGGCGGGACTACAGAGGACTCCCGAGCCTACTCAAAACGAAGCAGCATGGGCAACAAATGTCAGTGAGGTGCTAACTAGGATGCCCATGCAAAGGGATGGCTCTACCATCGTGTCATGATTTAAAGAATCGGCGAGTGAAAATGGTTTACGAACCATGACACGATGGGATCGACCCTATGGCAGATGTATCGGTCAAATGGAGGCTAGTATGCATAATGCAACGGAAAAATGGTGTCCCTAACCTATATGCCAGTGAGAACACGATACCTGCCATGACGGGTCAGCAGTCATGGAACCGTCTCGAACCGTCGAAAAATGTCCAAAATGTCCTGAAAAACAACCCAATCTCGACATTCCAAGCTCCCAAGTTAAAAGTGACATGAAACCAAACAAAATAAAATTTTGAAAAAATTTTGCATTTTCAAAACTTATAAAAAGAAATTTTGGACTTACCATTTTCACCGTTTGACTTGGAGAGCAAAAATTGTGGAGCAAAAGGAGCAAACTTCCCCGTGACTTATTCAACCGTTCAAACTTGCCGAAAACTTCCAGGTAAGCACTAAACTTGTCTTGTAATCAATTGTGATAGTTTTTAGGAAGTTTAATTGATGTTTCACCGTTAGATTTTTGCAAAAAATCGCTCTGCGGCGTACACGCGGGTTGGCTGTATAGAACTCGCGTATACGACGGCCCTACACGCGACTGTGTACAAGTGAACCCGCGTGTGCGCAGCAAACTAATTTTATACAAAAAACTAACGGATGAAAATGATTTTTTCTTCCAGGATGACTGTCACATGGCGTGAAAGAGAGCACTCAGCCGTAGATAATGAAGTTATGAACAATGATGAGGCATTAGACGCCCTACGGGGATGCGGATTGTTAAAATTCTTCAAGTTGCCAAATATGAAAGCAAACGTGCGTCTGCTCGAGAGACTCATTGATTATTGGGATGTCGAGGAGGAAGCTTTTGTGATTGATCAGATGCCACTCAGGGTAGAAGTGGAAGATATATATTTCATCACGGGCCTTTCCCGAAGGGGAGAGGTAGTACACTCCCGGGGCAGGACCCGGAATAGTCTCAGTGTAGACGACTATGTTCAAATTTACTGCCCAGGTCATCGGAAGGTCGGGAGCCAGATCTCTATCCCACACGTGGCGAGTTTGTCACTGCGGATAATCTTGTTCACCATAGCTCGAGTGAACGGATCATCCTCACTACATCAGGCATCACGGGTAAACATGAGCGTAGCAGTGGACTGTCTCACCACGGTGTTTGACTGGTGTACTCCTCTACTTGCCAACATGAAGGAACAACTTGCTTCTATCAGGAGGGGACAGACCAAGAACTTTGGGTACGGAACCATTTTATGCACTTTCTTCTTCGAGAAGGTTCCCGCACTCCGCCCCAGGGTAGCAGTTCCCATCAGTAGTCCACGTGATCCACGCATGGGCCGGTGGGCTGACTTGATGAAACGTCTGGGGGGTGGGGAAGTGCCTAGGAATGCATTCGACGATGACTTTTTTGCTTGGTGGGAGCAACAGATCATCGCCATAGATGACTACCCCTATGTTGGGCTGGATTTCCGAGGAGATCCTGATCTAGTGTTACCACCGGATGCAGCATGGGGCGAGATTGGTACGATTTTTTATTTTTATGATTATATAATTTTTTGGATTTTTCAAATATAATGATAAATTTTGAAAAATATTTTTTTGATGAGATTCAAATGACTAATATGATGATCATGTTCCAGACATTGGGCCCGTGCGACCAGATGGATTCCCGCGGCATGGACGGCGTGGCCGAGGAGCCGAAGAGGCGGCTGCAGATGCGGAAAGGACCCTCAATAACGTCCAGCGACACTTGGCGAGACTGAGCTGTCAAGTACCGATGGCCGAGATAGAGGACCTTCCTCCAGATATGCAGCGTCACGTGGTTGGGATGCCACGTGACTGGGTTCGCGTCTTTCGGCGCGTGGCCAATGCTATAATTACTTATTTAGCTGCTCATCCAGAGCCAAGGCATTAGATATGCCTGACATGATTATGGGCATTTGAGTCCCAATTTTGTATATTTTTGGACACACATATGTACACTCGAGACGCTTTGCGATATATATATATATATATATATATTGACTTTTTGATGCATGATTTTATGATGATGAATGATTGATATGCCAGTCTAATGCTTGATTAGCGATAGAATCAGCTAACCAATTTTGAGATCTTGGAATGTGCAAATAATTAATGTAAATAAATGATCTTTGCAACAACCTCACCCTTAAAAATTGGCGATATAATAATGGATCTCTAACCCGATAAATGTTATTTAACTGAGACACTATCAATTGAGAATCAAGATATACTACCAACGAGTCGATCCCATAAGAGATTGCCTCGGATAATAAATTGATAACGGCTGTATACTCGGCCATATTGTTTGAAGCAGGACCGATACACACGCCTCTCGATATCATCAACTGACCAGTTGGGTAATAAAGTACCCAAGCTGCGGAAGCAAGATTCCGAGTGTGCCGACTAGCACCATCGGCGAACCCAAAATAAACCAAATCATCCATCAACACCTGCCAAAGCAGACCAAAAAGTGCTGATATCAGAAAACGCTTGACAATATATGTACAAATATACATAAAATACAAAGAAGTCATTGCTTGGTAAAACTAAGCAAAATACTTCTTTAAATAGAGCCCATTTCGGGGCTCCGCCAGCTTGTTTCCTTCGAAATCAATTAACTCATACGATCCTTTTTCTAAGACTCGTTTGATAATGAAAGGACCGTACCACATAGGCTTGAATTTGCCTGCCTCCAAGGCGTCCTTATCTTGGTCATAGACCAAGACAAGGTCACCTTCAGAAAAGACACGAGGACGGACAGACTTATCATACTGAGTTTTGACCCTTTTCTTATGGGCTTCATTCATCGTGGCGGCATCTCGACGCTGCTCATCGAGACGTTCCAGGTGAACTAGGCGCTCCTCGAGACTCGAAGTCTCAGGAAGAAGCTCGACAGCCAATTTCAGAGATGGAATTTCACATTCAACCGGAAAGATAG
Organism: Pinus tabuliformis; assembly: GCA_031772625.1. Taxonomy (NCBI): domain Eukaryota; kingdom Viridiplantae; phylum Streptophyta; class Pinopsida; order Pinales; family Pinaceae; genus Pinus; species Pinus tabuliformis. The sequence goes on from CM062810.1 coordinate 101,144,746, forward strand.
ATTCCATCCCGTAAACCAACTGAAAAGGAGTAAAACCAGTAGCCGTTTTGACGGAGGTTCGGTATGCCCAAAGAGCCGGATACAACATAATGTGCCAATTGGACCGATTTTTATCGATTGTCCGTTGGAGTATCGTCTTAAGAGTTTTATTGACCGCCTCGACCTGTCCATTGGCCTGAGGATAGTAAGGAGACGAATGCTCCTGACGGAAACCTAATTTAAGAGCCAATTCGGACATTAGCTGATTTTGGAAATGACTGCCATGGTCAGTGACAATCTCTCTTGGGATACCGAATCTTGAGATAACCTGATTGAAAAGAAACAAAGCTGCCGTGTCACTGTCGTTCTTATAAGTAGGCATGGCCTCAGCCCACTTCGTGAAGTAGTCTACAGCCACGATAATGTACTTGTGATTCGCCGCTGAAAGCGGATTACAAGTCGTAAAATCAATACCCCACTTAGTGAAGGGACCGACGGTGACAACGGGAAAAAGGGGAGCTGGATGCGCGCGCATCTTGCGAGTAAAAATTTGACACGGGTGACAGCGTTTGACCGCTTCCACACAGTCCTTAAAGAGTGAAGGCCAAAAGTAGCCGGCACGTAAGATGCGCTGGGCTGTAGCAAGCCCAGATAGATGACCACCACAAGCTCCACTGTGGCAATCATTAAGCACAGACTCTGCTTCCTCTAAGGTTAAACAACGTCGACGAATTGAATCAACCCCTCGACGGTATAATGTGTCACCAATGATAACATAGTTTTTAGCCAGGTGACGTAACTTGCGACGTTCATCCTTGGAGAAAGTAGAGGGAAACTTCGAAGTCTGGAGATAAACAATGATATCTCCATACCAAGGGTCTTGTGAAGAGATGAGGAATATATGTTCGTCGGGTAAACTTTCCTCATAAACAATATCCTCTCCACAAGGAAGCTCAGAAATTAGCTCCGCGAAGACCATAGATTTCTTAGACTTGGCGGACAAGAACTCGAGGTCGAATTCTTGTAAAATGACTATCCATCTATTATATTTGCCCCCAATCACTCGCCTACTGAGGACAAATTGGAATGGATTGACCGCCGCTAGGACAAAAGTTTTGCGTAGCAAAATATAATGACGGAGCCTCTGGACAGCATGGACAGCTGCCAAGGCCAACTTCTCAACCGGAGAATAGCGGAGTTCAGGGCCTATTAAGCCTCGGATCAAATAATAAATCACGTGCTCGACGAGAGCATCGTCTTCCTGAACTAGAACCATACCAATGGTAGATTCTGCTGCAGCAAGATATAAAAGGAAGTCTCTACCATAATCCGGTGGACTCAAAAGCGGGGCAGAGACTAATGCCTTTTTCAAAGCATCAAACGACCGCTGCGCAAAGTCGTCCCACACAAATGGAACTCCTTTCCGTAGCAAACGCATGAACCCTTTAGTGATCTCGGCGTAGTTTGCTATAAACCGTCTCAAGAAATTGGCCTTCCCTTGAAGACTTTGAAGTTGACGGATTGAGGAGGGGGAGTTGACGGATTGAGGAGGGGGGAGGCAACTGAACTATTGCCTCAACCTTGAAGGGATCAACCCGAATCCCTTCATTAGACACTATAAATCCTAACAACCGACCAAATGTAACCGCGAAAACGCACTTATTGGGATTCAACCGGATTTTATAGAAACGACATCGCTCAAAGACTAATCGAAGATGACTAGGGTGATCTGTTCTCTTTCGAGAACGAGCAGCGAGATCATCTAAGTATGCTTCGATGACATGTTTGATGTCGTGGAAAGCGTAGGACATGGCCCGCTGAAACGTGGCTCCAACGTTTTTAAGACCAAAGGGCATCTTTCGATATGAAAAGGTACCCCAGGGACATATGAAGGCAGTCTTATGCTGATCCTCAGGACGAATAAAGATTTGATTATAACCTGAGAAACCATCCACAAAGGAGAAAATCTCATTACCCGCACACTCGTCGATAATCTGATCAATGAATGGCGTGGGGTAATTGTCTTTTGGACAAGCCTTGTTTAAGTCCCTAAAATCGATGCATACGCGGATTGTTCCTTGCTTTTTGTCCACAGGGACTGGATTCGAAACCCAATCCGTAAGAGGAACAGGGTATATAAAACCCGCCCTTAGCAGCTTCTCAACCTCAGCTTTGATAGCCGCTGCTTTCCTAGGGTTAACCGGCCGAAGCCTTTGACGAATCGGTTTTGTGTTTTCGTACGTCTTGATCTCATGTTGGACTATAGAAGGATCAATGCCGGGCATTTCCTCATAAGACCAAGCAAATACATCACGATATTCCTTGAATAGGTCGGTGTAAATTTGAATTTCTTCAGGGGAACACTCAATTCCGATGAAGATATTCTCAATGATGTTAGGATCCTTAGAGATGTTTATAGGTATCGTCTTTGAAATTACCGACATATTACCTTCGGCACGTGTGTGTGTTGGAGCCAAAGGGTTCGACACCGTACAAACATCACTACCAACGAGCTCGGAGAATCTAGATTCTACTTCCTGCAATGGAGGAAGAAAATATGAGCGATGGTGTAAGTCTTCCCAAGGTCGATCTATACCCATCATTACTTCGAGGATTGCTTCTTCAGAAGGTAGAACCGAATCTAAGCAGTCCAAGGCAAAGGTAGAATCAAAGCTCCAAGCTGGGGCCACATGACCATCTAACTCCTCTTCGGAAAAAGGAGTAGAATGGTTATCTGCAGAGTCTACGATAGACTGATATCTAAGCTCAGCTGCAGATATAGGAAACGCCATTCCATTCACTTGTCCTTCAACTAATGTGGTCGTAGGTGAAGGCAAGGTCCAAGGGTCGGAAAAATAATGAGTACGAAAGAACTCTTCTCGAGAAGACTCCTTGGATGATGAAATCGCATTGATTCTTGCAAAAGGAGAGGGAAGATCAAACGTACCCATCAATGAGGAATACATCCCTACTCCTAAATTCTCAGTCGGCGGGCGAGGGTTATCCACCAAAGGAACAGTAGAGTCGGAGGTTGCTTGAGGATCGATTGGAGCATAGTCCAATTGATCAACCTTAACGATTTTCCCCTCATGAGGAAAGCAAATGACACGAAACAGAGTCGATACGACGGCTTCCATCTCGTACACCCAGTTCCTTCCTAATAGGAGATTATAGTCTAGGTTAGCATCTACGACTTCAACTTCGATATTAACGACCTTCCCTCCAACACATATAGGAAAGGCCGGGATAATCCCATGCGGCTTGTGAGAATGGCCATCAAATGCAGTTAAGACGGTTGGTGAAGGAATGGCCGAAGGTGAACCAATAGCCTTCCAACATGACATGGACATGACGCATGTGGAAGCTCCTTCATCTATAACGGTGCGAAAAATATTGATTTTCCGGTATGTTGACTTTACCTGAAAAGCCATATGATGAGGGAGTCTCTTTTTGACATTTGACATGTCAAAAGAGAGCACTAAAGAGTTAGCTGGATCGACTGCTCCAATGGCGGAGAGTAAAGCACTTCTCTGAGACGGACACAATTGGAGAACTTCCAAAGCGGACATAGCACACGGGCTTTGAGCCAAATCCTCCACAATGGAGTAATTTTGGGCGGCCCTAGCATTAGGGTTAATCGTCGCGCGTTTGGCGGAACCTTTCGGTATCCTAGGCATAGTCTCAACAAGAGGTCGCTCAATATGAAGGTCATTACTTCCGGGAACCGTTTTATCCTTAGATGTTTCGGCTTCACCATAATCACGTGACCGAGTAGTCACGTTAACGTTTGAATCCATCATAAAAACATTTGATGCTTTTTCCCCTTCCTGGTTGCCCCCTGAGGAGGTCCCAGGATTCGAATTCGCGCCAGCAAGAAGTTGCTGCCCTTGGGGAAACGGGTTAGTTAACACAGCTTGCGAACTAGAAGTCCCTTGCTGTCCTAACAAGCGCTGAGCGTCTTCAATTCTAGGGCAAAGATGAGTTAGATGGTCCCCACTGCATAACTTGCAAGGGAACTTAACTTTCTTTCTCGACTCACTTTTACCACCACCAGCGTTGTTGCCGGATTTATTTGCATCGAGCTTCCCATTCGAGTTCTTCTTCTTACCACGTCCTTTCTTTTTCCCATTGGAATTTTGATTTCCTTTGGGGTTATCGGATTGGACGACGTTAATGGAAGAATTTTGGGAGGCTTGAGGATTAGACATTGTGACTTGGTTGTTAGGAGCAGTTTGTAATGACAACTGCTGCAATTGATTCAACAAGTTCACTGTAGTCGAGTCTACTGACCCTACGATACCATCCGCGTGCGGACCTGGCTTTGGCTTAGCTAAATCAACCTTAGATCCAGGAGCATCTGGCAAGTACTTTTGGAGGATCCCAGACTGAGAGTAAATCAGTTCTAACTGCTGGGCCCTGAAGATGGCTTGCTCCTCAGAATATACCCCAGACATGGAGACATCCTTGGAGATCTCAGGTTGCAAAGACTTCAAAAACCACTCTAGACGGTACTCCGGAGGGATTTCGGCTTTAATGAGCCTTTTTCTCCGTCTCCATTCCTGAATGTGATCAGAAATGTGGGTTGCCTTATCCTGACGAAAGGTAGCCAGAAGTTCAGTTCCGGCATCATAGCGGACAGGCAACTGGAAGTGATTCAAGAAGATATTGGCTAAGTCTGCGAACGATGTAAAGCTGCCCCCTGGCAACTCTATATACCATTTAGCCGCATTACCAGTCAAGGTGCGCTGAAAGAGTCTCAACCTAATCGAATCCTCGATGAGGGAGTTGGATGAGCACCACAAATGGAATGTGGTTACATGATCGCCCGGATCTTCACCACTCTTCCCTTCGAATTTTGGTATATCCGAAGGGAGTTTGGTTGGGACCGGAGGCCAGGCCGGATTGTATCTGATAGGGTCGTTCGTTAGCGTAGTGAGATCTGGCAAGTTTAACGTTGCCAGAAACGGAAGCCTAGGAGGACCTAGGGGATTCCACCCAGATTGGGCAGAACTCCCAAAGCTCTGAAAAGATTGTCCTGGGATTTGGGAGGCACCAGGCTGCCCGAAGTGACCAGTAGAACCGGCTGAACCAAAAGGCAAGCCTTGTGGTCCAGCAAAATTCGGAGTTTGACCAACTCCTGCCGTATAACCTCTGTAGCCCGCAAAGTTTCCTCCTAAATAATGGTAAGGAGTTGATAACCCCTGATATGGGTTCCAAGCCGAAGCAAGGGGAGGAATGCTTTGAAACATGCTAACCGTGGAATACGGCCTACTTCCTTGTTGGCCGATAAATGGATTCGCAGTTCCTGCAGTACTAACCCCAGGGTTATTCCAACCTTGGAAAGGATTGCTGCTTTGTCCTATTGAAGAAAAAGGCATGGATCCTACTGTCGGGTTGGAATGTGGTATATGACCACTTCCGAAAGGAAAACCCTGGAATGAAGCCGATCCGCCCATCATGGACGTAGCGGCACTGAACGGAACCGATGGAATACCCTGTGATTGGGTGCCAAAAAGGAAGGAACCAGTACTAAAAGCATTGGTTTGGGCATTTCCACTCGTGGACGGAATGGAGGTAGACCCAATTAAAGACGTGCTAGCAAAATATCCGAACAAGGAAGCGGAGGGGATGGAAATGGTTCCTCCCCCTTGCACCGATGTTGGGGTTTGCATAGTCGCAGCACTCGTAGAAGCTATGCTTCCAGTAGTGATCATAAATGGTAAGCGCGTAGCGTAACCTGGACTCGCTGGTCTATGTGACGGAGTCCCAACGTATTGCAATACGTCCGGATAACTAGATGGTAGTGGAGAATTTGGAATCACTAGAGATTCTGAAAGTTCTTCTACCTCTACGTTATTCTCCGCTTGAAAGCGAACTCGAGAAAGGACTGGAGTGTCCCTCTCTTGCTCAGAAGTGTCAGGCCTTGCTTGGCCGCTAATATCCCTGAGAGGAGGATCAATCCCCGATGCGTCAACCGGCGTGGGACGGGCCCCACCGGTAGTATCCCCTCTGTGCCTTCTAGGAGAAGGCTCTAAACTAGGTGGCGAGAGACCACGAAGTCTTCGAGACCAGTCAGCCACTTTGAATTTTTTGTTATGATCTAACTAAAGACTCAAAAAATTAAAAGCTAAGCCGACTAGGAGCACAGAGCACACACTATAAAGTTCCTAAAGATACAGCTAGTCAAACAACTTCCAAGTATTTCCGCTCCGGGTGATTAGGACCGGACACCAAAATACAAGAAAGTGAATCAAAGGGCCTTCCGAAGATAGTCTGGGATGATGAGGGCCCAGTCCTATCAGCGAAGGTATCAGAGGAAGTTACGCTGACCTCCTAACAACAGCCTGCGCCGGTGCAAGCCCCCAAGCTTCGCAAGGGTGCCCTCCAGTAGTACTGTCGAGAGTGATACAACGTCGACCTCAGGTGCCACGGGATTCCCCTCCGCAGCCACCTATGCAGATCCCTAGGAGAGGCAACTATGGGTACCAACTCGTCGCAGAAGCCAGGCGGAACAGTCGTGAGGTAAGTTCGAACAAGTAGGAGAGGGGGTATCTCTCTTCCCTGTCTTCACAGACCCTCGTGCTTAACTCCCAGATCCGGAGCTTTCCTGGTCTTCCTAACGCTATTGGATTTACTCTCGTTAATCAGAATCTTATGTTTGACGTTTTATGTGGCCTTGGAGAGTTAACTCTCTACTCGCCTAATCCAAGGCCCTAAAATCCTAGACTTGTTGGTGTAATAACTAAAACAAAAAGTTCTAGTGGATTTTAATTAAGCGCTTGATTTTATTAGGCTGTTCTTTAAGTCACAAGGTAATGGAGATGAAACTTGTGGTGTTTTTATGGACGCAAAAGAAATTAATAAAACTTAGCTACATGCACATGCACTTTTGTTTTCGATGAAGAGCAATTTCTATGAGGTTCAGAGGTACTTGTAATATAAACAAATTTTCTTTTTCTTTTCAGACTCCACACTCACAAAAACTAACAAAACTAAATATGCCTAAAAAGAGATGCAAATCCTACCCTAATGCAAGAACTATATGTGGATGCAAGATTCAAAGACTACTCTAAAAACAAAGAAGGAAAGTTGCTGCTTTACCAAATTTTGTCTTGCCACTAAAATGCTTAGATAGAAGATGATGTGTTACCAATCATTTCGTCCAAACAGTAAAAACAAGTTCTAAGATAAAAACAAAGCACTTTCACTTCGCAAAAAAGAAAATCAAATGAGAATCGAGTTTAAGAAAGCGAAACTCAAAAACTTTCAAAAGATTTTCTTTCGATCAAACCAAAAAGTCTTTTTCAAAGGAAAGCTCTCAAAAATACTGGCACCAATGATTGATAAATGGGCAACCAAACACTTTTGTGAATTGACACCTTTCAAATGATGAAAACTCAACAAAAATAAATGTGTTTGAAATCGCTTTTGACAATAAAAAACAACAATGAAAGTCCCAAAAGATCAAAAGACAAGTTTCAAGAAAATGATAACAAACAACTTTCCCGAAATGAAGGAGCAAATGGTCACAAGAATGATTTCGTTAAGCAAACAAAAGTGTCATGAAAGAAAAATGGACACAAAGATTGAACCCAATCTTCCTACTCTGCCGAAACAGAGCAATCAAGATTCTTAAACAGAAATCTTATGTGTCAAAAATCAATGACGCTTGCAATCAACGAAAACAAGACTAATACTCCTTATGACTAGAGAGAGTTCAGAACAAGATGCCCCCTGTCAAACAGAGAACTGTTACTGGAAAAGTGACTGCTTGACACTGACCCAAACCACCAGACAAACATTCAGCAAAAAGAAAATTTATAAATCTTGAAATTTATGTAATATACGCGCCTGCAATTAAGTGCAGAATGCGTGTACATGCGACTGTAACTAAGGAAACCTGCGTATACGCGGGTTCACTTAGTGCAACTTGCGTATATACGCTTCTGTAATCCAGGAAAAGAGTGTATCTGAAGTCTTTCAAGAAAAATAAAAAAAACACAGACTGAAAAACTGGAAAAGCTTGGAGTTCAAGAAAAGATCAGACAGTCAGAGCCAACAAACAGAGGGGATGAGCCTTGATTGGCTTGAAGACTACCCAAACTAGGAACAACAAGAGTGTTGTCCCCAGCGGAGTTGCCAATTCTGGTTGAAGGGAAAGTACCCCTAGGGTCCTTTGGGCTAAGACTCTACCAGACTGAAAATTGCTTATCCAAAGAAACACACACACACAGCCATCATTTTTACTTTTAAGCAAATTCTAATGTTTAGGGTACGTACCTAAGGTCCTACGTTCGAGAAGGCCTTTAGGGTCCAAACCCTCCTTGGAGTTCCCTTCTTCTTCCTTTGACCTGCAAGACAAACAAATCAAAGAACACAACAATACATATACAAATACTTATGTATAAACCATCTTTATGCTATAAAGTTAGTTATAAAAATCTTTAAGTAACCACTTGCATAAGAATTCAAGACAAGAATCTCATAAGCATAAAGAAAGATTGTTTCGGGAACAAAGACGTGTTTCTTTATATATAAAGGCAAATAAAGTACATATAACGGAAAGATATCACCTGAACACCTTCAGCAGGCTCCAAGCAAAGCTTCCTCCCGGATTCGTTCCAGCCTCAAGCCTCCAACAAGAGCTCCTTCCAAGTCTTACTCAATGATGATATCAAGGATGAATGATCACCAATACACATGGAAACAAGGGTTTCCTATGCAAAATGGGGGAAGTGCAGAAAGCACCAAGGACTTCAGACCTGGTCTAAGGGGAAAATCTCAGCATAATAATCTTGCTCTACTCTCTCTCTCTCCTTGGCCTTCCCTTTGATGTCTTTTTATACCCTCTCCAAAGTAGTTTTTTAGTTAGGAGTTGGTTGGGAACAGTTGGGCCACGGGCACTAACAGGTGATCCAACAGGTAAAACCCGCGATCTCCGCCCGAAAAAGAGGAATTCATTATTTTTTTAAGTGTTTTAATAGATACACGCGGGTTGGGTATAACAGACCCGCGTGTACACGCGTTTAACTCAGGGCAATGTCGTGTATAGGGAATAAAACACTGTTTTTTAAATTTTTGGACCAGGTCTGGAAGGAGGGGTTGCCCTAGGCCATAAGTGGAGCATCACAAACCATAAGAGTGAGATTTGGAGCTATAACAAGGAGCTTTCCCAGAGCATAAATGCAACAATTGGATTTCTTCCATACCACAAGATACAACTACTTGTTTGTTTTTACTGTCTTGGAGAGTTAATTACTCTCCTACTCCAAGACACTAGCCTAAGCTAAGTTGGTGTATCGAAGCCCTAGAAATAAAATGTTACTAGGTGAATTTTACTTTAAGCGTTAATTTTAGTGGTTTTTGTTTAAGTCCAAAGGTGTGGAGATGAAACTCGTGGTATGAAGACTCGACTCACAATCACTAAAAATGCACCTAAGATGATCTAAACAATCTTATTCTCTTCGATGAACTTCTAAACTAAGAAAGAGTTTGAGAATGCAAATACTTTGTAAACACAAATCTTTCTCAATTAAACAAATTAAAAGAAGAGCTTTTCCTTTCCAAAGCACTCAAAACGAGACAACTAATTATTTCACAAAAATTTCCCTTTTTCGTTTCAAAGCATTCAATCACTACAACAAACAAACTTTTTCAAAAGAGATTTTTTTTATATTTTGTAAATAAAACACTCAAAACTATGCAAATGACTAACTTTGAGAGCTACAAATTATAAAAAACCTATTTGAAGTCAAAGCCTACTAAAAGTCTTTTTTAAGGATGTTTTTACTCAGCTAGATGCAAGCTAAGGACTAATTTATGCAGAATCACAAATCGGTCAAGAACAACCAATTTCGTTTTCTTTTTGAAAATGAAAATCCAAACTCTCAAGCACAAGCTTTTCGAAGTTTTGTAAAGAGAAAACTCAAAGCGGATTCCTCAAACAAGGGGATATTTCATTAATGGTCAGACTCATAAGAAAGCTGGTAGACACTAAGGTGATCTGAAGTCCCTACAGCCTCTAAGCTCAGAGCCACTACACAACCAAAACGAAAAACAAACCCAACAAGCAAAACTCCTAGGAATTTCACCTAAAACCCTAACACTAACGAAATCAATCCAAGGAAATATTCTGACAAGTTATATGCAGGTATGGGCAGTGGATAACAATTTCTAAAGACAAACTAAGCTGACTGACAGAGGAAATTTTAGGGTTTTCAAAATTTTGACGGGGTCCACAGGCCCACAGTTGGCACAGGTGCGGTCCCGCTCTGTGCTAAAAGCCAAGCTGCGGGTAAGTACGCACTGTGTCAAACGGCTAGGGTGCGGTCCTCTCCCAAAGCTATGAAAAACAAAAAATAACCCTGGATCTACAAACTCTACCCAATTTTCCACACAACAAGCCAAAAACAGAAACAAAAATAAAGTTTCTCAGGTCAAAGTAAAAACAAGGAAAACAATCAATTCCCCAGCGGAGTCGCCATTTTGTCACACGGAATAAGTCGATCTTGCGGAAGAGATAGACCTTCCTAGAATCTAAAGAAGACCTAATGACAAGCAAACCAACCAGACACTATCTTTCTCTAAATGTGCTTTAATAAACAATAGCAAACAAGTGTTTTTAGGGCCTACCTTAGGTCCAACGCTAGCTTGTGAATGCCCTCGCTCCTTCGATCCAAATGAGCTCCTTTTCGCCAATTTGCAAACACAAACAAGGCAAACAAATTAAATAGCACCTAAAAAGCCAATTGCATAAAACATATTTAACATGAAAGTCAAGGAGTCCATGAAACAAATAACATAAGATACTTGTTGAGAAAAATGAGTTTGATTGTATTAATTCAAAAGAAGAACTTTACAACCTTTGCCTTGACGCTGTACAAGCTCCTCCCAGGGTCCAGTAAGAAGTCTCCTCTACTTTGACAAGTTTCACTCACTCCCCAATGAAGCCAAAAAGATGTGTGAGTTCTCCTCTTAAGCTCAACTAGGAAGTCTTGATTTCACCAGCATTTACCCTAAAAAATGTTCAGCTTCTAACCTCTCTAGCAATCAGCCCAATGCCTGTATTTATAGTGCAATGGAGGGAGGTTACTAGGTCCTCCTTCAAAGGGATAAAGCCCTCCTTCAAAGGGATAGCTCCTCTCATCAAGGGATTAGCTCCTTCTCTTTTGGGATGCATGAACCACCTCAGAGCGAACAATCCACGTCAAAATTCCTTCTATAAACCTCTAGAATTAACCCAAAGTGAGTTTTTTAAGATAAAACTTGCGCCTTTTGACTTTCACAGGGGTCCGCACCTACACCGTTAGGGACAGAGCGGGCATGTCCGCAGTTTTTGTACACAGAAGGTGCGGGACCGCAGGTGACCATGAGAGAAAGTGCGGAACCAAAGTTACATTGATTTTTAATGTCTTTCTCTCATTTCCAAAGCTTGATTTGAAGAGCTGAGGTTTGATACTTGCTTAGGAGGACAGTACAAGTGATGATAGACCCATACTGACTGCAAATAATCATGGTGACGATATTTTTGTGTAACAAGGACAAAACCTTTTTTTAAAAGAAAAATCAAGCCATGAATTTGTTGACGGTGCTGGAAATCCGTCAACCAAGGGGTCTCCCTGATGTGAAGTCCCAATTAGACCTCACACTGTTTGGAGTAGGAGCCCCATCCTGAATATCAACTCGGTTGCCATGTATTTCTATAGATTTTCCTTGGCTCTAACTGTTAACAAGAGAGCGAAATGCGTGGTTCCTTCTAAAAGCAAGGGGGTATGCCTGGTGAGTGGTCGATCCTATGTGTGTCAAAGTTATTTCAATGCAGAGGGGAGGAAAAATGAGCCTCTAAGAGAGAGGTAGGAGTACCACCCTAGTAGAGACACAGATGAACAAGAAGGGTCCATACAACATCAAGCAAAATAGTCCATAGAGATGCGACAGTCATTGAAACCAATATAACAAGGAAGATCTATCTAATATCCAGTGAAATAGTCCACACAGATGTGACAATGATAATAGAAATTAGATCACATTCTCAATATGATAAGTACCAAAATAACCGAAATAGTTTAAATACTTTAGTACAAATGAAAGCAAACATGAATTACAAACATTCACATAATAGTATTACAAATATCCATAATTCGTGCATGAAGAATTTGTTGGCCCATAGGGCTTCTCATATTAAGTAAAAGTTCGAAGACACATGTATACAATGAAAACCAATAGCTCCAATAGTGGAGCATTGGAGCCACTCCTTGCTCCTCAAAAGAACTAGCTTATCTCTCTAATGCCTTATGGGAGGAGCCAAGGTGAAAATTCCTTTGCTCATATAATGAGGGTGTATATATAACCAAGGGGTGATGCTTCACCCTCCTTGTGACTCTTTGACTACCCTCATGATTGTTTGAATTCCTATGAATTTTGACTTACATGACTCTTCATATTCCATGTGTGTCCTTTGGACTTCCACTTTACAATACATTTCGAATAGGTAATTACATAATCCACAATAATGATGTGGCATATGATGACTTGTGACAAGACATGGCATGACACTGATGACATGGACTACATGATGATGTGACAGTGCCAAGTTGTCCTTCTTGTTTCTTCTTTCTTTGTGTCTTCTTGAACATATGGTACATGTTCTTCTTCTTCCTCCTCCTTATGAATTGAATATGAGGAGTCTTCCATGTGATCTTGATCTTCATCTCTTGTTAGAGTTAGATGCTCCTTCATCATATTGCATGTTGATCATCTTATCTCTTTAGCTCCATATGTGTCTTCTAACATGTTCTCCTTCTCCATCTCCTTCTTCATCATATTTTCATAGCATGATAGACTTCATGTATATGCAATTCATTCATGACAAGACAACATCAGTTCAATAAAACCCTAGTCTAATATTGTTCACATTGATCCACTAACTGAGTTGGAACCATGTGATAGGCTGAGAAAGAGGCTTAGTAATTGTGAAATTTTGCAGCTCAGGCAGTCAGGGGTGAAACTTGAGCCTTGAGACTATGCGATACGTAGTTGAGGTTGGGCTGAGGAAGAAAAATGCACAGTCTAAGAGCTCAGGATGACAAGTTGAGGGGATAGGCACTGAATCAACCTATTTCACAGTTCAAGAGGACAAATGAGCTAAGGTTATTATGCAATTGCGTAGTTCAAGAGCTCACGGCTGAGGCTTGAGCGTCAAGACTGCATAGTGCGTTGTTCAGGTTGGACTGAGGGAGAAAACTACGCAGTTCTGAGAGCTAGAGAGGCAAGATGAGGGGATGGACACTAAGTGAACACCTTGCATAGTTCTGGGAGACAAGGGAGGTGAAGCTATTATGCAACTGTGCATTTTAGAAGCTTAGGGAATGAGCTTGTGGCTTGTGATTGCATAGTTAGGGCCAAGCCGGGGGAAAGGATTGCTCAATTCTGGAGGTCAAGGCCGGAGCTTGAGCACATAAAATGCATAGTGTAGTAGTTCTGGGAGGTAGGAACTATGCATTGAATAGTGCCAAAGGGGAAGGTCATAGCTAGAGGATTGAAACTACACAGTGCATAGTTCAGGGAGGTCAGGTGAAGCTATGCTGCATGGTCGAGGAGCCTTTCCATAAATGGCTAAGTGTGAGACTAATGTGGACAATGATAAGACTTTGACTGAGATCACACACTTAGAATACTGGATGACATAATCAACATATACCATCCATGATACATGAACAATGCATTTCCCTCCATGTGACAACTTTACAACAAGTTATGACAAGTGCGACACTTAAGATACACTTTATGATGATTTTGACGACACTTGTGCGACAATGCTTAAAACTTTGGGAATGAGTGTGATTGATGTTTACATGGTTATACCAACTCATTCACACAAATATAACTCCTTGAAACCACCAGAACAAGCATCCATACATCGTGCGATAACTAATATGCGAAAAATACGACAATTGATAAAGTGTGAACGAATCTTGCGATATGTGAATGACAGTGAAAGTAACACATGTCAGACCAAAGATTAAATGAAAATGACACTAGTTAGAGTGAAAGCAAGTGAAAGCGATAGCTAAAAACATGAAAGTGAAACTCGTGAAAACAAAGGTGTGCAGGAGTGACAGTTTGCAAAACTCACCGAAATAGAAGTGTAAACACAACTATAATTTGAGAAGCTATCATTGCTAATGACCATTGAATGTCGACATGGATTGGACATCACAAATGCATAGTCTTGATGGAACATGCTATGTTTGTCCAAGCTTGCGTCAAAGAACGTGTTCATGAACTAGTTGCGGTCTGAGCATGTGTGAGTAAGTGACTTTGACACTTCTGATCCAAGAAGGGAGCTTAAAAGCATCAACGAACCAAGAAGTGACTATGGAACGACCAATCACAGGATCCACAATAGGCTTAATAATTTGAGTATATGCAAAATTTTGGAGGGTGTTTGTCACAACGACAACACTTGGCGACCCACTGGTAGAACTCCAGCTTCTCTGCCTTGGTCAATTATTTTGTGTGGGGTCTAGTTCTTCAGGAAGTATTGATTCATCATTTAGATTACCATGGCTTCCCCACTTACCTCGTGCATAAACATAGTCCCCTTCATTCCTTTACTCGATTAAACACAAACATAAGATCAACGATCACACAATGTTTTGAATTAGGATAGAGTAATGAAGTTTGCGAGCTTTAGATTTCCAGAGTATAATTTTTCATCTATGGTGTTGCTCCACTACTAGTAGGCCTAGACAATACCCCTGCAGAGTCACTTTAGGGACACAACCATTGCTCTGTTGCCAGTGAGCCTGGATAGTACCCCAACGAAGTTTTTTTCTTCACCTCTCTGAACAGGAAGCCTTTCTCTTCTTTCGCCTTTATTTATTTACTTATATAGGACTATGCATCAACACTTATTTATTTCATGGGTGGAAGAGGGATCCCGACTTATTGAGAGGAGGAGAGGTTGTCCATTTAGAGAAGCATATATAATACCTATGATATTGGTTTGCTCATTTAGATTTTCCCCTTGTCCTTCATACTTGATTGGATTAGCTTGAAAAAAATGAAACGTAAAGACCTGAGTGTAGGCATGAGGTTTCCGGAATAGACATGGAGGTGATGGTTTGACATAAGGATTTCTTAACACAAGGATCGTATTTTCAATCAGAACATCATCGACCAAAAGATGTAACCCAGACAAGAAAGAAGAACAGAGAGTTAGCCAAACGTTGTAGTGTTACAAAGACCTTTTTTATTTTGCCACATTCCCTTTGAGCTGACAGAGCATCTTCATGCACGGTCTCACAAAATGAAAGGAAAGACAACACACAACAAGGAAACAAAACTAGAAGACAAGAAAATGAAGCTAAACCAAAGCATAATGCAAGAGAAAAGAAATAAATGACAAGAGAGACTAAAGAGAACAACAAAGGATGAGTGAAAGAGAAGGACAACTAGGATGTAGCTAATCCTACTCCTAACCTAACAACTAGAAGGTACGATGAACACCCATAGGGCTTATTACAAGACACATGTATACAATGAACACCACTAGCTCCAATAGTGGAGTGTTGGAGCCACTCCTTGCTCCTCAAAAGGACTGGCTTATCTCTCTAATGCCTTGCGGAAAGAGCGAAGGTGAAAAGTCCTTTTCTCATACAATGAGGGTGTATATATAACCAAGGGGTGATGCTTCACCCTCATTGTGACTCTTTGAATCTAAACCTCCTGGTCTTTTCACTTCCCCAACTCTTGTAAATCACGAGACACCTCTAATTTTATAGGAGGAACCTATTATTCCTTTTATTCCTTGTCCTCCTAATTTTTCAGTCCCGATGTGGGTACCTCCTTGCAGTGATTGTGAAGTTGGGAAATATGTAAATTAAATTCCTAATCCATCTTCTCATTCTTCTTCCACTTTTCACGATTCAGATTCAATGGAGGAAATTCCAGATTGGCTCATGAAGCCTACGGTGAAGACTAACTCCTACATTCCGCAAGATGATGTTACTATTCATAATTATAGTCTCGAATCTGATTTGGATTTCTGTTATCCTCTATCATCTAATGGCCATGACTCTTTTTACCGTGATCCACGTGAGCAATCTATTCCACCAGCCAGTTTGCCACTCTCTTGATTTTGACGTTGCTAGTTTAAATTGCGATCAGATACAAGGCAGTCACATTACACATGTAGAGGAGCATAAAGGTGAAGATGATTTCAATCCTTCTTATATTTTCCAAAATCCTCCACGCAGAGATGATGCACTTACATTCTTGGATGATTTTCAATCTGCTAATCTCGGTAGTGAATCAAATGAAATCATTTATTTCGATCAATCCGTAGCCTCGGGATATAATCATTCCAATGATGATGACTTTATTGATGTATGCAGTCCCAAATGCCTAGGTGTATCATCTGATATTCTGGTTTCTTATGAAGACTTTATTTTAGATCCAGAATCTAATTCAGTCAAAGAATGTGTGCTTATTGAAACTTCCTCTTCATCTCACTATCCCTTGTACTCTACTATTTGTGATGCATCTAATTGTGACAAAGTGTTGGCTTATTGGGGCCTGACCCAGGTTCAGAAATGTTAGCCCAACAAATCCTGAAATTACCGGCCCTTTCGGCAACATTCCGTGGAGCGCGGACTGAGGTCTCACCCGAGGTAGTATGGGAGGGTGCTGGAACCAGGTTTCCGCACCCTAGGGATGTCTAGATGAGGTCTGGAAGTTCACGAACTAATCCTACGCGGTGCGCTACCCCCACACAACCATCTGTTCATAGTATCTACCTTCGCGTGGTTTGGAAGACGAGTGCGAGTGCAATTTACCTTTTTTGTGCTTAATATTATTATAGATCATGAATTACTTAAGATGACACAATGCTTTCAGTTACCATTAACATAACAGACATACGCGCAATCATAAACTATAAACAGATGCATAAACCAGAATATAGAATAGATACGCAATATTCTAAAACCAACTTATCTTTATTAATGCCTTTTTCCAGTTACAATCCTCTTCTTGCCCTACGCACACAGCTGCAGGGGTCTGCACACACAGCTGCAAACTCTACCAGGCCTCCGCGCACACAGCTGTGGAGCCTCTATCTCTGACTACAACCCTGGACTCAAACTTACAGACTCAGAGCGACTATCGCTGTTACCAACCCATACACTATAGATCTTCTCCAAAAATTTCAAAAAACTATCTTCTACACCTAGAGCCTTGCTCTATTTACACATTCTCATGGTCCGCGGACCATGGGCAGGTAGACTCACTTTCTATTATTTTACCTTATTTTCGGGCGGACTACCCTTTGACTTGACTCATTACAACTCACACTCTGTGCACTTCGCGGAGCCTTTACAATGCCAATATCCCAAAATTGTGGGATTTAAGCCCTAAAACCGTTACGCGGGGGACCCGCTACCCAACAGGTCCCCAACACAAACATCGTGACTCATCTCGAGTCACTTGGCTGGTGTGGCGATCTTCGCTCAGAGTCCATCCAACAACCTCTATGCTTCGCAGATGTCGGCCACACATTCCTTCGCTATCTACTGTATCAATTTTGCGCAACGCTTTGAAGCATCGTTGTCAGAGGTGTCCTCTTTCCTTTTCTCATATGTGTCCTGCATCTGGGTCAACTTACTTTCATTCGTGGCAGTGACCGTGAATTCTTCCTCGAGCTAAGGCTGGATGTGTGCTTTAAGCCCTACTTCTTTCTGTCGTGCGGCATCCACCAGTTCTTTCAGATCCTGGACCTCCCTTATCTTGGCCAATCACTGGGTGAGGGCGACCGTCTACGTGATTCCCTGAACATCGTCATAAGCCTGCTACAATTCCCACGCTTTTGTCTCTAACTGCTGTAGCGTTGGGTCCTCCTGGAGTGAGGTGAGCGTTAAGAGGGACTGGTCCAACAAGCCAGTGTAGTCTTGTACAACATGCTCTATCTCTTTCAACCCCGATTGAATGGCTTGGTGGCACTACTCTCTGACTTCCGGGGGTGTAGAGGACTGCGCCTTTAGTCGTAGCTCTGCTATCTACAAGTTCAGCTCCAACTGAACCTTTGTAGCCTCCTCCTGGGTCCTGCAGACTCCAGCTGCCAGTTGGCGAATATTTTCTGCGATGGGGAGTGCTGCTGGTACGACCAACTCTGCAATGCTGCTACAGGCCTCCTCCATTGCCTGTTCTAATCCCTGGTTTTGGGCAACCATGCTATCGCACTGCAGGCTGAGCTGTTCTAAATTTACCTTCTGCTCACTCAAGACTTGGAGAGCACGGCCCTCCCTGGCACGAAGCTCAATAGTTACCCCATCCTGCAGCTGGTGTAGGGTTTCTCTAGGAAGGGCAGCTAAATTCAACCCCTAGCCCCTCATGTCACCTTCGGCTGCTGCTAAGACGACTCCTTCTGGTAACACCAAAGTGTTCGTTGTGCGTGCACGCAGCATCTGTTCAGCCTCGGTTATACCTTCCGCAAGGTGCGGTGTCATCATTCATGGGGATCACACCTGTAATGCCTGCAATTGTATTATGAGCACCCCCAACACAGTTGTCTGCTCCATCATCAACTCTGCCAGAGCATCCTTGTCAATAAGGGTTCCTCCCACGGTCTTTGTTGTCTTTGTCCTTTTGCGCGCGGGAGGCTACTCCTAGACGCACGGCCTCTTGAGTTGGGTCACATTCGTTGTAAGGTCCATGCATTCCTGTGTCTCCACCTCCCCCTGTATATCTTGCTCCATGGACATTTCTTGGCCTTCCTCGGCCTCCTCAGTGGGCGCGGTTATGGTCTATGTCATCTTCTCTAGTGCTGCTGCCTCAGCCGCTGTTTGCTGCGTGGCCGCTTCCTGTTCCTGACGCTTTCTTTCCGCTAGCTTTGCAATGTGCAGCTTGGTATCCTTCTTCTTCTGCTGTGCCGTGATCTTTTCCAATTCTGCCAAGTTCGAGGCGTGCTACTTCGGAGACCATGACGCCATTAATTTGAAGATTGCATCATCTGTGGCAATGAATGGCAGCTTTTCCCATCCTCGGGCTGGATCCTTGCGTGCCTGGATATACAAGTTATGCATATCCGCCTTGAATTCCGCCACACTCTGTAAAGTGTTATATACCGTTGGGGACAAGCGCGGCCTATGGTTGATCCACGTTTGTAAACTCGCCTCTACAAATGTCCAAAATACCTTTATCTCCCAGATCCTTGCCATGTCTTTTGTTGCCCAAAGCGAGGTATACCTCACGGCCTCAAGTATGTTCCGCTCCATGGCGGGAAACTAGCTGTCTGCTAGCAGCTCCCTGGCAACCAACAGGATGGATAAGAGCACCCACGCGTAGTGGAAGGTCTTACCCTGGTCCTGGGCTTCCCTGCAATTCGTCAAAAATTCATCACAGAGAAACTGCGCCCAATTGAACTGGACCCCTTCTGCACACTGCTCCGCCAATGCAATTACAGATGCTGGCACTTCGTCTGCACGACATTTCCTCATGAGCTTGCTGGCCAGCAGCTGGGTGGCAACGTGCACCCCTCGGTCCTTGATACTTGCTATTACATACCCTCGCTTCCTTTTCTCTAGCTTATATTTGGCCTTCATAGCTTCTGCGAGGCCCAAGTCGCTACTCTTTCTGAAGATGTCTGCGGGATTTCTTCCTTTAATCGGTAGCCGCGAAATTCGGTGAATTAAGTCAGTCGTGATGGGAATCAGCTCTTCTAGCCACAGATACCCATCATGTACTAGACATAGTAGCTACCGGATGACAAATATTGTGATAGGCGCGCGGTGGTAGTGGGGTATCCACCGCATATGAAGTAACCCTGCCTTCTCCACACCTCGCAACCATTTCTGCTGTAGTAGTTTTTCCATGGCCAACTGTGGGAACTTCTCACTATCCGCGAGGTCCCAGTCTTTGAATTTTATATTCGGTACCCGTCCCAATGGCGGACCGTCAAACCTTATATCATTCGGAAGAAGCGGGGTCTGGAGCGCACTCTTCGTGGCCTCCAGGTCCTTCGGTATCTTGGCTATCCCTTTCCATGGGGGAATGTAGGAGGGTAACTCTATCGCTGAAGGTGCTTGGGAGACATTTTCCGCCTCATCGTCCTGTGCCTCAATTTGGGCTATCAGGGCTTGCAGATCTTCCTCCTCCTCCTCTGTTTCAACTGTGACAGCTTTTCCCTTCTCTGTCATCGATACTTTACTAACTCTTGGGTGCCGTGGTGATAACCGGACTAGCCCCATTGGTTGTTTGTTTTTCTATGGTCGCGGTGTGCGTGGGGACTTCGGTACCTCTGGTGCGCCTGCTGCCTCTCTAGGCTCCTCCTGGGTCACCCGGGGTTCTGGGCTACCTCCCATAACTCGCACTCTAGTTCTCGACATTGTGTTTATACTAGATTCGGTCGGTCATGTACTCACGGGTGGCACGGTAGCTTAGGGCTCGCTGCTCTATACTAACTCAATTCTCAAACAACCTAGAGTTGCTTTGAAACTATCCCGCGGAATTTTATAGTAACATTCAGATTTGAATTTAGCCATTCCCTCCATTTCTGAGTCATTAGTACCTGCTTGGCGATAGATCTCCCTGAATCTAGCTCATAATTCATGTCTTAATGGCCCGCCACCCGCTCCTTTCTACATTAAATTAGCCTTCTTGTCATGAACAGTGTCGTCAACAGTCACCCCCTAGCCTATCCGCGCAGCAGCGCATCCCCTTAAGCGTGACCGCGAGCCTTGTGACAGACAGGCCCTATGCGGAACCTCCTTTCTGTGTAGATTTCCTGCAACCTTGTTTATAGTCCCGTGCCTTCTTTCAACTGCCTGGAGCGCTGAGATTGTGCCTTCTACAGATATTCAGGTGGTCGCACCCCTGGTGCGAGACTGCACTTTTCCTGCTAGCCCGGGCTACGGGCACCTTTCACAAGCCTTTGCACCCTGTTCCTCTGTATATAGTACCTTCCCTTGTTCAGTAAGGTGCGGCTGCAACAATGATAGCGGGGTCACAACTCTTTATAATGTAGTAGTAGGGCTGGCCAGACTCGATCTCATCATACTTAGTTTCTCGCAGCCCACTTGCGTGACTTCAGTTTCTAGTTTGCGGATTTCTTCATCCAATGTCATACTTCTCTTCCTCAACCGTGCCCACTCATCATCGATTTCACAAAGTTTCATGCTTCCTCACCGAAGGTCTTCTTGCAGCTACATAATTCCTTTACCTAGGTCCTCGCGTCCTGTTCCTATTGCGGGAGCCATGGTCTGGGGATTCTTCTCTGTCCTCTTGGTCTCTTCTCTTCCTGTCACTATTGGGATCATTTCCGCACTCCGGTTTTTGCTTATGGTCCTATAGGCCCATCGAACCACGAGCGTGTGCAGGTCCCAATCCGTTCGCCCCACCTGGTAAACTTTCTAGATGATCCCACATAACCTTGTTAATGCTCCACCATGGGGTATTTGTGGTGTGCGTCGTTCTTTCTGCTGTCGCATCGGGTATTGATTTTTGATCCTGAGCCTGGGTTGTGCCTGCCCAGCACGCGATTGCACCCATCGACACAGGTGTGCGTGCAAACTGCTTTGCCCTGGCTGCCTGCCTTGTTTTGGACGTTGGGGACTTCCAAACCGTAAGTGCATCCTTCTTCTGCATTCGCGCCAGCTCCTAATATTCTTCTGCTGTGTCTGCCACCATTGTGCAGGCATCGCGCGCAACGCCCAGTCCATCGCATCGTACCGCTGCTGTTTTGGTACTGACCTTCCGACTTTGTGTAAGACTTCATCTCCCACCTGTGTCCCCCTCATATGTTGGCAGTTCCCTGGCTTCAGTCATCACGTACCGCAGTGATTTAATCATCATGTTGCAATTTAGCGTTGAAACTTCGTGCAACCAGTTCTTCTAGTGTTCTATTTCTTTGTCTGAATCCAAAGTACAGTAACTGTCGCGCTCCCATGAGATTCTCCCATATTCAATCGGGTTTACCATATCTTGGTCTTGCGTCGTTATCTAGTAAATGTAGTCTAGCTCATCATCACTGTCATCTTCGTGCACAGGTTCAGTGTAGCGCACTCCTTCAGCTGGATCTAGCGGAACTACTATGTGTAGAGATTTTTTCACGAAAGTCATTTTTCGCTTCTTCAAGTTGATGACTCCATTCATATCTGTAGCCCAATATATCCCTAATAACGTGGGGTAAGGGTCACTATCATCCACAATTTCTATTACCTCAAAGTCCGTCTGCGTGCTTTCACCTTCAATATCCATTGTTACCCCTTGCAGTCTTCCCATGGGCACGATATTTTGTTGGTTCGCCATCCGTAATTGAATAGGAGACCACTGTAACATGGGCCAGCCCATTCATTCCCAAGTCTATTTTGGTAACACGTTCGTGTCCGAACCCAGGTCGAGGACTACCTGATCCATCTCATATTCGCCAATTTGTGCCGTCAACCGCATTTCCCTCCTAGTGCGCAAAGCATGCTTCCCCATCTTTCGAACTACGCGCAGTTCCCCTGATCCTGTGCACCTAGTGATCAGCTCTTGGAGTCCTTTAACTACCTTATTGTCTCGTAGCAGCTTCATGCATGTCTCTAAAAAGGTAGTAAGCATAGACGGATCCATTCCCGGTTCTGGTTGATCCTTACTACCTAAAGTAGAGGCCTCCTTGAAGCTCTTCTTAGCTTCCATAACCGTTTCCTTTGCGCGTTCCGAGTCAAGCTCAGATTCCTTCGTAGGGGCCTTGCGAACCCATGTATCGTCCTCAAGTTTCTTTCCCTTATCTTCCCCTGTAGTCGCGCCACTTCTAAGCACCATATTCACGTTGGGGTCTTCTTCATGTGGTTTAGACCTCATCATTTGGATATTTTGAGTTGGAGTAGGCTGTAGTACCCCTTTCTCACGCATCTGTGCGATCAACATCGGACAATCTACTGCTTCATGATCAAACTGATAATAATACGGACAACATATTCTAGTTGGATTCGTACAGTCGCGTGTGTAGTGCTCAGGTCCTCCGCAATTGTAGCAGATTGATTGTCCGCGCCCTCGTACGAGTCCCATTCCTCCTCGTCCTCGACCTCACCCTTGAAATCCCCCCCACGTGATTACTACAGCTGGATCGAGGCCTCACATTTCTGTCTGCATTTGATAAGCTGGGGTCCTATCCATCATTAGCTCATAGCTCCAACATGTCCGCTCATCGTGACCCACAGATCTACAGAAATTGCAGTACAGTTGTTACGGAGTCTGAGTATACTTCTGCAACAGGTGACAGTTGTCTGTCACGTGCTTTCCTCCCACTTGACAAATTGCGGACCAAAGTGCGGGGGGCGCACTTGACCCTGCTTGTGCCTCCAGTCTCAACGGCATTGGTCCCCCTCCTGCCAAATAGTTCGCGAATACAGGATAGTGATCCTTATCGTGACCTTGGCCTTTACATTTTATACACCACACTTCTTCGCGTGCCTCTAGCTGGGGTGCCCTATCCTGCTTCAAACTTTGCATCTCCAAGCATAGGTTTTGTAGTTGCGCGTGGATTTGTTGGACTCCCAACCCTAGATCCTATATCGGTGTTTCGTGCAACCTCATCGCCATTTCCAATGCTTCTACCTGGGTTGAGAGCTTTTGTTGTGACAATGTCATCCTCAGGTGTGGTGTCAAAGACGCCACAAACCACACACGGTGCTGCGCATCTGTCAGTGTCATATTAGCCTCACGGATCGTACTTTTCAGCGTCTAATCTAGATCCCATAGGGTTTCGCTTGGAAGCATCGTGATCTCCTTGAATTCGATGATCGACTGCATCTCCGATTTCGGCTGGCTAAATTCTCTGTTCAATGCAATTTGGATCTCCGCTATTCCGACATTCGGGTGATCATTTGAGTGCTTGATATACCATGTCAGCACGCGATCTTGGAGCGCACTTACCAATGTGGCCTTATTAATGTTATCATCCATAACCCCGTGCGCTTCCCACACTGCTCTTACTATGAACCAAAACTGATCTGGATCTTCGTTCCTTACTCCTCTAAATACAGGAAACTTGATCACGCTCGCCATGCTAAACTGTTGGTTTGGTGGAGGTGGTGTGGGCGAAGATGGAGGTGAAGAAGGTGATGGGAGTGGTGGCGTTAGCGGGGATGATAACTGCAGAATGCGCTGCCTGATCAAACTGACCGCACTCCTCGGAGAAACCCAAGCGCGCTCTTCCTCACTTGCTCACGGAGGTGAAATTAAAGGACTATTTCCTAACCCTTTGATCCCTTTGTAGACCTTTCCACTCCGCATCGTTCCACTCATTAATGTATTCGCATCACCCGTTTTTCACATAACAACATCTTAATCTAGGTATTCAAAGACTTGATGTACTTACCTCGCGGTCCCTTGAGAAAATGTCTTTTTGCTTCACTGTAGCTGACAGTTGTGTCTATCGCAAATTCAGTGATAAACCCTCCTATTATTCGATCCAGCCAATGGTCTATGGCCCACGCGATCTTATCTTCAGATGCCTCTAGCCTGCGCACCAACTCTAGAGTCCACACTATCGGTTGATCGAGCTTGCACCTTCCTTGGCTGTTTGCTAGCCTCATGATCCAATCGTACAGTTCCAAAGAGAAGGTCGCGAAGAAGATCTCATGGATTTCTATATATATGAAGCGATCCAACCACCTCTTCTCGGATATCTGCGGGGTTTTGTTTTCTTGTATTACGAACTCGTGCAGCTTCTGATCCAACCAATCTTCAATTTCTTTCTTTGTAGGGTTCCAGTGTTCCGACATCAGACATCCCTTAGGCAGATCCTAGTCCCGACAATGGAACCATTTGTTGGCTTATTGGGGCCTGACCCAGGTTCAGAAATGTTTAGCCAAACAAATCCCGAAACTACTGACCCTTTCGGCAATAGTCCGCGGAGCACGGACTAAGGTCTCACCCGAGGTAGTATGGGAGGGTGTTGGAACTAGGTTTCCACACCCTAGGGATGTCTTGATGAGGTCTGGAAGTTCGCGAACTGATCCTACACACTGCGCTACTCCCGTGCAACCGTCTATTCAGAGTATCTACCTTCGTGTGGTTTGGAAGACGAGTGCGAGTGAAATTTACCTTTTCTGTGCTTAATATTATTATAGATCTTGAATTACTTAAGACGACACAATGCTTTCAGTTACCATTTAACATAACAGACATACGCGCAATCATAAACCATAAATAGATGCATAAACTAGAATATAGAGCAGATACGCAATATTCCAAAACCAAATTATCTTTATTAATGCCTTTTTCCAGTTACAATCTTCTTCCTGCCCTGCGCACACAGCTGCGGACTCTACCGTGCCTCCGTGCACACAACTGTGGAACCTCTATCTCCTACTACAACCCTCAACTCAGACTTACAGAATTAGAGTGACTATCGCTGTTACCAACCCATACACTATAGATCTTCTCCAAAACTTCCAAAAAATTATCTTCTATACCTAGAGCTTTGCTCTATTTATACATTCTCATGGTCCATGGACCATGGGCAGGTTGACTCACTTTTTATTATTTTACCTTATTTTTAGGAAGACTACCCTTTGACTTGACTCATTACAACTCATGCTCCGCGCACTTCGCGGAGCCTTTACAATACCAATATCCCAAAATTGTGGGCTTTAAGCCCTAAAACAGTTACGCGGGGGACCCGCTGCCCAACACAAAGATACTCCATGCTCTTTAATTTCTTCATCCAATGATTTATCTTCACAATTGACACAAGGTAGTGAGATTATCCATGATGCAATTGAAAAAAATCGAATCATTGAGTACTCTTTCCATCCCTCATCGTCTCTTCTCTTGCATCGAGACAACTCTTCAAATCAACTTGCTCATGAAGTTTCCCCGATTCATTCATCTTCGAATTTTCAATCAGAAGAAGCTTTCGACTTGAGTAATCTGGTTGTTGAATTTACAAAATCCAGTAAAATCAGTGACAGGGATGGTTTCCATCCGATGAGCATTGGCTTTATTGAAACCAGTGGTAGCAGATATCCTCAAACCATGCATGATCTGGTTCAATCTTCAAAATGTGATTTTACAATCTTGGAAATTTTTAGGACAAGCCAAGTTGTCAAGGCACTTAAAATTCTGTTGATGGTTATGTAAGTATCTCATGACTCTGGTAAGCCCCCCAAACAAAGTCAAATATGGTTTCTCCCGCACAATCCTTCTCTTTGCATGATTTCACTCGACAAAAATTTCCTTTTGAAAAATGTTTTGTCTTCTAGATGTGATCTTTCAAGATTTTTTTTCAATTCATTCATCTTCATGCAAATATCTCAATCAAACTCAGGTTTGGAATGTGTATCTCTCATAAAACCATGGAATTGCGAATTTAATCATTCCAAGGAATATCTTTGGTCGAAGGAGTCACGCTTATCGAATTCATTCCTTAATAGTCAGCTCCTGGTTCTTCTTGCAAATGTTATATTGCAAATATTTCCCTTCATCACATCTGAAATCCTCTTGAGTGATAATGAATGCATGAGTTATCGTGCGAATCAAATTCTTCTTTGTTCACTACATCTTGACTGGCTTCATGTGTTTTCTCTACTAACATTCCTTTTCACTTCTTTCAATAATTACGATGCTAGTGTAGTGTGTTACCAGTTACAAAGAAATAGTTTGTCACATTCATTATGCGAGGAAGATGATTCAATTATTTAGAACATTTGCGAAACTGTTCAAATTGATTTATCTTCGTTTATTACAAATTGAGAATTTAATGCTTTAATCATCCCATCTTATCATTATTCTGTTTCTGATGACTGTCATTCATTTTATCATTTTCCCATCAGCACATCCAATGACAGTTGTTTTACATCCTTTGATCTTTTTGGTTCAACATTTCACTATCTGGAGACTTGTCAAGTAGTTGAGGCACTTCAGTCTTCGCTGACGGTTATGTCAGGTCCTCAATGTCTCGACATGACTGTTGAATATGATCAGATCTATTTTCCCTCACAAGATTCCCATCGTAATCCCCTACCTCTAATTGAAAATTAATCTTTTCAAATATTTCATGGTTTTCAAGAGGATCATCATGAATTTTATGATCCAATCGTTGAATGGTTGGAACAATCTTACCTCGCAAGCTCCATCACAAGTAACAAGTTTCACCCTTTGCTCACGCTTGCTAAGGGGCTCGGTGCAAATGGAGACACATCGCGAGAACTTTCCAAGGTTTTTCAAATGATGGTTCTCGTCGAAAGGGAAAGAATGTAAACTAGATAGAAATAGAGGCTATGGCCTATCTTTCTGCCCACATGTAAGACCTTCAAATTTTTATGCAAGTTATTCAAGTTTTTATCTTTTTCTGTTGCACATTACTTTATATCTATTTTAATTGTTCGTATCTTTGTGGATGTAGGTTGGTAACAACTACGGTGGCTTCACTAATAATTTCATTATACATGACCACGACCTTTTAATTGTTAGGTTAGGAGTAGGACTAGCTGCATTCTAGTTTTCCCTCTCTTGCATTCATCCCATGCTTATTCTCTTTAGTCTCTCTTGTATTTTCTTACTATTCTCTTGCATTATCCTTTGGTTTAGATTCTTTTGCTTGTGCTTTTGTTTTTATTTCTTGTTGTGCTGTGTATTTTCCTTTTGTTCCATTAATAATACCTTGCATGAATATGCTTTGTTGGCTTAGAAGGGAATGGCAAAATAGAAAATGACATTGTAACACCGCAACATTTGGTTAAATCTCTATCCTTCTTCCTTGTCTTGGTTACATATTTTGGTCGATGATGTTCTGACGGAAAATATGATCCTTGTGCTAAGAATTCTTTATGTCAAACCATGACCCCCATATCTATTCTGGAAACCCATTGCCTGCACTCAGGTTTTTATGTTTTGATGTTTTCAAGCTGATCCAATCAAGTAGAGAAGGACAAAGGGGGAATATAAACGAGCAAACTAATATCAGAGGTCTTATATATTCTTCTCTGAAGGGAAAACCTCTACTGCTCTCAATAAGTAGGGATCCCTCTTCCACCCATAAATAAATAAGTGTCGATACACAATCCTTTACATAAATAAATAAAGGTGAAATAAGAGAGGATTCCTACGCAAAGAGGTGAAGAAAGCAACTCCTCTAGGGTATTTTCAAACTCGCTGGCAGCAGATCAAGGTTTGTGTTCCTGTAGTGACTCTGTCCGGGTACTGTTTAGGCCTATTGGCAGTGGAGCAACACAAGAGATGAAAAAATACACTCTAAAAATATAAATCTTGTGAACTTCATTATGTGATCCTGATTCAAAACATTGTGTGATCGTTGAAGTGTTTAACCGAGTAAAGTAATGAAAGGGACTATGTTTATGCAAGGGGTAAGTGGGGAAGCCATGGCAATATGAAAAATGAATCAATACTTCCTAAAGAACTAGAGCCTACAAAAAAATAATTGACGAAGGCATAGAAGGTGGAACTCTATCAATGAGTTGCCAAGTGTTGTCACTGCAACAAACACCCTCCAAAATTTTGCATACACTCAAATTTTGGAGCCTATTGTGGATCGTACAATCGATTGTTCAATAGTCACTTCTTGGCTAGCTAATGCTTTTGAGCTCCCTTTTTGGATCTGAAGTGTTGAAATCACTTGCTCACACATGCTCAGTCCGCAATAAGTTCATGAGCACATTCTTTTACACAAGCCTTGACAAGCATAGACCATTCCATCAAGACTGTGCCTATGCAATGTACAATCCATGTCAATGTTGGGAAAAATGCTGAGAGGAGGGGGGGGGGGTGAATCAGTATTTTCAAATCATTCAACTTTTCAATTTCATATCCATATTTATGTACGCGACTTTATTGAAGGGAACCAGCATATGTACGCGATTGCTATGCAGACAACTAGCGTATATCCAATAAACTTATGTTTCAGTTAATTCATCATCTGTTAACTTGAGCCAGTGTATCAGTACCTCATTAAACATTAATTAAACAAAAACTATGTGCAGTAAGAACAAAATAAATCATCACACATAAGCAACACATCAACACACATGAACACCAAGATTTTTAGGTGGAAATCCAATGTGGAAAAAAACCACCACTGTTGTCGTCTTTGTCTTTTTTTTATTATAAAGAAAAAATTCGTACAATCTTGTACTGGTGCATAATCATACCAGCACGTAGGCACCCACCTGGAGAAGGCTACAACCTTCTCTCGTTCTCTAGCACCCACTAGAAGGGAGCTGCAACCCACTGATCTTGTTTACCGACACCCACCAGAAGGGAGCTCCAACCCCCTGATTAGATTTACTAGCTACCATTGGAAGGAAGCTTCAACTCCCTCATTGAAGGCTCCAACCCTCAACAACTTTGTGGACCATGTTTCATGAATTTTCATACTGGATCCACTTGCTACAAAACATCACAACTGTAGGCCACGTTTCATCAAATTTTCAGACTGGACACACTACCAACATTTAAGCCCAATACCAAATATCAAAATTGAAAACTAATCACTGCAACACAATCATTGAATCAACCAAAACAACCAATCTCTGACCCAACTAAATCAACTAGTCACTGAATCAACTGAAACCCAACTCAATCAACTTATTCTCAAACAACCAGAATAATTAGATCACTGTAACCAGAGTACTAATACTGAGCCCAAACACTGTATTAACTTATTGAATCAACTGAAAGCCCCGATCAATAAATTATCAGAATATATATGCTACTTTGTTGTAGCAAATACGCGTGTATACATGACTTACTTGATGCATACCCACGTACAGATCTCAAAACATTCAACCCTGAAACTAAACCACTGTCACTCTGAAATAAACACTAAATCATACATAGATCAACTGCATCATTATGAAATAATCACAAAACCATTACTGATCTTCAATCATAAACAACTAGTAGCTTCATCGTTCTTCAATCAATCAATTCTCAAGAAAAACGTCACTATTAAGCCCATATCATCAAGTAAGACTTCATTGACAGATAACATAAACAAAACAAGATTGATTAAACTGATCAGACATCTTTTTCAGCAAAACCATAGCTTATATATGTGCTTTTCTCAAAACATTTCCGCGTGTATACGCGCTTCTCTAGAATCAAACCTACGTATAGATCTGAATATATACGTGCCTTAGCTGTGTTAAACCCGCGTGTGTATATGCCTTTCAGGTTATCAAACCCGAATACAAACCTGCAATTACTGGCACAAACCTTCGCTGCATCACATAATTTCAGACATACCTAGATCTCGACATACACAGAAAAATCACACGTCAAGACACTATCATCATTGATAAAATCAACCCATAATCAAAACTATCATTTCAAATCTATTGGATCTAATCCATGATCAAATTCTCAAGTGCATACTTAGTTTTAGATCAAGAAAATCATTATCCATTACATGCATATTTGCTTCAGATCTAACTATTCATAAAATATTCATCTCTTGCACACGCCAAACACTTTGATCTTCATCTCCTTATATAGCTTAGCCCTTAGACAATACCATAGGTCAAAACCATACTAATGCCAGTGGTATTCTTGGATAGGATCAAATATCTGTTGCTGGGCTTAATACCATGGTAAGGATCCTTGGTATTTGGAATACCATGGAGCAGAATATGTACGTGCTTTTTCTTCTTCATATCCGCGTGTGTACACAATTTTTTTTTACAGAACCTGCATATACTCTACTTTTCTTCACCAAACATGAGTGTGTACACGACTTTGCTTCATAGAACCTATGTATACTCTGTTAGGTTGTGTTATATTCTTTCCATGGCTACCCCACGTGCGGTGGGGGGGGGGGGGGGTAGCAGCATCCCTTGTATGTTGCGCAGGGGGGACGGCTACCCCCCTGCATGGGGTCCAGGGTAGTGCCCCAGGAAAGCTTTTTTGGACCCTATATTAGGTGGGCAGACCTACCTATGGTTTTTTGCATGGATTTCGCACATGGTTATGTTCTAATCCAGGGTTAATGGATTGGGGTTTATGGATGCTTCAACATGTATATATATGTATTGTAAGATTGAAAGGAATATAATGAAAAATTAATCTAGTAGTCTTGATTTTGGGATCGAGGGGAAAATCTATGTGTAGATCTATTTTATGTTTAATGCTCTTAGCATTGTTTAGTTTTTGTTTTTAGAATCCTTATGCAGGTAATTTCTGTACGGGGTTAAAACCTACATTTGGTATCAGAGTTGTTTTGGCTTCAAAGGGATGCCTTTGTTGCTGAAGGGTTTTTCTCGAGCCTGTGGCAGACCTTGTTCAGAGGAAGATCTACAGTATCGATTCTTGTGGTGAAAGAAGATGGCTAGTAGTGGAAAGGTAGAGATCAAGAAATTTAAATGTCAGAGTTTTGAGTTGTGGAAACTAAAGATGGAGGATCTGCTGGCAGATAAAGATCAATGGATCACAGTAGATCTGGCTACTAAACCAACAACAATTTCAGCTGAAGACTGGGCAAAGTTGGATCAGAAGGCAAAGAGCACAATACGATTGTGTGTCTCAGATTCAGTATTGCTGAATGTATCAGGGGAAGCTTCGGCGAAGGCTTTAGGGGATAATTTAGGGACTTTGTACCAATCTAAGTCTTTGGTATGATAAAATGTTCCTATGGGAAAATTTGTATAAGTTGAGGATGAAAGATGGAGACTCAGTGACAGAGCATCTAAACGCCTATAATACTGTGATAAGCCAATTATTGTATGTTGATATTAAAATTTAGATGAAGATAAGTGCATTAGTTTATTGTGTTCTCTACTAGATCCATGGGATAGTCTCATTTTTGCAATAGGTAGCAATACAACTGCCTTGTAGTTTGGTGAAATAGTCTCATCCTTGCTGTCGGAGGAGATGAGACAAAAAAATATGGAGGGCCAAAATGGTGATGCCTTGTTTGTATGAGGACGTTCCCAGAACATAAACAAAAATAGGTCCTCGAGTGGGAGATCTAAATATAGACGGAGATCTAAATCTCTAGGAAAACATGTAAATGTGTGTTGGAAATGTGGAAAGGAAGGGCACTTCAAAAGGGACTATAAATCTAAAGTTCCTGAGAAAGGAAAGGGATCTGATGATGCTCCTTTTGCAGAGGCGAAAACCACCTCAGATGAAGGTGGGGATGTGTACTTGGCTTCTTCTTCAAGTAAAAATGTAGATCATGAGTCATGGTTGATTGACTCAAGTGCATCCTTTCACTTCACTCCCCATAGGGAGTGGTTCTGCGAGTATGAGAAATATGATGGTGGTGATGTCTTCTTAGGCGATTACAGGAAGGCTAGAAGTGTCGGTTGTAGAAAATTCAAGTTGACGTTGCAAGGTGGAAGGATTAGAACACTTCCGGGTGTTCTGCATATTCCTACATTGGCCAGAAATCTGACTTTTATAAGCAAGTTGGATGATGTAGGTGTAAAAATAGTGTTCGAGAAAGATACCTGCAAGCTGATTCGGGGAGAACTGGCATTGATGCGAGGAGTTCGGATTGGAACTCTATACAAGCTTCAGGGTAGCATTGTTATTGATGGGTGCAACAGCTCTGTGGTTCCTGAATGTGGAGCAAAAAATCTAGTGGTCTCTGAAGAAAAGACCATGCTATGGCATCAAAGGCTTGGACATATTGGAGAAAAGGGCCTTCAAATACTTCATGGTAATGGTATGGTAGAAGGTATGTCTAATTTATCTTTGGATTTTGATTTCTATGAAAATTGTGTATATGGGAAGCAGAATCGGGTGAGTTTCCCCTCTAGTGCTAAAAGGGTGAAACATATATTAGAGCTTGTGCACAGTGATGTGTTTAGATCGGTGTCGATTCCATCACTGGGAAAGTCTATGTACTCTGTATCATTTATAGATGACTTCTCAAGGAATACATGGATATATTTCCTCAGGAATAAATTTGAAGTCTTTGACAAGTTTAAAAAATTTAAGGATCTAGTGGAAAACCAGACAGAGAAGAAGATAAAGGTGTTGAGGACAGATAACGGTGGAGAGTTTTGCAAGAAGGAAATTGAAGAGTTCTGTAAAAAGTGTGGTATAGCACGATAGAAGGCTACTCCATACACACCTCAGAAAAATGGAGTTGCAGAAAGAATGAACATGCCGTTGATGGAAAAGGCAAGAAGCAAGTTCAGTGGTGCTAAGTTAGGACATGGATTCTAGGCAGAGGCGGTGGAGACTACATGTTACCTGGTCAACAGATCACCTTCATCAACGTTGGAGGATAAGACTCCACAAGAGGTATGGACTGGTAAGAAGCCTTCTCTTTCACATTTGAGAGTATTTGGATGTGATGCAATATATGTACATGTTCCAAAGGAGAAAAGAACAAAGTTGGATAGTAAATCTAAAAGGTGCATCTTTATTGGGTATACGGATGGTTGAAAAGGTTATAAGCTTTGGAACCCATAAAGAAGGAAGGTCGTGTACAACCGAGATGTGGTGTTTAGAGAGGTGAAAGATGTTATTAAACATGAATCCCTACCAAAGGAACCCGAGAAGATAGAGTTTGAGCTAAAGGAGGAAGAATCAGACTCTACAACAGAAGAGGAATCAGAAGATGAAGAGCCACAAACTCAAGCTGTGAGACGATCAGTTCATGAAAGAAGGAAACCATAAAGGTATAGTACATTTGCCTTTTGTTCAAATTTTGCTTTATCTATTACTGATGATTATCCCAGAACTGTGAGGGAAGTAGTAGATTCAGAGGATGGCAAACTCTGGAAAGAGGCCATGGTTGATGAAATGGAATCTTTGCATAAAAATGAGGTTTGGAATCTAGTGGAGTTGCTGGATGGAAGGAAACCCATTGGTAAAAAATGGGTGTTTAAGAAGAAGATGAATGCATAAGGCAAGGTGGAGAAATACAATGCTCAGTTGGTAGCAAAAGGTTATTCCCAGGTGTCGGGAATTGATTTTGGTGATATATTTTCACCTGCTTCCAAGGTAGTTTCTATTAGATTACTTTTATCTGTTGTTGTTGCTTTTGATTTTGAGGTAGAACAGATGGATGTGAAGACAACATTTCTTCATAGGGATGTAAAAGAAGAGACCTACATGAAGCAACCTGAAGGATTTGCAGTGAAGGGTAAGAAAGAACTGGTATGCAAGTTAAACAAGTCTTTGTATGGGTTAAAACAGTCACCAAGGATGTGGTATCAGAAATTTGATACATTTATATGGGGACTTGGCTTCACTAGAAGAAAAGAAGATCATTGTGTGTATTTTAAATTAATTGGCGACTATGTTATTTATCTAGTCTTGTATGTGGATGATATGTTGCTGGTTGGAAATGACAAAGAAATTATCTAGGATTTGAAGACCCAATTGTCCTCCAAATTCGACATGAAAGATCTTGGTGCTGCAAACTATATTTTTGGCATGGAAATTAAATGAGATCAGGCAAAGAGGAAGCTCTGGTTAAACCAGAGGAAGTATGTCGAGACAATACTGCAAATGTTTAATATGTGGGATAGTAAACGGTGAAGGTTCCTATTCATGTAAGTGTAAATTTATCTGTTGAACACTGTCCCAAGACACAAGAAGAGGAAGAGGACATGTACCGTGTTCCATATGCAAGTGCAGTTGGTAGCGTGATGTATGCAATGGTCTATACTAAACCAAACATTGTATATGTAGTGGGAGTATTGAGCAGGTTTATGTCAAAACCAAGGAAGGAGCATTGGAAACAGTGAAGCGAGTTTTCAAATATTTGTGTGGCACTAGTAATTATGGTTTGTGCTACCAAGGAAGATCAGGATTGGACAGACTTTTGGACATCCATGGCTTTGTTGATATAGACTAGGTTGGAGATCTAGAATATCTACAAGTGGGTATGTGTTTAAGCTATTTGAAGGTGTAGTCAGTTGGATGAGTAAGAGAGATTCTGTAGTGGCACTTTCAACTACAAAGGCAGAATACATGGCAGCCAATCATGCAAGAAGGGAAGCAATTTAGTTTCAGAGATTATGTTCAAGTATGGGGTTAGTACAAAAAGCTATAAGGATAGGTTGTGACAGCCAAAGTGCAATTTTCTTGGCAAAGAACCTCGCTTATCATTCAAAGACAAAGCACATTGATGTTAAGTATCACTTTGTGAGGGATATGGTTGAGGAAAAAAATGTGTTGCTGGTAAAGGTGGACACTTTGAAGAATACTGTAGATGCATTGACAAAGTCTGTTAGTACTGAGAATTTCTCCTGGTGTAGAGAAACAATGGGCGTTCCAGGGCTAGATCAATGACTAAGCTCTCCTGTGGAAAGAAAACAACAAGTGGGAGAATGTTGGGTTGTGTTATATTCTTTCCATGACTAGCCCACGCACGAGGGGATCACAAGGGGGGCAGTAGGTACCTTGCACGGGGTTCGGGGCAATGCACTGGGACTTGTTTTTTGGACCCTATATTAGGTGGGCGGACCTACCTATGGTTTTGTGCATGGATTTCACGCATGGTTTTGGGCATGATGGTTTTTTGTCCATGGTATTTTGTAGATCCGGTCAAGGGAACTATGGTTATGTTCTAATTCAGGGTTAATGGATTGGGGTTTAAGGATGCTTCAACATGTATATATATGTATTGTAACATTGAAAGGAATATAATGAAAAATCAATCTGGTAGTCCCAGTTTTGGGAACCAGGGGAAAATCTCTGTGTATATATGTTTTATGTTTTATTCTATCACCATTGTTTATTTTCTGATTTTAGAATTCGTATGCAGGTAATTTTTGTATGAAGCTAAAAACTACATACTCAACTTTTCTTCACTAAACCTGCGTATACTTCTTCAAACTTCATCTTTATCATTCTTTTGTCTCTGAACTGGTAATCCTTTTCTATCACATGTAGACACATCCAGTTGACATCATCATCAAGTAGGTTGCCATCAAAAGGAAACACATCATGTAGGTTGCTATCAAGGACAACACATTAGTCATAATAACAACAGTGGATAGTCAGTGCGCATTGACAACGATAGTTTCTCACATTCTAGCTACGTTTGTACTTCTATTTCAGTGAGTTTCGCAAACTGTCGCTTCCGCGCACCTTTGTTTTTGCGAGTGTCACTTTCATGTTTTTGATTGTCAACTTCACTTGATTTCACTCTAAGTAGTTTCATTTTCATGTCATCTTGCCTTTGGCATTTGTTTCTTTCACTATCATTCACATATTGCAGTGGTCATTTGCACTTTAGCAATTGTCATATTTTCACATGTTAGCTATCGTACGATATATGAATAAATTTTCTGGTGGTTTCAAGGGGTTATCTCTATGTGAATGAGTTGGTATAACCATGTAAACGTTAGTCACACTCATTCCCAAAGTTTTAAGCAATGTCGCACAAGTGTCATCATAGTTGTCATAAAGTGTATCGTAAATGTTTCACTTGTCATAACTTGTCGTAAAATTGTCGCATAATGGGAAATGCATTGTTCATGTGTCATGGATGATCTTTGTTGATGTGTCGTCAAGTATTCTAAGTGTGTAATCACATTCGAAGTTTTATCACTGTTCACATCAGTCTCAAACTTAGCCATTTTTGGAAAGGCTTCCCGACCAAGCAACCTAGCTTCACCTGACCTCCTTGAACTGCACGCTGCACAATTTCAATCCTCTAGTTGTGACCTTCTTCTTTGGCACTGCGCAATGCGTAGTTCTTGCCTCCTGGGACTGCTACACTGCACAATTTCTATGCTTAAGCTTCGACCTTGACCTCCAGAATTGCGTAATCCATTATCCATGATGTAAATGTCCCATTCTTCTCTTCTGTAACTCATTAAGTTCCTCCCCACTGCTACTTTCACTTCCAATTAGTGCCATTGGAGAGTCAAGCTATAATCTATATAACTTGTTGCTTTGAACTCCGATATGTCTTACCCTCTTACAACTTGAGTGTTTGAAAAACATTTTCTTCCCTATGAAGTGTATATAATATCCCTTATCCTGTAGTTCGGATACTGGAATCAGGTTCATACCCAATCCTGACACATGCAATACATCTATAGTGCAAGTGCTTTCTCCTAACTCCCTCTGAAAATCAATGGTACCTCTCGTTGCAGGAGTACACTCTGTTCTGTCTCCCATTGTAATTTGGAAGTCTATATGCTCCTCCTTGTAACTAGAGAAATATTCTTTAACCCCTGTCATATGAGCTGATGCTCCACTGTTTATATACTAGACACCTTGTGAAGTTGATCCTTACAATCAAGAAAATTCATCCTCCAACCTGGAATATAAATTTGAAGCCTCTCGAATGTCAATTTTTTCCATGGCCATACTGAAGAATGTACTATGTGCTATTCCTCTTTCCACTCGATGTTGATTTTCCAACTCTAAACTGTTGCAAAAACCCTTTGCATCCAATGAAGGAATCTTCTCAATGAAAATCTAAGTTGCTCTGCTCCATCTCACTGCTCGAATCACTGTCTTTGGCAACTCGACCATTTTGCAAGACTGCAACTCAAAATTGAATTCCTGCTCAATAATTCGAACTTGCAATCTAGGTATTCTGTAGCCTCTAGGATTTTCGGCCTATTGTTCCCACTGAACAATGAAATTCCCTTCTTCACTTATGAGATTCCCAACTAATCACTCATGCTTTGATACGATGTGAAAATTTCATCTATTGTAGTAACTGGAAATTATTCTCCTAATTGCTAATTTAATTTAACAATTTATTTGCACATACAAATAACGAATAATTCTCTACTAAAATTTTCACCAGAATAACACTATGGAAAATCAAATACTCGAAACTGAGAAATTCTTGCACATACACAAAAATTTAACACTATTGTTTTTGGAAAATTGTCCCTGAAAAAACCCAACTTGGGAAAACCAGTGTAGCAGATGAGGGTTTTATTATTATTCTTCAACAACGATTATGAGAACAATAATTTAGATGCTCTACTAGCAATTTAATTTGAAGAAAAATATTAACAAAATTATTGTGATAATTTTCCCTCACCCCACAACTAATTTTTGTCCCTGAAACTTCCTCCCTAGCAACACTTAGATACTTCTACGTCAACCTCTGCGCAGTGCTTACGCAAAAATTCTATGAATTTTGGCCTACCTCTCACTTCCTCTTCC
The DNA here is from genome assembly GCA_031772625.1 of Pinus tabuliformis. NCBI lineage: Eukaryota > Viridiplantae > Streptophyta > Pinopsida > Pinales > Pinaceae > Pinus > Pinus tabuliformis. The sequence goes on from CM062810.1 coordinate 101,182,825, forward strand.
CATAATTGGAATACTTCCTCTGGAAATTTTGCTGACCTCCTCTACCACCTGCTACTCACCCTCTGGCTCTATCTTCTTTGTTGAGTCTTTGCTATTGAGAAAATCAAATTGCCTGGGAAATTGAGTATCTTCTCTAGGTGTGTTCTCCATCACTACATCGATCCCTTCTTATATCTTCATGTTGGGACTCCAACGACCAAGATTAAACCTTAATCGATGGCTCAAATCATTTCAGGATTGATCAGTGTGAGTTTCTAGATAATTCTCACCTTGACTTAATTAATTCTTATTAATTAACCAGTTTTCCTAAGTTTAGACTTAGGAAACATTAAAAAAATTGGTTAATAATCTAATTAAGTCATCTATAGGTGGAATTTCTAGAAATACTTTCTAGATTTCAGAGATCTCATGTATTCTAGCCTCTCCACCAAATTTCGTGGCTAGAATACATCCGATGCTATAGAAACTAACATCCAAGTCCTTTGATGGTGGCCCATTAAACTCACTTGTGTTCCTAGCTAGTCTCTCTCTTATATTATGAATAACCCCAACTATTATAGATTTTATTTTTCAAAGTGTTGGTGTTCAGATATGAATCATGCAATTCACTCAATTCCACATTAATTGTCAACCTAGGGCTCGACTGGTTATTTCAAGGCTATCTTCCCTCGGTGGCTCTGGATTCACTGCATGCCCTTGTGTGGTAGTGTCTTCGACACCCTTTTCTTGCGGCTACTCTACTGCCTGATCATCCTCTTCCTTGTGCTCAGAAATTGGTTCTAGCCCTTGCAGGTTAGTTCCAACAACAACATTCTCCTCTAATGGCCCTGTGGAGACAGTATCGACCACAATTTCTTCAGTTTGTCCTTCGGTCGGCACTGGTTCTTGTGTGACAGTGTCGACCACTGATTCTTCAATTTGTCCAATTTTTTCATTAGTCGACGCTGGTTCTTGTGTAACAACGTTGACAATGGTGCCTATAGCTATCCCGACAAGTTTTAATATCCGGGGAGAGACTTTGTCTTTCACTGGGCATCTAGAAGAACGAAATTTCCTTGCCCCTCTCGGTAAAAAAGAAGAAGCAGAGAACGAGGAATATTTTCTTCAATTTCCATTCTTCCAGTGCCTATTGCTTTAGGCCCCTCAATTCCTTCTCCTTCCCCTTTGTCCATTGGTTGGTCTGTGCTCCCTTTTTCTTTTTCTGCCTATGCTTCTTCCAAATTGTCCTCCTGTTCAATAGTCGACACTAGCTCTTGTGGAGCCATGTCGACTGCAACCCCTGTTCCCTCTAAGGGTTCCTCATTCACTTGAGCAGGTGATGTTGGTTCTTGTGTATCAACACCACCTGCAATTTCATCCAAGGGTTCCTCATTTGTTTGGGCAGGTGATGCTGGTTCTTGTGTAACAACACCACCTGCAATTTCATCCAAGGGTGGAAATTCTTCCATCAAATTGGCAGTCGACGTTGGTTCTTGTGTAACAACATCGCCTGCATCTTCTTCTGTCTCCATTGCTTCCACTTCTAGGTCAGTAGTCGACGTTGGTTCTTGTGTGACAACGTTGTCTGTTGTCCCTTTCTCTATTGATGACCCTGCATTTTATTCTTCCATTGGGCCAGCAGTCGACGTTGGTTCTTGTGTAGCAATGTCGTTTGTGGCCTCTTCTTCTGCCACTAATTCTTCTTCCTCCTCCCTTGTAGGCATCATAGCCGCAAGTTCTTCCTCTGCTAGCTCAATGAATTGTGGCCAAGCCACAGAAGTTTGTGACAGGGCATGCACCACCAATAGTCTAACAAGCCCATGGTTGGTGAGAACCGCCAATGCTTGTCGAGACCGACGAGCAGACTGTGCCATTAACTAAAGACTATTCCATAGAAAATGTGGCATATCCAAAGAATGAACATGACGAAACCGAAGGCATGCAAGAAGCTTGAAATGATATTTAAACAAGGTAGAAAACCGACCTTCGCAAGTAATATACCTCATAACAAAATATGCGACCTTGGCCCATGGATGCGACAAATATTTTCGATCATACCCCCTACCCTTCTGGACCACTGTTTCTCCTACCTGCAAAAATAACTCTAGGAATTCTGGCAAAGGAGATTTCCGAGAAAACCATTTCTTCCCTCCCTGCGACAATCCGCTGACAGTCGAAATAACTTCTTCAGTGACGGAAATATCTAGCCCATGAACTCTGGAAGAATTTCCATCCAAATTCAATGTGAATTCGACTGTGACAGCTTCATCGAATCCCTACAACCTCTCAAAATAAGTATGCCATCCTGCATCTAGAAAAACCTGCCATACATCTGGATGGCGTCAAACCTGCACTGTATTTTCCGGTTCGTGCCTAACAACTTGCCCACCCATTCTGTAGTTGCTTTGTAGCATCACTCAGAGTAACAATAAGACCATTGAGGAGAGTGTCGGCTAGTAAGTTTGTGATGACAGGGTTGTAGTGGTGAAGGATGCAGTGATAGTGAAATCCGGGAAGGTGTTATGGGGAAAATCCATAGCGGATTATGGTAATAATGAGCGGTAATTATGGCAATTATTCCGTAGCGTTGGAAAGGACCGTTGATTAATGTGATCATACTTATTTCAAGTTCCAATGCTTATGGATAACTGTGCGAAGTATGGTGGGGATCGTGGAGTGTATGTGCTGGCACAAGGTTCAATGGTGATAATGACAAGTCATTATTGCAATTTAATTATGGCATCTTTTTCATTTATTATAATACCCCCCCCCCCCCCAACTAAGGGATGACCGTCCTCAGTCATGTCGGGTCTTTTCAAATGAATTATTGATCAAATCTACAAAATCACTCGGGAACGTACCTGGCGACTTATCTTGGCGGAGTAACATCAATGGAGGAGTAATGACATCGGGGGGAATAACAACACCTGAGGAGTAACAATATCGGGGGGAGTAACAACACCTGAGGAGTAACAACATTGATTGAATACTTAGCCAGAATCGCCACGGAGTAACAACACTAGAGGAGTAACAACACCAGTGAAGTACAACGAAACAGTCAGAGTAACAACATGGGAGGAGTAATAACATGGGAGGAGTAACAACACTAGAGGAGTAACAACACCAGTGGAGTACCTGCAAGAAAAACAATGATAGAGTAGTAACAACATTTTATATATATTATATATATATATATATATATAGATCAGAGGTGTAGAGGAAGAGTTCTCTGCACTAACAACTTCAAAACCAGAATTATCATAGAAATGTTTAATAAAGGAGTCTTTAGAAGTTGGACGATGATACAATTTGAGGCGATGTCCATTTACAGTCAGGGGAGTATGTGCCTCGTTGATCGTTATAAGTCTAATAATCCTGTTATCAAACACCATGTCAACTTCATATGGTCCCATCCATCTGGAGTAGAGTTTCCATTTAAAATATTTGAACTGAGAATCATAGAGCAATGCCCAATCCCCTCTTTGAAACACCTTTTTCTTAATAAATTTTTCATGCCATCTAGTTCGCTGCTGCTGAATTGCAGCAGTATTCTCGACAACTATCAAACAAATTTCATCCAACTCATTTAACTATTCCAGTCGGTGCTTCTAGGCTTCTGAAAGATCTAAACCTACTTCAAGGGCTATCTTGAGCATCCTAATTTTGAATTCCATCGGGAACAAAGGGGATTTCCCATAGAAAAGCTCATATGGTGAAAACCCTGTTGTGTTCCGCCATGTTGTTCTATACGCCCACAGTGCCTCAGGAAGCTTTTCGACCCAATTTCGACGATGGTTTGCTACAGTCTTTGTAAGAATATTCTCTAGTACCTTGTTTGTTCTCTCGACTTGGCCATTCGCCTGAGGATGATATGGATATGTCACCCTATGCTTGATTCCATACTTCTTCATAAGTCCTGCTATCAAATGTGATGTAAACTACGCCCCTCCATCTGAAACTGTCTCTCTAGGAGCTCCATACTAAGCAAAAATTTCTTCAAATAAAAAGTTAGAGACAACCTATTTTTTTGCTTTCACAATAGCCTTGGCCTATACCCACTTTGTCACATAATTCGTGAAAACCAAAATGTGAACTTTCTGATGTGAAGGCGGATTAAACGACCCAACGAAATTGATAGCCCATTTTTCAAAGGGCTCAAGAGCTAGTTGGGGCTGTAACGACATCTCATCTGCCCGACCAGGCTGTTATAGATCTGATATGAAAATATAAGATAATGAAATATACCTAGAAATAATAAGATAGAAATAGATAGAAATGCTTCAATTTATTGATATCAAAACCCTTAAGGTAGGGCAACACCATACATTCACTCCTTAAGGAAGGAGAACACTCCACAAGCCATATGCCTGTTCATACAATATTCCTTGACATCCCTCAATGGGGAGTCTCTAGCCTCTATATAGGCCTCATACATACAATACCATGGGTGATTACCATGGTTCCCTCACACCATCTATCTAATACCATGGGCCCATTTCATTATTACTAACTACTTGTGGTCCCTTACATGATACGAGTTAACCACCTTATTTATTACTATGGCCCATCCCATTATTACATTATTCCCTTGGGTACCTCCCTTTGTACCCCATATTATCCCCCCTAGGTATACTACATTCCACCCCCCGAAACATGGGAAGAACACAAATAATAAGATCTACTCAAAAGAGTAGTCCACTGGTACCATGCACGTGCATCTAGCCATCCAAGAGAAAGGTGAACCCTCGATCTCGCTGGTGCCTCGCTCGCTTGAGATGGAAGTTGACCGTGGCAGCTCTTCTGTGTTGATGTGTAGTAGGTGGATCTTTGCTCCTCTCTATCTGTCATGCGGGGGTTGTTGTCCTTGTGGCTAATTCGTTGCCATCTTGTTGGTTGTTTTCTTGCGGGGTGATGTGGGTGGCGATATGCTGAAGTGTTAACCAACGATGTATCTTTCTTTAATTCACCACCTAATGGAGCCTGATGGGTATCTGGTACCTGTTGTGGTGCCTGTAGTTGTTTCTTATTTTTCAATATTACTTCAACCACTGAGTCCCCCTCTGATGTAACATTTTCTGCTTCTGCCTCTACCTGTTTTTCTGGTACCTGGTTTGATGTTTGTGTGTGGTTGTCGACCATCAATGGCTCATCATCTGATATGTCAGTCCCTAGAACATCTTCTGCTTCAACCTCCATGGACTCTCCCTATTTATTGATGGAAATATCCTGTAATGTAATTTTCTTCTTTTTATACCAAAGCTTCAGGAATTGCTTCTGCACATTAATATTGATAGTACCCACGGATTCCATCCAAGAATATTCTAAAACAACATCCATGTTATCTATATCTGAAGTATAAAAATCACCATGCAACACATACTTATCCATAGAAAGCTTCAAATCCTTATAAACTTGAACATCCTCATCATCAACATGTGTGTTTTCAATGTGTTTTGCTGGAACTTGCAATTTTTTTGCCAAATTAACATTGATAAAATTATGCTTGCAACTAGGATTTATAGACACAACGATCTTCTCCTTCTGAATCAATCCATGAACCTGCAATAAGGAGATACCAGTATAAAATAACCCCTTACGCGTCTCATTCTCCTTTTTTCTAGCACGAGACCATTTGTTTAAAAGGACTCTTTCAAATTCTGCATCTGAAAGTTTGGTCAACTGCTTGTTATCAAGTGAGAACCACCATTTGGCAGCCTATCTTTGAAACCAAGCGACACTAAATCCTTCCAATATTTTGCCCATACTGACTTTTTTTGCTTTATTTATTCTTCAATATTAGGACTATTATCTTTTTCTGTAAAACATAGAACCGCCATGAAGAGAGTTTTGAAAAAAATTCACTTGGCGAAAATTTGAAATGGTCACAATTCCGTCAATATTGCTCAGAATCCCTATTATGACCTGTTTTCGGAAATAGAACAACCATTCTACATCTTCTCATGTGGTAGAAATCCAAATCTAGGCAATGGAATTTCCTATTCGCGCTGCAACTGTCCCGTCGTCACAAAAATTTGCTGAAAAAATAGCTGATTTTAAATCAGCGATATCTCCCTCATCCAGACTCCGATTCGACTGATTTTTTTTTTGAAATTGGGTATTTTTCACAAATAATCCATATATGCAATTAGATTATGTAGATTTTGCACTAGAACATACAGATCTGCGCTGCAAACTCGCTGCCCCAAAAAATGTTTGCAACAACACTGATTTTTAAATCAGCGAGATCGCCTTCATCCAGACTCTGATTCGGCCGATTTTTTTTTCAAACTGAGTATTTTTTCACCAACAACCTAGATATGCAATCAGATTTTGTAGATTTTGTCCCAAATCATACAGATCTGATCTGCAAATTCGCCACCCCGAAAAATGTCTGCAACACCATTGATTTTTAGATCAGCGATATCTCCTTGATCCGGACTTCGATTTGGTCGATTTTTTTTTTTTTTGAACTTGGGTATTTTTTCAAAAAGAATCCAGATTTGCAATTAGATTTTGCATATTTTGCCCCAAAATGTACAGATCTAATCTGCAAACTCGCCGCTCCAAAAAGTTCCTTCAAAAAAAAATAAAAAATTCTCCACTTTTGCCCAAGAAAGTGCTATGATACCACTTGTTATAGATCTGATATGAAAATATAAGATAATGCAATATACCCAGAAATAATAATATAGAAATAGATAAAAATGCTTCACTTTATTGATATCAAAACCCTTAAAGTAGGGCAACACCATACATTCACTCCTTAAGGAAGGAGAACACTCCACAAGCCATATGCCTATTCATACAATATTCCTTAACATCCCTCAATGGGGAGTCTCTAGCCTCTATATAGGCCTCATACATACAATATCATGGGTCATTACCATGGTTCCCTCATACCATCTATCTAATACCATGGGCCCATTACATTATTACTAACTACTTGTGGTCCCTTACATGATACGGGTTAACCACCTTATTTATTACTATGGCCCATCCCATTATTACATTATTCCCTTGTGTACTTCCCTTTGTACCCCATATTATCCCCCCTAGGTATACTACACAGGCTGACCCATCCGCTGGAAACTATCGCATCCTCGAATATATTTCCTTGCATCACGAAACATTGAGAGCCAATAGTACACTATCTGTAACTGATCTGTTAATGAGATCTAAAACATTTATTAAGGTATTACAGACTCATGTGCATGGATATGCCTATGTCACTTTGTGGAATGGATCGATAAGATTGTGAAATACATAGACAATGAAGTAGTTAAAGAAACATAATAGACAACACACATAAACACATCAAGTTTAATATGGAGTTCACCCAAAAGTCGTGGACTACATCTCCTGGTCCAACCTTCAGTGGTGGCCTCTCTATTATGTCTTCAGAAGCAGAGTTTTACAACAGTGAGCTCAAATTGAGCCTTACACAACAGATACAACAACAAGAGTTTTGCTTGAACCTCTCAAGCCTCTTTGAGTACACAAACTCTCCTCACTGACTCTCTGTCTTTGTGGATCTTTGTCGTAGCACTGCCTTCATTATTACTTTCATTTGTTCTTGTCGGTCTGTGGCTTTTAAAGCCAATCTGTGCTGTCTGTTCATTCTCCTTCTCAGGCTCTCTGGCTTCTCAACTTTTGTCTGTTCAGACCCCTTTCTGAGCGTTAGCAATCATTGCTAAACACTTCCAGGGATGGTGGCCACCTGTACTATAATGGGATGGGTCATCGGGCCTTTGAAATCCCAAAATTGGTCATTTTTTGTTAACACAGAGACACGTTGCAAAACACAAGAAAATCCCCAAATCACTGTTCATCGGATTTGAAATATTATAAGTTCTGCCTTATAACTCCTATCGGGTCCGCCTTTGTAGCGATATCACATCTCCACCGTTGATCTTGTTAGGATATTCCGACACATAGGAAATAGTTAAGTTCAACTTGGTCTAGTATAGAGTTAGGTATAGAGTTAGGTAAAGTGTGTTTCTTTACCGTTGTACATTTTGTAACTTACAATCCGACGGTCACGATATGTAGTGATCCGACGGTTCACTCTCTCCTCGGTATTACCGACACTTGATCCGTGGCTTGACACCCGATTGGTCCATGAGGGGCCTTCACCATCAAACTGTGGGTAGTTTGCTGTCTGGACGTTGCGACTTTGTGAATGTGAGGGGTTGAAGCATTTCTGTGGAATTGGGTGGTCGGGAATAGCTTGGAGGTGGTCGGGCGATACCCATATTCTGAGTCCAAGAAAGTCTATAGTCTCGAGGAGGGTGGAAGGAACTGAGCGCCAGAGCCCGTGGGAGCGTAGTGAGTGCTTGGGCTTGTGGGAGTGTGGTGTCGTTCTTCCTACAAGTATGCAAAGACAAAGAGGGAGACCTCGATGAGGGGGTGGCCAACGTGGACGTATCGATAACAGAGGTGGTGGTGCCTCTTCCTCCAGCGAGGCACATTCAACTAACCTGGATAGAGAGGAGGGGCTTGCTCAGATTCCTGTGATGCCTCCTGGCCACATAGTCTAGGCTACCTCATTAGACTCCATTGCTGAACAACTGAGGAGGATCTAGGCCAACCTGGACATCCTCTGGGACCATAGGTATGAGGACCGCAATGATAATGTTGCCTATTAGAATGACATCCAATTCACCCAAGAGGAAATTCTAGAGCAATTAGCACATGTCTGTCGAAGCCAACACAAAATTCATGATCGTTTGTGTGAGATTGAGGATCATCTGGAGCACATTGAATTTCACCAACATGACCAACAAATGCAAAGGGAGCATCCAACTCATGCAGATATGCGTCCACCACCTTGAAATGAATGTGCTAGGTTGTGTTCTAATTTTGGCAGTTTTTTGGCTTGTATGATTGAAAAGCCCTTTGGAAATAAATTACAAATTGAACAATCTTATGTTGTATATTCCAGATCTCCTCGCCGACAAATCTAGTCGGAGTGAGGTAGGACGAGTTGATGACCAATTATATGTACTTTTTTTATTATCAATAATATAAACTTAGCGCTGTAATTGACAAAAAAAAACTTAAGAAGAAAACTAATATTGATTATTTTGTATTTACTTAATATTTTTCTTTAAGTACCACTGCCAACTCTACTTTGAACATGAAATTACAATTTTCCTAACTTGTGACAAAAACTTCTTTCATTACAATAATAAAACTTTAAAATATGCCAAAAGCAATTATTTCAAAAAAAAATCTCAAAAATATTCATTTTAAACCACCATTATTTATATTTTGTTGATATTCAAAATCATTTACTTGAAATTTATATATATTCATTTATATATTTTTTCTCAATTTAAAAAAGAAAACAAATTCAAAAACTTAAGAAATTCTATTACCCAATGCTACCACTCATAAAAATTTAAAATAAAAAAATAATATTTCAGAATTATTGTGTTTATTTTCTTTTATTTATTTCTCTTTACATAACTCTTTAATTCCACATAATAGTAACATCCTTGTTGCAATCATAAGGTTTAACATATACTAAATCACACAGACTTCATATTATAGAGAAATTGACAATTAAGTCAGTTTTGTATTCCATATATTATATTCCATACAGACTTCATATTATAGAGAAATTGACAATTAAGTCAGTTTTGTATTCCATATATTATATTCCATAGGGCATAGATTTCGACAACAACCATTATAATTCCAAGTGAATCACGCAAATTCCAACACAGTGAATTCACAAGATTTGATTCAAATATCATAACACATTATACTTCATTTTCACAGCCCTACCTAAATAAACTACCCATCAAAAACTTAGTTCAGTAATTTTATTAAATCACAAAAAAAAAAGATAAGTATGATGTGATCCCGATAATATCCCAATTATAATAAATATAATTTAGCTGTCAAGCTGTGTAGTGGATGACTCACATGTGCATGTAATTACTAATTAATTATATTATTAATTAATAATGTAATTAACAAATCACTTAGAAACAACCCTATTTTCTCTAAATCCTTCATTAACTTTAATTTACTTTCCATATGTTTTTTTAGCTACATATTTAATTAATGGGATTCTTTAAAGATTTTTTCTAACTAATTAGGTTTTCCATTTATAGATTTTTTTTTTTGGGTTATTTCTTATAATAATATTAATATAAGTTTTTATTATATATAACGAAATTAAATTTATAGAAACTAATTATCTCGTTATGCTTTGAAAATTTTAAATATATCTGAATTAATAAAAGGGTTTGAAAATTTTAAATATATCTGAATTAATAAAAGGGTTAACAAATTATTTGCAAGCATTTATATTTTCATAATAATTAGATTCTTTAAATTTAGTAATAAGTCAATTATTTATCCAATTAATTAAGTATCCATTTAATAAATAATTATTAATTTTCTTTCTAGATTCACATTTCGGATTTGCTGGATTCACATTTCTCTTCTAGATTTTCATTTCTCTATTTCTTCTGTGGCACGTCAATATCTCAAGATAGATCTTCACGTTATTTGCAATCTTCTGTGGCACGTCAATATTTGAGGGAAGATTCTTTGGAGCAACCGCAACCTCAAAAAGCTTTGGTTACCCTAGCTGCAGGGGTTTGGGGTTACTTTTATTGTTAAATCAAAATTTTCCAAAGGGCTTCTAGCTATTTCAAGTTTGATTCAGCAAAGACCTGTAATTTGAAGCTTGAAATAATCCAAATCGAAATATTTTAAAAACCTTTGTTTCTCTCTTGGACAGTTAGGGCTCTAGCTGATTAAAAGCAGATTTCGAGAGCCATTGTCTTTTTCCTAGCAGGATCGAGGTTTCTCTGGGGCGGATTGATCTATTCCATGAGGATCGTCTTTGTTTCTGGAAGTTGGTTTTCCTCACCGCAAGTTTTGAAGGATCCTCGTCATTTATACGAATTTCCTTGGGCGTTCTCTGTAGCTGGAGCGAAATTCTTTAGATGGATTATCCGTTTTGATCTGGAAGAAATGTGAAAGCCTTCAGCGTTGAATTAATTCCTAGCATATCTCTTGGCCGCATGATCGAATTCTCTTGAGGAGCCGTGAGTACTTTTATGGGAGTTATCTCCTGAGCCATTCGCATTCTTCCGGAGGAGCATACATAAGCTTGGGAATCATCGATCGACTTTGATCCAGATGGCTCCCAGCTTCACGAAGATAGCTGATGGCTCAGTTCCATCCGCCTCTGGGGGGAAAACTCCTGCCCATATCGTCAGTGAAGCCCCAACTCCCTCTGTCCAGGTGGTCCAGGCCTCACTCGATGAGGCTTTGAAGTTTTTTGAAAGTGCCCTAATCTGCCGGTTCAATAGTTTTTGGCCGCGACTGAAAACTCTCCACAGTTGGATCTCGGAGGTATGGAAGCCTGTCATTTATGATGTAATTAATATCTACCCCTGTGCTAGGGGTTTCTTTATAGTAGATTTTGAAAACCCTGAAAGAAGACAATGTATTCTAGAAACCGGCCCTTGTTTTTGGGAAAACTTAGGCCTATTCATGAAGCCATGGAACCCATCATTCGATCCCTTAACAACAGTCATAACCTCAGCACCAGTTTGGGTGAGATTGCCAAACCTACCCTTGCATCTCTGGAATCTCCCCTCGCTAAAAGCCATTGGAAATGCAATTGGGAAATTTTACTGCAGGTGCCCAGAAACAAAGGAATATGCCAGAACCACCTATGCACACATTTGTGTGGAAATGGACTTCAGTGTTGGATTCCTAGCTGAAATAAACTTAACAAGTAAAGACTATGTGTGGAACCAGAAACTCGATTATGAAAGTGTCCTCTTCACATGCCGATCCTGCTTTGACACAGGCCATCTAGCCAACAATTGCCCAAAAGCCTCCCAGAAAAATTCTGCTAAAAAGAATCACCACATATCTACATGGTGGGAAGGAGCACAAAAAGAACATTACACTGTCATCAAGGAAGAATACTCTCCAGAAAACTCTAAATCGCAAGAAATCGGGCACGAAAGAAACAACTCTCAAGGCAAGCAGGGGGAAAGCCCCATCCAACAGCAAAAAAATGAACTCGACAACCCCTCAAGCATCAACAGTTATGAGGATTCGAATACAGCACAAAATAAATCTTCATTTAACAACAAAGCAGATCTCCGAGACCAAACTTCTTCTCTGACTATCTTCAAAAGGACGAACACAACAGATCGTTAAGCTAAGACATCAATGTCCCAAGAACCAGAAGAGATGAAAGAGATGCAAGATAAAGGAAGTTGGAAGACTGTAGAGAAAAAAAAGAAAGCTACAACACCAATCTCGCCAAGAAAGACGAGAAGTCAGACAATTAAGAACTAAGAAAATTATAGGTCAGATAGACCAATTTGTTCTCAGTGGACGCTAACCACCACCACCATCATCATCAATAATGATAATAGGTTTATATAGTTTTAATTAGTTATTGATTTATTCTCCATTTAGTTAAATACAAATGGTTACATTTATCATAAATAGAAATAAATATAACAAAAATTACTCATTAATTAATTAACTAATTTTTTCCCTATCTTATCTTTTGGTCCAATCCAGTCACCCGGTCCAATATAGCTGTTCCCTGGTCAAATATAGCTGTTGGGATGATCTGCTCTCTCTATTTAACTTGTAGCCATGATCTGGTTCTTCAACTTGTCTTGACGATGAACCACATTTGCTGGTTCGAAACGCGTCGACAAATGAATTATGATGTGATTTTCACCGAAATTTTTTCTCTATAAACTCGATATAGATCACAGAAACCTAAATTCAACCATAAATTTCAAATATTTTTCCTTCTAATTATATAAATATAAATTTATTATAATATAATTTATTATATACATATAAATTTATTATAATATAATTTATTATATACATTTTTAAAAATAATAGAAGTTAAATTATTATTACAATCATTTTTTAATCACTTAAATAAATTTAATTAACGCATTTTCTTTAAATTAAAATTTATTTTTTAAACAATTTATTTATTTATGTTTTTTTAACTTCTTTCACATTTTTAGACATAATCCTTATCATATATGAGAATTGTAATTTGTAATTGAATGATATTAATATGAAGGTTTAAATAATTCTTATCATATATGAGAATTGTAATTGAATGAGATTAATATGAAGTTTTAAAGAAAAGTTTATGACCAGTTTATGATATTTTTTAATTTAATGTTAATAGTACGAAAAATACATTTATATCAAGATTTATGCGTAATCTAAACATTTATCTGTAATATAAGTTTCATTACATTTATTTGTAAATGAAGTTTAAATACTTTATAATTGAATATAAAAGTTATTGTATTCTTTTAAATATTTAGCGGAGAGAAAAATGATGTTTAGCGGAGAGAAAAATGATGTAAGATGTTTCATGTAAAATTTAATTTAAAAAAAAATTCAAAAATGTATATTTTTCAATATCTCAACAAATCAAGCGCCCATGATAAATGTAAGGTAAAAAAAATTCAAAAATGTATATTTTTCAATATCTCAACAAATCAAGAGCCAATGATAAATTTAAGGTAACTAATGTGCAATGGTAAAAGGAAGATAACTCCTCTATATGGGGAATTCTCATTACATTTAATTTAACCAAATTGAAGTTCACTCTATGATTTAGTAAACATATAAACCATTTTCAATAAAGGTGAATTTTCAATAATTAGGTGAGAAGGAAAATGAAAGGGTGGGGGTGTTCAAGATGATTATTTAAGGTTGTTCCATCTTTTCTCTCTTAAATCCAAAGACCACTAAAGGTTTATGATTAAAGCTAAATACACTAGACTTGGTGTTTGAAATTATAACCAATCTTAAATTCCACATGCAATATGATTTTGGTTAAGTTCATTTGTTATAACTCAATATGATTTTGGTTAAGTTCATTTGTTATAACTCAATAGTCGAAATATAAAGATAATCAACATACACATAATGTATGTCATCAAATATGGGCGTAGAGCATGTTGTCCCTCAAGGCATTCCCTTGGAAAGAGAGTGGTGCCAAGGCATCCACTAGAGGTAAAAACCTCCATGCTTATGTATCAAAGAAAGAATCCTTGGGCCACAGGGGATATGACCAAAAGTTTTGAAAATGTGATTTCTAAGCACATGATCTCTTATTGTTTAAATATGTTTGAAGGTGAGGTGGGAGAAAAATAGCTCACATATTTATGAACACAATCACACAGGGTTTTTTATCCATTGAGCACTTTTATCCAAGACTTATACTTTCAAATGGAAGATGCAAAAGAGTTACAAAAAGGATGGAGATCTATAATAATAATCATAATAATGATCCAATTTTAAGGTCACGACCAATCCAAACACTAACTTGGCATATGAGGCCCCTTGTTAGTGGGAAAAGGGACCCACCTCCACACAGTGATTTGATTCCTAAAGTCTACAAATGAATACAAAATATACCACCCTCTCGATTTGAACCCATGACTTATTAGGTGGAAACACATTCTCTTAACCATTAGGTTCACTCAATATCCTTTTCATCCATGAATATTATATGGAAGACATATTGGGGCATATTACAACCAAATCTAGCACACTAGTGCAAAGTCTCACTAAGAACTCTAGATTAAGGGAAAAAATGAGATCAACCACCATTTTCACCTTAGTAATTGTTTGCCTACTCTTATATGGATGGATACTATCCCTACAAGGGAGGCTCCTCTAGTATATATTGGAGATAGATAACTCAAGAACTCCCAAGCTAAATACCCTCCAAGGTTTCTATTAAATACAACAACCAAAATTTGATATTCAAAAAATAATGTTCTTGGTGAGATAAGAGATAATTCAAGGTAATGAGTTCAAAGGTGGTATGAATAAATATAGGGGGCTTGTGTAGTCCTTGAGAGGCTCAAACAGATTCCAAACACATGCTACCTTAATCAATTGTTGTTATAAATTAGGGTTTCTAAACAATACAATTTACAACATGTAAAACTTATGACATCGATAACAAAATAACAAAAAATAGATGATAAACAAAAAATAATAAAGTCTATTCATAATTAAATTAGGGAAAATGTTGCAGCAATTTTTGAATGGATGAAAAGACATAAAACAATTATAAAACCCTAGACATCAACACTAAAAAGGTTGGTTTACAAAAGGATTAAAAATGTTTTTTTTTTCTTTTTCAAATTAGTAGATGCAAAGTCTAACCTTAGGAGTTAGAGATCCAAGGTATTTTATGCTATTATTGAAAATTTTGTTTTAAACTAATCTTAAGGTATCATACAAAACATTAAAAAAAAGGATCTTAAATTTTATAGGATTAACACACTAATTGACTTATGCCATTTTCCAATCATGAGCTAATGGAGTCAAAGGGAAAGGTCTATGGAAGAAGACTAATTGGAAAGTTTTATAAGAGAAAATGCTACAAAGAGTTTCTTTTCATCAAAAACTTGATACTTTCAATTAATTGGAGATAAAAAATTAAAAATAAAACTTGAGGAATGTATACTAAGGTTACTTTATGGAAACTTGGTGATAGATTTACAAAAGGAGATGTTAAAGGCATAGAAGGTTCAAAACACATGATACAAATTTAAGATAAACCATTATTCTACAACAATTACAAAATGGAAGAAGAGTTGCACAAAACAACCAAAGAATCACTTTATCATCCAAGAGTAAATTCCCTCCAATCACAATATCATCCCCAAAACAATTTACTACATCAATCCTCCATTGCATCCAAGAAAAAAATAGTCTACTAGTGCACACTCCCTAAGAGATGAGTGAGTGTGTTAATGGTTCTCTCCAAATCGACTTCCCTTTATTTATAGGAGGGCAACAAAGTTGATTTAGGAGTAAATTGACAAAAAACCATAAAAATAACAAAATATGTGTTTTCTAGTTACGTAGGTCACAAACTGACCTGAAAGATAGTTATCTCAATGACAACACATAATAATAAGCCTTGTTTTAACCCACACGTGTGAGAAAAAATGTTTCTAATAGTGGTGTCATCCAGTTAGAATGTGATTGTATTAATGATTGTCTATTGGTCTTTTGACCAAGTTATTTTTCAATAATTCTCAATATTGTAAAAAGGTTTTGTCCCACATGTATTATGGAATTTATTTCCTTTCACTCTCTCATATATAATTGAAGTGAAGAAAGCTATATTGCGTCTGCAAGGGAGCAAATGTAATGAGCTATAATGATTATGTGAGTGGTATAGCCTCGTATGATTGAGTTTATCTTTATCTAGAGAATAAAGGAGTTGCTTCCATGGATGCTTCCCCACACTAGGGTTTTACCATGTAATCCATGTATCTCCCTTCTTTTGTCTTCCATTATTTATATGTTGTTTTTCTAATGATTTCATAGGAGATAAACAATATAAATCTCTACCATATGAGAATGTCTCAATGTGCTCATCTGTGAATATGTATTGGAGCGCCACTACTCTTCTCTACACCATGTCTCAGATGAAGTCATCTAATAAAAGAGAACTGCAAGAAGATTTTGAAGTCACATTGATTCACGACTTGCAACACATGTTGTGATATACTATGCTTCTGCTGTAATTAGTGCAAAATAAGTCTTGTTGCTAAACCAAAATATCAAAGATGATCCCAAGCTGAAGCAACACCCCTAAGGTGCTATTTTAATAATATGCACTCCTGTCCCAATATGAATCTGTATATCCTGCAACCTCACTTCACCACCTGAGACATATCTCAAACCATATCTACTATACCACACAATTACCTCAACCATGCTTTTCTACAACACAATGTATCTTCCATATTCGGGTGTTCACTGAAAAACAAATATCAGGCCTTTTTTTAACCAGGTACATTAAGGATCTAATCAACTACCTGTACATTGTGCGATCCACCAAATCTAAATCTCCAATCCCAAGAAATAGTGTATCTGGCTAGAATCCTTCAATTCAATCTCCAAGGCCAACTCCCTCTGACATTAAAGTGAATCCTCTTGCCACTGTTTATCCCTTTATCACATAGTCAAGTCCTTTTGCCACTATTTCTCCCTCTGTTATGTAAGAAAGTCCTTCTACTATTGTTGCTCCCTCCGTCACATAAGCAATTCCTTCTACATACTAACATGGTCTCCTCAGAGAAAGAAATGTTTCTCCTAAATATCTTCTCTCTCTAAGCATATTGATAATCTCAATCCATGACATCCCCTTGGAAGGATACTCCTTCCACTCTGCTTAATCCGGCTTCCTCGTGACTTGAATCTCTTTTGATCATCTGGCATGATCCTGGATGTTTGTATAATTTCTACCACTTGAACACCAATCACTCTTTCTGATTTTATGCTCAAGCATTTATTTCATACAAGAACCTATCCATGAGAGACTAGAGCAAAAAATATCCTTTTAGTGTACTCCCTCTTACAAGGAGAACCCTCTTGCCACAAATTTTTCTTTGTTCTTGCCAATGCTTCCATATGCTACCAAAATAATTTCCTTGGAAACCTTCATGATGTATGTGCAAACCTCATTCAAGAGATCATTGAAGAAACTATTATGACCAAGCAAAAAATACAAAGACAAGAGGTTAACCAAGGAATAAAAATAATAATAGTAATTAAGGGAGAAATATATGAATTAATTGATGAAACTACCGAGAGTTGTAGGAAATTATCCACTCCTCTTTGATCCTTGCCTCCTTGCAAAAATAAATTAATTCCATCTATAATCTCATCAAGATTGGATTCCTTTGTCTTCTTATGAGGTGGATGCTCAACCTCATTCTCAACATGAGTTGTTAATGCATGTTACTTTCCTTTCTTGCATGATCTGTAAGGGCTAGGGTTTCTTCATGTTGCAGAGCAAGCTATTGGGAATTTTAAAATGTAGTAAAGATGAGAAAACATAATGTTGGAGTATATCATTGGTCCATATTTTAGTTAAGAAAAAGTGAAGGGAGCTTGGACAATAACTTGATACATAACTTCTATAAATGAAGGTTGCAATAGGCTAGTTTGGATAAATCATAGAATTTTTGGAAACTCATAAAGCAATATCCCATTACATGAGTATGAATGGGATACGATTGACGATTTATATAATGTGTTACCAATTTATAGTAGGCCACTTGATCAGGTTCTTAGTATTTAGATAAAAAATCAAAGTTCTCATATTGGCTCGAAAACTGTATGACTACGTCCGTCTCGTCAAGACAATCACAACGCAATTCGTTTCACCGAAAACAAAGTCCGGATGAAGGAGAAAAGGCCTGCTGTTCGTTTTCCTAAATAACTAAAAAAAATTGCAGAATAGGATAGAATGATGACATGGCAGTCTAGTCAACAAGGGGAATCTTCTTCAGTTTTCGCCCAATGGGGCTGAGACAAGTGTCACCTTTGGATTCGTCAGTTTGGTTGTGAGAAGGTGAAATTGCCTAGTTAGCTCTCCAAGATGGAATTTGAATTTGTTTTGTCAGTTTGGTTGTGAGAAGGTGAAATTGCCTAGTTAGCTCTCCAAAGTGGAATTTGAATTTGTTTTTATTTAAATATTATTATATATAGTTATTATTTATATTATATAGTTTATATATATATTAAACATTAATTATTAAATCCGCATTCATTAAATCTGAACTTTAATCCTAAATCCGCATATGGTTTGAACTATATATGACACATACATTGTATATCGCAAAAGTATATGGGATAGATGGAGGCAGGTTTGAACCCGTAACCTCCCCCACTCGAACTCCATGCTTTGGATTAAACCCTTAATTAAACCTTAGTTAAGCCTTAATTAAACCTTAGTTAAACCTTAATTAAACCCACTTAAAGTTTGGATTAAGTTGGCGGTGGATTTGGCATGCATCAAATTCGGTGGAAACTGCTAGTTTTGGTGGACTTAACTGGAGTCTCTCAAGATTTGGCAAAGTTTGCTAGGGAAAAATTAAATGAAGCATATGTTGCTTAATTTTCGACCAATTTTGGAAAATGAATAGGCAATTTTGGATGATTTCGACCTTCTGAAGACATTGGTATAGGTTTCAAAGGAAATAGAAGACTTATACAGGTGATTTTTCCACAAGGAAGTTCAGGGAAGCCTAGAGCCACCAGGGAAGGGGGTCATACCCAGAGCAGCCAGAGTCAATTTTCATAGATCCAATAGTCATTTTTGGCTAATTTGGACATTTTGAACACATTTGTGCAGGTATCATGAGCCATAGAGCATTGTAATCAACATTTTTTCCACATTGAGCTAATACAGAGACCCAAGCCATGAAAGATGGACCAAGGAGATGTAGCCCAGGAGGGGTGAACTCCTTCATCAAAACACTGTGTTAATGTGTATCTTTGATGGTTTGCTGCACTGTACATTTTTTCTGTTCAATATTTCTTTCTGAAGCTATTTTTTTCATGAATGTCTTTTAAAACTTAAGGAAATTTACCTTTCTGTAAGTACCAACAATAAGGAAACCTAAACACAAAAATCAAGAAGAAAGAACATATTTATAAATCTATAATTGTTATTAGCACAACAAAACTAATCATACAAAAACAGATCACCACTTATAGAATATGACAATGAGTGGAAGTCTATGCAAGTGTGTGTCAAAACACGAAAAACATGATATATTATATGAAGAACATGAAGGGGCTAAGGGAGGATACTACATAGGGATCACAACCACAAGGAAAGTGATACACACTAGACTTTGGTTTCCCTCATCATTTTTAGATATATAATATTACATGAAGAAGTGTGATGTTTTCTAGAAAAAAAAATCCATTAAATCTAGCCAATATCTCTAATAGTTGCAATATAGTCATTCTATTAATGATAAATTGACTCTTGGCCAATTGACCCTACAAGATGAGAAAATAGAGCTATATACATAATCATTGAATGGAGTATATAACAATATGGGTTTAAGTAATAACAATGAAAGACTACACTTTAGATATCCCTATACACTTCATTTTTAGAGTAGGGTGACAAGGTTTGAGTGTCTAAAAGTAATTATGAGTGATCAACATAACCATTTTATAAAATATAGCATTAGAACACTTGATACATAGTTAATGTTACATAAATAGAAGAGTAATCCATACCACTCCAAGCTAATGGGATGGTATAAGGGTTCAAAAATATTTTGGAGCATGGATAGACTAAAATTTGTAATGTGAGGAGGAATGGTTTAAAATAAAAAATCCATACAAATTAATTTAGCTATGTCTTTACATCCTTTCATGTGGTAATCAAATGTAATACAATATAATTTCCTTCCTTATTCATCATCATCGAATTAATGAAAAAAATCATAGGGTGTCCAAAATAATGGGGGACACTTTGGGGTTCAATGGGGCACTTAATTGAAACGAAATGAATTAATTTGTAAATACATCAATGCTTTTGCATGGGGGCTATGTATTGAAATTCAATTATTTTTCATGTTTCTATGTTAACTCAAAGCCCTCTTGGATGTGGCCAACTTCCTTTGATTCCAGGTCGTGGATTTCATGAATTTTCTTTGTATTGGTTCCCCAATGCCCCTTTATATTTCTACAATTTTTCACACGGAGTCCAGCTAGACGACCTACTCCTTTTATTATGGCCAGTTAACATTACATGGTAGTAACTTCAAATTATGGTGGTCTTTATATAGTTTCCTGACACTTTCATGCACGCCTTAGGCCTTATCTTGCTCCCGTGTCTTGTATGTGGTGCATTTTCTAAGAAAATGGGGCAATGGATCGATCCTTTATGTTGCCCTAAACCAAATTATTTTACACTACAAAGTAATATCGCTAATTATGGGATTTGGGTTGTCAATTAAGATCCATGAATGATATCTCAATTGGTCATGGTAAAACATGTTCCCACCCTTTTTCCACCCCCAAAAGGCTCCTCAATATGCACAATCAATAATGGGATGTTGATCTCAATCCATAGATAAGATCTCAACCATTGATATGAATATGTGGGTGATATACCAACTTTTCATGGCAAAGTATGCACGTATTCACTTTAGACACCTCTAAATGTGGTAGTGATTGTGGACAACTGATATAATTCAATAGATACAAACCTACCCATTTAGAAGCATTGTGTTACTCCTATTCAAGCGCTTTTTAAAATGCTGTAAGTGATACTAGCCATTAATTTAACTTCATGGATGTAATCTTGAAAATTTGGAGGAAATAATCACTTGATAAGGTACATGCTTCTAAAATGCCACAGACACTCCCCATTATTGATCTCCCATTATCATATTTATCAATTTATCTTGATGCCATAGGTGATCATCATTTAGTGCTCTCTCTTATGACAAAATGTTCATGGGAATAAAAAGCTATTAGTAGATTCATGCATCTAGGTCTAAAATTAAGCATTCCCAATTCACCAAGATATGGTCTATGACCTTCCAATAGTGGCATAAATTCTTGACATGACCATACATAATAGGGAATAATGTTGGGAACTTCTCAAAATTTCCTATATTTGGCCCAAACTGGAAGCTAATTTTGATACCAAACCATGGCATCCTCACCTAACACTCTTAGCCAGTCAATGAGTCACCATGAAATAGGCATTTAAATTCTTAATCCTTAAATGCCACATCTCCACAATACTAATAGAGAAATTCTCCTAAAGAGGACTATAATGAATATAAAAACATGCATAGGTGTGATAATTAATATGAAATGGAAAAGCATCATGGACTAAAATTGAAATTCATGGCGACCAAAAGTCCATGAAAAACGTTCAATGTAACTGCACAGATTATAAAAAATAAAATATATTTCCATAATTTGAAATCACATTAATTGAAAATTCATATTAAATAATGGTAGAACACTTTTAACAAAAGAAAGTCCAAGAAATAGGTTATGTAAGAGAAAGTTTCTCAATGGGTTAGCTCAATCAATTCAAAGGTACTATTTCAAGGTGGAGCTCATCACGAGGTCTTTGGTTCTAGTCTACATGAAGTTTGAGTCTAGGTGAGTCTTGTTGGGTTACCAATTGCTATTGTGGTTGAGACTTGATCCATTGACATCCTAATACTCTATGGAATAGGTGTGAATTCCATGAGGTTTTGTTTGCAAAAAAACAATAATGATAAATTAATTAGAGATTGATGCAGGAGCATTAAGCTCAACATCATTATTGTATTCTAGTAGACATAGGGGGTCTTGTGTTTCAAGGAAGTTGGTTTCCTAAGTATTTAATTAATGTAATTATTTAATGTTTTAAGTGATTTTAATGAGAATAGGAATTAATTGAATATTGTGAGGCATAATTGTAAATTTTCTCGAATGTAGGAGAACATGAGAGATTTAGGATAGTTGAGTGATGAGAAGATTTGAGAATTGCCTGTAAAATCCAGATTAGGAGTTAGTTCATGATTTTGTGGATTTGAGAGAATCCTTAGGGATGAGAAAGAGATTTTAGCATTTTGTTGAGAAGCTTATGGATCTAAACCATGAATTGGTTTTAGAATCCCTTTTTGTATAAGTGTAAGCCTAAAAGGCATAGACAGAGGTAGACAGAGATAGAGAGAGAGAGTTAGACATTTAGCTAGTGTTTGCAAGCCTACAGACAGATGATGATCAAAGGCCATTAATTAGAAGATGAGGTCGAGGAGAGACAAAGAGTCTCATTATGTAATTGTTTGTTGATATATATATGTACAAAGATTCAATTTCCATTTGTATAAGTGTGTTGTTAAGCATCAATGGCGAATGATGAGTGAGTTAGTATATTATGTGTAACAGAGTTGTAAGTGAAGTTCAATGATTACACAGAGAAATACATGAAGAGGAGGATCATAATGGATCGTTGAATCCATTAGAGAGATCAAAGTCAAAGCTCAGGAGGAAGTGCGTAGTGGAACAGCCGAGGGACCAAAATCTTGAAGAAACCCGAAACCATAGTGGAACGTTGAAGGAATAGCGTAAAAACATAAGTAAATAGAGTAGCGGAGGAGTAAAGTGTCAATGCACAACAACCGTTAGATCTCATAGATCAATGGCCAAGATTAAATCGCAAGAGTGGAAAAATCGGGATCGCATTGCAATCTTTCAAAGGGAGGAAGCGATTGCGACATGCGATGCATAGCCAGACTCGAAACCTTATCAAATGTGACCTAGAACCCATCAGGTCTGAAATACATGTCGGATCAGAGTTTTAAAGTGGAAGAGTCAAGTGCAAGGATCAAGCGCTAGTCGATAGTGATAGATCGGAGGCATCAGCGATCGAAGATCAGAAGAGGAGCAGCGCAGTAGAAGGTTTGATATGGAAGAGCAGAACCGACGATATATGAATGCGGGTGTATAATATTTGAGATCCGCTTATGTGTTTCGGAGCAGAATTTCAATGTAATTCTATGTATTACAGTTAAAGTGGGGTTCTAGTATTTTAATGTAAAAGTGGTGTTAAACGATTCTGATAGTCACATATTGGAGTTAGAGGGGTGATAAGAGCATATATGTGGTATGACCATGATAAACTGTGATGAGCGATTGTGATAAAGGTAATTCTTGGGAAATGTGCAAAGGCTGAGGAAAGGTGGAAAAAGGTATGTTATGCATGTTTTTATGTGTATTCTCTTATAGGGGAATTATAATGGATTAAAGCGCCGACAAAAGGGTTTAATGGTTTTCCAATTATAACCCAAAGTTGTAAAGTGGGTTGGCTTATATATGCGAGCATAAGAATTAACAAAGGTTAATGAGGGGTGATCGAGTCTCGAAAATTGAAATGTTTCCGCATGAGTTCTGATTAAGGGGGCCTTAACCATTGTTCATTTATAATGAATTCTTGACCGGAAGGTCATATTAATTCCTGGGCAAAAATGGTTTATGAATTTCAATATGCATACTATGGGTAAAGCAGGGGTAACCCCGCATCATTTGGTATCAGAGCAGAACAAAGAAATTATGTGTGAAAGTTTCTTTGGAAGAATTTAGAACAAAAATATTTAGAAAGATGTGTATGTAGGCAAGGGAGATCAGATTCTAATCTGACAGTGAAGCAACCAGAGTAAAGCTGGGAGATTGTTAAGTTCTTAGAGGTGAGTGAGTAAGAATTAAGAAGAGATTGCAGAAACATAAAAATATCCACAACGATGTTTTGAAGAATGGAGATTCACTCGAATGTGAAGAGTGAATGGAGTCTGCTTGTGAAACCATGCAGGTATTGTTTTATTTAACTCTGATTTGAGTTTTGCTGGATAAAGAAATAGATTGAAGATTAATAGTTGCAGCTAATGAAGTATCTCAGCAAAAGAAGATCAAGCCTTAAGAAGCAGTAATGAAGGAAACTGTTAAGGATTTCTGAGTGGGAAAGAAAACTCAGCAAAGGAGAAATTGTTGTTGATAGCTAAGCTTTGCCAAGATAAGGCTGGAAGATTGGAAGAAAGAATGAAAATTTAAATCTAATTGATAGTGGCTGAATATTGAGAATTTGTGCATTGGAAGCATGAAGATCTGCTGAAACAAATTTGTAGAAATGGTGAGATCCTGAAGGTAGGTGAAGGTATGCAAATTTGTCTAATGATTAGCAGATATTGAATGAATGATATTTAGAGCAGGATTACAGTAGTTAAACTATAAGAAGGACTTTGTAAGTTCTTGAAGTAACAAAGTTTGAAGATACAACTGAAGGCTAGTGGAAAGAATAGTCCATTCAAAAGTGCAGGTGAATGGGAGGACAAGATCATACAGAGATCTTAAAGGTGAGGAGATATGTTCTTATTTTAATTTGAATTGAAAATTGGAGAGTTGTGGTCTTTATATTGATGCACAGGTAGCAACAGAGGAAGGTGATAAGATTGCAGCAACCTAGAGCAAGGAGTGCTCAATTGGTTCCAAAGGAAAGAACTAGAGAAATGCCAACAGACTGAGCTCAGAGGAGAGAAGCTTAGTGAGGCATATGTAGCAAGAAGGAGACTTGTTACTGCAGGGGTATTGTTGTAGCTCACAAAGATAATTCCACAGAGGATGTGGTAGAATTGCTAAGGGAGTAAAGGAAGTTGGTAAGAGTTTCTAAGTGAAAGCAAAAATGTGGCAGAACCTTGAGGAATTCCAACAGGGATTGGATAAAGAGGACAATTGTGTTCTTAGAAGATGCAGATGAGTTGAAGCCTAGAAGGAGCAAAGAGAAGTGCTCAAAGGAGGTTCCAAAGATAGAGAACCAATTGCTTGCCAAAAGACCAAGTACAGAGGAGAGCTTGGTGAGGTAAGTGGCAGTAGGGCAGACTTGCTATTGTAGAGGCTTTAGTGTAGCTCATAGTGAGTGAGTGAAAGGAACTCATAGAGATGGAGAGGATGATGACTAGTGACAATCATAACAGAGGTTCTGAAAGAGATCACAACAGAGAACAATAGGAGAAGGATGCCAAGAAAAATGGAATGAGAATGAGTGATGAATAATATGATAGAGAAATGACTGAGATATTAGTTCAGCTTGAAGTGTTAATGGAGATGTTGCAGAGAAATGAAATGGACTAGAAATATGGTTATGTCATGAGAAATAAAGTGAAGTGGCAGAGGCTACAAGAGAAGAGGGAACAACAGGTGAATATGCAGTTAATAAAGGAGCTAAGGGAACTTGAACAGATTATAGATGTCAAATTGAAGACAGAGAAGCTCGAAAGAGTTGAGCTACAACAAAAGGGAGATGCTGAAGAAGATGTTGAAGTTTCGATATGTGAACCAGAACGTGGACCATTACTTTTTGAAAGTGATGAAGAGACAGAGGAGTTGAATCATATGAATGATTCAGAGCAGCCAAAAGACTTGATGACTGAAGCATCAAATGAGGCCGAAAGGTCTTGTATTTTTAAAATTAATGATTTGTGTATGATTGCAGGTTTGGAAGAAGATAGGCAGTCTTTTAAAGCTGTCAAAAATGTAGAAGAAAACCTTCCAAAAGGTGAAAGTTTTAAAGCAGAATATGACAAGGATACTGGAAAAGAATTAGTTCGCTACAGTGGACAAATGCTGAAAGACATCATTGAAACAAATGATGAGAAGGAGAGACTAGCTGACAATCTCAAGAGTTATTGAGTTTGAATCAACATACTGATATGTTGATAGAAGAAGAGAGATCCGAGCAGTATACTGAAGTGTTGCCAAAGGAAGAAGAGGTACAAAGGACTTTTGTTTTTGATTATGATGATTGTCTTATAATTGAAGATTTTGTTGCAGAAACTGGAACATATTTGGCATAGGTGGACAGCCAAATGAAAGAAGAAGAGGAAGGACATCTACTGAAGGATGTTAAGAAAGATTTAGCAGAGGAAGAAGGACCATGTGATGATGGGTCAATAGAAAATGAAGAAATGGGAGATTGTGTAAAATTTCCAAAGTTCACTCCAAGTAAAATCATTGATTTATATAGGGAATTAGACTTTCAAAGGAGGAAGTTAGAAGAGCAGAGGATAAATGTTCAGGATAAATTGCTGAAGAAGGATGACAAAGAAGTTGTCATAAATAATAATCAAGAAGAAGTTGACAGGTGTAGGAAATAGAAGGAGGAAATTGTTCTGAAAGACAATATAACAACAGCTAAAAAGGTGTAAGATAACAGTAAAGAAGAGGGTAAGGATGAAAAGGAGGTGATCAGAATAAGTGAAGAACAAGCAAGAATGAGAGTTTAGCAATCAAGAGTTGAAGACAATCAGTAGACAGAGGATATACTGGACAAAGAGATTGAACTGATGAGAAGGTTAATGATGAAAGTGTCTTAGAAGAAGACAATGACAAGAAAGGAGAGGAGTGACAACAAGAGGAAGATAGTAGCAGACTATGAAAGCAGGGCAAGTGGAGCATTGCAGGATAAGGTATGGAGACCTGGAGAACAAAAGTAGACAACAATGGCAATAGAACAATTGACAAGCAAAGACAGATTACAAAATAAAGTCTGGGATCCAGGAGGAATCAATTATCCAGACTTATGACCAGGAGGTCATAAATTTTCTTACTTGGGGAGTCTGATGCAAGAGCATTCAGCTCAACATCATTATTATATTCTAGTAGACATAGGGGGCCTTGTGTTTCAAGGAAGTCAGTTTCCTAAGTATTATTTAATATTTTGAGTGATTTTAGTGAGAATAGGAATTAATTGAATATTGTGAGGCATAATTGTAAATTTTCTCGAATGTAGGAGAACATGAGAGATTTAGGATAGTTGAGTGATGAGAGGATTTGAGAATTGATTGTAAAATCCAGATTAGGAGTTAGTTCATGATTTTGTGGATTTGAGAGAATCCTTAGGGATGAGAAGGAGATTTTAGGATTTTGTTGAAAAGCTTATGGATCTAAACTAGGAATTGATTTTAGAATCCCTTTTTGTATAAATGTAAGCCTAAAAGGCATAGACAGAGGTAGAAAGAGACAGAGACAGAGAGTTAGACATTTAGCTAGTGTTTGGAAGCCTACGGGCAGATGATGATCAGAGGCCATTAATTAGAAGATCAAGCCGAGGAGAGACAAAGAGTCTCATTATGTAATTGTTTGTTGATATATATATATATATATATATATATATATATATATATATATATATATATATATATATATATATATATGTACAGAGATTCAATTTCCATTTGTATAAGTGTGTTGTTAAGCATCAATGGCGAATGATGAGTGAGTTAGTATATTCTGTGTAACAGAGTTGCAGGTGAAGTTCGACGATTACACAGAAAAATACATGAAGAGGAGGATCATAATGGATCGTTGAATCCATTAGAGAGATCAAAGTTAAAGCTCACGAGGAAGTGTGCAGTGGAACAACCGAGGGACCAAAATATTGAAGAAACTCGAAACCATAGTGGAACGCTGAAGGAATAGCGTAAAAACATAAGTAAACAGAGTAGCGAAGGAGTAAAGTTTCAATGCACATCAACCATTAGATCTCATATATCAAAGGCCAGGATTAAATCGCAAGAGTGGAAAAATCGAGATCGCATTGCAATCTTTCAAAGGGAGGAAGAGATTGTGACATGTGATGCATAGCCGGACCTAAAACCTTATCGAATGTGACCTAGAACCCATCGGGTTTGAAATACATGTCGGATCAGAGTTTTAAAGTGGAAGAGTCAAGTGCAAGGATCAAGCGATAGCCGATAGCGATAGATTGGAGGCATCGGTGATCGGAGATCGGAGGAGGAGCAGCGCAGCAGAAGGTTTGATATGGAAGGGCGGAACCGACGATATATGAATGTGGGTGTATAATATTTGAGATCCGCTTATGTGTTTCGGAGCGGAATTTCAATGTAATTCTATGTATTACGGTTAAAGTGGGGTCCCAGTCTTTTAATGTAAAAGTGGTGTTAAATGATTCCGATAGTCGCATATCGGAGTTGGAGGGGTGATAAGAGCATATATGTGGTATGACCATGATAAACTGCAATGAGCGATTGCGGTAAAGGTAATTATTGGGAAATGTACAAAGGCTAAGGAAAGGCGGAAAAAGGTATGTTATGCATGTTTTTACGTGTATTCTCTTATAGGGGAATTATAATGGATTAAAGCGCCAATAAAAGGGTTTAATGGTTTTCCAATTATAACCCAAAGTTGTAAAGTGGGTTGGTTTATATATGCGGGCATAAGGATTAACAAAGGTTTATGAGGGGTGATCGAGTCCCGATAGAAAAGATGGGTTTAATGAAGACTAGGCTATTAAATTGAAATGTTTCCGCATGAGTTTTGATTAAGGGGGCCTTGACCATTGTTCATTGATAATGAATTCTTGACCGGAAGGTCATATTAATTCTTGGGCAAAAATGGTTTATGCATTTCAAAATGCATACTATGGGTAAAGCAGGGGTAACCCTGCGTCAGAGATAATTAGTAATTGATTAGAGGTAATTAGGGATTAATTAGTGGTAATTAGAGGTTGTTAAGGCACCAAGGGTTAGCTCAAGTACTTGAACAGTATGCCAAGGCATGTTTGCAAAAAGGAGGCCATATGCTACATATTAGAATCTCATCGGGACTCTTACATTACTAGTTTTTATCATGGTTGGTACTTGAATTGACCTCCAACTCGATATTCTATTAGAAAGAGTTGGATCCACGAGCATGGGTCCTAACCTTCTTGACCAATATCTTATCACATTCATTTATAAAGGGGGTTTTGAAATAAATAGAGTCAATATATTGTAGGTATTTGGAGGGTGGGGAGGGATGTAGGGTAAGGGGATTTTATAGGTATTGTGGGGCATTAAAAGGGGTATTTAATAAATATATGGGATAACTATTGATAATAGGAATTTTTTTCCCTAAAAATATGTATTTGTGATGGGGGGGAGTGTGGGGTTCATTAAAATATATTGAGATGTTGTTATCAATATCTTGTGAGATTAGAGGTATTCTTTAATATTCCATAAACAAAGGCGTTATGAGATAGGTTGACTGAAAAGAAACCCAAAGTTACAAGTGGTAAATTAGAAGTACTTATGCATTAATTATAGTGACTTGAAATCAATGAGTGGTGAGAAGGGATAGATTAGAAGTTATTAGCGTTGAATTTCATCATAGCTAATTTTAAAGATAAAACTTGGAATGTTAATGAAATCATTATTAAGAAGAGGTTGAACTACCACAAATATTTTCTCAATATGATTCAATGATTAGATCTAATTTTCCAAGATTATGAAGTTAAACAACACAATGAGTATTGTGAAGCCTAGGACTAATGCTCATGAACTTTATAGTGAAAATGATCTTTGGACTAGCCCAAAAATGTCTTAAGAGGAACAAATTTGTAAATTTGTGATTCAAAAGAGGTTGAAGACCTAGAATATTTACCTTTAAATTGAGTTACCTGTAATAATATAAGATATAAATTTACCCAATAGATCAATTACTCTTGAAAACCTCCTTACTTAGAAAAACTATAATTTGAACCATTTTAAAATATAGAAATAATTTTCTAAACAATAATTAACTTATTTCCTTTATTCATCACATTAACAATGTAAAGTATCATCATCAATTGCACACATGTAACCTATCTTATCCCTATTATATGCAACATGATATTATTAGTTTGTATCCATTTTAATCCTATATTTACCAACCAATGAGAATGATCAAATTCTTTGAAATGTAAATGTAATTTTTTCTAGAATGCAAAAAAAGAAAATGAAGTAAAAATAAAAAATATTTAATGAAAACCTTAGATTTTAACTTAAGATTAGAGCTGACACTGAATATGTTTTATTTACTTCATATTTTTCTTTACATGCCACTTGCCAACTCCATTTTGAGCACGAAATTGCATTTTATTGATGTATCCAAAAAGTTTCTTTGATTACAACAATAGAATTTTAAAATATGCCAAGAACCATTATTATAGTTGTTGCAAGCATGGTATTATGCATTCAATTTTTTTTATATTGTTTTTAACCAAAAATATTGTAGCTTTTTTTTAGTTTAACATTATGAATTGAATTTAATTATTTATTATTAATTCAAAACTAGTGCCATTTGGATAATTACTACCCACCATAATTTAAGCAAGTATTTGCATAAAAAATGGATAGGAACAAGATGTACATAAAAACACTTACAACATTATCACAACAATAAGACATTATTATTGTCTCTAGCTATAATTGGATTCTCCACTGCCACAATGCAAAATTACAATTAACAAAATACCTCAATTTACCAATCAGTAAAACCTAAATTGATTAGATTCTAAACCTTAACACTAACTTGAATTCAATATTTTTACTTTAATTTAGCTATATTTAAGCTAAGCTATGAGTACTAGCTACTATGTAGCAATTGTTATAGCTGCAACAATCATGGCACTAGGCATTTGATTTTTCCTTGATCGGGTATTACTTTGTTTTTGACCCAAACAAAATTGTAACGCTTTCATAGTTTAACATTATGGATTAAATTTTATTAATATTTAAAACTATTTATATGTATTGTCATTAGTATTATTGTACCCTTTGCACACCATGGCCTCAAATTTTCCTATCATAATTTACGGATGCAATTACAATATTATGCCATGATTTTTAGACACTTTTAATTTTTTCATTGTTAAGCTTCATAAGAAACCACCAAATATTAAAATCCTTCAAAACAGATCATACTCACATAAATGACATATTTACTATCAATTATTACCCACCATGTTTACTATCAGTTACTACCCACCATAATTTAAGCGTATTTGCATAAAAAATGGATATGAAGAAAATGTAAGTAAATACACTTACCAAGAGTTATGTTCTTCAACACTTTAATAATCAAGAGTAAAAATGTAAAGGTACAAACTTAATTATATAATTTTGTTTAATATCAAATTATTAATAATAAATTAAAATGATTATCAGTTCAAACAACAAATAAGTAAGTAAATAAAGCATATATATGATGATGATGATGATGATGGTTAACGTCCATTGAGACCAAACTTTGGTCTATCGACCTACAGAAACAAATTATTTAGTTTGATTTAATATTTTATTCCTATGCTCAAAAAGCTTGGAGAGAAGCCTCCCGAGCTCACTATAATTTTGACATTGTAAAAGGCTAGGAAGGTCAGTATTGTGACAAAGATTATGAAACTGAGATCTAATGTGGTTGTACGCGGGGCACTCTAAGAGGAAGTGGTTTTCATCCTCGATGTTCCTATTCTCACATAGATGGCAAATCCTTTCCATCCATGGTGTTTTAGGGACTACCCAACGACCTGTTTGACTATGGAGCTCATGAGAATTCGTTCTAATCTTTGCTATATTAATTTTCTTCTTTGAGCTAGTTAAAATAGAGAGATACATTTGATCTTCTAGGGTCTAGGGTTGATGAAGTTCTTATAATAACTTAATTTTCTTTTAGCCACTAAATCTTTCTCACACCACATTTTTTCTTTGAACTTAGAAGTAACAGTATCTTTAATGTTATTAATGTTTTGCAATGCATCATTCTCGTTGATCTCCCAATAGTTTAACCAGGCCATCGTGTCTTTATACCACCCCCGTTTGAGCCTTAGGTGGTTTTGGCTGGAATTTAAAGCTAGCTTGGGATGTCTATGATCTCCTATGTTATTGAGTTTGTGCTTGTACAACAGAAGCCTAATCATAGCTAGGCTCTCGATAGGGGAAATACTTACTTCTATAAGGAGAATAGGATAGGGTGTATTACTTTTAATTTTCATGTTATACGTTATAAAACGCTTCTGGATTTGCTCAATATTTCTCCAGGATTATCTAGAGATGCTGCAACCCCAAACCTCACATCCATATAAGATAACAGGAGTGACTAAAGTTTCAAAGAGGAACTTCTTTTTATCCCACATTACGAGGTTTGCCGTTTTACAATTATTTTCAAGACCAAAATAAGCTTTCCACCCCCCATTAATCCTTTTCTCAATGCTATAGTTCCAGTTGAGCTTGTGATGAATATCAATTCCTAGGTGCTTGTAAGAATACACTTCCTCCAAGCTACTATTGTCATACATAAAATTAGCGTAAGTGTCCTTCTTGGATTTGATAATCATAACTTTTGTTTTGTCAGTGTTAACAATCATACCCATGGTAGAGCAGAAATCCTTAAGAAGCCTGAGTTGCTTATCAAGATCAGATGGGCACCTTGCGAGAAGAATAATATCGTCAGCATAGAGAAGAAGGATGATGACTATCCCAGCTAAGATCGTGCCAGCACATCTTACTTCCTCTAAATAGCTTTCGAGCTTGTCGATGTAAATGCTAAATAGGGTGGGGGAAAAGGGGCAACCTTGTTTAACTCCGATATTACACTTAATATCTTTCGACCACCCCTCATTGCTCTTTAGCTTGGCAATTACCTTCTCGTATAACCTTATAGCATCAGCTCTTAACTCAAAAGGAACCTTTAGCTCTTCTAATCTATTCCAAAGGTTGTTTCTAGGGACCGTATCGAAAGCCTTTCTAAAGTCCACAAAGCAACAGAAGAGATTGGATTTATCATTACGACATTCCTCCACAATGATCCTAAGCGTAACGAGGTGGTCTGTTGTTGAGTGATGCCTTCTGAAACATGCTTGGCCTTTAGCCCGCTTACCTTCACTTTCAAGCCATATGCCTAACTTCCTCTCCAAAATACTACCATATAACTTGGCTAAGAGAGGGCTGATCATAATTGTCCGATAATTAGAGGGGTTATTTGTATCCCCACTTTTAAAAATAGGGATAATGAGGCTCTGAGTCCAAGGTTCAAGGAACCCTTGCTTGACTGCTTGATTGAAAAGCTTGTGGATGTGGGGGATGAGGACAGGACCTCCAATTTTTAAGATTTCTACTTGGTAGCCTTCAATGTCCTTAGCTTTCCCATTAGCTAGGCAATTAACCCCAAGCTCAATGTCTTCTAAAGAGAAAACTTCTTTTGTTGTGAGCGGGGTTTCCACGTTATCCATATATATGTATATATATATGGGAATATACTTAGTATCTAACCAGAACAACTACCTTGTAAAAGATGTCTATCTATACTTTAAACATAAAATGTAAAATTTCCTAGACAACATTCTCAACAAAAATATTATCATGAATACCTCAATTTACCAATCAGTAAAATCTAAATTGACTAAATTTTAAACCTTAACATTAACTTGATTTCAATATTTTTATTTTTATTTAGCTATATTTAAACTAAGCCACATGTATTAGCTACTATGTAGCACTTGTTATAAAACAAAAATATCTCAAAAATATTCAATTTGAAGAATGATTATTTATATTTTTGTTTGCACTTACAATGTAGTATGGGGGTGATGTTTTAATTGTGTAAATGTTTATAAACATATACATTTCAACTCAATTATCATACACAAAAACAATATAGAGGAGATGTATTAAATATTTAAATGTCAATTCAATAAAAAAAATCTTTCAAAGGTTTATATAACTCCATATTAGGTTTAGAATTTGATATGACAATTATTTATGTCACATGGTTAATATAAACAAATAAATATATATTCATGAATGTAAATAAATATATTTACTTAGAATTACTACCTATTATAATTTAAACAAGCTTTTAGGATTCTTATGTAATTAAACATACTTTATTACCCACCATTATTTATGTACAAAAATAGATATAAGTAAAAATTTGATGGTTGCTTCACTTAACATCTATTTTAACAATATAAAATTTATATAAGATAAAATAATAATGATTGATTATTTACTAATTTATATAATTAAAGTAAGAAAACACGATGATTCATACTTATCAATATATATTAATGATCACATTATATGATGATTATTTTATAACGATACAATATTATGATAATAGATTTAATATAAACTACATATTTTACATGATATTAACATCTTATTTAGTTATTTAAGTGAGATAAGATTTATGTATGTTTTGCATATAAAGGTGATGTGTCCTTCATAGAATTTATGAAAATTTTGTCAAAGAATAAATTTCTAAATAAAGAAAAAAAAGGTGAAAACTGCGATTGAAGAACAATTTATATCTTATTTGTCAACACTGTAACTTGAAAAATAGCTCCAAGTTTAATATAATATTGAGTTTAATATTAATATTAAATGTTCCATATTAACAGATTGTTGCTATTAGGAATGGACTCGTGCAAACTTTTCCTCAAATTTTACATTCAAAAAAAAATTTACACCTCAAAAAATTTGATCCCTCTCCAAAGTGGATAAATCTAAGATTAAAATGAATTTAAAATAATAATATTCAAAATCATATATATATATATATATTAAAAATATTATTTATTTTTAAAAATATATTTAAAAATAACTTCTAATAACCAAATATATATATATATATATATTAGAAAATATTATTTATTTTTAAAAATATATTTAAAAAATAACTTCTAATAACCAAAAATATAATATTTCACAATTGTTTCCTTTTATTTCTTTCTCTTTACATAACTCTTTAATTCCACGGATTAGTAACATACTTGTGGCAAGTATAAGATTTAACGTATACTAAATCACAAAAACTCCATACACCTAACTTGATTAGTTCAATAATAAAATTATAACAATAAAAGAATGCCTTTTTTATTAAATCATAAGAAAGAAGACAAGTATGATGTGATCCCAGTAAAAGTAAATATAATTTAGCTGTCAACCTGTGTAGTGCATGGCTCACATGTGTATTAGAACTGCTTTCTATTGCTTTTCTTTGCACGGCCTCCAAGGGGCTGACAAGCCAACCTCATTTTCAGACCATGAGAAGCAAACCCTACTTTCGACTCTTTGACTTCGTGAATAGTTGTGGATACCATCCTCGAGCTCTTTTCCTTCGATTTCACCGACGGTGGCACACTACATTTTCCCAAACAGCCAGGGAATACGCGCCATTGTAAACTTGCACGGGCGGTCCTTGCAGGGCTGGATGGCATCGTTGTTAATTCGAAATTGCTGTTGTTGGTAGCTTCATGATCAGATTTATCTATCCAATCAGCCTTTTGTGCATCCAACTCAATATTGGGTGGAATTATATCTTCATCCTCGTACTTATAGTCATAATCTTCTCCATCGTAGTCACTAATATTTTCTCCATGCACAGAACCCTCGAAGACATCGATCGATTTTCTGTGTAAATGAGAGAGATTCCAGGTGAAGTAGCTCTCACTTTCCTTGAGGGATGCTGATGATGTTCTAATGGAATGACAGGATGGTAAAATAACACTTGGAGCGTTATCATCCCTTACTTCTTCTTCTCTCTGCGGTGACTTACGAACCCCGGGCCATCTGACTGGAACACTGTCTGGCGGTGCCTTGTAGGAATAGTATTCCTCCGACAAATGTGTCATATGGTTCATGAGTTTACCAGAATTCCTGAGCAGCTCACATGATGATTCCTGAGGCGAATACATTTCCAGTACTATTTTCTGTGTACGTAGACTATAACTCTGTAGCGCTTTGGTGGAGGTTATATGACTATTACTTTCCTGAGTAGTAGCAGAATCCGTCTTCACAGGCAGCATTTTTTGGCAATGGTCACTGAGATCATCGTCAGTGGATAACTCTGCTAGAACTGATTCAAGTAACATCGTCTTCAATTCAATTGCTGCTTAATAATCTCAGCTATGGCAGTTGAATGAATAAGGGGTATCGTATATTGGAAAACATAAGCCCTGAGAATTAAATGATAAGCAACAGGGTCAGTCGTTTTATAGATTTAATATCAGAGAGAGAGAGCTGCTTCTTCTTCTGGTGTCAACAGGTAAGGCAACGTGGGGTGGAACTAGAAAATGTGTGGAGTGGCGTTGCACTAATCGCGATTATTGGGATTCGGCGGTGACTCTGGAGTTGTTGTATGCACGACCATGACATGGGATTAAACAAATAAATTTGTCCAAGGGTGGGGTATTAGCTGTAGGTTTGCTCTGTTTGCAATAATTCTGAAAATTAGGAAAGATTTTAATAAAATAGTTTTGAAAATTATGGAAATTTTTGTAAGATTTTGATAAAATTTGATTGGGATTTTTGTAAATCTAAGTTACAGTGGTTAAATTTCAAGGTTTTGGGTGCTCTAGAAAAATAGTGCTGAATTCACTTTTACCATCTAAAACACGATTTAATCAATTTCTACCATCAAAAACATAATTCAAAATTTTGAGTGGTCTAGAAAAACAGTGCTGAATCTATTTCCACCATCCAAAACACAATTCAATCTATTTCTACCATAAAAACATAATTCAAACAATGCAAATATAATTTTTTTTACCATTAAACCATCAAAGCAATTCCTCCATTTTAACATTATGTCTTCTCCGCTCATCCAGAAACGCAACGCACGTTCTTCACTTGGACATATATGCTCATTGCTCACTGCTACGTACGATACCCTTCACCTGGACATCCATGGTCCATGGAATATTATGTTACATTTCTTCGATGACACCCCAACTCAGATTTTTTATTATTATGTATATAGAAGCGTGTATCTCGTGTACATATATATATCGAATTTAGATTAATACAAGAGACACGCTATTCAGGCCTTTGAAATGTTTTAGGAAAACAATAAACAAATTAACTAAAAAAAACCCAACGTTTTATCTTATCTATAACAATATCTTAGCAATATCTTTCAAGTAGTCTAAAGTCCAGTTTGAATTATATCTTTCAAGAAGTCTAAAGTCCAGTTTGAATTTGGTATATGCCATTGAAGTTGAAATAATATAATTATTATTATTATTTAGTTATTATAAAAAAATTATTATATTTTTTAATAATAAAATTTAAGTTATTAAGTTCGAATTATATCTTTCAAAATGTCTAAAGTCATTTTGAATTTGGTATATGTAATTGAAGTTGAAATAATTATTATTATTATTTGGTTA
Organism: Pinus tabuliformis; assembly: GCA_031772625.1. Classification (NCBI taxonomy): domain Eukaryota; kingdom Viridiplantae; phylum Streptophyta; class Pinopsida; order Pinales; family Pinaceae; genus Pinus; species Pinus tabuliformis. The sequence continues at coordinate 101,220,167 of CM062810.1, forward strand.
TTGAAGTTATTATAAAAAATTATTATATTTTTTGAATAATAAAATTTATTTTGAATTTGGTATATGTAATTGAAGTTGAAATAATTATAATTATTATTTGGTTATTGAAGTTATTATAAAAAATTATTATATTTTTTGAATAATAAAATTTAAGTTATTGAGTTGAGTGGTTAATTTTTTAATTTAGTAGGAGAGATGTATGATTTTGTGTAATTGATATGTTTCTTTTTTAACATAAAGATAAAATATTCTTTTGAGTTTTGATCATAGTAAAATAACAAAAATGAAAATAACATAATTTTATATTAATTTTATAGAGAAATAAAGTAATTAAAACAAAAGTTATGTTTAAAACATTTTAAGTAGTTTTATTACTATACACTGTGATTTTTTTAAAGTATATTTTTAGTCAATTTTATTAGAAATCAGCAAAGATGTTTTGGAATTACAAGTTTAAGCTATATAGTGTAAATAATCCAGTGGCCAAATAAATTTTGAAAACTTTGAATCTATTTTCTACATTTAAAAATGCAATTTAAACAATAAAAATTACACATAATATAAAATATAAAGTTTTTAAGAAAAGCTTATGATATTGTCAAACTTAATATTAATAGTATGAAAATAAACATTCATAGAAGTAACCTAAACATTTATGTAATATGTCTTATTACATTTATTTAAATAATCTATAAGTGAATGTAAGGGCTATTATATTATTTTATATATTTAATTGAGAGAAAAGTGATGTCTTTTTGTAAGATATTTAATGTAAAACTTAAGTTGAAAAAAAGAAATTCAAAATATATATATTTTCAATATCTTAATCAATCAAATACAAAAGATAAATTTAAGGTAACTTATGTGCAATGACAAAAGGAAGATAACTCTTTTAGAAGATGCCGAAAAGACGTTTCCTCTATGGAGTTGGCTGATCAAACACTGTTCAACCCAACCAATCCCAAAGGTTCATTTTCGTCCTCCTTCTCCAAATAAAAATTTGACGCGTGGAATTGTCTCTCGTGCGGAAGGATGACGTGGTTGGCCAATGCTGATAGTTTAATGGCGTGTGAAATGTGGAATGATGACGCGGTTGGCCAATGCTGACTATTTAATGGCATAGAAAAGGGGGTTATGATGTGCCGCCGAATGATGAGTTCTGAGTTTTGGATGCCATCTGATTTTATCAGTGAAGAGGCCACGCCTCTCCTGAAGAATTTCGGATTTGACCATGGTTGTATTCGCTCCGAATGAGGTTTGGGGTCTGTTGATTTTCAAGTCGATTCCCCTAGAGAGTCACCCTAGCGAGGCTAAGTGAAACAGATGGAGAAGACAACTATATTGCCCGATTGGTCGAGTGGGTTGCTTACACTTTGTTGGGTGATGATGAAAATTGTCAGTAGGCTTTGTCGTCCTTATTTGGGGGTGGGTTTGGTGGGCCTTGGAGCTATTGCGCTTACCATTGGAGCAACATCTCCTTCCAACCAAATTTATTCTAATGATATGGGCAACAGTCATGGAGACAACTCAACAACATGACCAATTCCCTATGGGTTGGATGTAAGTGTAAGAGACAAGAAAAGAGGTGGACCTGTGGAGAAAGTAGTTGAAAGAAGGTAGAGACGTATGATAAAGAATAAAGAATCAACAAGAAGGTCACGAGCTAGAAAACATGTGATTTTTCAAATAAATTTTGCATTATGACTATTACTATCCTTCCTATGTTTAATTATTTATGTATTGTATGCATTCCACTCTTCCACTAGAATAATTTGTTTCATCATCAACCAACCCTCTTTCTCATTTTAAAGAAACAAATTCAAATTATATATTTGCTTCACCATTAGTGCAAAAGGAGTCACCAAAAATAAAGGATCATCTTGCCTGTATTAGGGATTTTTTCTTTGTTGCCTTGAACCTTTGTGTTGAGGGTATGCAAGTATTGTATACAAGGTGTCCTCTATGTTATTTAGCTAGCGCTTCACTTTCTATTGTGTTTCTAGTTCAAATAACCAATAAAACATTTTGATCATTATATGCTTAGTGATATGTATGAATAGTAAAATGAATGAGTGGACATGTCTCTTTACAATGCTTTAGCATGAAATATTCTACAGAAAGATTCTTTCCTGTTTCATATCAAACTTACCCCATTTCCCTCAATAAACATTACCCTGGAGGTATGCTCAAGAGAAGTGCACACAATTAAGACTATGCTGCTATTGTCTGAGACTTTCTTTTGCATACTTCTTGACATGAGACCAAATCATGAAATCTAAAATTACTAATATAAAACTAGCTTTTTCTGTAACAATGATTTTACTATACAAGTTAGGGAGTATGAGTGTGATCTACGTGAAGCCTGCATTTAGGCTTTAATCCTGAAACTGGTCTATCTTGCCTCAAACTGTTGAATCTGGTACCATCACCAGCCCCTCAAACTCACTCTTAGATTTTGTCAGTGTATGATACCAAGGGAGGACTACTCAATTAAAAACCTTATTATTTCCTAAAAGATAAATTAAGCATTAGATTCCTTTTCTATTATTTTTTACTTGCGGGGAGTTTCCAACTTTCCTGAATCCCAATACTTAATTGTTTTTAGTTCATGAAAAAACTAACCTCCATTTGTTACAGGTGATTGTTCATGTTTTTGAAATTCTGTCCATGCGTAAGCTCTCCTATGATGTATTTGAGAATTTTTCTTGTGAGACAAGTATTGAAGAACTATATGTAGGTTATGCTCTGATTCATTGCAATAGAGTATCTACACTGGTAAAAAATGAGAAGCATAATTTTCATCTATTTGTCAAATCTTGAATTTCTGAGACACTAAATCTTTTATAGAATTTTGAAATATGTATTTCTTCACAAAAAAATAATAATTTTCTTCTCAAAAATGATATTTTGTGAATTACATAAAGTAGGGTTAAAAATATCCTTTGTCTTAAAGTTAATTTGTGTTAATATTAAGTTCATGAAAGACTAATTCTCTCCTTAACGTTTTAGATTTTTATTTGCTGGATCGATGAAAAACCTCCAACATTACATTTTATGCAATGTACTTTTAACTACATACTTTGGCCTAGGGTACCTACCTACGTATTAGGGAAGATATTATGATCGAAAGGGAAATTATAAGCTACTTCTAATGAAATGTATGCACAAATGACCTGCTTATTTTTGGTTGGATTTTGAGATTGCATAGCTAATGGCTAAGATGTAACTCCATGCTCGTTAGGTGCCCATACTTTTACTATGGCTTGGGAGGTCCACGTTTGTGGCTTACAAATTTTTGTTATCATGGTTGATTTGCTTTCAATTTTTCTCATAGTTTATCTTGGTGGCCTAGGGTGCTCCAAAAAGGATGCAAAAAATCTGTGGGAGAGAGTGGCCTTGCTTCCCACTCATCTATGTCTTACTTGAGGTAGAAGGCAAGATTATCCCAACCCTTCTAATGGTGTTCCTGTTCACTTGGGAACTCTAGAAGGAAGCAACAAAGCTGTAGGAAGACATATGGAGTTAAAAAATGAAAAAACACAATAGTGAGAAAATGCCCCAATGTTAGAACTCAATAAACTACAACATGAGACAATAAATGAACAATTGCCAAAATGCCAGAACTCAAATAAGCTATAGTAGGAGACAATGAATGAGAAACTGCCCAAGTGCCAGAAACTTAAGCAACTGTAACATGAGACAATGAATGACGAATTGCTCAAATGCATGAAACTCAAGCGACTGCAGTAGGAGACTTTAAATGAAAAATTGCTCAAATGCTAAAAACTCAAAAAACTGCAACAAGAGATAGTAAAGTGCCAAGTTCAGTAGATGGGAATTATTTATAGGGCGAAGACTATTATCTCAACATTGACTGGAATACACCAGTGTAGAACTATATCAAACTTGAATCTGTATTGTTCCAAGAATGAACAATTTCCCAAATGCCAAAAATTCAATAAGCTGCAACAATAGACAGTAAAGTGCCAAGCTCAGCAGATGAGGATTCTTGATAGGGCCAAGCCTATTATCTCAACATTGAATGGAATACACGAGTATATAACTATATTAAACTTTGATCTCTAGTGTTCCAAGAGTGAATAATTACCCAAATGCCAGAAATTCAATAAGCTGCAACAATAGACACTAAAATGCCAAGCTTAGTAGATGGGGATTCTTCATAGGGCCAAGCATATTATCTCAACACTGATTAGAATACACCAGCGCAGAACTATATTAAAATTTTATTTGTAATTTTCCAAGAGATCTCAATTTAAAATTTAAAATTCAAGTTCAATCTCTAACCGCCAAAACAGAGCATGAGAGATAAATATTTCTATATCCCACCACTTGGTTACATAGAAAATGGTTCTTTATATGGAAACCTAGTTGGAAACCCAATAATGGTCAGGAACTCTCTACACGGAAACATATATCTCATTTATGTATGTCTTATCAGCAACAGAAGCAACAACATAGCTATATTTATATCAACACCTTATGAGTTTTTCCTGCTTTGATTTCAAAACCCCTGAGACCACCTCTCATTCATGGAGACACATTTCTGTAAGGAGAAAAAGTGAGAACGAAAAAGTGGGTGCTTAATAAACATAAAATTAGCATAAAATTAGATTTGAATTTGGTAATTTGACTATTTTGTATGTTAATTCACCCCTTTGACATCATTTTCTTTAATGTTCGCTTAAATAATTTTTGCGCCAGAGGCGCTCTAGAGCCCATTATTAAGGACATTTTATCACTAAACACTAAATTTAAGCACAATAAGATAATACATACATTAACAAATTAAAAAAATAGTAATAAAAAAATTCAAACTAAGACATATATAAAATACTTCAATTCCACCTTAATTTCCACTTTAATCATTAACTACATATCTTTTAGTTGATTATTACCTTCCACATTTGGCGTTTCTTTGAACCTCTTGGTGCAATTTCTAGTTTAACCTAGTTGAAAGGGTGAGGTGAAGAGGATTATTTAAGGTTCTTTTATCTTTTATCTCTTCAATCCAAAGACCATTAAAGGTCTAGGTTTGTTTTCAAAGAAAAGATAGATACACAATGAGTGGTCAAAGATATAATATATTATATGATATATTCGTAGGTAGTTAAAGACATGATATATGAAATGGTGAAAGAGAAGAAAAAGAGTACAAAGGAGACAAAAAAAAAACTCAAATTTATCTTAAGTCTTATGGCTAAAGCTAAGTATATATAACCAACACCAAGACTTGATACTTGAATTATAACCAATCTCAAATGCCACATGCAATATGGTTTTGAATTAGTTCATTTTTATAACCAAATACTCACAATATAATGATAATGAAAATACACATAATGTATGCCATCAAATGTGAGTGTGGAGCATGTTTTCCCTTGAGACATTCCCTTGGAAAGAGAGTGGTGCCAAGGTATCCATTGGAGGTAAAAACCTCCATGCTTATGTTTCAAAGGAAGAATCCTTGGGCCAAAGGGGATATTTTTTGAAAATATAATTTCTAAGCACCTAATCTCTTATTGTTTAAATATTTTTAAAGGTGAGGTGGGAGAAAATAATTCAGATATTTATGAACACAATCACATAGGGTTCCTTCTCCATTGGGAAATTTTATCCAAGATATATCGTTTCAAGTGTAAGATGCATAAAAGTTACAAAAAGGATGGAGATAATAATGATGATGATGATGATGATGGTGATCCAATTTTAAGGTCACGACCAAGATAGATGCTAAATTGGTGTATAAGACCCCCTGTTTATGGGACAAGGGACCCACCTCCACACATTGATTTGACTACTAAAGTATATAAAGACATACATAAACTACCACCATATCAATTTGAAACCATGACTTCTTAGGAGGGAACACATTCTCTTAACCATTAGGTCCACTCAATCTCCTTTTCATCCATGTATATTATATGGAAAACATACTAGGGCCTGTTTCAACAAAATCTAGCACACTAGTGCAATGTCTCACTAAGAACTATAGATTAAGAGAAACAATGAGATTAACCACCATTGTCACTATAATAACTACATGTCTACTCTTTTATGGATGAATATTATCACTATAAGGGAGGCTCATCCAGTAAATATCAGAGATTAGATATCTCAAGAACTCCAAAGTTAAATACCCTCTAAGGGTTTTGTTAAGTAAAACATCAAAAGTCAATATTCAATAAAATAGGGTTCTTGGTGAGACGAGAGACAATTCAAAGTGACAAGTTCAAAGGAACATGGTAGAAAAATAAACGATGAGAACAAGATTAACCCTTTTGAAAAAAATAATAAACATATTCAAACTCAAAAAACTATTGTTGATATGGACCAAAATTTCTCAAAAATGAAGTAGGAACAATGCATACCTTAGTCTCATTGCTTAAATGGTGGGTGATTGCGGTTGCAAGAAATTTCTATGATGTGCCAAAGTTTCTTAGCGATCTCAACCAAGGTTTTCGTAGGCGCTCTGAGATTAAAAAATTATTTAACTCAAACTAAAATGAGGTTCACCTACTCCCTTCGTGCAGGTGATGGCCTGAAGCTCGACTCCACTTTCAGAGCAATCCTCGTTAAATTCTTCAATTGGTGCTTTTACACTTCTGTATAATGTGTACCATATTGATTGTATAGTTTAAACAAAAACTAATTATATGCCAAGTCAAAATCACATATATCATACAAGAACATTTACTACTCTCATGATGTGTATTGATGTGATTGGTTTCGTTTATGCCACTCAAAATGTATCACATACAAGTTATGGCCATATATATGAGGTTTGTTTTATTGCACACCAACCACCTTTGATACCCTTGTGACTTGTATGAAGGGGCAGGACATATAGCTTGAGCTTTGTAAAACCATACATATTTAATATGTAGTGTACCTTATATGCCAAGTTTAATGTTTGACTATAATCTGTTATGGTGCATTTTTATAGTTTGATGACCCTTCATAACTCTTGAAACATTACAAGCGAACCAACCCAATACAAATAAAATGGAAATAAACCAATATACCTTTCACCATATAAAATATGCCTTTTATTATTCGTATGTGGCTTTTAAGTATGAATCTAACATGAAACATAGAGAGAGTGGATATAACGTCTACACAAACACCCTCTTTTTATAGTCTTGATTGTCGAAAATGCTTTCATTTGACATGGTGCCATAATCATTTTCATTTTCCATAAAATCAATCATGAAGGAACATACAATAAATACATATGGTACAAAAACACTTATAACAATCATTTAACTTTAAAATGTGGCATAATTATATATTCACCTCCTTATTACCACAAGGGAAAGGGAACCCCACCTACCATTTATGTAAGAAGTGTTTTTTTTTTTTAATTTTCTTTTTATTCTTTGTTTTCAACAAGAGAATTTATAAAACATTACAATGGTTTGTGCCTTTGTAGGTAGGTGTGTCAACATAAAGTAGATCATTGATATAGAAACTAGCGTTATCATCACAACCACCACCAAGGGAATTTTAAGATAAAAAATAAGCATCAAAATGAAAAAAAGTACTAACAAAATCAACTTTAAGATAATCAATAGAATTCAAGATGATGATGCCATCCCCAACGATCAATATTTTCTAGGGGAAAAGAAGAAAACTATTTTTTTAATTGTATTTTTGACTCATCTCCTTATATGCTTACTCAAATTTCAAGTGTGGGTATTCGTTGGGTGTGAAATTAGATTCTATATCCAATGAGTATGCACTATGCATAATTTTGATTACACCCACACATTGAAAAATTAAAAATACATGAACGGATCATGTTACTTTTAAGTAACACATATTTTTCTTGTATGTTTATTTTTTCTCAATGTGGGTCTACTCAAAAGTATGTAGAGTGGGTACTCGTTGTATGTAGAATCTAATTTAGCATCCAATGCGTGCCCACACTTGAAATTTGAGTAAATTATAAGAGATAAGTTGAACATAAAATAGTTTTCATCATTTTCCTAAAAAAAATCATAATCTTATCTTATTATTTTTACTATTATTTTATTATTTTTTCATGAGGCCCGTTTTAGACCTCAAAATTTCCTTAATTAAATATCCAACCAAAAAATTAGGAGGACCCTAAGGAGAGGGATCACTTTTTCCAATGTGAGTGAAGGGGACTCCACTACATTTCATTATTTTTTTTTTGTGTAAGTCAGATGTTTATATTATATCACAAAATATAGTACAAAAAATCCGCAGAAGCATATCGAAAGCAGGGATTTACAATAGACCATAACTTATCACCTGCTCAGAGATTTCAGAAAAAAGAGACTGCAAAATGCACACCGCGCAGGGTGGCCCGAGCTAAACTTGTGCCTAAAAACAATACTGCCGAGACATTACAGTTCATGACATTAACATAGGTAGACTGAGGCCGAAACATGGATATAGACGAAGGAAACATCATAAGTGACTACCCTAGATGAACTTGCCCATATGACTGATAGTGTCCAGACCCATCTCCCGCATATGTTTGTCCATTCTTGCTTGCAGGGCTTCAATTGGTTCGTTCTCCTGCACCTCAGTTGTGGCCGACTGCGGAGTAACGGGCACTGGGTTTACAGTATCCCTCAGGAGCCTGATGAGCAGAGTAAGCTTTCTGTTGACTGTCTGAACAGCCTCATGCACCATAGTGATTCGGCCGTCCAGCGAACTGTTGTAGTCGATTATTTTTGCCATTTGAGCCTCCGTGAGGTTCACCTCAGTCACAATTTGCTGCTTTTCCTTCTCGATCGATTCCAGAGCTTTGGCGATGAGAGTCTTGGTTCGCCAAATCTCTGCTTTTGTTCTAACAAACTAAGTTGCCCTCTTCGAGGGGGTGCCCGGATCCTTCATCCAATTTACCTCCTCTGCAATCTCCTCCTCCGTGCGCCCCTCTTCCTCCTACTTAGCCTTGGCTTCCAGTTCAGCAACTTTTCGTTTGTTCTTAGTTGCCGTTCGGGTTTCATAGGCTCTCTTTGCCTCTTGAAGGTCCCGGTTTGCAACAGCACAACGGCAATCTCTCGCTTCCATATCTAACTCTTTGTGCTCCTCCCAGCTAATACAATTGCCGTTCACGGATGCGTGCTCGACACTATGATGAGAAACTGTGGAGAAAATAGGGTGTCTGCCCTCAGATTTATAGTGTTTTCGTTTGTAAGCCCTCCTGAGGTTTGTCTTAGTCCCGCTAGAAGTGTGCGTACTGTTGCAATAAATTTGATTGAGGTTCGCACAAGCAAGGCCGCTGCAGGTCGAATTGGAATGAAAGTGGCTGCGCATCATCCAATTGAGATTATGCCAAGTGTCTTGTACGTTAGATCTGTTGCTATGGTTAATAGTGGTGTTTGAAAAACTCTGATTGCCTGCATGTTTGGTTTTCCTATGCATTGCCTCGAGCCAACCCGCCTCTTTAGAGATCACCATAAATGTTATTGATGCCTCCCCATATGGATCCCTTCCATGTGTCTTAATTTTGATACTGCTGATGCTATAAGCTCTGTGGTTCGATCTGTAATGATCACTCGTCTGGCTGGCCTGCCGCCGCCAGGAATTCCACCGCCAGAGATGTCCTGTCATTCCGTTGCCTTGGTTATTATTGCTGCTTTTATCGGTATCATCAAACTTCCGGTACCATAACCCGACCCCTTCACCTGCTAGGTTGGATCGACTTGGATTAAATCCTTCTCTGCCAGCTGTGCACATGTCACCTTGAGGATTGGGCAGTTAACCTCCTGCCAGCAGCTGTCCCAAGTTTTGTTCGGGTTGTCAACACCATGGTTTGCCAAAAAATCCGCCAACCCATTCGCCTTTCTTCTTACTGTTTGGAAAACCATGCCTCTCATTTATGCTATTAGCTCCGCTATACTCTCAGTGGCTTTAGCCAGCCTCCAATGTTTGGTGGCTTTACTGGCTCTTGTGCCTGCTTGTAAGCGTTTGGCCATCGTGATGGCTAAGGAAGAATCCCCCTCAACTATGACATTCCCTTGTCGAATTGTTCGTAGAATTTTCAATCCTTGCTTAAGCGCCGCAAACTCTGCTTCATTGTTGGTGCTTTCTCTAAGCGCCCTGCATTAGATATGAACAATGTTGCCAGCCTGATTGCGAATTGCGCCTCCGATACCTGCTGTTCCTGGGTTGCCCCTCGATGCCCCGTCGAAATTCAATTTTAGGCCTCCCTCTGGCGGGCATTGCCATCTGAGGATTTGCGGTGAAGGTTGTGACCTGTTTCCCCCAGTCGGTTGTGTTAGCGCTTGAGATTTCACCCTAGGCTGAGGAAGGTAAACCTTCAAGGCAACATCAAACCATTTCACCTCGTAGCTAGCCCTACGGGGTATGAGAAGGCTCTCTCCGGTCAAACTCGGTAGATCTTTCAATAGGACGAGATGACCAATCAAAGGTAACACTGATATTAGGCTAGTAAACTGATTAAAAGGTTGATTTGGGGGTTTTTGGGGTTTTTTGGTGGCAAATTGAGGATCTGCAATTTTAGGGTGCGGGGATTTGACACAGTTTCTGCAGGTGGGTCTTTGGGGCAAGGTAGGAGTTTGTGCTGATGCCTTTAGCTGAGATGGATGATCAAGGAAGAAAAAAGAGAAGCTAAAGAGGGCAAACAATGACTTTGAATCCTCTCTAGACAGTGGAAAACATAAACATTAAACAAATTTGAAAGCTGAGCATGGCAAGCATGAATTCAAACTTTATCACTTCATTTGTTTAATAAGCTGCAGTAAAGAAAGAGATGGAACACATAAACACACTTACAATTACAATAAGAGAACACACCATCAACACAAGAGTCCACAAGAATCCCAATGATGTCTGCAAAACCCTGGTCTTCCTTTTCCTCAAATTGCAGAGATACAAGTAAAATATACAATAGGAGCTTCTCCCTCAAGAGTCCAACCATGAAAATGAGCAAGAGAAGGCATAATATAGATGATCTAACTCCTTTCCCCACCTCTAGGGGTCGAGCTCAGCTTCCTAGGAGCTGTTTCAACTAATTCTAAACTGAGCACTAGATAATAGGCAGCCAAAACAACTTGCCTCTAAAACTTAGGAAACCTATCCATGCATTAAATATTTACCATTTACATCAAAGAATCTTCTAGAAGTGTTCAAGGAGAGTAAAAGTATCTAAGTGCCATGAAAATTACACAAAAATCCATCATTTACATGCCTCAAAAGTCAACCAAGATGAAAACAATGTTTTGCTGGCCGAACTGGTCAAAACAGACAAATTTCCCTGACTGGTCGCGCACATCACTCTGACTGGTCGCGCACATTCACAGCTCTGTTTGAGGGCCTTGCCGGTGTCCAAATCAGGTGCAAGATAGCTTGTTGGAAAGGTCTGCGAGTCTACTTTCCAACCCCACTGGAATTTCTGAATTTGGAGTTGATTTGACCCCTCAAAAGTCATTTATCCCAAGACAGCTTTCTGCAACTCAAAATAGGGGCAGAAAGTCAAAATTTGCATGTATTTTGAGCTTTTGGAAACCCAAATCTCCATAAAATCTGAAACCCATCCATAGGCAAGTGTATTTTTGCATGAAAATTCCAAAAATGCAAAGTTTTCCCCGTTCTGAGTTTCCCCCATGTATGGTCGCGCGCGGGGTGAGACCAGTCAAATGGCCAAAACCTGTAAAATTCCCAAAAATGCTAAAAATGCCTCAAAACTCTCAAAATTTCTTAGGCTCCTCTCTTTTATGATGACCACCTTTGTCTCCCCTACGAGGCCTCCGCTGTACCTCAACCTCTGTGGAAGAAGACCGGTCATCACCTTGCTCATAGGTTTCAGTGGTTGACATGGTGCTTTTGAGCAAAGTGGAGAAAATAGATAAAGTAAACTGCTGCCCTTGCCTGCAAAAATACTGAGTTGTATGCTGTTTTCAAGGGGAAAAAAATCATGAGGGAAATGTTAGGGGAGGGGATTTTTCATAAGGAAAGGGAAACATATAAAAATAGGGAATTTCTAAGGGACAATTCACAAACTGTCAAACATACAATCTCATCTTAATCACCGGGAAATCATTTGCAAAGAAATGTTTTTATTAGGGAAACATGGATGATAATAACCAAGGGAAAGGGTATACATGCTCAACAAGGGGTAAGGGACAGCATGTATAACAGGGGTATGGGGCAGCATAGATCACTAGCATCAACAACTTGCTCTTTGATTTTTGTCTTTTGACTGTACATTATAAGGCATACTCTGTTTTTCAAGGGATTCATGTACATTTGGTCATAAGGGGAAATGGGATTTTATTTAAACAGGGATATTAGGGATAAAAGGGAAAACAGGGCTTATGGTTTTGGGAGACACAGCAACATGATTTTGTAATCACCATTCACAGCAATATGTCCTCTGTTTTGTAATGACTATGCACAGTCATATTGCCTTTCTTTTAGTTTTTGTCATTTTGCCATCATATTGCCTTTTTCTTTTTGCACATCATTTTATTCTTGCTGTGTGAAGGACGTTAGGGTTTTGGGTAGATTAGATGGAGGGCATTAGGGTTTAGGGAATGTATGTGAGGGAGGGATAGGGTTTAGGTATTGGGGATGGGAAATTTAGCATTCTTTGCAAATGACATAAGATAGAGAGATAACAATTGTGAATTTAATGGGAAACAATGGAGGGAATAAATGGGAGTTTAAAACCTTGAAAAAGAACACCAACCCTAGCATAATGCCTACATGAACAAGCAATAACTAAAATCCATTCCTCTTTACATTCTTGGTAGCAAATATATATAAGCACAAGCCCAACATCCTTAATTTCAAGCATCCAGCATGTTAGAAGACCCTACCTCGATCAATTTAGCAAGCAAGAGGGCGATTGAGCAAATTTGAAGTGGTTTTGTGGAAGACAGTTTGACTAGTCGCGCACGGGCTCTGACTGGTCGCGCACAGCCTGACTGGTCGCGCCCGTTAGGAATTAACACTGCGGAGGAGCTGCTGACTGGTCGCGCACTGCCCAACTGGTCGCGCACAGCTCCTGAGTGGTCGCGCACCTGAAAATGACCAAAATTCTCTGCAATTCGCCTCCTTTCGCCTTCTTCCCCCTCTCACTCTTCTTTGCAAGCTCTTAGATGCACAATGAGGTTGTTTTAGAGGGAATTTGACTCTTTATAAGCCCAATTTGAAAAAATTTACTTACCAAACCCACTTTCTAATGTTTTGTTTCGACATTCTCTTTAACACTGTTTTGATTTTGCTTTGTCCTGAATTTGACTTTTTGAGTGCTTTAACTCCGTTCTTTTTGCAGGTAGACCATCTGATGGACTCTGGCGAGGAGACCAGGGTTATTGCCGGCATTGTGAATAATTTTTGAAATTTCCTTATTTTTTACAAAATTGACATGACCTTGGCTTTAAAAACATGGTTTTTAAATCCAAGGTATAAATGAGTTGTACCTGATGAAAATATCCATGAAACATATTTACATACCTCCTTCCGGCTTGCTGGGGACCCATGGACCTCTGACTCATGATCTTGCAATGACATTTGACTGAAACCCTAGACCTAAGACTTTGGACTTCAAGACAAAACAAAACAAGCGTGACACAAGTTCATTAGCTGATATGACCTGATCTAGCAAAGCCAAGAAGGGAACAAGGACCAGCTCCTCCATCAGTTTTATGGCATGCCTAATGGAATGCAAAACTGACATCGATGAGACACCTACTTATGCATATGCAAAGAGTTTTTTGATCACTGATGGAGGGCACAATGACCGACACTAACAGGTTGATTGCTGGAGGCCTCCAATTGAAAACTCTTCAATATGCGTAAGTCCTGGTCCGAAGGTTTTTCATTCGGTTCTTCTTTACATTTTGTCTGTATGAGCTGTTTGATGTTAATTGTGATTGATTCTTTTGCACATTCTATGTTTCTTACTTCCTCCTGAAATATCCTTCGATTCCGCTCTTTCCATATTGTCCGTAAGATAAAGCCTGGGGCGCACTTCCATATACTTTCAACTCTTCGAATTCTAGAAAAGTTTCTCCTCCAGTTGATGATGGTTCCCTGAATGGAGTCTCTGTCCCGATCAGAAGCTCCAAGAACTTCTTCCATCCAGTGCCAGAGCTGGGAAGCCCACTCACAGGAATTAAAAAGATGGTTCATTGCTTCCGCTGCCTCCATGCACATAGGACACCTAGAAGGTCTCCTGAACCCTTTTTTCAGTAAGTTTTCCCAAGTTAGAGTTTTCTTATGCATAATAAGCCATATAAAAGTTCTAACCTTCGGCCATTGTAGACTGTCCCAAACTTTATCGTTCCAGGGCACTATATCAGGCTGCTCTTCCCTCTCTATGATACTCCTGGCTTCTTTCAGGGAGAAATCACCGTTTCCTTTCGGCCCCCATCTGAGCTTATCATTTTCAGCTGCAATTCGGATTTTTCTTTTGAGGATTTGTTGATTTAAAGCTTGAATGGTTTCCTGAATGTCTTCGTTGTAGGTAGAGTTGAAAACTGTCCATTCCCGCCAATCTGGGTCTTCACTGGTTGGGTTCCAGTATTGATTGACTCTGAATTTGCCCTCATTTTGATTGTTTTGCTTCACGGGTAGAAGTTGAGGGGTGTCCAGTTTCGGGGACTGCTGCCAGGCGTCCTCCTAGAGAGTGCTTGAGTTCCATTTCGTATCTCCCAGAAGCTATAGTCCTGAACAATACTTCTATTGTTTTTGGCATGGTTCCATATTGGCGATCCGTTGGGAGCGTCTTGCATTCTTATAAGTTCTAGATTGGTGCTATTCGACATATACTTTTCCTTCTAGTGAATGGCCCATGGTGTATTTGTGTGAGAGACCCATTTCCACCAAATTTTGGCCCCGCAGATTCTGTTTACCACTGAGGGATCAACCAAATTAAGACCCCCCCTATCCTTAGGTTTACACATTTTCTGCCAAGCAACCAAAGACCATTTTTTCTTTTCACTGTTTCCACTCCATAAGAAGGAGCGCTGGATGATTCTCATTTGATTTAAGATTCCTTTTGGAGCAGGAAGAATTGATAGCATGTACTGAGGGATAGCCTGCAAGACCACTTTTGTTAGTATTAATCTACCTGCGAAATTCAGAGCCCTGTTAGTCCAATGTTTGCACTTCCTTTCCATACTGGCTAGGACTTTCTCCCAATGAGCCTTTTGCCAAGGTCTGAGAGTAAGAGGGGCACCAAGATATCTTGAAGGTAAGGAGCCAATTTTGAACCCCAGAAGCCTAGACAGATGAGATTGGATAGCCTGATGCGTGTTGAAGAAGAAAATGGTAGATTTGGAAAAATTAATCTCCATTCCCGAAGCTTTGCTAAAAAGATTGAGAATGTCTCTGAAAGCTAAAGCTTCTTTTACTGTTGGAGTACCATGTAACATGGTATCGTCCACAAACTGTTGATGAGTTGTAGCTGGAATGGATCTGATAGGTTGCAGACCTCTAATTTGACCCTCTGCTTTTTTCTTGGCAATTAATCTGCTAAGGCCTTCCATTAGGATGACAAACAAGAAAGGGGACAGGGGATCCCCCTGTCTGATGCCTCTGGAAGGGCTGAAGGGAGCAGAAGGGGCGCCATTCACAAGGATAGAGTATCTGGGAGATTTTATGAGGGCTAAAACCCATTTGATCCATTGTCTACTGAAACCAAAAGCTTCTAAAACCGCTTCCAGGTAAGACCAACTTACCTTGTCATAAGCTTTGGACAGATCTAACTGCATGAGCATTCCGGCTTCTTTCCGCGAGTGAAGTGAGTGAATCATCTCCTGTGCAAGCCAAATATTGTCTAGAATTTGCCTAGCTTCCACGTAGCCAGACTGTTCTTGCGAGATGATGCCAGGGAGGATTGCTTTCAGCCTATTTGCTATGACCTTAGAAATGATCTTGTAGATGACATTGCAAAGGGCTATGGGTCTGAATTTTTCTGGTGTGTTAGCTTCCTCCACTTTGGGTATAAGAGAAATGAAAGTTGAGTTTAGAGATTTTAGGATCGTTTTGGAGCGCCTTGAGTCTTCCACGATCTCCCAAATGTCTTGCTTTACAATGTTCCAGCAGGCTTTATAGAAGTTGATGGTAAATCCATCCGGTCTAGGAGCTTTGTTGCTTGGCATACTTCTAACTGCCTCCTCGACTTCTTCCATGGTGATTGTGCTTCTTAGGGCCCAGTTCTGATCCTCTGTGATGGTTTTAGGTATGACATTGGTAATTTCTTTGATGGCTTCCTCTTTGTTGATCCCTGGTTCTTGCGCTATGAAGCTGAAGTGATCCGATAGGGAGGCTGACATCTCGTTATGATTTCTAAGGATTTCTCCCTCACTGTTTTTTAGTTCTAGGATTTTGTTGGCACTTTTGTAGTCCATGGCTGATCTGTGGAAGAACTTAGTATTTTGCTCCCCTTCCTTCAACCAAAGGATTCTTGATTTCTGCTTCCATAATGATTCTTCCTGCTTGCATCTATTGTGCCATTGTTGAGTAAGCTCCTTTTCTTGTTCACAGGTTTCTTCATTTCTGTAGCCTGCCGCACCATCCTTGTGAATTTGTTCCAGCTTGTTTTCGATGATAACTTTCTCCTGAAAGATATTTCCGAATACTATTTTATTCCAGTCCTTTAATCTCATTTTGATGTTTTTTAGTTTCTTTTGAAGATTGAACATTTTGGATCCTTCTTCAACTAGAGGTTCTGACCACCATTTTTCCACCACTGTGAGGAAGTTGGGGTGTTCTATCCAGAACTTTTCAAACCTGAAGGGTTTGTTCCTGGGGGTACCCTGAAGCTCAACATCTAGTGAGATCGGCCAGTGGTCCGACCCTCCACTTGGGAGGATGTTCGACTCAACTGTCATTCCATCTAAAATTAAGTTTTCCGAGACTAAGAAACGATCCAGTCTTGAAGATATTAGCCTTTCACCCCCCCCCCCTTCTGTTGTTCCATGTAAATTTACCACTCTTAGGGTAAACATCTACCATTCTTGCATTATCAATGAAACTTATGAAAGCCTCCGCATCCCTGTTCAGTTTTCTGAGGCCTCCTTTTTTCTCCAGGAGGGAGGTAATCATGTTGAAATATCCCCCCAATATGTATTTAGCACTAGGGTTCCTTTCTATAAATTTGGATAAAGACTCTAGGAAATTAATCTTGTCTTCTAATTTCTGAGGACTATAGACATTGATGCATAGGAAAGATATAGAATTACCTGTAGGTTGCACTTCCAGTGCTAAGTAGTTTTTGCTTGCTTCCGCTGCTAGAATCTGGTATCTTCTTGTGTCCCAGAAGGTAGCTAAGCCTCCTTCTCGCCCTTGGCTTTCGATCTCTAGGACTTCAAAATTTCTTCCCAACTTACCTTGTAGCCACTCTATGATGACTCTATTACATTTGGTTTCTTGTAGAAACACCATATCCGGGTTGTATTTTTGCATTTGCCGCTTCATAATCCTCTGTTTGGCCTGGCTGTTGATCCCCCTTGCATTCCATGATACTATCTTCATATTTAAACAAATCTTTGGAAGGACGGATAATCACTTAGCTGCCTAATCTTACCTGCATTGAACAACATCTCTCCAAGCTCCTGTAGACGTTCTCCGCTCGACTTGCGGCCTCTACGGCGTTTGTGCCTTGAGCCAGAGGTTTTTCCCAGTATTGCTTTGTAGTGTGGGCTGCTTCCTTTGATGATGCCTAATTTTCTCTTCTGTTTCTCTATTACTGCATTCTGCCGTGCAATGAAGAGGTCATTGACCTTCCTGATTTCTTCCTCCGGTACTGCTTCAATCCCTTTGGCTCTCCAGCTTTCTACAATCGCCGTGAGGTCCATTCCTTCCATAGCTAGGGTCTCTTCCAGCTCCAGATCCTCACTTCCCGCTTCACTTGTTAACATCTCTGTTTCTTCGTCCGTTTCTGCTGTTCTATCCTGCATGTGGATTTCACCATTGAAATCTCCTTCCGCAGTTTCTTTCCCTGTAGGTTCTTCCTGTCCTTCTTGCCCTGCCTCCACATTAGGTATATTTTGCTTTTCCTCCGAGTCAGTCTCAAGATCTAGGATCTCAAAGGGGTTACTGAAGTAGTTTCTTTCTGTGCTACCTTTATTAGTCCTTCTTCTATTGGCGCGCTGCCTGTTCTTTGGTTTGGTGAAGTTGTTCTTGTCTTTGTTGTTTTGTATTTTCTCGTCTTCTACCTCCTTTCTATTCAGTGGACAGTCCCTTATCAGATGCCCATGCTCGTGGCATTTCCGACACCTGAAAGGTATTTGCTCATAGTCTAAAGCCTGAAAGTATTCCTCATCCCTGTACTCGAGCCATAAACCTTCATGTAGTGCACCAGACACATCCAGTTCCACACAGATCCTAGCGTAGGAGGTATACATTTTCTGCATGGTTGCCTCCGAGGCTTTAACAAAGGTGCCTAGCTTATCCCCTATTTGCTTCAAGGCATTCAATCCCCAATAATCTATTGGGAGAGAAAAAAGTCTGATCCAGACCGGTACTTGAGTGAAAGATTCCTTTTCCGGGACGAAGTTAGGCTTCCAAGGTCTCATATACAAGCCTGCTGCTGCTAGAAAATAAGGGCCACCTTCGAAGACTCTATCCTTATCTTCTAGAATTGTGAAGACTACTGTGAAAAATCCTTTAGCCCCCAGATGCAACTGCACATCTCCTTTCGGCTTCCACTGCTGTCTTATCCATTGGCACAGAGTCCTTTCAGACGGCTAGACTCCCATAAATTTACAGATGATGGCATGTTCAGCCATGTGCTCCCTATATGCCTGGATTTCAGGGTCAGTGATTGTCACCCGTAGGTTGTCTTTTTTCTTGGGATTACATGCATTGCTGGTCATAGGGGTCCTATTGGGGTTCGCGCTGGACTCCCCCTCCTTCTCTGGTTGGACCTCGCTTTTATTTTTTGGCTCTTTGTCTTCTTTAGGTCGTTCCTCCTCGTTTTCTGAGGGTTGAAACTCTGCAGCCATTTTGTCTTTTGTGTCTTCTCGGTTCTGCTTCTCTTTATTCCTGACTTCTGAGGTGTTTTCTGCCTTGTCAGGCATCATTGGTGTCTTTTCCTTGTTTTTTCTGCCATTTTGCATCTTGCTGTTCATTCCCTCTATTGTGACTCCTTCTTTCATTTTCTGTTGCTGTTTCTGCATGACAATCTGCTTAAACGTTGGGGTCCCACTGGACCCCTCTGCTCCCATCCAGTCCGACAGCAATTGCCCTTTTCGAAACAATGCTGCCAGTCTGACTCTGTGGTATTCCAGCCCTGTCTCAAGCACTGGATCGCATAAACCCTAGCTCTCGGCTCTCACAGCATTTCTCTCAAAGTGCCCATTAAGCCTTTATGTGATGTCTTCTTGTTAGGATCAAAAAGTTACTCAATTGTTTCCCACTACATTTCATTATTGATAGTGATAGCCAGAGGAATTAGATATTGATCAAGGTCATCCAGAGATTGAAGTTGCTAACAATGCCACATCCCTAACCATACACCATTAGTTAGTTGAGCTAGGGATGAGACATATGCACCACCTAGTAATGTTGCTTTCTCTTATGGTATTAAGCCCTTCAAGAATGAGGCATTGTGTTTTGATTTCCCCCCACTTGAAGTTTGTGATATTCTTTCAAGATAATTCTATATGTGAAAATATTGTCTTGTTTATGAGACATTTCCTCGTAGTGTCATTGTTACTTTTGAAGGCTAGTTATATAGGGTACTAAAGGTAGTTTCAATTATTATGGTTTCCTTGATCTCGATAATGCAATACTAAAAGGTAATCATCATATTGGAAATTTTTTCCTCTTCATGGTTTGGGTGAAAGGTAAGTAGAAGGTCACTATGACCACACCTACCTTAGCATGGGGCCTCACTACATATGAGAAGCAAGTGGACACAACTATATAGGAATACAAATATATCTTCATTGCACTTGAAATGTTTTCTTTGCACTAGTAGGGCAAACATTCAATTGGATTGATATATGTAGAAATTCAGTCTACAAATCAGCTATGTAGATCATCTGTAGGTTAACCCGATAATGCAATATAACCAAGCAAAAATACCATAACCTACTTCTACTATCAACTTGCGGAAGCTTAAAAGATTTGAGCACGATAAAGATGAACACATATAACCAGAGAAGAATCAATGCACATGAAACACAAAAAATACTCAGGGGAAAGCCTCAGCTAAAAACCCCACTATCAGTATTATCATTACAAGTTGGAAAAATCCCAGAATTACAAAATGCCTTCTCCTCTGCCCTCCAAGCTCCTATTTCCTTGCACAGTTTCTCCTAGGTGATCGTCTTGTTACCAAGTGTAACATTGATCTCACACACTGCTCTAACACACTGTAAGAACTACACAATCCTCAAGGAATGATCTTCCTTTTGCATGCATGAGTTTTGTTTATAGGAAAACACATGCAACTGATAGTACACTGTCCTTGTCTTTAATCTCAACTGGGTCTTTCTTAGAATAGACATGCATGAGTTACTAATGAGAGAATCTTCAGTTATCTGGAGTACACTAGTTTAGTGCATGCATCAACTCACAATTAGTTCTTCAAACAGTTTGGAACTAATTTAACTGGAATTAACTCAGTAAACTGAGTTAATTAATTACAACTCAAATATAACTCAATCTTATCTCCTTAATTAAGGGATAATCTCCTTAATTTAAGGGATAACTATTGCATGACTTCAGAAAGACTTCTAACTTGAATTTCTCCAACTAATTAATCCATAATGAATTGATTAATTATTTTCAAGCAGCTGGTGAGACTAAATTCGAATTTTAATTCAGGGACAAATTAAAATTGGAATATTATTGTTGCCACATTTCAACACTCCCTCTCAACAAGAAAGGGATTATCTGCCACCCCGATCCTGTCTCTATGGAACTCGAATTTACACTTTGATAATGCCTTTGTCAAAATGTTAGCATCTTTCTCCTCCGTCAAAATATACTACAACAACATGATCCTCCTCGCTACACAATCTATGAGATGATGATACCGGATGTCGATGTGCTTGGACCTATCATGAAATACTGGATTCTCAAAGAGTTTGACACAACTCTGATTATCACAATAGATCACAGTTGGATCCATCCTTTGATCAAACAAACCAACTAAGATTTTGTGCATCCAGATGGCCTCACATGCTGCCTGACTTGTAGCCATGTATTCAGCCTTTGTCGAGCTGAATGCTACAGCTGTACCAGGAAACTGCCGCTGACCCAAGGTTGAAAATCCCTCTTGATGTGCTCTTCCAATATGATGGAATCACTGCCCAATCTGCATCAGTGAAGCCCTGTAGCTTCACTCCCTTTGCCTGTCTGTACCATAATACATACTGCGATGTTCCTCTGAGGTATCTCAATACATGCCTTGCCACCTTCCAGAACATCTTGGTAGGCTAAACCATCACTTGACTCAGTTGGTTCACCACATAGCACAAATCTGGTCGTGTGTTCACTAAGTACATCAATGAACCCACAAGTTGCCAGTACAAAGTAGCCACTACTATTTCACCTGAAGTAGCATCCTCCTTCCTCCAATTACCTGCTAGAGGAGTATGCATGGGTTTGCACTTCTCCATGTGGAATCTCCTAAGTATCTCGTTAGCATACTTGCCCTGACACACAAACAATTCCCCATCCTTCTGCTACAATTCCATGCTAAGGAAGTAATGCATGAGACCCATGTATTTCATCTCGAATTCCCTTGCAAGGTCCTCCTTGCAAGACATGATCAACTAATCATCACCTGTCAATATGAGATCATCAACATAAAGTACAATGATCAATGGCTTACCTTTCACCATGATGTGGTACAGGTTCGCATCCGCTTCACTCTTTTTGAAGCCCAACCTGGTGAAGTAGTTATCTATCCTGGTGTACCAAGCATGAGGTGATTACTTCATCCCGTACAATGCTCTCTTGAGTCAGCACACATGCGACTTACGATCGAAGGTTTCAAAACCTTATGGATACTCTATGTACACCTCTTCCTCAATCTTGCCATTGAGGAATGCAGTCTTCACATCCATCTAATGGATCTTCCAACCCATCTGTGTTGATAGTGCCAACATCGATCTCATAGATGAGTACCTTACGACAGGAGAAAAAGTCTCATCATAGTCAATCCCCTCGACTTGTGAAAAGCCACGGGCAACAAATCTTGCCTTATGCTTCTCCACACTACCATCAATAGCTTGCTTTACCTTGTAAAGCCAACGGGAACTCACAACTGACTTGTTCTCCGGTCTCGGAACCACGTCCCAAACACTGTTACAAACTATGGAGTCATACTCCTCCACCATAGTATCAAAACAAATCGGCTGCTGCACTGCTTCCTCAAAGCAAGATGGCTCAGTCTCAACACATTCCCCAACAAGGGCCATGTATCTAGTGTACCTCTCAGGTGACCTCCTCTGTCTGTGCTAAGAATATGGTTCTCCCACATTCTCTCTCACATTCATCAACAATCTGTCAGCTTCTCTTGTGTGCTTCCGTCCATCTCTGGAAGAATCTGCTTGAGTGGATGTCTCCACTCCTGAAACCTCCACATGTGGCTGCTCTGCATCAGTTTGAGGCTCCTCCTCCTTAGGAACCAACAGTTCCTCCACAACCTATAGTTGGAGCTCCCTCTCAAGGGAAACTCACATGGCCTTTTGCTCATAAAAATTGAGATCTTTGCGAACCACTATCCTCCGACTGGTAGGAAAGTACACTCGATAGTTGTGGGGTGTATTAGTGTACCCCAAAAGTATCCCCAACTATGTTGTTGGCTCAAGCTTCTTCCATGCATCCTTTGTCACATGGCAATATACTGATGAGCCAAAGATCCTGAAGTGACCCACAGCTGGTCTCTTATTGGAGAAAGCTTCCTCTGGTGTCTTCATCCCAAGTATGCGATGCGGGATTCTATTATGCAAATAGACCGCTGTGTTGCATGCCTTAGCCCACACGTGAAGTGGTATGCCTTGGTCATGCAACATTGCCTGTGCTTCCCCTACAATAGATCTATTCTTCCTCTCGACCACCCCATTCTGCTATGGGTTATGAGGTGCCGTCAACTCTCATTTAATTCCTTCCGCTGCACAGAAGTCCTTAAAATCTTGAGAGACATATTCTCCACCATTGTCTCTTCTCAAGGCCTTGATCTTCTTCCTTGACTCTTTCTCGACCAAATCTTTGAACTCACAAACTTTGTGAAGGTTTGGTCCTTCTTCTGCATGAAATAAATCTAGCATTTACAAGAATAATCATTAATGAAAATCACATAATACCTTTGCTTTGCTGTAGATGCCATCGAGAATGGTCCACACACATCAGTATGAACTTGCTCTAAGATAGCCTCTGCTCGACTGTCTCGATCATGAAAGGAAGACTTGGTGTACTTTCCCAAGGTACAACCTTTGCATGTGTCAACTTGCTCAAGTTTACCTTTGGGAAGTCCTGTAGATAACTGCTGCATTATCTTCAAGGCCCCATGATGCAAATGGCCCAGTCTCCTATGACACAATTCATCAATGTCTTGGATTTGTACCAATTCTTCTTTCATACTCAATGCTGCACAATCATCTACCTCTATTTTATAGAGATTCTTCACCTGAATCCCAATCCTCTTGGTCTAACCTGTGGCTATGTGTCTTACGAATGCCTTTCCTTTATTGAAGACAACATCGTAGCATTTTTCCTCCAACATCGTGACCGATACCAAGTTCTTCTTCAGTCCAGGCACATACTTCACATCTGTCAAGGTGAGAGGAGCTCCAAGCTCCCTTTGAAAAGCAACCGTGCCCACTCCTGAAACACTGTACTTTCCATCGTCACCCATCTCTATGCTCATCTTGAGGTATTTCTCCTCCAAGGTACTGAATAAAATTTTATCGCTGGTCATGTGGAATGAGGCTCCACTGTCAAGATACCAAACACAACCCACCATCGATGACACCATGCATGCGATGAGGGTAAAGTCCATTTCGAACTGAGAGGATAATGCCTCATCTTCTGATCCTTTTTTGGATCCCTTCTTTGACTTCTTCGATGGGAAATTAGTCACATAATGTCCCATGTCATGACAATTAAAGCATCTAACTTTAGACTTGTCACCCTTCTTCCCTCCATGAGAAGAATTCAATTTGGAATGGGAAGCCTTCCCCTTTCCTTTCCTTGCTTTACTTGGTAAGGCCATATTTTCTTCATCATCATTCTTTGATGAAGAACCATCTCATGTGCTCCTCCTAATCTCCTCCTGCATCAGATTTGTTCCCAATCTGATAGTTTCTCCCTTCCATTCACAGAGTCCTGGTAGCTATTCCAACTCTTTGGAAGGCCGAGGAGAGCGAGGCTCACCATATCATCATCAACAATAGTTATTCCCACACTTCAAGCTCATCTATGCAGGTTGTGAGCTTGTTCAGATATGTGGAAATAGTATCGCCCTTTTCCATCTTGATTTTCCGAAGCTTATCCTTGACCACCAATTTCCTCTGGCCATTACTGTTCTGGTAGAGGTCCCTCAATGTCTTCCACATTGAAAATGGAGTATCCTTCCCATGGAGACTCGAGACAATATGGTCTCGAACTCCCTCAAGGATGATACATCTCGCCTTCGCTACACACTTCTTCCTCTCAACCAACTCTTGTGCATTAGATGCATCTGGCTTTGGGATTTCTTGATCAATGAAATCCTTCAAGCCATTGTCTTCTAATACAACCTCCATTCTATCTTTCCATGCTATGTAATTTGAGTTTCCTTCCAAGGTATGCTTAAGTCTTAAGCCATAGAACACCATTGACCAACCTGAAGTATGATATGAATTCGATTTGCACTTGTAACCCCGAACTTCAAACTTCAAATTCTCTTCTCAGTATATTATTCACAGCTCTGATAACCTTTGCTCCGATACTATGTAGAAATTCAGTCTATAAATCCAGCTCTGTAGATCATCTGCAGGTTAACCCGATAATGCAATATAACCAAGGCAAAATACCATAACCTACTTCTACTATCAACTTGCAGAAGATAAAAATATTGAGCAAGATAAAGCTGAATACATATAACCAGAGAAGAAACAATGCACATGAAACACAGAAAATACTCAGGGGAAAGCCTCAACTAAAAACCCCACTATTATTATTATCATTACAAGTTGGAAATATCTTAGAATTACAAAACACCTTCTCCTCTGCCCTCCAAGCTCCTATTTCCTTGCGCAGTTTCTCTTGGGTGATCCTCCTGTTACCAAGTGTAACACTAATCTCACACACTGCTCTAATACATTGTCAAAAATGTGTAATCCTCAAGGAATGATATTCCTTCTGCATGCATGAGTTTTGTTTATAGGAAAACACATGCAAATAATAGTACATTGTCCCTGTCTTTAATCTCAACTGGGTCTTTCTCAGAATAGACATGCATGAGTTACTGATGAGAGAATCTTCAGTTATTTGGAGTATACTAGTTGAGTGCATGCATGTATCCACTAACTGATAACTCACAATTAGTTCCTCAAACAGTTTGGAACTAATTTAACTGGACTTAACTCAGTAAACTGAGTTAAATAATTACAACTCAAATATAACTCAATATTATCTCCTTAATTAAGGGATAATATCCTTAATTTAAGGGATAACTATTGCATGACTTCAGAAAGAATTCTAACTTGAATTTATCCAACTAATTAATCCATAATGAATTAATTATTTATTGTCAAGCAGCTGGTGAGACTAAATTCGAATTTTAATTCAAGGACAAATTAAAATTGGAATATTATTGTTGCCACATTTCAACAATATACAATGCTCGTTTACCTGATATCAAAGCATTTAGATGATTCCTTGTAGAGAATGGGAAATAAAATGTCAAATTCATGATCTTATTCAAAAGGGACACATTCTATCAAGATCCTCACCTTGTGGGAGCTCAATTTTATTGGTGCAGAAAAAGGATGTGACATGATGACTAAATATTGATTACATAGCCCTGAACAAAATATATATCAAGAATTGATATCTAATCCCCTAGATTAATTATCTTTATGATTAGATTAAGGGTATGAAGTTGTTCACTAGGATTGATTTGAAGTCAAGCTACCACTAGGTCTAGATTGAATGAAACGATGTATGGAAGATCACTTTCGAGTCTAAAGAAGACATTTTTAAGTGGTTAGTTATGCCTTTTGGCTTGATCAAATCTCCAATAAAATTCCACTAACCTTCGTGAGGATGATGAATGATATGTTGTATCCATGCACAAAGTCTTTTGTGATCATATATTTGGATGACATCCTCATATTCAACAAAACACATTTAACAACTCATTCAGTAGATCATGAGCACCCTAAGGAAACATACATTATATGAAAATTTGGGGAATGTTCATTTGCAGGAAAATAACTCAATATTTGAGATACATTGTGGGTGAAGATGGGGTGCATGTAGACCCAAGAAAGTCCAAGTCATTTAAAATTGGATAACCTTAGTGACTCTGATAAAGCTATAAATCTCCATGGGCCTTTCCAATTTCTATTGTATGTTTATTTTTGGGTTATCCAATAATTCCTAACCCTTAATTTGAGTGACCAAGGGTGGAGATAAATCCAAATTTTCGTCAATTGAGTCACAACAAAAAACATTTATGGATTCTAAATGCTCTCTCTATTGGAAACTAGTTCTCACTCTACCAGACCCGCAACAACCATTTGAGATCGAGATAAATTCCCTTGACTATTGTATAGGTGAAATTCTCAGTTAGCATTGACATCCACTAGCCTATCATAGTGAGATGTTGAATCTGATACTATTTGCATGTATCCCACTTATGATAAAGAGACGTACTCCATTGTGTAGGAATGATAAAAATGGAAGCATTATATTGATGGGAGGGAAAAAATCATCTACATTAATCACAAGCCCACACAATTCACAAGGAAATTTATAAAAAGACTACCATCATAAATGGTCCATATAATGTTATCAATTCCACTTGAACATTAAGTACAAGAAGGATAGCACCAACCTTGTTGTAGACTACCTTGGATGGCTACCATTTGTGGTTCTAAAAATAGTAGTTCTTAACTCTTGTGGGCCGATACCTCTAGGTTGCCTCAATTATTTGTTGTGACCTTCATTTTTCTACTATCTATTAGACACTAGGCACATGTAAACAAGTTATGAAATTTTACCTCCATGATGTAATTTTGTGCTATCTACGTCATCTTTGTTTTCCTTCAACTTGTAATTCATAAGTATTTCTATTGGGCGAAAATCCAATAGCACATCAATAAGTATATGAGATGATGTACTGCCCATGCCTTTGCTAAATCTACAATTAATAAGAAAGGGTCATGTATTCTTCTACCTACCATAAACAAGAACTAGGTGTTAGTATCGATGAATTACATGTAAATTTTTCCCTCGAACAATCATGGTAATTATTGAGCCTTTGTCGTTGTCGATTAGTTCTTTGAGATGGCCATTTTGGCACCATGCAAGAAAAATATCACAAGATAAGTCATTGTTAAGATCTTACTTGAGCATGTTTGTGTTCATATTGGGATGCCATAGACCATTATTTTAGATGGGTACAACAACTACCTTAGTACCTTATGCTCCATAATTTGGTCTTTGATTCATTCCAAGATAAGCATTTCAACTACCTTCCACCCATAAACAAATGGGAAAATTGATCAAGATGATTGTATATATATGCTATACATATACTACTCTAAGCAACCATGTACTTCAGATGAGATCCTCCCATATGTTTAATATATCTACAACAAATCTCTCCATTTCTATATTTGCCATAGATCGTTTCAAGTGTGCTTGGGGTTCCAACCATTGGTCCCCATCATTTCATCTACATGGGAAGATGACGCTAGTCTAAGCTGACTTTACCCACAATATGCATATAAAATGCATAATCTATTATGTCCCAAGAATTTTAATTTCCCTGCCTAGTCAAACCTTCACAAATTGAGGCTTTAGGCTTCTTCACTAAACCTCATGCGGAAACGTTTCATGTGATTAACCAAAAGTCTAAACTTTAATAACTCTTTAATTGGAACCTTATACACCCTCATAAAATTTGGATAGCTCTATTACCCACGCTTATTAACCAACCCACACTCTTTAACTTTGGTTATATTTGGACCTTCATTCCCTGATGATATGAGTGTCAAAAGGCGGAGATGGAGCGAAAGGGCTTCGAACGCGAGGGTTTTGGCTAGCTAGGGTTTATGATCCTTTCTGCAGCTTCCTGAGCCTGCGAGACTTCCTTGAGACCTCACATTCACCGGGCGCACCTGCCCCCTTCTTTTGTTGGCCGATCTCGCTTCTTTGCATCAGGCCCCTAACACCTGCTCTCTGATCTTCTGTCACCCTAGAACCTGCTGTCCTCATGGAAGAACAAGAAGCTGTCGATTACTCTGCTGATCCTCTGGAAGGCGTATCTATCTGGCGCACCCCAACTGTTTCCCAAGGTATGTATAGCCCGCATACAGATCCGACTTCTTTTTATAATGGGGATCCGTCGCTCTCTTGTCCGGTGACTCTTCCGATCCATCCACCTTCCAGGCCTGCTCTCTCTTCTCCGGCGACCCTCAGATCTACGGTGGACTGCGCTCCCCCTTTCCCCCTTTCCGCCCCCTTCTCTGCTTCAGATCCGTGGCTCTCTAGATCTGCGCCGCCTCCCATAAACCCTTTCGCCGACTCTCTGTTTTCAGATCCTCTCCTTGGCAGTCACCCTCGTAATACTTCTCTCCCAGATCCGATGTGCACCTCCGGTGGCTTCGCTGACCCCTCATCCTTCACTGTCCCTCCACCTGTTTCTGGAGCCTCCCCGCTACCGTCTCGAGCTCGGAGCTCATCCCTAGCTCCCGATCCTAAGAGGAAAAACAGATGTTTTAAGACCAAAGCAGAAGATATCTTCCTCAGACTTGAGGAGGATGTCCAGTGGGGCGATATCATGGAACAATCTGACAAAGTCCTGGTGGGCCGCATCAGGGGACGGAAATACTCGGCTACTCGATTGAAGGCCTGGACTTCTGATATTTGGGGACACCATCTGAAGGACACCCCCTTAGTACAGATTTTAGTAAGAGGATGGTTTGCTTTAAAATTTGTTCAAGCCGACCACACTGATTGGGTCTTATCCTCTCAATGGCATTTTCAACATGCTCCAGTTCTCCTTAAACGCTGGACTCCCATGTTTGACCCCGAATCTGAGCAGATCGGCATTGGGCCTATATGGGTACGGCTCCCAGGCCTCCCATTACAGTATTGGTCTGAAGACATCTTCAGAAGAATTGGGAATGCATTGGGTACCTTCTTGGATTATGATCGATCCTTCCTCCAATCAGGTGTGATGACTTATGCTCGTCTTCTCATCAACCTGGACACCAGGGGTGGTCTACAAGAATACATTACTATACACTGGCGGGACTTGGCGCGAAAGCAGATCATCGATTACGAAGGGATCCCGTATAGATGTCGCAGATGTCACCAAGTTGGACATCTATACCGGGATTGTCCACTCCTTCTCAAGGGTAAGAAGACATATCAGGATGAGGCAACTGAACACCCCCCACACTTTCCTGATCGGCAAGAGTCAGAGCAGCCTACATCGGAGCATAATTTGGCCACAGATGCTACACTTGATCCTCTGGGCAGCACTGTTGATCCCACTACTCGCACATTGCCAGACCTCGTGCACGACGTCCCTATTCAGCTGGGGGATGGATCATCGGTCCCTCATACCTCCTCCCCTCAGATACATCCGATATCTCCTTCTGTTGTTACTGCACCTCATCTGAGCACTTACCCAACCGGCTGCTCACCTGAGCCTCTCTCGGGGGTACCCCTCGGACTCTCTGCCCCCCCTCCCCCTCCCTCCCTCATATGCTCCATTCCGCCACCTGCTCCCGCCATTCCCCCGATTTCGCCCTCCTTGATCACCTCCTCCATATCCGCCTCCCTTGCCCCATCCCCCCCTGCATCCCCTCGATATTCCCTCAGATCCAGATCCAAAGATAGAGGTATCGATGCTTTCGGTCTTGACATCATATCTACTCCTGTTCCACATAAGCAATCTCGAGGTCGACCATCTCGTATTACAAAAGCCAGACACACTGTTAAAGTGAGAAATCAAGTTATTAAAATAAAAATTACGATTAAAACATTTTGAGTAGTCTCATTATTATACATTGTGATTTTTTTCAAGTATATTTTTAATCAATTTTGTTAGAAATCAACAAAAATGTCTTGGAATTACAAGTTTAAGCTATGTAGTGTAAATAATTGAGTGACCAACTAAATTTTGAAGACTTTGAATCTATTTTCTACATTTAAAAATGCAATTTAAACAACAAAAATTACACATAATATATATTTCTTTAATTTTTTTTTTTATAAAAAATTTTTACTTATGTTTTTTTGACCACTTTCAAATTTTTAGAATTTTGAATTTAGTAGAAGTGTTTGTTACTATATCCATAATATAAAATATAAAATTTTTAAGAAAAGCTTATGATATTGTCAAACTTAATGTTAATAGTATGAAAATAAACATTCATATAGGTAACCTAAACATTTATGTAATATAAGTCTTATTACATTTATTTATAAATGAAGTTTAAATAATCTATAAGTGAATGTAAGGGCTATTATATTATTTTATATATTTAATTGAGAGAAAAGTGATGTCCTTTTGTAAGATATTTAATGTAAAACTTAAGTTGAAAAAACGAAATTCGAAATATATATTTTTCAATATCTTAATCAATCAAATACAAAGGATAAATTTAAGGTAAGTGATGTGCAATGACAAAAGGAAGATAACTCTTTTAGAAGATGTTGAAAAGACGTTTCCTCTATGGAGTTGGTTGAGCAAACACTGTTCAACCCAACTAATCCCAAAGGTCCATTTTCGTCCTCCTTCTCCAAATAAAAATTTGACGCGTGGAATTGTCTCTCGTGCGGAAGGATGACGTGGTTGGCCAACGCCGATAGTTTAATGGCATGTGAAATGTGGAATGACGACGCGGTTGGCCAACACTGACTATTTAATGGCATAGAAAAGGGGGCTATGATGTGTTGCCGAATGGTGAGTTTTGAGTTCTGGATGCCGTCTGATTTTTTCAGTGAAGAGGCCACACCTCTCCCGAAGAATTTCGGATTTGACCATGGTTGTATTCGCTCCGAATGAGGTTTGGGGTCTATCAGTTTTCAAGTCGATTCCCCTAGAGAATCACCCTAGAGAGGCTAAGTGAAACAGATGGAGAAGACAACTATATTGCCCGATTGGTTGAGTGGGTTGCTTACACTTTGTTGGGTGATGATGAAAACTGTTAGTAGGGTTTGGCGTCCTTGTTTGGGGGTGGTTTTTGTGGGTCTTGGAGCTCTTGAGCTTACCATTGGAGCAACATCTCCTGCCAACCAAATTTATTCTAATGATATGGGCAACAGTCATGGAGACAACTCAACAACATCACCAATTCCCTATGGGTTGGATGTAAGTGTAAGATACATCAAAAGAGGTGGACATGTGGAGAAATTAGTTGAAAGAAGGTAGAGACGTATGATAAAGAATAAAGAATCAGAAACAAGGTCACGAGCTAGAAAACATGTGATTTTTCAGATAAATTTTGCATTATGATTATTACAGTCCTTCCCATGTTTAACTGTTTATGTATTTTATGCATTTCACTCTTCCACTAGAATAATTTGTTTCATCATCAACCAACCTTCTTTCTCATTTTAAAGAAACAAATGTGAATGATATATTTTCTTCACCATTAGTGCAAAGGAGTCACCAAAAATAAAGGATCATCTTTAGAGATTTTTGCTTTTTTGCCTTGAAACTTTGTGTTGAGGGTATGCAAGTATTGTATACAAGGTGCCCTCTATGTCATTTAGATAGTGCTTCACTTTCTACTGTGTTTCTAGTTCAAATAACCAATAAAACATTTTTATCATTATATGTTTAGTGATATGTATGAATAGTAAAATGAATGAGTGGACATGTCTCTCTACAATGCTTTAGCATGAAGTATTGCATAACAAGATTCTTTCCTGTTTCATATCAAACTTACCCCATTTCCCTCCATAAACATTACCCTGGAGGCATGCTCAAGAGAAGTACACACAATTAAAACTTTGTTGCTATTTTCCGAGACTTTCTTTTGCATACTTCTTGACATACGACCAAATCATGCAATCCAAAATTACTAATATAAAACTAGCTTTTTCTGTAACAATGATTTTACCTTACTATACAAGTTAGGGAGTATGAGTCTGGTCTACGTGAAGCCTGCATTTAGGCTTTGATCCTGAAACTGGTCTATCTTGGCTCAAACTGTTGAATCTGGTATCATAACCAGCCCCTCAAACTCACTCTTAGATTTTGTCGGTGTATGATACCAAGGGAGGACTACTCAATTAAAAACCTTATTATTTCCTAAAAGATAAATTAAGCATTCGATTCCTTTTCTATTATTTTTTACTTGCGAGGAGTTTCCAACTTTATAGAATCCCAATACTTAATTGCTTTTAGTTCATGAAAAACCTAACCTCCATTTGTTACAGGTGATTTTTCATGTTTTTGAAATTCTATCCATGCGTAAGCTCTCCTGTGATGTATTTGAGAATTTTTCTTGTGAGACAAGTATTGAAGAACTATATGTAGGTTATTCTCTGATTCATTGCAATTGAGTATCTACACTGGTATAAAATGAGAAGCATAATTTTCATCTGTTTTTCAAATTTTGAATTTCTAAGACACTGAATCTTCTGTAGAATTATGAAATATGTGTTTCTTCACAAAAAAAAAAATAATTTTCTGCTCAAAAATGATATTTTGTGAATTACATAAAGCATGGGTAAAAATATCCTTTGTCTTAAAGTTAATTTGTGTTAATCTTAAGTTCACGAAAGACTAATTCTCTCCTTAATGTTTTAGATTTTTATTTGCTGGATCGATGAAAAGCCTCCAACATTACATTTATGCAATGTACTTTTAACTACATAATTTGGCCTAGGGTACCTACATACGTATTAGGGAAGATATTATGATTGAAGGGGAAAGTATAAGCCACTTCTAATGAAATGTATGCACAAGTGACCTGCTTATTTTTGGTTGGATTTTGAGATTGCAATGCTAATGTCTAAGATGTAACTCCATGTTTTTTAGGTGCCCATACTTTTACTATGGCTTGGGAGGTCCACGTTTGTGGCTTACAAATTTTTGTTATCATGGTTTATGTGCTTTCAATTTTTCTCCTAGTTTATCTTGGTGGCCTAGGTTGCTCCAAAAAGGATGCAACAAATCTGTGGGAGAGAGTGGCCTTACTTCCCACTCATCTATGTCTTACTTGAGGTAGAAGGTAAGATTATCCCAACCCTTCTAATGGTGTTCCTGTTCACCTAGGAACTCTAGAAGGAAGCAACAAAGATGTAGGAAGACATTTGGAGTTAAAAAATGAAAAAACACAATAGTAAGAAAATTCCCCAATGTTAGAACTCAATAAACTACAACATGAGACAATAAGTGAACAATTTCCAAAATGCCAGAACTCAAATAAACTATAGCAGGAGACAATGAATGAGAAATTTCCCAAGTGCCAGAAACTTAAGCAATTGTAATAGGAGACAATGAATGACCAATTGCTCAAATGCATGAAACTCAAGCGACTGCAGTAGGAGACTTTGAATGAACAATTGCTCAAATGCTAAAAGCTCAAACAACTGCAACAAGAGACACTAAAGTGCCAAGTTTAGTAGATGGGGATTCTTTATAGGGTGAAGACTATTATCTCAACACTGACTGGAATACACTAGT
The DNA here is from genome assembly GCA_031772625.1 of Pinus tabuliformis. Classification (NCBI taxonomy): domain Eukaryota; kingdom Viridiplantae; phylum Streptophyta; class Pinopsida; order Pinales; family Pinaceae; genus Pinus; species Pinus tabuliformis. The sequence goes on from CM062810.1 coordinate 101,254,014, forward strand.
GTAGAACTATATTAAACTTGAATCTGTATTGTTCCAAGAATGAATAATTTCCCAAATGCCAAAAATTTAATAAGCTACAACAATAGACAGTAAAGTGCCAATCTCAGCAGATGAGGATTCTTGATAGGGCCAAGCCTATTATCTCAACATTGAATGGAATACACAAGTATATAACTATATTAAACTTTGATCTCTAGTGTTCCAAGAGTGAATAATTACCCAAATGCCAGAAATTCAATAAGCTGCAATAATAGACACTAAAATGCCAAGCATAGTAGAAGGGGATTCTTTATAGGGCCAAGCATATTATCTCAACACTGATTAGAATACACCAGTCTAGAACTATATTAAAATTTTATTTGTAGTGTTCCAAGAGATCTCAATTTCAAATTTCAAATTCAAGATTAATAACTAGCCCCCAAAATAGACCATGAGAGATAAATATTTCTATATCCCACCACTTGATTACATAGAAAATGGCTCTTTATATGGAAAATGCCTCTTTATATGGAAACCTAGTTGGAAACCCAATAATGGTTAGGAACTCTCTACATGGAAACATAGATCTCATTTATGTATGTCTTATCAGTAACAAAAACAACAACATAGCTATATTTATATCAACACCTTATGACTTTTTCCTGCTTTGATTTCAAAACCCCTGAGACCACCTCTCATTCATGCAGACACATTTCTGTAAGGAGAAAAAGTGAGAACAAAAAAGTGGGTGCTTCATAAACATAAATTTAGCATAAAATTACATTTGAATTTGGTAATTTGACTATTTGGTATGTTAATTCACCCCTTTGACATCATTTTCGCTTTGATATTTATTATAATTAACACAATTTAATGTTTTCTTAAATAATTTTTGCGCCAGAGGCTCTTTAGAGCCCATTATTAAGGACATTTTATCACTAAACACTAAATTTAAGCACAATAAAATAATACATACATTAACAAATTAAAAAAATAGTAATAAAAAAATTCAAACTAAGCCATATATAAAATACTTCAATTCCACCTTAATTTCCACTTTAATCATTAACTACATATCTTTTAGTTGATTATTACCTTCCACATTTGGCGTTTCTTTGCACCTCTTAGTGCAATTTCTAGTTTAACCTAGTTGAAAGGGTGAGGTGAAGAGGATTATTTAAGGTTCTGATATCTTTTCTCTCTTAAATCCAAATACCATTGAAGGTCTAGGTTTGTTTTCAAAGAAAAGATAGATACACAATGAGTGGTCAAAGGTATAATATATTGTATGATATATTCGTAGGTAGTTAAAGACATGATATATGGAATGGTGAAAGAGAAGGAAAAGAGTACAAAGGAGACCAAAAAAAAAATTCAAATTTATCTTAAGTCTTATGGCTAAAGCTAAGTATATAGAACCAACACCAAGACTTGATACTTAAGTTATAACCAATCTCAAATGCCACATGCAATATGGTTTTGACTTAGTTCATTTTTTATAACCAAATACTCATAATATAATGATAATGAAAATACACATAATGTATCCCATCAAATATGAGTGTGGAGCATGTTTTCCCTTGAGACATTCCCTTGGAAAGAGAGTGGTGCCAAGGCATCCACTAGAGGTAAAAACCTCCATGCTTATGTTTCAAAGGAAGAATCCTTGGGCCAAAGGGGATATTTTTTGAAAATGTAATTTCTAAGCACTTACTCTCTTACTGTTTAAATATTTTTAAAGGTGAGGTGGGAGAAAATAATTCAGATATTTATGAACACAATCACATAGGATCCTTCTCCATTGGGAAATTTTATCCAAGATATATTGTTTCAAGTGGAAGATGCATAAAAGTTACAAAAAGGATGGAGATATATAATAATAATAATAATAATAATAACAATAATGATCCAATTTTATGGTCATGACCAAGCCAGATGCTGAATTGGTGTATAAGACCCCTTGTTTGTGGGACAAGGGACCCACCTCCACACATTGATTTGACTACTAAAGTCTATAAAGACATACATAAACTACCACCATATCGATTTGAAACCATGACTTCTTAGGAGGGAACACATTCTCTTAACCATTAGGTCCACTCAATCTCATTTTCATCCATGTATATTATATGGAAAACATACTAGGGCTTGTTTCAACAAAATCTAGCACACTAGTGCAATGTCTCACTAAGAACTATAGATTAAGAGAAACAATGAGATTAACCACCATTGCCACCATAATAACTATTTGTCTACTCTTTTATGGATAAATATTATCACTATAAGGGAGGCTCATCCCGTAAATCTCAGAGATTAGATATCTCAAGAACTCCAAAGCTAAATACCCTCTAAGGGTTTTGTTAAGTAAAACACCAAAAGTCGATATTCAATAAAATAGGGTTCTTAGTGAGACGAGAGACAATTCAAAGTAAACGAGTTCAAAGGAATATGGTAGAAAAATAAATGATGAGAACAAGATTAACCCTTTTGAAAAAAATAATAAATAGATTCAAACTCAGAAAAATATTGTTGATATGGACCACAATTTCTCAAAAATGAAGTAGGAACAATGCATACCTTAGTATTATTGCTTAAATGGTGGGTGATTGCGGTTGCAAGAAATTTCTATGATGTGCCAAAGTTTCTTAGCGATCTCAACCAAGGTTTTCATAGGCGCTCTGAGATTAAAAAATTATTTAACTCAAACTAAAATGAGGTTCACCTACTCCCTTCGTGCAGGTGATGGCCTAAAGCCCGACTCCACTTTCAGAGCAATCCTCATTAAATTCTTCAATTGGTGATTTTACACTTCTGTATAATGTGTCCCGTATTGATTGTATAGTTTAAACAAAAACTAATTATATGCCAAGTCAAAATCACATATATCATACAAGAACATTTACTACTCTCATGATGTGTATTGATGTGATATGGTTTCATTTATGCGACTCACAATGTATCACATACAAGTTATGGCCATATATATGAGGTTTGTTTTATTGCACACCAACCACCTTTGATACCTTGTGACTTGTATGAAGGGACATGACATATAGCTTGAGCTTTGTAAAACCATACATATTTAATATGTACTGTACCTTATATGCCAAGTTTAATGTTTGACTATAATATGATATGGTGCATTTTTATAGTTTGATGACCTTTCATAACTCTTGAAACATTATAAGCAAACCAATCCAATACAAATAAAATGGAAATGAACCAATAAACCTTTCACCATATAAAATATGCTTTTTATTATTAATATGTGGCTTTCAAGTATGAATCTAACATGAAACATAGAGAGAGTGGATACAATGTCTACACAAACACCCTCTTTTTATAGTCTTGACTGTCGAAAATGCTTTCATTTGACATGATGCCATAATCATTTTCATTTTACATAAAATCAATCATGAAGGAACATACAATAAATACATATGGTACAAAAACACTTATAACAATCATTTAACTTTAAAATGTGGCATAATTATATATTCACCTCCTTATTACCACAAGGGAGAGGGAACCCCACCTACCATTTATGTAAGATTTTTAATTTTTAATTTTTTTTATTCTTTGTTTTCAACAAGAGAATTTATAAAACATCAAAATGGTTTGCACCTTTGTAGGTAGGTGCGTCAACATAAAGTAGATCATTGATATAGAAACTAGTGTTATCATCACAACTACCACCAAGGGAATTTTGAGATAAAAAATAAGCATCGAAATGAAAAAAAATACTAACAAAATCAACTTTAAGATAATCAATAGAATTCAAGATGATGATGCCATCCCCACTGATAAATATTTTATGGGGGAAAAGAAGAAAATTGTTTTTTTAATTGTATTTTTGACTCATCTCCTTATATGCTTACTCAAATTTCAAGTGTGGGTACTCGTTGGGTCTGAAATTAGATTCTATATCCAATGAGTATGCACTATTCATAATTTTGATTACACCCACACAATGAAAAATAAAAAATACATGACTGAATCATGTTTCTTTTAAGTAACACATATTTTTCTTGTATTTTTAATTTTTCTCAATTTGGGTCTACTCAAAAGTATGTAGAGTGGGTACTTGTTGTATGCAGAATCTAATTTAGCATCCAATGAGTGCCCACACTTGAAATTTGAGTAAATTATAAGAGATAAGTCAAAAGTAAAATAGTTTTCATCATTTTACTAAAAGAAAATCATAATCTTATCTTATTATTTTTACTATTATTTTATTATTTTTTTCATGAGGCTCATTTTATACCTCAAAATTTCCCTAATCAAATATCCAACCAAAAAAGTAGGAGGACCCGAAGGAGAGGGATCACCTTTTCCAATGTGAGTGAAGGGGACTCCACTGCATTTCATTATTGATAGTGATAGCTAGAGGAACTAGATATTGATCAAGGTCATCCAGAGATTGAAGTTGCTAACAATGCCACACCCCTAACCATACACCATTAGTTAGTTGAGCTAGGGATAAGACGTATCCATCACATAGTAATGTTGCTTGTCTTATGGTATTAAGCCCTTCAAGAATGAGGCATTGTGTGTCGATTTCCCCCACTTGAAGTTTGTGATATTCTTTCAAGATAATTCTATATGTGAAAATATTGTCTTGTTTATGAGACATTTCCTAGTAGTGTCATTGTTACTTTTGAAGGCTAGTTATATAGGGTACTAAAGGTAGTTTCAATTATTATGGTTTCCTTGATCTTGATAATGCAATACTAAAAGGTAATCATCATATTGGAAAATTTTTCCTCTTCATGGTTTGGGTGAAAGGTAAGTAGAAGGTCACTATGACCACACCTACCTTAGCATGGGGCCTCACTACATATGAGAAGCAAGTGGACACAACTATATAGGAATACAAAGATATATTCACTGCACTTGAAATGTTTTCTTTGAACTAGTAGGACAAACATTTAATTGGATTAATATATGTAGAAATTCAGTCTACAAATCCAACTTTGTAGATCATCTGCAGGTTAAACCGATAATGCAATATAACCAAGGAAAAATACCATAACCTACTTCTACTATCAACTTGCGGAAGCTTAAAAGATTTGAGCAAGATAAAGATGAGCACATATAACCAGAGAAGAATCAATGCAGATGAAACATAGAAAATACTCATGGGAAAGCCTCAACTAAAAACCCCACTATCAATATTATCATTACAAGTTGGAAATATCTCAGAATTACAAAAGGCCTTCTCCTCTACCCTCCAAACTCCTATTTCCTTGCGTAGTTTCTCCTGGGTGATCCTCTTGTTACCAAGTGTAACACTAATCTCACGCACTGCTCTAACACATTGTCAGAACTGCACAATCCTCGAGGAATGATCTTCCTTCTGCATGCATGAGTTTTGTTTATAGGAAAACACATGCAACTGATAGTACACTGTCCCTGTCTTTAATCTCAATTGGGTCTTTCTTAGAATAGACATGCATGAGTTACTAATGAGAGAATCTTCAGTTATCTGGAGTACACTTGTTGAGTGCATGCATGCATCAATTGACTGATAACTCACAATTAGTTCCTCAAATAGTTTGGAACTAATTTAACTGGACTTAACTCAGTAAACTGAGTTAACTAACTACAACTAAAATATAACTCAATCTTATCTCCTTAATTAAGGGATAATCTCCTTAATTTAAGGGATAACTGTTGCATGACTTCAGAAAGACTTCTAACTTGAATTTCTCCAACTAATTAATCCATAATGAATTAATTAATTATTTTCAAGCAGCTAGTGAGAATAAATTCAAATTTTAATTCACAGTTTTAATTCAAGGCCAAATTAAAAGTGGAATATTCTTTTTACGACATTTCAACACTCCCTCTCAACAAGAAAGGGATTATCTACCACCCCGATCCTGTCTCTATGGAACTCGAATTTACACTTTGATAATGCCTTTGTCAAAATGTCAACATCTTGCTCCTCTGTCAATATATACTGTAGCAACATGATCCTCCTTGCTACACAGTCTCTGAGATGATGATATCGGATGTCGATGTGGTTGGACCTATCATGAAATATTGGATTCTCAGAGAGTTTGATACAACTCTGATTATCACAATAGATCATAGTTGGATCCATCCTCTGATCAAACAAACCAACTAAGATTTTCTGCATCCAGATGGCCTCACATGCTACCTGACTTGCAGCCATGTATTCAGCCTCTGTCGAGCTGAGTGCAACCGACCTCTGTTTCCTGCTGTACCAAGAAACTGCTGCTGACCCAAGGTTGAAAATCCTTCTTGATGTGCTCTTCCGATTTGACGGACTCGCTGCCCAATTTGCATTAGTGAAGCCCTGTAGCTTCAATCCCTTTACCTGTCTGTACCATAATTCATACTAAGATGTTCCTCTGAGGTATCTCAATACATGCTTTGCCGCCTTCCAGAACATCTTGGTAGGCTAAACCATCGCTTGACTTAGTTGGTTCATCGCATAGCAAAAATCTGGTCATGTGTTCACTAAGTACACCAGTGAACCCACAAGCTACCTGTACACAGTAGCCTCTACTACTTCACATGAAGTAGCATCCTCCTTCCTCCAGTTACCTGCTAGAGGAGTCTGCATGGGCTTACACTTCTCCATGTGGAATCTCCTAAGCATCTCGTTGGCATACTTGCCTTGAGACACAAACAATTCCCCATCCTTCTGCTACACTTCCATGCCAAGGAAGTAATGCATGAGACCCATGTCTTTCATCCCGAATTCTCTTACAAGGTCCTCCTTGCAAGACATGATCAATTGATCATCACTTATCAATATGAGATCATCAACATAAAGTACAATGATCAACGGCTTACCTTTCACCATGATGTGGTATAGGTTCGCATCCACTTCACTCTTTGTGAAGCCCAACCCGATGAAGTAGTTGTCTATCTTGGTGTACCAAGCACGAGGTGCTTGCTTCATCCCATACAACGCTCTCTTGAGTTGGCACACATGCGACTCATGATCGAAGGTCTCAAAACCTTCTCGTTGCTTTATGTACACCTCTTCCTCAATCTTTCCATTGAGGAATGTAGTCTTCACATCCATCTAATGGATCTTCCAACCCATCTATGATGATAGTGCTAACATCAACCTGATAGATGAGTACCTTGTGATAGGAGAAAAAGTCTCATCATAGTCAATCCCCTTGACTTGTGAAAAGCCACGGGCAACAAATATTTCCTTATGCTTCTCCACACTACCATCAACATCTTGCTTTACCTTGTAAAGCCAACGAGAACTCACAACTGACTTGTTCTCCGATCTCGGAACCATGTCCCAAACACTGTTACGAACTATGGAGTCATACTCCTCCACCATAGTATCAACCCAAATCGGCTACTGCACTGCTTCCTCAAAGGAAGATGGCTCGGTCTCAACACATTCCCCAACAAGGGCCATGTATCCAGTGTACCTCTTAGGTGACCTCCTCTGTTTGATTTGAGAAGATGGTTCTCCCACATTGTCTCTCACATCTGTCAACAATCTGTCAGCCTCTCTTGTGTGCTTCCATCCATCTCTAGAAGAATCTGCTTGAGTGGATGTCTCCACTCCTGAAACCTCCGCATGAGGCTACTCCACATCAGTTCGAGGATCCTCCTCCTTAGGAACCAACAGTTCCTCGACAACCTGTAGTTGGAGCTCCCTCTCAAGGGAAACTCGCATGACCTTCTGCTCATCAAACTTGAGATCTCTGCGAACCACTGTCCTCCAACTGGTAGGCACGTACCCCCGATAGTTGTGGGGTGTATCAATGTACCCCACAAGTATCCCCAACTCTGCTATTGGCTCAAGATTCTTCCATGCATCCTTTGTCACATGGCAATATAGCGATGAGCCAAAGATCCTGAAGTGACCCACATCTGGTCTCTTACTAGAGAAATCTTCCTCTGGTGTCTTCATCCCAAGTATGGGATGCGAGCTTCTTTTCTGAAAATAGACCACTGTGTTGCATGCCTTAGCCCATAGGTGAAGTGGTAGGCCTTGGTCATGCAGCATTGCCTGTGCTTCCCCTACAATAGTTTTGTTCTTCCTCTTGGCCACCCCATTATGCTATGGGTTATGAGGTTCCGTCAACTCTCGTTTAATTTCTTCCGCTACACAGAAGTCCTTAAACTCTCGCGAGACATATTCTCCACCATTTTCGCTTCTCAAGGCCTTGATATTATTCCTTAACTCTTTCTCGACCAAAACTTTGAGCTCACAAAACTTTGTGAAGGTTTGGTCCTTCTTCTGCATGAAATAAATCCAGAATTTACAAGAATAATAATCAATGAAAATCACATAATACCTTTTCTTCGCTGTGGATGCCGTCGAGAATGGTCCACACACATCAGTATGAACTCGCTCTAAGATAGCCCCTACTCGACTATCTCGATCATAAAGGAAGACTTGGTGTACTTTCCCAAGGTACAACCTTTGCATGTGTCAACTTGCTCAAGTTTACCTTTGGGAAGTATTGTAGATATCTACTGCATTATCTTCAAGGCCCCATGATGCAAATGGCCCAGTCGCCTATGACACAACTTGCTAATGTCTTGGATTTGCACCAATTCTGCTTTCGTACTCAATGTTACACAATCATCTACCTCTAGTTTATATAGATTCTTCACTCGAATCCCAATCCTCTTGGTCTGACCCGTGGCTATGTGTCTTAGGAACACCTTTCCTTTAATGAAGACAACATCGTAGCCTTTTTCCTCCAACATCGTGACCGATACCAAGTTCTTCTTTAGTCTAGGCACATACTTCATATCTGTCAAGGTGAGAGGAGCTCCAAGCTCCCTCTGAAAAGCAACCGTGCCCACTCTTGAAACACTGTACTTTCCATTGTCACCCATCTCTATGTGCATATTGAGGTATTTCTCCTCCAAGGTACTGAATAAAATTTTATCGTCGGTCATGTGGAATGAGGCTCCACTGTCAAGATACCAAACACAACCCACCATCGATGACACCATGCATGAGATGAGGGTAAAGTCCATTTCAAACTGAGAGGCTAATGCCTCATCATCCGATCCTTTTATGGATCCCTTCTTGGACTTCTTCAATGGGAAATTAGTCGCATAATGTCCCATCTCGTGACAATTAAAGCATCTAACTTTAGACTTGTCACCTTTCTTCCCTCCATGAGAAGAATTCGATTTGGAATGGGAAGCCTTCCCCTTTCCTTTCCTTGCCTTACTTTCTAAGGCCATATTTTCTTCATCATCATTCTTTGATGAAGAACCATCTCATGTGCTCCTCCTGATCTCCTCCTGCATCATATCTGACCACAAATGTTCCCAATCCGATAGTTGCTCCCTTCCATTCATAGAGTCCTGGTAGCTATTCTAACTCTTTGGAAGGCTGAGGAGAGCGAGGCTCACCATATCATCATCAAAATAGTTATTCCAACATTTCCAAGCTCATCTCTGTAGCTTGTGAGCTTGTTCAAATATGTGGAAATAGTATCGCCCTTCTCCATCTTGATTTTCCAAAGCTTATCCTTGAGCGCCAATTTCCTCTGGCCACTACTATTCTGGTAGAGGTCCTTCAATGTCTTCCACGTTGAAAATGGAGTATCCTTCCCATGGAGACTTGATACAATATGGTCTTGAACTCCCTCAAGGATGATCCATCTCGCCTTCGCTACACACTTCTTCCACTCAGCCAAATCTTATGCATTAGATGCAGCTGGCTTTGGGATTTCTTGATCAATGAAATCATTCAAGCCATTGTCTTCTAATACAACCTCCATTCTATCTTTCCATGCTATGTAATTTGAGTTGCCTTCCAAGGCATACTCAAGTCTTAAGCCATAGAACACCATTGACCAACCTGAAGTATGATATGAATTCGATTTGCACCTGCAACCCCGAACTTAAAACTTCGAATTCTCTTCTCAGTATATTGTTCACAGCTCCGATAACCTTTTCTCCGATACCATGTAGAAATTCAGTCTACAAATCCAGCTCTGTAGATCATCTGCAGGTTAACCCGATAAGGCAATATAACCAAGGCAAAATACCATAACCTACTTCTACTATAAACTTGCGGAATCTTAAAATACTTGAGCAAGATAAAGCTGAACACATATAACCAGAGAAGAATTAATGCACATGAAACACAAAAAATACTCAGGGGAAAGCCTTAGCTAAAAACCCTACTATTAGTATTATCATTACAAGTTGGAAATATTTCAGAATTACAAAAAGCCTTCTCCTCTGCCCTCCAAGCTCCTATTTCCTTGTGTAGTTTCTCTTGGGTGATCCTCCTGTTACCATGTGTAACACTAATCTCACACACTGCTCTAACACATTGTCAGAACTGTGCAATCCTCAAGGAATGATCTTCCTTCTGCATGCATGAGTTTTTTTTATAGGAAAACACATGCAACTAATAGTACATTGTCCCTATCTTTAATCTCAACTGGGTCTTTCTCAGAATAGACATGCATGAGTTACTGATGAGAGAATCTTCAGTTATCTGGAGTACACTAGTTGAGTGCATGCATGCATCAACTGACTGATAACTTAGAATTAGTTCCTCAAACAGTTTGGAACTAATTTAACTAGACTTAACTCAGTAAACTGAGTTAACTAATTACAACTCAAATATAACTCAATCTTATCTCTTTAATTAAGGGATAATATCCTTAATTTAAGGGATAAATATTGCATGACTTTAGAAAGACTTCTAACTTGAATTTCTCCAACTAATTAATCCATAATGAATTAATTAATTATTTTCAAGAAGTTGGTGAGACTAAATTCGAATTTTAATTCACAATTTTAGTTCAAGGACAAATTAAAATTGGAATATTCTTGTTGCCACATTTCAACAATATACAATGCTCGTTTACCTAATATCAAAGCATTTAGATGATTTCTTGTAGAGAATGGGAAATAAAATGTCAAATTCATGATCTTATTCAAAAGGGACACATTCTATCATGATCCTCGCCTCGTGGGAACTCAATTTTATTGGTGCAGAAAAAGGATGTGACATGGTGACTCAATATTGATTACATAACCCTGAACAAATATGTATCAAGAATTGATATCTAATCCCCTAGATCTTTATGATTAGATTAAGGGTATGAAGTTCTTCACTAGGATTGATCTGAAGTCAAGCTACCACTAGGTCTAGATTGAATGAAATGATGTATGGAAGATCACTTTCGAGTCTAAAGAAGGCATTTTTAAGTGGTTAGTTATGCCTTTTGGCTTGATCAACTCTCCAATAAAATTCCACTAACCTTCGTGAGGATGATGAATGATATGTTGTATCCATTGACAAAGTCTTTTGTGATCATATATTTGGATGACATCCTCATATTCAACAAATCATTCAACAGATCGTGAGCACCCTAAGGAAACATACATTATATGACAATTTGGGGAAATGTTCATTTGTAGGAAAATAATTCAATATTTGCGATACATTGTGGGTGAAGATGGGGTGCATGTAGACCCAACCAAGTCCAAGTCATTTAAAGTTGGATAACCTTAGTGACTCTGATAGAGCTATAAATCTCCATGGGCCATTCCAATTTCTATTGTATGTTTATTTTTGGGTTCTCCAATAACTCCTAACCCTTAATTTGAGTGACCGAGGGTGGAGATAAATCCAAATTTTCTTCAATTGAGTCACAACAAAAAAACATTTATGGATTTTAAATGCTCTCTCTATTGCAAACTATTTCTTACTCTACTAGACCCGCAACAACCATTTGAGGTCGAGATAAATTCCTTTGACTATTGTATAGGTGAAATTCTCAGTTAGCAGTGACATCCACTAGCCTATCATAGTGAGACATTGAATCTGATACTATTTGCATGTATCCCACTTATGATAAGGAGATGTACTCCATTGTGTAGGAATGCTAAAAATGGAAGCATTATATTGATGGGAGGGAAAAAAATCATCTACATTAATCACAAGCCCACACAATTCACAAGGAAAGTTATAAAAAGACTACCATCATAAATGGTCCATATAATTGTATCAATTCCACTTGAATATTAAGTACAAGAAGGATAGCACCAACCTTGTTGTAGACTACCTTGGATGGCTACCATTTGTGGTGCTAAAAATAGTAGTTCTTAACTCTTGTGGGTCGATACCTCTAGGTGGCCTCAATTATTTGTTGTGACCTTCATTTTTCTACTACCTATTAGACACTAGGCACATGTAAACAAGTTATGAAATTTTACCTCCATGATGTAATTTTGTGCTATCTACATCATCTTTGTTTTCCTTCAACTTGTAATTCATAAGTATTTCTATTGGGCGAAAATACAATAGCACATTGATAAGTATATTAGATGATGCACTGCCCATGCCTTTGCTAAATCTACAATTAATAAGAAAGGGTCATATATTCTTCTACCTACCCTAAATAAGAACTAGGTGTTAGTATCCATGAAATACATGTCAATTTTTCCCTCAAACAATCATGGTAATTATTGAGCCTTTGTCGTTGTTGATTAGTTCTTTGAGATGGCCATTTTGGCACCATGCAAGAAAAGTATCACAAGATAAGTCATTGTTAAGATCTTATTTGAGCATGTTTGTGTTCATATTGGGATACCTTAGATCATTATTTTAGATGGGTACAATAACTACCCTAGTACCTTATGCTCCATAATTTGGTCTTTGATTCATTCCAAGATAAGCAATTCAACTACCTTCCACCCCTAAACAAATGGGAAAATTGACCAAGATGATTGTGTGTATATGCTACACATATACTACTCTAAGCATCCATGTACTTCAAATGAGATCCTCCCATATGTTTAATATAGCTACAACAAATCCCTCCATTTCTATATTTTCCATAGATTGTTTCGAGTGTGCTTGCGGTTCCAACCATTGGTCCCCAAAATTTCATATACATGGGAAGATGATGCTAGCCTAAGCTGACTTTACCCACATTATGCATATAAAATTCATAACCTATTATGTCCCAGGAATTTTAATTTCCTTGCCTAGTCAAACCTTCACAAATTGAGGCTTTAGGCTTCTTCATTAAACCTCATGCGGAAACGTTTCATGTGATTAACCAAAAGTCTAAAATTTAATAACTCTTTAATCAGAACCTTATACACCCTCATAAAATTTGGTTAACTATATTACCCACACTTATTAACCAACCCACACTCTTTAACTTTTGTTATATTCAAACTTAACCCATAAAACCTTTACACCCCTTTATTTCTATTATAATTTTCATATAATAGAAATAATCCACAAAGCACACGTAAACCTTACCTTTCCGCCAATCCACGACCTTGGCACATTTATCGATACTAACTTTATAACGTTCAACCTCTACCGTTGATTTCACTCCATCAGATCAACGACTGTCGCGTGATCTCCATTCATCCTCCGGAACTCAAATAATTTTAACCCGCATTGATAAACACATCAGGTCCGCTCAGTGTGTTAACCTGCGTGCACTCTTCCGCGTGATTACCATTCGATCCATCAACCAATGGATGGTCCTGATCACCAGATCTCAACAAGATTTAACCCCGCTATATAAACTCTCATTGGGTCCGATTTCCAAATTAAACCCCGTGCTTGTCTGCACGCGATATGCATCCAATCATCCTTTCAACGAACGGTCCGATCACCTCTGGAATTCAACTGGATTAAATTATGGTTCATAACTTCATCGGGTCCATTTTTCAATTATCACTTACAATTTTTAGGTCGCGCGAAAACAACTTTGGCCTATGAAAACCGCTTTGTCCTTCTGCCAACATGTTGGATTGTAGGGACCTGACCCAGTTTCAGAAGTGATTTAGCCAAAAAAATCTTGGTACTACTGGCCCTTTTGGCAACATTCCGCGGAGCGTAGACTGAGGTCTCACTCGAAGTTGTATGGGAGGGTGTTAGAACTAGGTTTCCACACCCTAGAGATGTCTGATGATTTTAGGTGGTCGACAGTTTAACCCTGCGCGCACGTCGCTACACACACCTATCTTAACCTCGTAGCCTGCGATGCTGCCTTCACGTAGCCCTTCCCGGGGCCCAAATAGTGTTATTACCTAAATCCTTGTTATTAACCTGATATTAGTTTCTCAATTTAGCTTATCTATATGTGTCTAGTTATACTTAACAATGTTCAACATTCATATAAGTGCGCACAATAAATAAAACAATATAATTGCATATGGTATCAAACAGGAAATAACCCAAGAACAAATACATAATATTTGGAATCAAACTTCTCTTTATTATTCTTCTTCCTTGGTTACATACTCGACTTTGCCATGTGCACTCAGCTGCAGGGGTCCACGCACTTAGCTGCGGACTCTACTAGGCCTCTGCGCACTCAACTGCAGAGCCTATTCCTATTACTACTACCCAAAGCACTTAGACCCTTACTCTATGCTCGCTATCTTCTAGACTCCATTCGTTAGCTTCTTACTACTTTACAACTTAGAACCTCGCTCTATTTATACAATCCCATGGTCCGCGGACCATGGGTAGGCCGACACTACATTCAAAACTTAGGGCAGACAACCCTATGAATTTGACATACAACTTGTGCTCTGCCCCCGCAATTCGCGGAGTCTTTACAATAATAGTACTCAAAACTTGGGCTTTGAGCCCCAAAACATGCCGTGGGGGGATTCCATGCCCAACAAGCCCCCAACACAAACATCTTGACTCGTCCTCGAGTCACTCTATCGGCGCGACGATCTTGGCGCAGAGTCCCTCCAACAGGTCCTGAACGGTTTGTATGTTGGCAGTGCACTGAGCTGCTGCCTGCTAAACCTGTTGCATTCTTTCTTCTAAACCCTTTGTTTTCAATGTGATGCACTGCATCTGTGCATGCATACCTTTAATCTGTGCAAGCTTTCCTTCAATATCCACCATGATTGTGAAGGCTTCATCAATCCATGGCTAAACGCATGCTTTTAGAACTGCTTCCTTGTGGCGTGCCATATCCACCTGCTCTTTTAATGCCTTGGCTTGCTGCATCCTTACAAGCCGCTGAGTAAGGACTACTGTCTGTGCAGTCCCTCTGATGTTGTCATATTGTTGCTAGAGTTTGCATGCCTCGGTCTCTGGCCGCTGGATGTTGGGGTCCTTCTGCAACATAGTGAGGACCTTAAGCACCTACTCCAACATGTTGGTACAGTCGTGGGCTACACCTCCAATCTCTTCCAGCCCTACTGCAATAGCGCTGGTGGGATGCTCTCTAACCTCTGGAGGAGTGGAAGGCTGCGCCTTCAACTATAGCTCAGCAATATGGAGATTCAGCTCTAGCGGCAATCTTGTTGTTTCCTCTCGTCCGTTGCGGACTCCACTTGCCAAATAGTGGATCCGCACTTCTATCGGTAGGTCCATTACAATGGACAAATCTGGGATGCACTAGCAAGCGTCATCAACTGTCTGCATGAACTATCGGTTCTGCGACACCAACTCGTCGCGCTGCAAGCTAAGCTGTTCTATATTAATCTTCTACTTGCTCAGAACTTGGATTGTGCGGCTCTCTTTGGCATAGAGTTCTACTGTTATCCCATCTTGCAGCTGATAAAGTGTGTTATGGGGGAGGGTGACCAAATTAAGGCCAATGTCTTTCATTGTATTGAGCGTCACCCGATCCATCGTGTTCTTCGAGATTAGAACTCCATCTAGTAATACTATCGTATTTTTCATCTTCACGCATAGCATCTGTTTTGCTGCTGTCATGTCTGTTGTGACATGGGTAGATAAGGTACCTTCCTGCGGGGGCGCACCTGTAGCTCCTGCAGTTGCACCCTTAGGGCCCCCAACATAGCCTACTGGTTCGTCATAAATTCTTGGAGTGCTTCACCGGTGACATCGCGAACTATCTTGCTGATGTCATGGAGATCACCTTCAGTTAACGTGATCAGGTTGATGGCTAACTTCGAGACCTTGGCCTTCTTTTGTGGACTCGATCTTTCTGCGATGCGCGGCTGTTTGAGCTGTGTAAAGGCGGTCCCTGGGTCCACGCTCTCTTCTATAAGTTCTGTGTCCTCTGCCCCTTGTCCTGCGGACACTGCTTGGCCCTCCTCTACCTACACTGTTGTGGCCTCTGCTGTCTGCGCTACTGCTGCTGCTTCTATGGCATTCTTCTGCTCCATGGCCGCCTATGCCACTTCGTGGACTGCCCTTACCTTGGCTTCCGCTTTTTCATTCCGCCTTCTCTCGGCCAGTTGGGTGACGCGCATCTTGGCATTATCCTTCCTTTTCTATGCTGTCGTCTTCTCCAACTCCGCTAAATCCGGGGTGTGCCACTCAGGAGGCCATGTTTATAACACCGTAAAGATCGTGTCGTCAGTGGCTATGAATGGGAGCTTTGTCCACTACTGCACTGGATCCTTTCGTGTCCTGATGTAGATGTTGTGCATGTCCAATTTGAAGTCTGCAAAACTTTGCAGACTGTTGTGCATCGTGGGGGACATGTGCAGCCTCCTATTAATCCACATTCAGATGCTCGCCTCCATGAGCACCCAGAAAATCTTGGTATTGTGAATCCGTTTCGCATCCTTGGTGGCCCAGAGCGAAGCGTACTTCGCGGCCTCTGGTAGGTCTTAGTCAATGCTCGGGAACTGACTATCCTTCGGCAGCTCCCCCACTACCAGCAAGATGGATAAGAGAAACCATGCATAGTGGAAAGTCTTACCCTGCTCCTGGGCCTCACGACAGTTAAGCAAAAACTCCTCGCAGAGGAACTTGGCCCAGTTGAACTGGACCCCCTCCGCACACTGTTTGGCCAACGCAACCACCGGCGCTGATACTTCATCGGCGCAACATTTTCTCATTGCTTTACCAGCCAGGAGTTGGGTGGCTATGCGCACCCCTTCGTCCTTGATATTGGTGATAGCGTAACCCCTCATTTTCTCTTTGATCTTATACTTTGCCTTCATGGCCTGTGCGAGAGCCAAATCGCTGCTTTTCCCAGCTATCGTCATAGGGTCCTTTCCCTTACAGGGAAGCCGAAAATTTGGTGGATGAGATCTGCCGTGATGGGAATAGGCTCCTCCAGCCATAAGTACCCATCATGCACCAGGCAGAGCAACTACCTACTGACAAAAATGGTGATGGGCGTGTGGTGGAAATGTGGTATCCATAGCAGATGAAGCACCCCAGCCTTTTCTACACCGCGCAACCATTTTCATAGCTCTAACATTATTTTCGGCCCCTTCGTATTTTGTTTCATCAGGTTCACTGTTTCTAAGTGCGGGAACTTCTCGCTATCTGCGAGGTCCTAGTCCTCAAATTTCATGGTGGGCACATGACCTAGGTGCGAGTCGTCAAAGAGAATTCCATTGGGGAGTAGTGGGGTCTGGAGTGCACTCTTCGTTGCATCTAGATCCTTCAGTATTTTGGTTTTCCCCTTTCACGGAGGGACATACGCGGGAAATTTTGCTACAGAGCGCAGTGGTTGGATGTCTTCCTCCATGTCTTCTTCTTCTTCTGCAGCGGAAATTAGGGCCTGCAGGTATTCTTCCTCCTCGTCTATCTCAATTGTAACTGCCTTACCTTTTTCCTCCATTGATAACTTGCTGTGCCGTGGATTCCTCGAGGATATACGTACTAGTCCCATTGTCTGCTTATCCTTCTTCGGCTGTGGTGTTCGTAGTGATTTGGGGATCTCCGTGACCATCCCAGTGCCCTTAGGAACATCTTGCACCATGGGGGTCTGCACGGCTTCACTGGCAGTTCCTTCCTCAATGCCCAACCCATCCTTAGTGGTCGTCATCATTTCTACACTGTTTGCTGTCTTTCACTAACTTAGGGGCTCTATTCTCGCTCGGCTCTCAACACTCTGTGCTCTGCTCAACTGCTCAATTCTCAAATGACCAAGTGTTGTCTGCTGGCTAGCCCTTGGAGTTTTATAGCGACTTTTGAATTCAAATTCGACCGTTTCCCCCAATTTCAGGCAATCAATGCTCTCTTGGCAGCAAATTTTCTTGAATCTTGCCATAAATTGCAACTTAAATGCCCACCGCCCACTCCATTTGGCCTCAAATCGGACATCCCATCATGAACAGTGACACCATAGTCATTTCCCAGCCACCCAGCGCGGTAGTGCAACCCTTCATGCGTGGTCGAAAACCTTGCAACATTCTTCTCCTGCGTGCACTTCCCAGAGCGTGCAGCTCCCCGGCAGAATAATTTATAGTCCCACACTCCCTTTAAACTGCCTAGAGCGCTAAAACTGTGCTTCCTACGGCTAGTCAGGTGGTCACACCACCTTTGCGGGCCTCCATCCTGTTCTCCAGCATAGTACATGAAAATCCTCATCTGTCATTGTGGCGATTAGCACCGCGTGCTCTACTATTTGCAATACGCTTCCCTTGTTACTGCGTTTGGTGATATGCGGTTTTAGCCATGGCAACAAACTAACTAATTCTCGACGATAGTCCTCTAAATCATTAGAATGATTATACACACCTTTCCTGGCTATCCTTGGTCTGTTAACGAGAAATGCTCCCTTTATTTCGTTTTCCAGCCTCTTGACCTCTGCGTCCATTAAAACGCCTTTCTTCCTTAGCTGTACCAAGTCCTTTTCAAGCTTGCGAAGTCTAAATTTTCCCTGTCGGCTTGCTTCCTGAAGTCTTCTATGTTCTGCTTCACGTAGCTGTGTGATTTCTTTGTCCTAGGCTTCGTGCACTGTCGGATCTATGGGTGCTGTTACATGCGGACTCAGTTTCGCATGCTCCTTAGAGGTCGCAGTCCCTGCTTCATACCGCAGCTTTAGGATTGCTTGCTCCTTAGAGGTCATAGTCCCTACTTCATACCGCAGCTTTGGGATTACTCTCGTGGTCTGGATTTTGTACATGGTCCTATAGGCCCATTGAACCGCTGGTATGTGCAGGTCCCAGTCAGTGCATTTTACATGGTGGACCTTGTTCAACACCTTGCACACCTTGTCAAAGGCTTCCCTGCTGGTAGTTCTTGGTGTGCTTCGTCTTCACTGCTTCTGCGTTGTGTTCCTGCTTTCTATTAGGAAAGCGGTGTGCATTGGTGCGGGTTGTGTACCATACACCTGTATCCATCTAGAAAGGTGGGCACAAAAGCTATTTCTCCCCTCAAAACTGGCTCTCATCCATAGTTGAGGTCTTCCAAATTGTGTAAGCATCACCTTTCTATAGTCACGCCAATCCCTAAAACTCTGCTGGTGCGTACCCCACCACCTTGCGGGCGTAGTGCATAGTGCCCATTTCAGAGCATCGAACCGCTGTTGTTCTGGTACTTCGCTTTCAAATTTGTTAAGGAATTCCTCCACCGATGTCAATCTGTCATACATGGGTAGATCCCTCGCTTTTGTTGCTACGCAGCGTAATGACCTTATCATCATGTTGCAATTTAGCATGGTTACCTTGTGTAACCAGTTCTGCGATCGTTCTACTTCCTCGTTTGAATCCGAAGTGCAGGAGCTGTTGCGCTCCCACGAAATCCTATCATCTGCTGTCGGATTCACCCAATCCTGCTCTTGTGCAGTTATCTTGTAAATACAATCGAGATTGTCATCACTATCATCGTCGTGCACCAGTTCTGTATATCATGCTCCTTCGGCAGGATCTAGTGGTACTACTACGTGTAGTGACTTTTTCTCAAAAATCATTTTCCATTTTTCAGGTTTATGACTCCATTCATATCAGTGGTCCAGTCTATGCCCAGTAGCACGGGATAGGGATTGCTATTTTTGATAATCTCTGTCACTTCGAAATCCGCCAGTGCACTCATGCCTTCAATATCGACCGTTACTCCTTGCAGTCTCCCCATGGGTATGATCTTCTGTTGGTTCACCATTTTTAATTGAATAGGAGACCACTACAACGTGGGCCTGCCCATGCGCTCCCATGTTTGTTTTGGCAGTACATTTGCGTCTGAGCCTAGATCTAGAATTACTTGATCCATTTCATATTCCCCGATTTGCACAGTCAACCTCATTTCCCTTCCTGTTTGCGATGTATGTTTCCCAAGATTCCGTACTATGCGTGGCTCTCCTGATCCAGCACACCTAGTGATAAGTTCCTGCAGTCCTTTCACAACCCTGCTGTCGTGCAACAGCTTTATACATGTCTCTAGAAAGGTAGTGAGCATTGAAGGATCCATGTTCGGTTCTAGTGGATCCTTACTACCTAAAGTGGAGGCCTCCATGAAGCTCTTCTTAGCTTCCATGAATGTCTCCTTCACGCATTTCAAATCAAATTCAGGTTCCTTTGTAGGAGACTTGAGGACCCACCTGCTTTCTTTCGGTTGCTTACCTTTATCATCCCTAGTCGTGATACCGCTTCTGAGCACTATGTTTACATTTGGGTCTTCTTCACGCGGTTTAGACCTCATCATTTGCAGATTCTGAGTCGGGGGAGGCTAGAGTACCCCCTTTTCACTCAGCCTCACTACCAGTGTACGGAAGTCTTCTGCCTCATGATCAAACTGAGTACAGTACAAACATGATGTTCTCGTCGGATTCGTACAATCATGACAATAATGCCCTGGCCCTCCGCAATTGTAACAAAGTAGCTGTCTGCGATCCCTTCCTGATCCCATTCCACCTTGACCCTATCCGCGCCCCTGAAATCCAGAGCGCGCCATGCCTACATTTCGGTCGAGAGCTCACGATTCGGGCTGTTCTCTATAGGTAGGAGTCAGATCCATCATTAGTTCGTAGCTTCTGCAGGTGCGCTCATCATGGCCTACCGACCTATAGAAATTACAAAACAATTGCTGGGATGTTTGCGTATACTTCTGCAATAGATGAAAATTATCCGTAGTGTGTTTCCCTCCTATCTGATAGATCCCGCACGATAATGCAGGTGCTACGCTCGGTCCTGCTTGCGCCTTAGGTATTAATGACATTGGCCCTCCTCCCGCCAAGTAATTCGCGAAAACTTGACAGTGGTCCTTGTCATGCCCATGACCTTTTCATTTTATCAACCATACCTCCTCACGCGCCTCTTGCCGAGGTGTCCTGTCTTGTTTCAAACTTTGCATTTCCAGACACAAATTTTGCAGTTGCGCGTGGATTGTTGGAATCCTAGACTAGGATCTTGTATAGGGGTCTCATGCAATATCATTGCCATCTCCAAAGCTTCGACCTGGGTGGAAAGCTTTTGTTGTGACAACGTCATCCTTAAATGTAGTGTTAGCGACACTAAAAATCATGTGCGGTGTTGTCCATCCATCAAGGTCATGTTGGCTTCGCAAATCATACTCTTTAGACTCTGGTCCCGATCCCAAGGGGTCTGGCCTGGGAGAATCGTGATCTCCTTAAACTCGATAATTGATTGTGTCTCCGACTTTGGCCTGCTAAATTCCTTGTTCAACGTGGCTTGGATTTCTGCGATTCCCACGTTTGGATGGTCATTAGAATGCTTAATGTACCATGTTAGTGTGCAATCTTGCAATGCGCTTACCAGTGCAGCCTTCTTTATATTGTCATCCATGACTCCTTGTGCTTCCCATACTACCCTTACCACGAACTAAAATTGGTCCAGATCTTCATTCCATACTCCTCTGAATACTAACAGTTTGATCGCGCTCGCCATACCAAACTGGGGTGGTGGTGGAGGTGGGGTGGGTGGGGATGGAGGTGAAGATGGTGAGACTGGTGGCAATGTAGGTGGAGGTGGTAAGCGCGAAATTCGCTGCCTTATCAAACTAACCGCGCTTCTCGAAGAAAATTTTGCGAGCTCTTCCTCGCTTTCCTGCGAGGGTGAAATCAAAGGACTAGTCTCTAATTCTTTGCTTCCTTTGTTTCTATACATATTCCCACTTTGCGTAGTCACAAACATTAATTTATTCGCATAACCCGCTTTTCGCACAGTAGCATTTTAATCAAGGTATTCAAAGATTTAATGTACTTACCTCGTGGTCCTTTGAGGAAGCATCATTCTGCCTCGCTATAGCTGACTGATGTGTCTATTGTGAACTTGGTGATGAACCCTCCTATAATCCAATCGAGCCAGTGGTCCATAGTGCGCACGATCTTATCTTCCGATGCTTCTAGTCTACCCACCAATTCTGGAGTCCACACGATCGGTTTGTCAAGCCTACACTCCCTTGACTGTATGCTAGCTTCGCGATCCACTCATACAACACAGATGGGAAGAATGCAAAGAAAATCTCGTGGATTTTCGTTTACACGTAGCTCTCTAACCACTGTTCCTTTGATACTCAAGGATTCCTGTTTTCCTGTGTTGTAAACACGTGTATTTTTCTGTCTAAACACTTTTCAATTTCTTTCTTTGTCGGATTCCAGTGGCACGACATTAGACATCCCTTATGCAGATCCCAGTCCCGACAATACAACCATTTGTTGGCTTGTAGGGGCTTGACCCAGGTTCAGAGGTGATTTAGCCAAACAAATCCCGGTACTACTGGCCCTTTCGGCAAAAGTCCGCAGAGCGTGGACTAAGTTCTCACCCGAAGTAGTATGGGAGGGTGCTAGAACTAGGTTTCCGCACCCTAGAGATGTATGATGATTTTAGGTGGTCCGCAGTTTAACCCTGCGCGCACGTCACTACGCGCACCTATCTGTACCTCGCAGCCTACGATGCTGCCTTCGTGCAGCCCTTCCCGGGGCCCGAATAGTGTTATTACCCAAATCCTTGTTATTAACCTGATATTAGTTGTTCAATTTAGCTTATCTGTATGTGTCTAGTTATACTTAACAGTGTTCAACATTCATATGAGTGTGTGTGATAAATAAAACAGTATAATTGCATATGGTATTAAACATGAAATAACCCAAGAACAAATACACAAGATTTGGAATCGAACTTCTCTTTATTATTCTTCTTCCTTGGTTACAGACTCGACTTCACCCTGCGCACTTAGCTGCAGCAATCCACGCACTCAGCTGTAGACTCTACTAGGCCTATGTGCACTCAGCTGCAAAGCCTCTTCCTACTACTACTACCCAAAGCACTTAGACCCGTACTCTATGCTCGCTATCTTCTAGACTCCATTCATTAGCTTCTTACTACTTTACAACTTAGAGCCTCGCTCTATTTATACAATCCCATGGTCTGCAGACCATGGGTAGGCCGATACTACATTCATTAGGGCGGACAACCCTATGACTCTGACATACAATTTGTGCTCTGCAACTGCAATTTGTTGCACACAACTCCTTTGGATGATGCAAACATTGCAAGACATTCAGATCACATGTACTCCACCCATCTCCATTCTATGTGATAATACAAGTGCCATCAGTATTTCAAAGAATCCAGTCATGCATTCCAAGACCAAGCACATACCCATCAATTATCACTTTCTACGTGAACAAGTGCTTGAACAAAAGGTCAAATTGGAGTATGTTCCCTCCAAAGAACAGGTTGTTGATATATTCACCAAACCACTGCCGAGAGAGACATTTGAATATCTCAAATAGAAGCTGGGAGTTGTTGATGCATCATCCTGCTGTTAAATCCTATCTGTTTCAGAGAAAGGTGGTTATACGCGAGTTTCATGAAGCGTAGTCGCGTACATATGCTGGTTTCTATGGATACAGTCGCGTATATGTTGGTTTGAGGAAAAGCAGTGGGCCAGACTCAGGAAGAAAGGGGTCTGATATGGATCAGTGAATTATTTGCTCTGCTTGATGATGGTTACATGTGGAAATATGTTGGCTCTCATAAGTTGTTGATAACTTGATGTATATCTGATTGATAATGATGCCTTGATAACTCTTCTATTATATGAAATGATCAGATCTGACAGTGATCATTTGGCACAGGTTCAGGGGGAGCATATGATTCTAATAATGCATTGTGGTCATTATCTTAGAAGATCTTGGTACAAATTCACACAGTTGTTTTTTATTCATGTGGAACAGGTTCAGGGGGAGAACATGGTTGCTGGTCTGGATGCTAATTGACAGATGCTGCTAATGATAGTTGTTGATGACTACCATGGTTTTGATATTTGGTCTCTGTTATATATGTAATGTATATATTTTAATGAAAAGGTCATGAAACGACATAATTTGTTACCCACTATGCATGGGATGGATGATGTAATGTTTCTTGTTTTGACATATATGAGTCAAACTTGGTATATCCCCACTTGGTTGGGAGATGGATGTATGTATGAGTCATTGGTGATAGGAAGGTCATTTATGATGTATGTATAGATTCACATTCTTCTTTTAGAACATATTTTTGCAGACCTTGCTTATATTCAGGGGGAGCATGGACTCGATCATGGAGCTCAATCAGCATATCAGAGAATTCAGCATGTACTCAGGGGGAGCATAACCCTTTGTTCTTGATGACAAAGGGGGAGAGTGACTTGGGGTTTCCATCAAGTCCAAAGGGGGAGATTGTTGGCATTATGACTTAGGTGTTGTCCTTGACGGAAACTCACTCAGATGACAGATCACATTTCAATAGATTAACAACATAAAGTTCAAATCAGAATGAAGAAAGAGAGGTATACGCAGGTTCACCATTGTCCAAGCCACGTATACATGCGGGTTCACTATATACAAGTCGTGTATACGTACACACGTGCTTTCACAGAATTCAAGGCACGTATATCTTGGAAAATTAATTTTTGGTCCAAGGTATTTGGTTCATGGTATTTTGATCCATGGTATTGGTCCAAGGTATCTAGTCTGAGGTATTGACCCCAGGTATTGGTCCTAAGTGGTTTTGGTCCATGGTATTGAGTAAGGCCTAAGACTATAAAAGGAAGGGAAGATCATTAGGCCAAGGCACTCAAGTATTGAATATCTAATGAAGAGCAAGATCTAGTATACAGGTTATTGGGTTATGGTGCATAGCTGGATCTGAACTAAGGATGAACCTTAGCACTTGATGAAGGATAATATCTAATGATGGGTCAAGATCTTAAGGCTTGAAGTATCTTTATGTGGTTTGATCTGTTATCTGAATAACTAGCACATGTTGTAGTTTGTAAATATGATGATCTGGGTATAACTGAAGTCTAGAATTGTTGTAATGTTTAAATCATCATTCACAGATCTGTACGCAGGTTCACTTTAGAAAATATGCATATACACGTTGGTTCTGCATATCAAAACATCGTATACATCTTAAATTTGATTTGTAGATCTGTACGTAGGTTCACCTTGAGAAAAGAGCGTATGCATGTAGGTTTGACACATGGAAGTAGCGTATACCTCATAAAATATGTTTTAGCTGCTTCTATTTGCTGTTGCAGTGTTCTGGGTTCTGGCTTGGGTTCTGGTTATTGTATTCTGGTTACAGCATTATGAAAGATCAGATTGAAGGGTTGTCAAAGTGATTGATTGATTCAGTTGTGGTTGGTGCAAAGGAGATTGGTTGATGCAGATATATTTGATGATTGAATGATGTTATTGATGGATCCAGTTTGAAAATTTATGAAACATGGTCCCTGGAAGAAAAGAGAAGGTTGTAGCCTTCTTTAGGCCAACACCTACGTACTAGTAAACATATAAGCTTGTACAAGAGCTAGGGGGTTGTAGCTCCCTTCCAGGAGAAGCTGGAGAATGAGAGAAGGTTGTAGCCTTCTGCAGGTAGAAGCCTACATACTGGTATAAGATTGCACCAGTACAAAAATTGTAAAAAGAATTTTCTTATTAAAAATAAGATAGAGACGATTGCAGCAGGTGGTTTTCACCCACATTGGGTTTCCACCTTATATCTTGTGTTCATGTGTGTGATTTTCTGTTCTGTTTTTACTGCACCTGGTTACTGTTTATATGGTTCTGATGCACTGATTAAAGATCAACATATGATGAATTAACTGAATCATAAGTTTGCAGGATATACGCTAGTTGCCTTAAACACAGTTGCGTATACACACGAGTTCCATTAACTGAAGTAGCATATATGAATCTAATTATGGAAATGAAAAATTATTGACTTGCTAATATTGATTCACCCCACCCCCTCTCAGTATTATTTCCAACAAGGAGCTCTATGGAGGAGAAGGCGTGGACGACATATCAACTGTTAATGGACACCAAACATTAATTTTTCTAGAGTAAGATAGAACAATTTCAAGTTGAAGTTTGAACTGAATTAACAACCATGGACATTAGGGTGGTTGAGCTTGAGGAAAAATCTAACAGTGGCATAAATGTCACTATGGAAGCGGTTGGGACTAATGACGAACTAGTGAAGAAAGATTCCAGAAGCGCTTGGGATGCAAGAACAACAAGATAAGGAGGGCAAACCAAGTTGCATAGGGATGCTATGAACCAAGACCATTCTATGATAGATAAATTAATATATTCTCAAACCCTTTTATGTTATGTAGATACATTTTTATATTATGAGTTTTTTGTAGAGAATATAACATGCACTTATTTAGGATAGTTGGTAAAAATTGACATAAGCATAGAATTTCTATATTTTGGACCTTTGAATGTAATACAATTTGGGAACATGAAGAATTATGTAAGGGTTATGGCCTAAAAATCAAATTTTCTTTCTAACATCAATTATTATTTGTTTCTTAAAAAAAACAATTATTGGCGGGAGAGGCATTTTACTACCTAGTATGGGGGAGACATTGACATGTAATGTAAGTATGTCAACATTTTTTTATCATATTTCCAGGCGAGTTAAAATTATAATATTCTTAGTACAATATTTTATAATTAACAAGTGTCTTATGGTTATTCTAATTTAACATACATAACATTTATTATAATATATAATTTATAACCACAGGTTAGGGTTAAAACACTATAACTTTGACTTAAAGCATTGATGATGTAGACATAATACTATATTTCTTAATATATTATTTTATAATTTATAGCTTTTGTTAATAGAATTTAATACACATGATATTTTTTAATATGATTTATATCCATTGGTCAAGGTTAAATCACCATAAATTAGGTTTAAAGCACCATACATGGAATAATATATTTCTTAATATAATATTTTATAATTTACAACTATCACAATTAATCTCATTCAATATATAAAATGTTTATTATGATATAATTTACACTTATAAATTAGGGTTAAAGCACTATAAATTAGGTTTAAAGCATCAATATGGGTCATACGTGGAGTCAAGCTCGAAAGAATTGCATAGACAAAATTTCAGTAGCAATCAACCATTTTTTTATTCACCATGTTTTTACTCACCTTTTAAAATTCTTCTCCCAAATCTTTAGGCGTCTTTGGCACAGGATTTAGTGTTCAGTTTTGGGCATATTGATCTGGGAAATCTTTGTGAGTGTTTTCAAACAAAAATCCTCATCATACATGACCTTTTACTAACACTTACATTTGCTTGTGAAATCATGAGAAATCTATATTCTAAAAAAATTAGGAAACCATCAACATGAAACAAGAAGCAATAATCACGAACAACCATAAATACATGATATGGTAACGAAGTTCGCCTAGTGTGGGTTATGTCTCCGGGACTAGGGTCGAGAGTGGGGAGGTTGCTTTATTAGTTGCTGCAAGATGATGATGAGTACATGATTTGTTCTTTTTCAATACAAGGAAGAACTCCCTTAACTAGAGTGACATGTCTCTCCACGAGACATTCTTCTATAAGAAGTCTCATTCATATAAGCTCCCCTTCAACATGACAAAATATCAAACTCTCACATGAAGTGGCATACAAGGAACCTCCAAAAAAATGGAAAACAAGGATCTCAACAACAAATCATCATCTCAGAAAAATCAAAAGAAGACATGGCATCAATGCATCTTATACCTCCACTTCTGGGGAAGTCATGAAAATGCACAACTCTATTGAAGAAATGGATAACAGAGTTGAATTCGTAGCAAAAAATCATGAAATGTGATTGTAAACTCGACCCATTTCTGACTCGGTCAAATTTGGGTTCCCCGGGAATCTCAAAGATTCCCCAAATATTTTGTTCTGTGGGTTGAATGAAATTCAAATACTCGGATGAAGAAATTGATCACACCATTACATCCCTTGTGAAAAATTGAGAAAAACAAGTATAAATTGGGCCTGGTTCTGAAACTGTCAATTTTGGGCCTCTAGGGAATCTTTCAGATTCCATGTAGATGCTTGCGTCAAGGTTCCAACACCATCAGATTCCTGGTGAAATTTTGATCAATCCGAGTATAAACTTTTCATATTTTTACCACTGTAAAAAATCAGCGCCAAGGAATCTAAAAGATTCCTCCAATATTATTTTGCTCAGGGTTCCACTGCATCATGGCTCCACTGTCCAGTCATGGTTCCATCTTGTCAAAGTTCCCCCTATGGCTCTCACAATGGTTCATCTGGCTCAATCATGGTTCCTCTCAGGCCTTTGTTCTTGACTCCATCGAGTCCCCCCCACATGATCGGAGTAGGCATATGTACTAAATCATCGACAAAGTTTACCATGTGTTGCCCACTTGGTGGCTTGGTTGGCATGTAGATTATTAGGTTGTTGGGCACTAGCAGGTCACCTATTTGATTCATGCACCAATCATTTTAATACCCAAAAAAACATTCCCCACTTAATCAATGTTTGTTATACTCGAATGTTGTTTGAAACTTCATTGTACGCCATTTCACATTAATCGTTGCTAATATAAAACTTGTTTTTTTCCAAGGAAAAAGGCGTAATTTTATAATGAAAACAAAATTACATGTTGCAATGACTAAGAGCCGCATCATCAAGTCAAAGACTAATGATAAACAGAAACAAGAAGAAAAAACAAGATAATATACATGATGGGAAAAAGCTAGGCTTTTCTCCCCTTCTTTTTCTCAACCCTTCGCCATTCCCCTTGGGATGGCACCGAAGAGACAAGTGCAAGTTGATTCCCTACATCCAATTTGGAATTGTCCTTTTCAGAGTTTGAATTATCGGATGAGTGAATATGCTTATTCCCACTGATTTCCCCATGATCGGGGATCAAGTTTGCTTGCACCTGGTGATTCTGAAAATCTATTGGGTCTTGTGGGGTTCCCCCTTGTGATTCAGGTTCCATTAGAGTCTGGTTATTTCCCTTTGGTGAAGGTTCATCCACTGCTTCGTCATCCTCCTCTTCGGGTTCCGGTGGGGGATATTTCTATCCTTTGGGTTGTTCCTCAGAATTCTTCTTTCTTCAAGTGTCTTTTTTATATTTTCGACACAAATTGTGTAGGTGCCCTATTTGCATACAATTCCTACACCTGAAAGCTATGTTCTCATAATCTAAAATCTGTGTCTAAATCCACTTGTTGTGGATTAGGAAAACCCTTTCCTCTATTCTTTGGGAATCGATGTTAATGAACTGCCCAAAACTATTTCCAATGCCAGCTAAAACCCTATCATCCCAGAAATGAAGGGGGATATTGTGCATTTGAACCCATACCAACATTTTGGAGACCACCATGGTGTTTTCATCAAAATTAGGGAACTAGGGAATAGTGAACAAGCCAGTTGAACCCCAGAACTATGGTCCTTCCTGGAGGATTTTGTCTCTATCTTCAAGAGTTGGGAACTTTAAAATAAAGAATACTTTTGAGCAGAGATGGATATCACATTCTAGTGACCATTTCACTAAAATATAGTGGAAGAGTTTAACTGGTTTAGGCTAGAACCAATTAAAACGACAACTAATTACAAGGGATTCATAAGAGGCATAATGCTCATTTATTTCTGGCATGTCTATGTTTAATTCTGAGGTGTAGTTCAGCTGCTCCACTATATATGGGCTTGGAGCATTTCCTGCCTATTTGGATGGTTTAGAGGCTGTATTGTTTCCTTGAAGAATGTTCTTGAATGATGGTCCCCCATTTGTGTGCTTCTATTTCTATCCTGAGCCTATTAGTGTGCTGCCGCCCAAGTCTGATTTGCACTTTGTTGTAGCCCCACCATGTAATCTCATGTTGAGTGTAATGGTGGAAGCAACAAGGATATAATACTCCTTCAAGCATTGGTGGTACTGTAATGATTTGCCTTCAAAGATGATATTATGTGATTGGGCATGGTATCTGAATTTTTTGAGATGTTTTGCTTCAGATCTATCACTTTGTCTGTGTATTTTACCCAGAGTAAAACTGAAGACCTCGCAGGGGTTTTTAAGAAGATTTGAAAATAAGTTGAACTTACCAGGTTCTAGGATCCCATCACCTCAATGTGGATGCAAGACCCCTTGAGAGCAGAAAGACCAAGTGGCACAAAGAGTTGAGGGGGTCACATCCAGATGAAGAACAGATTTCGGGCCACCATAGTTAGGCTCAGAACCAAACCCAGATCCGGCTGAAGCACGGGAGGGATGAAGCTCGAGCAAAGGCATGGGGATGAAGGCCATTCTAGGGGTCCATCAATGGCTGTAGGAAATGGAGCCCGCCCACCAGATGAGGAAAACCAAGCGCCCCACGTAGTGGTACAACCTCAAAGCCACCGAGGACCCGTAACAATTGCAACTCCAATAATCATGTGACCCTTACGCCTGTACACCTTAGCAACCAAACCACTCCCCATAGCCCACCCTTCTGTAAAAATAGGCTGCCAAATGGGAACTCGGATACAATCCTGCAAAAAACATGTTCAATGTATGCCACATGTGGACAACATTTTCCAAGAACAGAGGGCTCCGCCATCCTCAACATAGTCCATTCCAGCCACACCGCAGCTGCCCACAGTGATTCCCAACTCAACCGCAAAAATAGAGAAAGGGGAACCGGAAAAACCTGCTCCAAGAGGCGGAAAGAAACATCTATGAATCAAAGAGGAGGAGTGTGGGTCTCATGGCGAAGGGAGACTGAGAAGGAAACCCCTTTTGGATTTTCTGCAAGTCCAAAATTCTTTGAAGAAATTGAAACTTTGTGCATCCACCAGAGGCTTGATGCCTCTAATCCTTGTTTATCATTCGCAGCCACCCAGGATAAAAAACTGGTTATCAGACCCAACTCTGCACTTCCCCATAGAGAGCTGCCATTTTTCCCTCCAACACTCCCTGAT
Organism: Pinus tabuliformis; assembly: GCA_031772625.1. NCBI lineage: Eukaryota > Viridiplantae > Streptophyta > Pinopsida > Pinales > Pinaceae > Pinus > Pinus tabuliformis. The sequence continues at coordinate 101,284,889 of CM062810.1, forward strand.
CTTGATAATATAAAACTTTTTATAACCATATAGGTTATATATATGACATACTTTTATACACATTGGTTATATTTTTGTAACCAACATATATACCATTTAACGTTTGACCACATTCACTATACGATTTCATTTATGGAATATGGTTTTTGACCATTTGAATGTTTTATATGACTTTCGATTGAGTTTTAATATTGTTATATCAACCATATAATACATTCAAACTATGTCACAAATTCGTTTACCACCAATGTTTTATATTTGGTTTTTATATGGTTAAAATAACCATATTTTAATATATGTGATTTTTTTGTTTTATTATATTTTGAAATAGTTTTATATTTGACGATTTTTTTTAATACTATTTTTTTCTTTCTTTCAGGGGCAAGGAATCAATGATGGAGTGCTAAGTTTCAATGCTTGATTGGATGCCATGTACGTTGGGGGTCACACCTACTGACTAGGATTCCATGTGGCACACTGTGGGCCCCTCTTTTTCCTTGTCATGTTAAACTTCAAACTACAGTAAGTTGACCATATAGAGTCAAATTTGAGTGTTGTCTGCACCACTGGAATTGTATCAATGAGAGCTACAAATTGGTCTTGGTTTCTCTGCATTTTGAAGACTTTGAATTTTGAGCCTTTCTAGAGCCACTTGGATCATTCCCCCCCACTGAGGATCTTTTGGTCCTCTAAAAGCATGAACACTATCCACAACCTATTGTACTCCCTCATCTACACAACAAGTTCCCTAACATGCCACACTTACTTCTCCTTCACCTTTGTACTTTAAAGTCATAAGTGATGAACCGACACCTGTACTCTATGCAAACCTATAGTACAATATGCAAAACAAATGTCCTCTTACAAAGACAAAACATGACCCAAGCACACCCCATGCTTTCCAAGAGTTTATAGCACACTCTTTGCTCAAGTTTAAATCAAAATGATAACAAAAACCAATACCCCAACTATCAACAAAAGGCCAAAAATATCATCATGTTTCATTCATAAGTGATGGCAAACACTTCACCACGTTTACAAACATTTCTCAATATATGATTTACAAATATGGCCATGCTCAACTGCTTAAAAATGCTACCCATCTCTTAACCAACTAAGTTTATGGGCTCTCCCTGTACCTGCTTATCTTGTTGATCAAATTCATTAATTGGTTCCTTCATAGGTTCTTTTTTTTCCTCCTTCGGTCACTACTCTAGATGGAGCTCCCAACATGTGGCTCTCTGATATCCACTATTGTTGTAATGACTGCAAAAATTCTTCTTCCTCTAGACTTTCCTAACCTTCTTCCTTCCCTGATGTGGAGAAGGGTCCACATCTCTTGTCCTCTTCCTTACCACCATTCTTTTCCAACACTTGGAAACAACATGGTTATACAAGGCACAAAAACTACATGGTTACATGGTTTTCTATGCCACAAGTTTTGTTCACTATTACCAATTTTCTTGCAATCAAAATGAACTTTAAAATACTGAGACATTTATACCTTTCTTTAGCCCTCTCTTCGAAATGATCACTTCCATTTGGAAATGGCTTGCAATCATGAGTACTGGAAGATTATGATGTAGTCTCAACATCCTTCATTGTCTCGGATTTGTCGCATGAAGGTTCTCCTGTCTCTTCCTTTTGACATAGCTCAATCCTGCATATCATGGTAATTCCACCATGTGTATGGGATTCACAATGCCTTTCCCATTAGCTCCTAGGACCTTTCCTTCATATCCCATCTTCTTTATTAATATTGAACCAATGCATGTAGTGTGATTTTCAAAAGCACCCAAATCATCATCATCATGTGAAAATGAAACTGAAGAACTACCAATATTCTTTACCTCAAATGTTGATTCTGAAGTAGTTGATAATGGCTTCGCTAAGACTTTGTTTCAATTCATCTTTTCCAAGGCCTCTTCCATGCATCATAATTGAAGTTGAAAGATTTGCTTCTCCTCTTCTACTTCTTATAGAAGTCTCCTCAATTCAACATTCTCTGCTTGAAGGCTCTGATTGATCTCTTCATTTGAATGATGAGAAGAAAACGAAGAAGAAGAATATTCACCCGAACATGGAGTTGGAGCATCATCCTCTGCTCTCTCTTTCTCTTGTTCCTCTTTTTCCATTTTCTCTTCATAATCTTCATACAATATATATACCATGCTTTCCATCTTGTAGAAGGCCTTGTAGAGATCTTTGTTATCCTCCATTTCCTTCTTGTTGCATGCTCAATTCACAATCCATGGCAAAAATTTCATACTACTTTGATACCACTTGATCTGGGAATTTTTTTGTGAGTGCTTTCAAACAAAAGTCCCCATCACACAAAACCTTTTACTAACACTTATATTTTATTGTAAAATCATGAACAATGCATATTCTAAAAACTTCAACAAACGATCAACATGAAACAAGAAGCAATAATCATGAACAATCATAAACACACGACATGATAATGAAGTTCACCCAGTGTGGGCTACGTCTCCGGGCCAATGGTCGAGAGTATGAATGTTGCTTCATTAGTTGCTACAAGATGATGATGAGTACATGATGTGTTCTTTGCCAATACAAGGAAGAACTCCCTTAACTAGAGTTCCATCTCTCTCCTCGATACTTCCTTATATAATAACTCTCACTCATATAATCTCTCCTTGAGCATGACAAAATATCAAACTCTCACATGAAGTGGCATACAAGAATCCTCCAACAAAGTGGAAAACAAGGATCTCAATAGAAACTCATCATCTTAGCAAAAATCAAAAGAAGATATGCCATCAATGCATCTTACGCCTCCACTTTCGGGGATGGCTTAAAAATGCATAACTCTACTTCAGAAATGGACAACACAGTTGCATTCTTGGCGAAAAATCATGAAATTGGACTATAAACTCAACCTATTTTTGACTTGGTAAAATTTGGGCTCTCTAGGAATCTCAAAGGTTCCCCAAATATCATATTTTGCGATCTGATTCCAATTCATTTGCTCATATGAAGAAACTGATCACACCATTGTGTTCCTTGCGAAAAACTAAGAAAAATGAGTATAAAATTGGTCTAATTTTGAAACTGTCAATTTTAGGCCTCTAGGGAATCTTTCAGATTCCATGCAGATTCTTGCGTCAAGGGTCCAAATTCATAGTTCCTCCCTCAACATTCTGCTTCTGGAAAATTTGTTGCTCAAATTATAAATTCGACAACAAAATGAGACTCCTAGCGAAATTCTAATCAATGTGAGTATAAACTTTGCATATTTCAGCCATTATAAAAAATCAACTCCAAGAATCTAAAAGATTCCTCCAATATTCCTCTACTCAGGGTTCCACTACATCATGTTTCCATCTCATCAAGGTCCCCCCTATTGGCTCTCGGCATGGTTCCTCTAACTCAGTCGTGGTTCCTCCCGGTGCCTCTGTTCAAGACTCTGTCGGGTTCCCCACCCGCATGAATGGAGTAGGCTTATGTATTAAATCATTGATAAAGTTTAACATGTGTTGTCCACCTGGTGGCTTGGATGGCACACATATTATTAATTTGTTCATGTACCAATTATTTTAATACCCAAAACAACGTTCATCGCTTAATCAAAAATTGTAATTGCAGAATGTTGTTTGAACCTCCTTTTTTTTTTCTTCAGTGTGGTTCACAGATACCCGTGGTCACTGGGTAGCTGCTATGTCCACGGATCACCACTAGGGTGGACCCCACCCAAAGGGGGTCACACACCTCGGCCATATTTACTTGACTTGACCCCAAGAGCTTTCAGGAATTGACCCTGTGACCTCCCGATTGGCGAGGCACTGATTTGACCAATTGAGCTAACTCTTGGGGCTGTTGTTTGATACCTCCTATGTCCACCATTTCACATTAACCATTGCTAATATAAAACTTGTTATAACCATATTGATTATATATATGGCATACTTGTATACACTTTGGTTATATTTATATAACCAAAGTATATACCATTTAAATGTTTGACTACATGCACTATACAATTTCATTTATGGAATATGGTTTTTGACCATTTTAATGTTTTATATGACTTTCGATTGGGTTTTAATATGGTTATACCAACTATATAACACATTCAAGCTATGTCACAAATTTGTTGACCATTAATGTTTTATATTTGGTTGTTATACGGTTAAAATAACCATATTTTAATATATGTGATTTCTTTTATGCAGGGGCAAGGAAACCAATGATGGAGTGTTAAGTATGAATTCATGATGGGTTTCCATGTACCCCAGGTTACCCCTGTTGATTGAGATTCCATGTGACACATTGTGGGCCCTTTTTTTTCTTTGTCATGTCAAACTTCGAACTACACTAAGTTGATCGTATAGACTTAGATTTGAGTGTCGTATGCACCACGAGAATCATGCACTTCTCTGCATTTTGAATACTTTGATTTTTGAGCCTTTCTGAAACATATTTGTGGAATGGTTTTTTGGGTTTAATTTGTGTGTGTATAGTTTCACTTTACCCAATGGATCAACTTCATCAATGCATCTAATGGTTAGTTATTTTTTTTGGATCACACGTATATGCTCATAATCAAATTTTGAAACAATGATTACTATGTTAGCATTGAAAGTGATAACTATTAATTCTATAGTGTTGTCTATATATGAATAGTGTTATCAATAGGTCAAGATAATTTAAGGTTAACATTTCTATATTTTTATATGCTTTATAATTTACTTAGTTTTTTTGTCTACTAAAATATCTTTAATTGTTACTGTAAATAAGCTTTTATAATATTATTTTTAGGCTATTAATATTTTCAAAGAGTTTTAAGAGCTATTAAAATTTAAAATATAACTCTTTACCAAAATTTTACCTTTTTTATCATGTTTTTAACTCTCATTTTAAACTATTTTTGGGCATATTTGGAATAGGACTTAAAAAAATTTAGTTTGAAACATATTTGTGGAATGGTTTTTTGGATTTTGTGTGTGTGGGGTTTCACTTTATTGAAAAACAAAATATATTGACTTATCTATAAATACTTACTATTACATGCATCTAGGCTCATAATAAGGTTTTGAATTAATGATTACTATGTTTGCATTCAAAGTGATAAAGTGTTACATGAAGAATGTTCCCAATATGTGAAGGAAATTTAAGATTAAAATTTTTTACATTTTTATAAGCTTTTCTAATTAACTCAATTATGTTAGTTGTTTTGTAATCTGAAAAAATTATAAATTTAAATATAAAATTCAAGAGGGAAAATTATTATTTTTTAAATATTAGTGCAAATAATGTTTATAATATTGTTTTGTTTAGGTTATTAGTGTTTTCAAAGAGCTTAATAAATATTAATAGATCTATTAAAATTTAAAATATACTCTTTACCACGTCATTTTACTTTTACTACATTACTCTATTATATTAAGTTTAGAAATTTTGATATATTACTCTATATAAAAATATGTAAATTTATAATATATTTTATTAACATAAAATATATGAAAATAATAAAATATTTTGATATGAGAGACGGAGTATCACAAGATTTTTTCATTAATTTTATAATCACGACAAAGATAAATAAAAATGTAATAATAATATATAAAATACAAAGGTCACAATGTATAGATATTATACTAGCTTAAATTCATCTTAACTTCCAATCTAACAAGCACCTAGAAGGATCAAATCTCTAGAGGTGAAAACCTTTCATCAGGTTTTTGGATTTCTATCAAACACCTAGAAGGATCAAATCTCCAGAGGTGCAAACCTTTCATCAGGTTTTTGGATTTCTATCAAACACCTAGAAGGATCAAATCTCCAGAGGTGCAAACCTTTCATCAGTTTTTTTTTATCCCTATCAAAACTAAAAAATTTACAATTCAAGAGAGATTTGATCCCAGCACTGATATCAGAACTAAAAAGTTTGCAATTCAAGAAAGATTTGATCCCTCACTTTATAAGAACTAAAATGTTTGCAATTCAAGAGAGATTTGATCCATTAAATGAAATTTACAATTCAAGAGAGATTTGATCCCAGCACTGATATCAGAACTAAAAAGTTTGCAATTCAAGAAAGATTTGATCCCTCACTTTATAAGAACTAAAATGTTTGCAATTCAAGAGAGATTTGATCCATTAAATGAAATTTACAATTCAAGAGAGATTTGATCCCAGCACTGATATCAGAACTAAAAAGTTTGCAATTCAAGAAAGATTTGATCCCTCACTTTATAAGAACTAAAATGTTTGCAATTCAAGAGAGATTTGATCCATTAAATGATAGATCCTGAATCGAGAGATTTATATTATAAATTCTTAACCATTAAATGTGAGATGCCTCATTTAATTGTTTTATGGTGTTTAAAATACATGAGGAATAGTCCTTTGACATGTGTTTCTTAATAAATAATAAAATCAAAATATTATGTAATATTGTTATATAGAAAATAAAATATAATTATCAAATATTTTTTCCAAAAAAATCGTATCTTTCATTCATTTCATAAATGATACAAAATTATGGTTTTTAAATATATCTGTCAATGCATTCGAAGTGTGCAAATGTGCAAAATTTGTTCATAACACTTGGAAACAACCACCTATATTATTACATAGCTAATATCATTTAATTGTTTTGTGGTATTTAAAAATACATGAGGAATTTAAAAATACATCAGGAATGGTTTTTTTGATGTGTTAAAAAGAATAAATATTATATAATATTTATACGATATATTTCGGCATAAATCACATGCAAAATCAACGTGTTTCGAACCAACTAGTGTGGTTTATCATTAAGACAAGTTGAAGAAACAGATCCAGCTTAGCATGTTAAATAGTCTGAGCAGAGTCTCCAACGGCTAACTTGACCAACCGCTAACTTTGACTTTATAATGTCATAAAGTCAAAGTTACATGTTAAATAGTGTGAGCAGAGCCTCCAACGGCTAACTTGACCAACGGCTAACTTTGACTTTATGACGTCATAAAGTCAAAGTTAGCCGTTGGAGGCTCTACTCACACTATTTAACATGCTAAGCTGGATTTGTTTCTTCAACTTGTCCTGACGATGAACCCCACTAGTTGGTTCGAAACACCTCGACAGATATTTTCTGCATGTGATTTACGCCGAAAGATGTCTTATAAATGATTATGAATCACAGAAGCCTCAATTCAACCATTATATAATATTGTTACATAAAAAATAAAATGTAATTATTAAATGGTTTTCTAAAAAATAATAATTTTTATTCTTTAATAAATGATCATTCAGATTCATTTCATAAATCATATAAAATTAAATTTTGTAAATGCATATGTTGATGCATCTGTACATGTACAAAATTTGTGTATAAAGTTTACCAACAATAGCCTGTTTTCCATCAAAAAGATAATAAATAGGTAACTATATATGATCCCAAATAATAATAAAATAGGTGAAAAAACCGATCTGTTTTCACCCATATACTGTCGAGCAAATTTGTCCATGTAAGAGAATTGCAAAATTGGGTGAAAAAGCCATAACAATTTTAACCTTGTGACTATCAGGAAAGATTGTCTATGAAAAGTAATACATGATTGTCCATGAAAAGTAATACACGAGAAATATAGCGCATGGACCACAAAAATATGAAATTAAGACCCTCCAACAAAGGATGGAAAAAATTCAAAGGAAGAGCCATCTTGGTGCTCTTGAATACTCCAAAGGTCTTTATCCAATAATAGGTCTGCTTTGGAAAGTTTATCATCCATCATGTTCTTCTCATGTGCACATGTTTACACGAAAAAGAAATATAGGAAAGAAATATACGAGTCTTTTATCCTCCATAGATTTATTAGAATGAGAATTAGATAAATGTTATTGTATCTTTTTTATTTTGCATAAATTAACATGTGCATGCCAATAATTTAACGGTTGTTGGTTTGTGTCCAAATCTCATTTTGGATCACTTTTAATTCTAGAGTCATATTAAATTTTATTCAAATAATAGTTGATTTTTTATTTTTCTTACACAGGTCCTTAAAATCTAGTATTATTTTTTAGTTATTTTTTTGTTATTTTAAGTATTAATTTTTATTATTACACCCACAAATGCATATAGGGAGAGACGTTGTAATAGCCGTAAAATGAATTATTAAATAAAATAATAATAATAATAATTAAATAGTATTAATTAAATTAAAAAAATAACAAAAATAATAAATTTATTTTTCATAATATTCACAACATATTAAAAAGTGATATATATATATATATATATATATTATATATATATATATATAAAAGTATTAAAGATTTCTTTGATACTTAATAAATGAGAAATTAAAATAAATCTATATTAAAATATTGCAAAAAAAATTAAAAAAATGTAAATGTAATATCAAAATTATATATATAAAAAAGTTCATATTTTAGTTATTATTTTATAATAATATCACCACCGTTTAAATTATATATATAGAGTTCATATTTTAGTTATTATTTTATAATAATATCACCACCGTTTAAATTATATATATATATATATATAAATTAAAATGAACGAGAAGGTTAATAGCTCTAAAATCTTAGAATCCCAACCGACCCTTTGAGTTCTTAATTTGGCCCCGTTCATCATAGTTAATGTTCTAAACAAACAGATCTTGCGAACGACATCGCTTTCCCATCTGATTCCGCCGGAAGTCTGGAATCTGCTGCAGACTTTTAAAAATGGTGAAGGAAACCAGTTACTACGAGGTGCTGGGCGTGAGCCCCACGGCCACCGAAGCAGAGATCAGAAAAGCTTATTACATGAAGGCTAAGCAAGTTCATCCTGATAAAAATTCAAATGATCCTCAAGCGGCAGAAAAATTCCAGGTATTAGGAGAAGCTTACCAAGTTCTCAGTCATCTAGAACAGCGGATATCATATGACGCACACGGAAAAGCAGGTGTATCAATGGAAAGAGTGATAGATCCAGAAGCAGTCTTCACTATGTGGTTTGGAGCTGAATTAATGGAAGAGTTTTTGAATACTGCAGAGAAGCTTTGTGAGAGTGATTTGAAAGCCTATATTCATGAAATGATTATGGACTCACTTTCGAAACTAGATGTTGTTGACATTGAAAACAAACTCTCATGTGTGGGGCCCATTATCTTTCCACATGACAGTCTGACGAAGGAAGACCTTGGAGCTTGCGCTGAGGGTTTGAAGACTCTGGCACAGAGTTTCCAAACCGCGAAACTACAAAATGAAGATCGGGTTCCAAAAAAAGATTGCAGAGATAATGCGAGCAGCGATACATCACCAAAGAATCATGCTGCCACGCCTCCATTTTTCGGTGTGGGCCGTGGAATTGGATTTTGGTTCCGTCAATCAATGGATGCCGTTACGCGCTTCCAGCGGTTTTGGAATGACATTGTAAGGGAGGAAGGCTTTTCCAACCTCATTTAATGGCCGATAAAAAGATATTAATTTTTGCCATCTTTTTTCAAAATCTTTGTTTTACTGTAAAATTAGAATTTTGATTCATATATGTAATTAAGATGGATTTCATTAAACAATTTCATGTAATTAAGGGAATTTTATTAGTCCATTTCAAAAGTAACGACTATAACAATTAATTAGTTATTAGGCTTTTCCAACCTGATTTAATGTCCGACAAAATTATATTAATTTTTGCCACAAGTGTAAAAAGGTAATTGAAAAAATGAATCTAAAAATCTGTTTCAATTGTGTCTTTCCACTTAAATTTTTAACATCATAGTATACTATTACTCTAATAATATATATACTCTATATAGTAATTATCAACATAGAAAATTATATATATTTATTTTATTTTCACCACTTGTATAATGTTAATAGCTAATATACAATGAGAGGTTACCAATATGTTTTGTATTGTGTTGTTAATGTTTAATTTACAATTGGTAATTGTTTTGTACTTATGGTGTTAATGTTTAAATATATCTCAGAATATGCTTTGTTAATTTCTAATGACTGAGAATCCTGAGAGAATCAAGAAATTAGCCCTATTACATGAGCAATGTCGCAATGTCAAGCTAAGTGTGATTTGTATTAATTTTGTTTTGATTATAATATTTATTTATTTGTTGATATAAAATATTAGGGAAATATTTTTTTTAATTATATGATATTATAAAATTTTATTTTTATTATTACATATTTGAAAAGAATTAATGTTTTAATGGAAAATTAAATTGGAAAAAAAATATTGAAAAAAAAAAGAAAAGTCAATTAAAAATAAAAAAGCTAAAAATTAATTCATATTATATTAATTAATATTAATATTAATTATTAACCTAGAAAATAATATATATTTATTTTACTTTCACCAATTGTATAATGTTAATAGATAATATACAATAAGATGGTACGAATATGTTTTGCACTATGGTGCTAATGTTTAATTTACAATTGATAATTGTTCATATCAACTTGTTATTCAAAAACAATTAAATTTCTTTTTAAGATATATAGATCAATACTCATTTATAGATTTTTGAGTAATTATTTTGTTATTTTATTTATATTTTAACAAACAACACTCTTTACTATTAAGTTCTCCAAGCATAATCCCCTCCACAAAATCCTGTATGAAACTCATCAATGGTTCCTTGAGTCTCTAATTATGTTAAATACAATAGAAAAATATTAAGTGGGTCTTTCCAGTATAGATTTACATTTATGATATTGCCTGCTTTCAATTTGAGAGTTTTACACTGACTTTTGGAGAATGATGTTGGACATTCAAAATGGATCAAGAAATTTACAATGTCATGATAACAATTTGATAAAAGAAAAAATAACTCACCCTAAAATAAAATACATGAAGAAAAGAAAGAAAGAATGAAGGGGATGAAGGGGGGACTCAATATGACCCCACAAGGACCCAAGAATTGATTTTTATGATCTTTATAGTAAATGGATGTTGGGCAATTCTCAAAACACTAAAGGGTTAAAAGAATTTGCATACTACCAATTTTGTTAACCTTTTAATTCAACAAAACAATTATGATATATTTCATATTTAACATAAAATGTTGTATAATTTCTTCTAGTTTCCATATAAACTTAGACATGTAATATTTTCCTCAATCTCTTATTAAGTAGCTTTCACCTTACATAAAAAGCTAATATAATATGAAAATAGCTTTATCATATAATTTGTCAATTGTACTAGGTTGGGTGGTCCAGAGGAAGAAATAGAGTCCTCCCCATTCTCATTCAATTCCAATGAATTATATGATAAATGTTTAAAAAAAAAACCCTATCATATAAATTATTTTACCCATAAAATTAATAAATAACATTAAAAAGAATATTGATAATAAAAATATATTTCAATATGAAATAAAAATGTATATAAGAATTTATTCACAAATACATAGTTGTTCACTTAACTTCTTATCACTCTGCAATCTTCAAAATGGTATCACCCAAGATAGAGATTGATTCTCAATATGGTTATTGTGAATAAAGTAATGGTACTCCATGGATCTCCCCAGATTGTCTAAAAATGGATTGAATACTAAAAAATGTGTTATCATTCCCTAAAAGAAATGAAATTTAGAAATTGGATGATTTTAATTACCATTACATGCCATACTTTCCCTTACATGCTAGAACTTGCCATGCAATAAAGATTGTTGGTTTCTTTGAAGGGTCCATCTCCCAAAACTTACATACGATAACTTTCCCTTACATGCTAGAACTTGCCATGCAATAAAGATTGTTGGTTTCCTTGAAGTGTCCATCTCCCAAAACAATATTTCGTGCTCAACACTGAAAACCATCAAGAAACCTCCAACATTCTATTCGATGATGTAGACCAGTACACACAGTAGTAGTTGGGGGAATTGTTCTCAAAGGGAACCCCTTACAAGGTAAATATAATCTTATCGTGTGAGGATTTGAAAAATATTACTTAACTATTATATATTTGAAAAAGTAACTAAAATTTTCTCTATATGGTGAGTTTCACTTTAGTTAATGATTATATATTTGAAAAATTAACTAAAATTATCTCTATATGGTCAATTTCATACATGTGTAGATTGGGAAAAATTATTTTGAACATTGTTCACAGATTTGAATGAGAATACAAATCATTATTCAATTTATCAACTTTCATCTAATTACCTATATAGATGGTAAAATGTCAAACATTATTTAATGATTGTGTATTTGAAAACTTAACTAAAATTCTTTATATGATTAATTTTGTAGTTCAATCTTATATATAAAAATTTAGTGTGAGGTTTTTTATTTTTTCATGAAATTACATTTTTATGGTAAATATGAATTCATATCTTTGAATATATATATAATATATATATAAACTTAAAATTACAATTTTCTTAATTATAATTAAATTTTTAATAAAATTAACTTATACATATTTAAAAATATATATTATTAATTTTTATTTATAATATTATTATTATTACTTTTTCTTTATAATATTTGCAAAAATGAAAATATTAATTTAGGGAATTATACTTTGATTCCAAACTGAAGGCACAGGGGGTTTCGATGGCAGGTCTAGGGTTTGAAGCAGGTAACAAGAGTTTTGGACAATGTTCATGGCGGTGAAGCAGTTTTGGACGATGTTCATGACGGTGAAGCAACTTCGTGACATGTTTAGTATCGAGGTTTTCACAGAAGGAGTTTCTAACCTTTTCATTTAACATCTCCATTGTAACCACACCGGTTTTTGTGGCTAGCAGTTAGGAACTGTTTTCCAGGGTTTTGTCATGGGTTTCTGTCAGTTTGGTTTCTGAAGGGTTTCAAGACTCAACAGGGCTTAGACTGTTTGGCTTTTAGCGGTCACCAACCAGAGTCAATGCTTTTCAGAGGGGGCTCATGACTTTTTCTTCTGGGAATAGTTTCTCAAGCGATGTTTTTTCATGCATGGATGATAAACTTCTAGACTACTCTTCCGACCAATGGACCCATCACAAATCTGGGTCGAAGACAAACACTTGTTAAGAGGAAGGATTTCACCGGAACAAATCTCGCCATTGGACGCTCAGGTTGTCGTGTTCTCCTCAGTTATGCTGGATATGGAGGTAACCCTACAAGGGTTAGGGTTTACACAACTAGACAACATGGTGACTGAAGGCTTGACCAAGCTGGGAGACGTATCGGAAGTGCTCTTTCCAAATATCCCTTCGTCATCTGAGCTGTTGTCCTAGGGACATGAAGGGCAGGGTAATGAGAATGTTCCGGAATGCACGGGGGTGGTCGTGGGAGGTGTAGGTGGAATGGAAGCAGACAAAAAATATGGTTTGAATCAGGCAGATAGCACACTTGGGGTTTCCGTAGATGATTTCCCACCTTCGGTTTTTGCCTCCACTGCTTGCACATCGGGGTGTTACGATGGTATCACCAGGCAAGAACTGGGGCCTGAGGAAAATAGAGCCTCCGACTCTGATCAAATCGTCCATGTACAAAACTAGAATCAATAAATCAAATATATTTGAATGTAAACCGTAGGATTAGAATGACAATGGTTAAACCCTATGGTAAGTAAAAATGTATCCATCTTCTCATACCAATCTCTAGGAGCATGTTTGATACCATATAAGGAACACCAAAGTATTCAAACAAGTCAAGGATAATGTACAAAACTAGGAGTCTACTCCATGTAAATATCCATGCAAAAAGGAACATGTTACATCCATTTGGTAAACTTTCCAGCCTTGAGAGGCAGCTAGATAATTCAAAGACATATTGAATCCATCTAGACAACATGGTAAAACGTTTTGAAATTATCAATCCCTTCATCCTCTGAAAATCCCTTCAACACAAAATGTGCCTTATGTTTGTCAACAAAGCCATCTGCAACATATTTTGTTTTGTAGACCCACGTGCAATGGACAAACTTACATCCCTTGGGAAGAGGAACAAGATCCCAAGTATGATTCTTCATCAAAGAATAATACTCTTCCATCATGGAAACTTCCCACTTAGGTATTCAAACAACACCATAAAACTATTGCAGATCTTCTGAAATAGCAAGACTCAAAATAAAGATTCCTCTTGACTATGATTGAATTCAGGGAAGATAATTGAAATCAATTTCCTTATTGCCATTTCTATTGTGAAAGTGATGGGTGCCCAAATTACATGTTTTCAACGTTTATATGTAACCTTTTTTATATCATTCTTCCACTTTTCATCATCTCCTTGTGCACTTTTCATCCATTATTACCCCATTTTTGGTGTAGGTGATGAGCCCCAGTATTGCAACAACAATGTTGCAACTGCCAGGGCTACCACCTTGAGAGCCTTTCTTCATCAAACTTTACATCACGTTTCGTCACTGTCTTCTTGAGTCTTATAATATACACTCTATATGCCTTATATGTCTCACTGTAGCCCACATAAATTCCCATCTCTATTATGGGCTTTAACATCTTTCAGTTATAAAAATACACATGGAAGTAAACAAGGCCACCAAAGATACACAAGTGAGACATGTCGAGCTTCTTTCCTGTAAGATTCTCTTGTGGTGTAACTTTAGTTAAATCATGAAAATAGGGTCACATTCCACTTCTAAAATCTCATTTGATGGAAATAATTATTGCATTGCATTCCTCTTTTCTAGAGGACAAAAATCGACCTAAATATCACTCAAATCAGACAAGGAGAAGTGTGTTTTTGAATTAAAACCCACTCATGTGCAAATTATCAAGGTCAACTTCAACATCACATAAGCTCATGAAGCCCAATTGACATGTCTTTCCACCCTCATTGATTCATATAAATACAAGAGACCTTCATCCTCATTTGGCACTTCATCATCAAATGACATATCTTCTCTCTCTTCTTCCTATTGGTTTGTACAACTAAGATTTGGAAGGACTCATCTCACACATGCAAAGGACAGAAGACACTTTTTCTTAGGCCAAATTGCAAGTTTGTGTTTGGGCATTGACCAACGTTGACTTGGGCATATTTAGCATATTTTTACTTCGTTCTTGGGTGGATTAATTATGTTCCAACAGGCCACAACTATTGGTACAATTCAAGGAAATCTATACATTTTGACTGTTGCCCTAATCGCAGACTTTGATCATAGGCTCCTCCTCTATGCTAACCAAGTTTGATTGCTCCTAATTGGACTATTTTGGGCTCAATTTTTTCAACTAAGAAGGTCGCATAAATTGCTTCAGGATCGAGCTCCTTTGAAGACTATTTGATTGTTGTCCTATCTCTGGTTAGGGCACACTTTCAAAATAGTGATAGTTGTTGACTTGAGCAGATGTCAAGCAGATCAGATTTGACTACAGTTGACTCCATCTCTCTTGGATAGTGATTTGGCATATTGACATTATTTGGGTATTGGATGATGTACTCTTTCTCCACTAAACATTTGAAGACAATGTAATACCAAGAAGATTTGCAAGGGTTTTCCCCATAGTGGGTTTTCCCCTGGTAATATTCGAAAGACATAATCCATGTATTTTTAGTCAAGGAACACTTTATCCTTTTTGACTTAGCTCAAATATATTTAAGACATGTTTGAATAGATGTTTTCTCCATGAGTCTACAAAGTGATTTTTTGAATACTTTGAGGCATATGACAATGCAAATTTTTTTAAATAAATAATGTTGTATAATTTTTTCATTAGAAAACAATATGACCTTGGGAAGAAGGATATGTAGGTGGTTGATCCAATTTATGAGTTTGAATTTGAAAATGTAGTGGATATGAGAAAGTATAAGTTTGGACTATATCAAATGTCTAGATTTTAGTTAAGAGAAAGTGAAGGGAGATTGGATGATGACTTACTTGATACATAAATTTTACAAGTGGATGTTGTATTATGCTAGTTTGAAAAAATCATAAATTTTTTTACCACTTGTAAATAAATATCCCATTACACGAGTGTGCATGGGATACAATTGATGAATGTATGTTGACACATAATCTTCATGATTGGGGGAATTTTGTGTAAATAAATAAATTAGGAATGTGAACAGTCATCGGGAGATGAACTGAACAATCACTCCTATTGTATATAATAATGACCTACCTATGGAATAATAAATGAATCAGTTGTTTGTTTTGTGGAGTTACTGCCTGGCCTGACATGGTATCAGAGCCAGCTCTTTTTAGCCTTTGTGTCCCTTGTAACTCCCTGTCTGCTCTCCATATAGCTGAGCAGGTTCTTCATAAAATTAGCTGCCCCACTGTCTGACTGTTCAGCTCTCTGTTTGATTCATAAACATTTCTGACATGGTAGCTGCGCCTGACATGGTATTATTGCATACTATGACTGTGCGGATGACTGATTCATAAACGTTTCTGCCATGGACGCAGGCTTTGCTAGAGAATTGCAGTCTACGAGCCCTTTCTAGATTCCAATCTCTGCGTAGTCTATTCGTCTCATTCTTTTGTTTGATATGATTATGAAGCTTTGAAGTCTATCGCATACAAATGAACTGCTATCTTCTTCCCGATTCAGATTACAAAAGTTCTGAGTTTCCATATTTTCGTTTCTCCTTTGAAAATCCTCTAAGAGCGGGACTGTAACAAAATTATTAAACGCAGGAATTTTTAAAGTGTTTGAGTTCGTATTTCTTTGGACTGACATGGTATACGAGTGGTATACGTTTGCATAACGTTTGGTAACGCTGTCCATAACGTTTGGTATTGAACCGCTTGTCCATAACATTTGGTATCGCTGTATATGTCGTGTTGTTGTTTGACACAACGTTTGAGTTTTGAATATTGAATGCGTTTGAATTATTGGACGTTGTTTGAATATTAACGCTGTCCCATTGAACTGTGTTGAATGGTTCTAACGCTGTCCAGTTTTCCTGTTTTAACGCTATATGGTATTGAACTGTGCGGTTGAAATGGTATTTGAAACCCTGACATGGTATTTGAACTGCGGCTTTATTGAGTGATATACACCGCTTATGAACTGCATTTGAATCCGTTGAATGGTCCAACGAATGGTCTAGCGTATATATATTGAATGGTATATATATTGAATGGTTTCCATTTGAATCCTTTGTTGACTTTATATGTGCGTGGAGCTCTTGTTTAAAAGAAAAAAAGGGAGGTGATATGGAAATATTATATGAGGATGTTTTTATAAACATTGGAGGGATTTGAAGAAAACATAGTGCATAAAGTATTTGAAATCTTTTTGCCCTTTTGAGTACAATTTCACTGTATATCAGCAGAAGTATTTTTCTATCAGCAGAAGTATTTTTTTTACAGAATGCATTCAATCATCTCTATGGTAGGAATAGTTCTCACTGGCAAGGAGAACTATCCTGAATGGTCCCGGATGATAAAACACACCCTCATCTTCAATGAGTTGTGGAAAGGAGTGTGTGTCGGAGAAGGAGACAATGACCCTATACAACCTACCTCAGACAAAGAGCTCGTCATTTGGGAAAACAAGAACAACAAAGCCTATGCATTAATCGCAACATCTGTAAATTAAGAGGTGAGTCGTCATATTTCATCATATTCAACTGCCTTTTAAGCCTTACAAAAGCTGAAAGAACTCTATGACTCACATTCTGCACTTGAAGTTGTTCAGCTCATGATTAAACTCTTCACTCTTGAACTGAAAAATAATGATCCTCTTGCTCTTGCATCTGAAGTAAAGTCTATAATGCATGATATCAAATCCACTAAGGTTGAGCTGGATATCCCTCTTATTTCTTTTCTCAAGGCACTCTATCCTACTTACTCCAATTATCTTGAGTCTTTACAAGCAAATGGAAATCTTAAAGATATAACCTTTGACTCTCTTGTGAAAAGGTTTGCTGAAAGAGAGAAAGCCTTTGGAAAGAAGACAACCCCTGAATCTTCTGAAGAGACTGTGTGCCTTGCTCATAAAGAAAAGCATCCTGCTCAAGATTCTACAAGAGGAAGAGGTGGACGAAGAGGAAGAGGAAGATATTTCAGAGGCAGGGGGGGCAGACATTCTCAAGGAGAAAAGGCAGACTTACACTGCATTCGCTGCAAAAGAAATGGATCACATGATGCCTCTACATGCAAGCTACCATGGGACAAAATTGAGCAGAAAAGAAACCAACAGAAAGGTAAAACTGATGATACAGACAAAGGTAAAGCACCTGAATCCGCTCACTATATTGAGGCACAATGTAACATTGGAGTAAATGAAGATTTGTTTAATGCTTCACTTGCTTCTTCGAAAAATGATTGGTTGCTTGATTCAGGAGCAACCTGTCACATGACTCATAGAAAAGATTTTTTTGAAGATTTCACTGATAATGTTCATGGAGCAGTATACTTTGCAAATCAGTCAAAAATCAAGCCATCAGGGCTTGGCACAATCAGGCTTAAACTGCCTAGTCTTCCAGACTTTCTTCTGGATCATGTTCTATATCTCCCACAACTCAAGAGAAACTTGCTATCCTTGGTCCACATCCGCCAGCAAGGTCACTCCATTCATATGTTTGATGGCAAGCTTGAGGTAAGAAAAGCTTCTGACCACTCACTTGTCATGAGGGGAATAGAAGAAGAAAGGCTTCTCAAACTGCAAGGAACCTCTGCTCATGCACAACATTTCTCATATATTTATCATCATGAAGAAGGTACACTTCCATCAAGTTTATTATGGCATGCTAGATTTGGACATTTAAACTATGACAGTCTCCGCTTATTGAAGAAAAATGGTGTTGCTGGTTTGCCTACAATTCCTAGGAAACATAAGCAATGTGATGCTTGCATTCTAGGAAATCATAGCAAATAGTCTTTTCATGATTCACATTCAAGAGCACATAGGAAGCTTGAACTCATTCATTCAGATTTATGTCGTCCAATGCCTGTTCCTTCTGCAAATGGAAATAAATATATCATGACATTTATTGATGATTACACCAGAATGTGTTGGGTTTATTTATTGAAGAACAAATCTGATGCCTTTCAAACATTCAAGAATTTTCATAAATGGATTGAAAATGATGCACAATCTCATATTGGGTCTATTCGCACTGATAATGGAAAAGAATATACATCAAATGAATTTGAAAACTATCTTCGCCAACATGGGATCAAACATCAAACAACTGTGCCTTATAATCCCCAACAGAATGGTGTAGCTGAAAGAATGAATAGAACAATCTTGAATATGGTACGATCCATGCTTTTCTTCAAAAATGTAAAGATAATGTTTTGGGCTGATCAGGGAAAATTTTAAGAACCACCATCAAAATCATTAGCTCCGTTCCATGTCACTGATGTGGGATTCATTAAGGCCCTCCTTTGACGGATCGCTTCTTGTCGACATCAGCTCATTATCCAAGAAGTTGATCTAGGAACAACCCCTTCAGTACTTTGAAGCTTGCATGCCTCAATGGAAAGTTTCTCACTTCCGACGACAGGTATACATCAATGACCTTCGACCGAAAGATTTTGCGTGGTGTTCGACGCCAAGTCCTTTATTCACACCACGTGAATTGTACTGCAGTACCTTGAGGGTCATTATCATTATCGGTGATTCCTCTCGCACTTGTTAACGGTTTACCTCATTGACCGGTAATCAAGCGATGTCTTTCCATGTTCGACTTCAGAACATTTCTCACATGGATCGACTTGTAATTAGAGTGAAGATCGAACGAGTTTGAAGACCCCGGATCTAGTTTCATCCATCCGGGCTGTGATATATATTCAGGAAAGATAAAGACATTGACATGTACATCATTGCAGCAGATAATCATCCTACCCCAAAGGATGATAATTTCATCAAGATTATCAGTCTACCACCAGACGATTGTCTGTTCTATGTACAGAAAAATGAATTTATAAAGCTGAGCATGGGAATGCCCGCCTCAGCTAGATCATGAAAGCAGTATGAAAAATAATGTATTGTATTGTATCTTATTACAGGTCTCCTCCCAGCATTGGATGAACTTCGGATCCCCCTGATAAAGCATTTCACCCGATAAACGGCCTCATACTTTAGGGGGCAACTGTTATAGACATTTTTGTGCCTTACAGCATTGAGCATGAAATGTCCATAATCTAAGGGATCCAAAGTCCCTAAACATGTTGTTCCTACCCCTAGAGGAACAAGGCTAACAAACCACAGAAATTCACAGAAGTTCTCCACCAGAAA
The DNA here is from genome assembly GCA_031772625.1 of Pinus tabuliformis. Classification (NCBI taxonomy): domain Eukaryota; kingdom Viridiplantae; phylum Streptophyta; class Pinopsida; order Pinales; family Pinaceae; genus Pinus; species Pinus tabuliformis. The sequence goes on from CM062810.1 coordinate 101,304,994, forward strand.
CTGCTCAAAAACAAGTCAATTCAGGATCAATTCAGTGGCTCCACTAGCTGTCAGCACTGAATGTCAAAGCCAACACTGGCTACCTGCGCTGAATGTCAAAGGCAACACTGGCTACCTGCGCTGAGCGAGAGTTGACATGTGGCAAGTTCGTTCCAAGAGGTGTCAAGACCCAGGAAGCTTCCAGAATCTTCCTCAATGACACTTGCCTCAATGAATTCGACTGGTGATGAGTAAGAGGTTCCTAATCTCCAAGTGGAAGCAAGAACCTCCAAGTGGAATCAAGAACTGACAGAGGGAGAGGACACTAGTCAGATCTCAAGCTGACTCATCCTCTCTCCAAACATCTATATATGGATCTCTCCTCCATGAGATGAGGAGGCTAGAATTTTGTTATTGCAAAGAATTGTTGTTGGTTTGAGATTGGAATCATTGGCTGCTTAATGCTTTGAAGGGGTTGAAGATAGGAATTCCATTTGCTGGGAAGGAGATGCTGGATTGGAGCCCTCTGGGTTGTATCTCTTCCTGAACCTTGTTATTCATCAATAAAGCTATCTTGGTTTCTCCTATATACTGATGTATTTTTGATGTATGATTGCATTAGTATGTTTAGTTTATTTCTAATCCTGAACTAGTTATGAATATGAATCCATGTCTTGTGTAGTGTTCTCTTCTTGTGATCTTGCAGAAACCTCTTGAAGCTGGGCGAGCGAGAAGGCAAGTAGCTGGGGACTCTCCAAGAGAAGAGAAACCGGATCGAGGGACAAACAGAAGACACCGGTTAGTCCATCCATCTCTCTTCATTCTTAATTCATAAAGGAAGAATACTAGAATAGCTGTCTCTGTTTATTGCTAAGGCACTGTCACACCTTAGGTGGATAGGATCGTCCTGCATAGGCATTTTTCCCCACAACACTGATAGCAATCTATATACAAAGATTGACAATAATAAATTGCTAATACTTGTTGTGTATGTCGATGATATAATTTTTGGTAGCAATGAAGAATCCATGAGTCGGAATTTTGCTTCGGTAATGCAACAAGAATTTGAAATGTCCCTGCTTGGTGAGCTTACATATTTTCTTGGTCTACAAGTTCAACAAAATAAAGATGGTATTTTTTTGTCACAAACCAAATATCTCAAACAGATCTTGAAAAAACACAGCATGGAAGATTCTAAACCAGTATGTACCCTAATGATAACAGGATGTAGTCTCAGCTCAAATGATGAATCAACAACAGTACATCAACCAACTTACAGATCCATGATTAGCAGTCTGCTTTATCTAACAGGTACCCGACCAGACATCATGCATGCAGTAGGAATAGTTGGAAGATTCCAAGCAAATCCAAAGGAACCACACCTTCAGGCAATCAAAAGGATTTTCAAATATCTTCAAGGAACACAGAATTTTGGTTTATGGTATGCTAAAGATACAGATCTTACACTTCATGCATATATAGATGCAGATTGGGCAGGAAGCGTTGATGATAGAAAAAGCACTAGTGGTGGTGCATTCTATATGGGTTCCAGATTAGTGTCTTGGTTCAGTAAGAAACAAATTTCAATTGCATTATCTACCGCTGAAGCAGAATATGTGGCTGCTGCATCTTGCCGCACACAACTCCTTTGGATGATGCAAACGTTGCAAGACATTCAGATCACATGTACTCCACCCATCTCCATTCTATGTGATAATACAAGTGCCATCAGTATTTCAAAGAATCCAGTCATGCATTCCAAGACCAAGTACATACCCATCAAATATCATTTTCTACGTGAACAAGTGCTTGAACAAAAGTTCAAATTGGAGTATGTTCCCTCCAAAGAACAAGTTGTTGATATATTCACCAAACCACTGCCGAGAGAGACATTTGAATATCTCATACAGAAGCTGGGAGTTGTTGATGCATCATCCCGCTATTAAATCCTATCTGTTTCAGAGAAAGGTGGTTATACGCGAGTTTGATGAAGCGTAGTCGCGTACATACACTGGTTTCTCTGGGTACAGTCGCATATATGTTGGTTTGAGGAAAAGTAGTGGGCCAGACTCAGGAAGAAAGGGGTATGATATGGATCAGTGAATTATTTGCTCTACTTGATGATGGTTACATGTGGAAATATGTTGGCTCTCATAAGTTGTTGATAACTTGATTTATATCTGATTGATAATGATGCCTTGATAACTCTTCTATTATATGAAATGATCAGATCTTACGGTGATCATTTGGCACAGGTTCAGGGGGAGCATATGCTTCTAATAATGCATTGTGGGTATTATCTTAGAAGATCTTGGTACAGATTCACACAGTTTTTTTTTATTCAGGTGGAATAGGTTCAGGGGGAGAACATGGTTGCTGGTCTAGATGCTAATTGACAGATGTTGCTAATGATAGTTGCTGATGACTATCATGGTTTTGATATTTGGTCTCTGTTATATATGTAATGTATATATTTTAATGAAAAGGTCATGGAACAACCTAATTTGTTACCCCACTATGCATGGGATGGATGATGTAATGTTTCTTGTTTTGACATATATGAGTCAAACTTGGTATATCCCCACTTGGTTGGGAGATTGATGTATGTATGAGTCATTGGTGATAGGAAGGTCATTTATGATGTATGTATCGATTCACGTTCTTCTTTTAGAACATATTTTTGCAGACCTTGCTTATATTCAGGGGGAGCATGGACTCGATCATGGAGCTCAATCAGCATATCAGAGAATTTAGCATGTAATCAGGGGGAGCATAACCCTTTGCCCTCGATGACAAAGGGGGAGAGTGACTTGTGGTTTCCATCAAGTCCAAAGGGGGAGATTGTTGGCATTATGACTTAGGTGTTGTCCTTGATGGAAACTCACTCAGATGATAGATCACAGTTCAACAGATTAACAACATAAAGTTCAGATTAGAATGAAGAAAGAGAGGTATACGTAGGTTCACCATTGGCCAAGCTGCATATACATGCAAGTTCACTATATACAAGTCGCGTATACATACACGCGCTTTCACAGAATGCAAGGCGCGTATATCTTGGAAAACTAAGTTTTGGTCCATGGTATTTTGATCCATGGTATTGGTCCAAGGTATCTAGTCTGAGGTATTGACCCCAGGTATTGGTTCTAAGGTATTGGTCCTAAGTGGTTTTGTTCCATGGTATTGAGTAAGGCCTAAGACTATAAAAGGAAGGGAAGATCATTAGGCCAAGGCACTCAAGTATTGAATATCTGATGAAGAGCAAGATCTAGTATACAGGTTATTGGGTTATGGTGCATAGTTGGATCTGAACTAAGGATGAACCTTAGCACTTGATGAAGGATAAGATCTAATGATGGGTCAAGATCTTAAGGCTTGAAGTATCTTTATGTGGTTTGATCTGTTATCTGAATAACTAGCGCATGTTGCAATCTGTAAATATGATGATCTGGGTATAACTGAAGTCTGGAATTGTTGTAATGTTTAAATCATCATTTACAGATCTATATGCAGGTTCACTTTAGAAAAGACACATATACACGTGGGTTCTACATATCAAAACATCATATACATCTTAAATTTGATTTGCAGATCTGTACGCAGGTTTGCCTTGAGAAAAGAGCGTATGCATGTAGGTTTGACACATGGAAGTAGTGTATACCTCATAAAATATTTTTTAGCTGCTTCTATTTGCAGTTGCAGTGTTCTACGTTCTGGCTTGGGTTCTGGTTATTGTATTATGGTTACAACATTATGAAAGATCATATTGAAGGGTTGTCAAAGTGATTGATTGATTCAGTTGTGGTTGGTGCAAAGGAGATTGGTTGATGCAGATATATTTGATGATTGAATGATGTTATTGATGGATCCAGTTTGAAAATTTATGAAACATGGTCCCTAGAAGAAAAGAGAAGGTTGTAGCCTTCTGTAGGCTGGCACCTACGTACTAGTAAACATATCAGCTAGTACAAGAGCTAGGGGGTTGTAGCTCCCTTCCAGGAGAAGCTGGAGAACGAGAGAAGGTTGTATCCTTCTATAGGTAGAAGCCTGCGTACTGGTATAAGACTGCACCAGTACAAAAATTGTAAAAAGAATTTTCTTATTAAAAATAAGATAAAGATGATTGCAGCGGGTGGTTTTCGCCCACATTGGGTTTCCACCTTATATCTTGTGTTCATGTGTGATTTTCTGTTTTGTTTTTACTACACCTGGTTACTATTTATATGGTTCTGATGCACTGATTAAAGATCAACATATGATGAATTAACTTAATCATAAGTTTGCAGGATATACGCTAGTTGCCTTAAACACAGTTGCGTATACACACGAGTTCCATTAACTGAAGTAGCATATATGAATCTGATTATGGAAATGGAAAATTATTGAATTTCTAATATTGATTCACCCCCCCCCCCCCCCCTCTCAGTATTATTTCCAACAAGGAGCTCTACGGAGGAGAAGGCGTGGAAGACATATCAACTGTTAATGGACACCAAACATCAATTTTTCTAGAGTAAGATGGAACAATTTCAAGTTGAAGTTTGAACTGAATTAACAACCATGGACATTAGGGTGGTTGAGTTCGAGGAAAAATCTAATAGTGGCATAAATTTCACTATGGAAGCGGTTGGGACTAATGACGAACCAGTGAAGAAAGATTCCAGAAGCGCTTGGGATGCAAGAACAACAAGATAAGGAGGGCGAACCAAGTTGCATAGGGATGCTATGAACCAAGACCATTCTATGATAGATAAATTAATATATTCTCAAACCCTTTTATGTTATGTAGATACATTTTTATATTATGAGTTCTTTGTAGAGAATATAACATGTACTTATTTAGGATAGTTGGTAAAAATTGATATAAGCATAGAATTTCTATATTTTGGACCTTCGAATGTAATACAATTTGGGAACATGAAGAATTATGTAAGGGTTATGGCCTAAAAATCAAATTTTCTTTCTAACATCAATTATTATTTGTTTCTTAAAAAAAACAATTATTGGCAGGAGAGGCATTTTACTACCTAGTATGGGGGAGACATTGACATGTAATGTAAGTATGTCAACATTTTTTTATCATATTTCCAGGCGGGTTAAAATTATAATATTCTTAATATAATATTTTATAATTAACAAGCGTCTTATGGTTATTCTAATTTAACATACATAACATTTATTATAATATATAATTTATAACCACAAGTTAGGGTTAAAACACTATAACTTTGAATTAAAGCATTGATGATGTCGCCATAATACTATATTTCTTAATATATTATTTTATAATTTATAGCTTATGTTAATATAATTTAATACACATGATATTTTTTAATATGATTTATATCCATTGGTCGGGATTAAATCACCATAAATTAGGTTTAAAGCACCATACATGGAATAATATATTTTATAATTTACAACTATCACAATTAATCTCATTCAATATATAAAATGTTTATTATGATATAATTTACAATTATAAATTAGGGTTAAAGCACTATAAATTAGGTTTAAAGCATCAATATGGGTCATACGTGGAGTCAGGCTCGAAAGAATTGCATAGACAAAATTTCAGTAGCAATCAACCATTTTTTTATTCACCATGTTTTTACTCACCTTTTAAACTTCTTCTCCCAAATATTTAGGTGTTTTTGGCACAGGATTTAGTGTTCAGTTTTGGGCATATTGATTTGGGAAATCTTTGTGAGTGTTTTCAAACAAAAATCCTCATCATACATGACCTTTTACTAACACTTACATTTGCTTCTGAAATCATGAGAAATCTATATTCTAAAAAATTTAGGAAACCATCAACATGAAACAAGAAGCAATAATCACGAACAACCATAAACACACGATATGGTAATGAATTTCACCTAGTGTGGGTTATGTCTCTGGGCCTAGGGTCAAGAGTGGGGAGGTTGCTTTATTAGTTGCTGCAAGATGATGATGAGTACATGATGTGTTCTTTTTCAATACAAGGAAGAACTCCCTTAAGTAGAGTGACATGTCTCTCCACGAGACATTCTTCTATAAGAACTCTCATTCATATAAACTCCCCTTTAGCATGACAAATATCAAACTCTCACATGAAGTGGCATACAAGGAACCTCAAAAAAAATGGCAAACAAGGATCTCAACAACAAATCATCATCTCAGCAAAAATCAAAAGAAGACATGGCATCAATGCATCCTATACCTCCACTTCTGGGGAAGGCATGAAAATGCACAAATCTATTGAAGAAATGGATAACACAGTTGAATTCATAGTGAAAAATCATGAAATGTGATTGTAAACTCGACCCGTTTCTGACTCAGTCAAATTTGGGCTCCCTGGGAATCTCAAAGATTCCCCAAATATTTTGTTTTGTGGGTTGAATGAAATTCAAATACTCAGATGAAGAAATTGATCACACCATTACATCCCTTGTGAAAAATTGAGAAAAACGAGTATAAATTGGGCCTGGTTCCAAAACTGTCAATTTTGGGCCTCTGGGGAATCTTTCAGATTCCATGGAGATGCTTACGTCAAGGTTCCAACACCATCAGATTCCTGGTGAAATTTTGATCAATCCGAGTATAAACTTTTCATAGTTCTACCACTGTAAAAAATCAGTGCCAAGGAATCTAAAAGATTCCTCCAATATTATTTTGCTCACGGTTCCACTACATCATGGCTCCACTGTCTAGTCATGGTTCCATCTTGTCAAAGTTCCCCCTGTGGCTCTCACAATGGTTCATCTGGCTCAATCATGGTTCCTCTCAGGCCCTTTGTTCTTGACTCCATTGAGTCCCCCCCACATGATCGGAGTAGGCATATGTACTAAATCATCGACAAAGTTTACCATGTGTTGCCCACTTGGTGGCTTGGTTGGCATGTAGATTATTAGGTTGTTGGGCACTAGCAGGTCACCTGTTTGATTCATGCACCAATCATTTTAATACCCAAAACAATATTCCCCACTTAATCAATGTTTGTTATACTCGAATGTTGTTTGAAACTTCATTGTACACCATTTCACATTAACTGTTGCTAATATAAAACTTGTTTTTTTCCTAGGAAAAAGCCGTAATTTTATAATGAAAACAAAATTACATGTTGCAATGACTAAGAGCCGCATCATAAGTCAAAGACTAATGATAAACATAAACAAGAAGAAAAAACAAGATAATATACATGATGGGAAAAAGCTAGGCTTTTCTCCCCTTCTTTTTCTCAACCCTTCGCCATTCCCCTTGGGATGGCATCGAAGAGACAAGTGCAAGTTGATTCCCTACATCCAATTTGGCATTGTCCTTGTTAGAGTTTGAATTATCGGATGAGTGAATATGCTTATTCCCACTGATGTCCACATGATCAGGGATCAAGTTTGCTTGCACCCGGTGATTCTGAAAATCTGTTGGGTCTTGTGGGGTTCCCCCTTGTGATTCAGGTTTCATTGGAGTCTGGTTATTTCCCTTTGGTGAAGGTTCATCCACTGCTTCGTCATCCTCCTCTTCAGGTTCCGGTGGGGGATATTTCTATCCTTTGGGTTGTTTCCCAGAACTCTTCTTTCTTCGAGTGTCTTTTTTATCTTTTGGACACAAATTGTGTAGGTGCCCTATTTGCATACAATTCCTACACCTAAAAGTTATGTTCCCATAATCTAAAATCTGTGTCTAAATCCGCTTGTTGTGGATTAGGCGGATGCTATTCGGTAGGCCTTTTCTAAGGTCTACTTCAACACATATACATGCATAAGTGAAAACCCTTTCCTCTATTATTTGGGATTCAGTGTTAATGAACTGCACAAAACTGTTTCCAATGCCAACTAGAACCCTATCATCCTAGAAATGAAGGGGGATATTGTGAATTTGAACCCATACCAACATTTTTGACACCACCATGGTGTTTTCATCAAAATTAGGGAACTAGGGAATAGTGAACAAGCTAGTTGAACCCCAAAACCATGGTCCTTCCTGGAGGATTTTTTCTCTAGCTTCAAGAGTTGGGAACTTTAAAATAAAGAATACTTTTGAGCAGACATGGATATCGCATTCTAGTGACCATTTCGCTAAAATCCAGTGGAAGAGTTCAACTGGTTTAGGCCAGAACCAATTAAAATGACAACTAATTACAAGGGATTCATAAGAGGCATAGTGCTCATCTATTTCTGGCATGTCTATGTTTAATTCTGGGGTGTAGTTTAGCTACTCCACTATATATGGGCTTGGAGTATTTCCTACCTATTTGGATGGTTTAGAGGCTGTATTTTTTCCTTGAAGAATGTTCTTGAATGATGGTCCCCCATTTGTGTGCTTCTATTTTTATCCTGAGCCTATTAGTGTGTTGCCACCCAAGTCTGATTTGCACTTTGTTGTAGCCCCACCATGTAATCTCATGTTGAGTGTAATGGTGGAAGCAACAAGGATATGATACTCCTTCAAGCATTGGTGGTACTGTAATGCTTTTCCTTCAAAGATGAGATTATGTGATTGGGCATGGTGTCTGAATTTTTTGAGAAGTTTTGCTTCAGATATATCACTTTGTCTGTGTATTTGACCCAAAGTAAAACTAAAGACCTCGCAGGGGTTTTTAAAAAGATTTGAAAATAAGTTGAACTTACCAGGTTCCGAGATCCCATCACCCCAATGTGGACGTAAGACCCCTTGAGAGCAGAAAGACCAAGTTGCACAAAGAGTTGAGGGGGTCACATGTAGATGAAGAACAGATTTCGGGCCACCACAGTCAGGCCCAGAACCAAACCCAGATCCGGCTGAAGCACAGGAGGCATGAAGCTCGAGCAAAGGCGTGGGGATGAAGGCCATTCCAGGGGTCCATCAGTGGCTATAGGAAATGGAGCCTGCCCACCAGATGAGGAAAACCAAGCGCCCCACGCAGTGGTACAACCCCGAAGCCACCGAGGACCCGTAACAATTGCAACTCCAACAATCCTGTGACCCTTACGCCTATACTCCAACAATCCTGCAACCAAACTGCTCCCCATAGCCCACCCTTCTGTAAAAAATAGGCTGCCAAAGGGGAGCTCGGATACAATCCTACAAAAAACACATTCAATGTACACCACATGTGGACAACATTTGCCAAGAACAGAGGGCTCCGCCATCCTCAACATAGTCCATTCCAGCCACACCACAACTGCCCACAGTGACGCCCAACTCAACTGCAAAAATAGAGAAAGGGGAACCAGAAAAACCCGCTCCAAGAGGCGGAAAGAAACATATGCGAATCAAAGACGAGGAGTGTAGGTCTCATGGCGAAGGGAGACTGAGAAGAAAACCCCTTTTGGATTTTCTGCAAGTCCAAAATTCTTTGAAGAAATTGAAACTTTGTGCATCCACCAGAGGCTTGATGCCTCTAATCCTTGTTTATCATTCGCGGCCACCCAGGATAAAAAACTGGTTATCAGACCCAACTCTGCACTTCCCCATAGAGAGCTTCCATTTTTCCCTCCAACACTCCCTGACCTTGATAATATAAAACTTTTTATAACCATATAGGTTATATATATGACATACTTTTATACACATTGGTTATATTTTTGTAACCAACATATATACCATTTAACGTTTGATCACATTCACTATACGATTTCATTTATGGAATATGGGTTTTGACCATTTGAATGTTTTATATGACTTTCGATTGAGTTTTAATATGGTTATATCAACCATATAATACATTCAAACTATGTCACAAATTCATTTACCACCAATGTTTTATATTTGGTTTTTATATGGTTAAAATAACCATATTTTAATATATGTGATTTTTTTGTTTTATTATATTTTGAAATAGTTTTATATTTTATGATTTTTTTAATACTATTTTCTTTTTCTTTCTTTCAGGGGCAAGGAATCAATGATGGAGTGCTAAGTTTCAATGCTTGATTAGATGCCATGTACGTTGGGGGTCACACCTGCTGACTAGGATTCCATGTGGCACACTATGGGCCCCTCTTTTTCCTTGTCATGTTAAACTTCAAACTACAGTAAGTTGACCATATAGAGTCAAATTTGAGTGTTGTTTGCACCACTGGAATTGTATCAATGAGCACTACAAATTGGTCTTAGTTTCTCTGCATTTTGAAGACTTTGAATTTTGAGCCTTTCTAGAGCCACTTGGATCATTCCTCCCCACTGAGGATCTTTTGGTCCTCTAAAAGCATGAACACTATCCACAACCTATTATACTCCCTCATCTACACAACAAGTTCCCTAACATGCCACACTTACTTCTCCTTCACCTTTGTACTTTAAAGTCATAAGTGATGAACCGACACCTGTACTCTATGCAAACCTATAGTACAATATGCAAAACAAATGTCCTCTTACAAAGACAAAACATGACCCAAGCACACCCCATACTTTCCAAGAGTTTATAGCACACTCTTTGCTCAAGTTTACATCAAAATAATAACAAAAACCAATACCCCAACTATCAACAAAAGGCCAAAAATATCATCATGTTTCATTCATAAGTGATGGCAAACACTTCACCACGTTTACAAACATTTCTCAATATATGATTTACAAATATGGCCATTCTCAACTGCTTAAAAACGCTACCCATCTCTTAACCAACTAATTTTATGGGCTCTCCCTGTACCTGCTTATCTTGTTGATCAAATTCATTAATTGGTTCCTTCACAAGTTCTTTTTGGTCCTCCTTCGGTCGCTACTCTCGATGGAGCTCCCAACATGTGGCTCTTCGATATCCACTATTGTTGTAATGACTGTAAAAATTCTTCTTCCTCTAGACTTTCCTAACCTTCTTCCTTCCCTGATGTGGAGAAGGGTCCACATCTCTTGTCCTCTTCCTTACCACCATTCTTTTCCAACACTTGGAAACAACATGGTTATACAAGGCACAAAAACTACATGGTTACATGGTTTTCTATGCCACAAGTTTTGTTCACTATTACCAATTTTCTTGCAATCAAAATGAACTTTAAAATACTGAGACTTTTTATACCTTTCTTTAGCCCTCTCTTCGAAATGATCACTTCCATTTGGAAATGGCTTGCAATCACGATTACTGGAAGATTATGATTTAGTCTCAACATCCTTCATTGTCTCGGATTTGTCGCATGAAGGTTCTCCTGTCTCTTCCTTTTGACATAGCTCAATCCTGCATATCATGGTAATTCCACCATGTGTATGGGATTCACAATGCCTTTCCCATTATCTCCTAGGCCCTTTCCTTCATATCCCATCTTCTTTATTAATCTTGAACCAATGCATGTAGTGTGATTTTCAAAAGCACCCAAATCATCATCATCATGTGAAAATGAAACTGAAGAACTACCAATATTCTTTACCTCAGATGTTGATTCTGAAGTAGTTGATAATGGCTTCGCTATGACTTTGTTTCAATTCATCTTTTCCAAGGCCTCTTCCATGCATCATAATTGAAGCTGCAATATTTGCTTCTCCTCTTCTACTTCTTATGGAAGTCTCCTCAATTCAACATTCTCTGCTTGAAGGCTCTGATTGATCTCTTCATTTGAATGATGAGAAGAAAATGAAGAAGAAGAATATTTACCCAAACACGGAGTTGGAGCATCATCCTCTACTCTCTCTTTCTCTTGTTCCTCTTTTTCCATTTTCTCTTCATAATCTTCATACAATATATATACCATGCTTTCCATCTTGTAGAAGGCCTTGTAGAGATCTTTGTTATCCTCCATTTTCCTTCTTGTTGCATGCTCAATTCACAATCCCTAGAAAAAATTTCATACTACTTTGATACCACTTGATCTGGGATTTTTGTGAGTGCTTTCAAACGAAAGTCCCCATCACACAAAACCTTTTATTAACACTTATATTGTCTTGTAAAATCATGTACAATGCATATTCTAAAAACTTCAACAAACCATCAACATGAAACAAGAAGCAATAATCATGAACAACCATAAACACGCGACATGATAATGAAGTTCACCCAATGTGGGCTACGTCTCCGGGCCAAGGGTCGACAGTACGAATGTTGCTTCATTAGTTCCTGCAAGATGATGATGAGTACATGATGTGTTCTTTGCCAATAAAAGGAAGAACTCCCTTAACTAGAGTTCCATCTCTCTCCACGATACTTTCTTATATAATAACTCTCACTCATTAATCTCTCCTTGAGCATGACAAAATATCAAACTCTCACATGAAGTGGCATACAAGAATCCTCCAACAAAGTGGAAAACAAGGATCTCAATAGAAACTCATCATCTTAGCAAAAATCAAAAGAAGATATGCCATCAATGCATCTTACACCTCCACTTTCGGGGATGGCTTAAAAATGCATAACTCTACTTCAGAAATGGACAACACGGTTGCATTCTTGGCGAAAAATCATGAAATTGGACTATAAACTCAACCTATTTCTGACTTGGTAAAATTTGGGCTCTCTAGGAATCTCAAAGGTTCCCCAAATATTATATTTTGTGATCTGATTCCAATTCGGTTGCTCGTATGAAGAAACTGATCACACCATTGTGTTCCTTGCGAAAAACTAAGAAAAATGAGTATAAAATTGGTCTAGTTTTGAAACTGTCAATTTTAGGCCTCTAGGGAATCTTTCAAATTCCATGCAGATTCTTGCGTCAAGGGTCCAAATTCATAGTTCCTCCCTCAAAATTTTGCTTCTGGAAAATTTGTTGCTCAAATTATAAATTCGACAACAAAATGAGACTCCTAGTGAAATTCTAATCAATGTGAGTATAAACTTTGCATATTTCAGCCATTATAAAAAATCAACTCCAAGAATCTAAAAGATTCCTCCAATATTCCTCTACTCAGGGTTCCACTACATCATGTTTCCATCTCATCAAGGTCCCCCCTATTGGCTCTCGGTATGGTTCCTCTAACTCAGTCGCCGTTCCTCCCAGCGCCTCTATTCAAGACTCTGTCGGGTTCGCCACCCGCATGAATGGAGTAGGCTTATGTATTAAATCATTGATAAAGTTTAACATGTGTTGTCCACCTGGTGGCTTGGATAGCACACATATTATTAATTTGTTCATGTACCAATTATTTTAATACCCAAAACAACGTTCATCGCTTAATCAAAATTTGTAATTGCATAATGTTATTTGAACCTCCTTTTTTTTTCTTCAGTGTGGTTCACGGATACCCGTTGTCACTGGGTAGCTGCTACGTCCATAGATCACCTCTAGGGTGGACCCCACCCGAAGGGGGTCACACCCCTCGGCCATATTTACTTGGCTTGACCCCAAGAGCTTTCAGGAATTGACCCTGTGACCTCTTGATTGGTGAGGCACTGATTTGACCAATTGAGCTAACTCTTGGGGCTGTTGTTTGAAACCTCCTATGTCCACCATTTCACATTAACTGTTGCTAATATAAAACTTGTTATAACCATATTGATTATATATATGGCATACTTGTATACACTTTGGTTATATCTATATAACCAAAGTATATACCATTTAAATGTTTGACTACATGCACTATACAATCTCATTTATGGAATATGGTTTTTGACCATTTTAATGTTTTATATGACTTTCGATTGGGTTTTAATATGGTTATACCAACTATATAACACATTCAAGCTATGTCACAAATTTGTTGACCATTAATGTTTTATATTTGGTTGTTATACAGTTAAAATAACCATATTTTAATATATGTGATTTCTTTTATGCAGGGGCAAGGAAACCAATGATGGAGTGTTAAGTATCAATTCATGATGGGCTTCCATGTACCCCAGGTTACCCCTGTTGATTGAGATGCCATGTGACACATTGTGGGCCCTTCTTTTTCTTTGTCATGTCAAACTTAGAACTACACTAAGTTGATCATATAGACTCAGATTTGAGTGTCGTATGCACCACGAGAATCATGCACTTCTCTGCATTTTGAATACTTTGATTTTTGAGCCTTTCTGAAACATATTTGTGGAATGGTTTTTTGGGTTTAATTTGTGTTGTATAGTTTCACTTTACCCAATGGATCAACTTCATCAATGCATCTAATGGTTATTTAATTTTTTTGGATCACACATATATGCTCATAATCAAATTTTGAAACAATGATTACTATGTTAGCATTGAAAGTGATAACTATTAATTCTATAGTTTTGTCTATATATGAATAGTGTTATCAATAGGTCAAGAAAATTTAAGGTTAACATTTCTATATTTTTATATGCTTTTATAATTTACTTAGTTTTTTTGTCTACTAAAATATCTTTAATTATTACTGTAAATAAGCTTTTATAATATTATTTTTAGGCTATTAATATTTTCAAAGAGTTTTAAGAGCTATTAAAATTTAAAATATAACTCTTTACCAAATTATTTTACCTTTTTATCATGTTTTTAACTCTCATTTTAAACTATTTTTTGGGCATGTTTGGAATAGGACTTAAAAAAAATTAGTTTCAAACATATTTGTGGAAAGGTTTTTTGGATTTTGTGTGTGTGGGGTTTCACTTTATTGAAAAACAAAATATATTGACTTATCTATAAATACTTACTATTACATGCATCTAGGCTCATAATAAGGTTTTGAATCAATGATTACTATGTTTGCATTCAAAGTGATAAAGTGTTACATGAAGAATGTTACCAATATGTGAAGAAAATTTAAGATTAAACATTTTTACATTTTTATAAGTTTTTCTAATTAACTCAATTATGTTAGTTGTTTTGTAATCTGAAAAAATTATAAATTCAAATATAAAATTCAAGAGGGAAAATTATTATTTTTTAAATATTAATGCAAATAATGTTTATAATATTGTTTTGTTTAGGTTATTAGTGTTTTCAAAGAGCTTAATAAATATTAATAGATCTATTATAATTTATAATATACTCTTTACCACGTCATTTTACTTTTACTATATAAAAATATGTAAATCTATAATATATTTTATTAACATAAAATATATGAAAATAATAAAATATTTTAATATGAGAGACTGAGTATCACAAGATTTTTTCATTAATTTTATAATCACGACAAAGATAAATAAAAATGTAATAATAATATATAAAATACAAAGGTCACAGTGTATAGATATTATACTAGCTTAAATTCATCTGAACTTCCAATCTAACAAGCACCTAGAAGGATCAAATCTCTAGAGGTGAAAACCTTTCATCAGGTTTTTTGATCCCTATCAAACACCTAGAAAGATCAAATATCTAGTTTGCAATTCAAGAGAGATTTGATCCTAGCACTGATATCAGAACTATTGATCCCAACACTGATATCAGAACTAAAAAGTTTGCAATTCAATAGAGATTTGATCCCTCACTTTATAAGAACTAAAATGTTTGCAATTCAAGAGAGATTTGATCCATTAAATGATAGATCCTAGATCGAGACTGATTTATATTATAAATTCTTAACCATTAAATGTGAGATGTCTCATTTAATTGTTTTATGGTATTTAAAATACATGAGGAATAGTCCTTTGACATGTGTTTCTTAATAAATAATAAAATCAAAATATTATGTAATATTGTTATATAAAAAATAAAATATAATTATTAAATATTTTTTCCAAAAAAATCGCATCTTTCATTCATTTCATAAATGATACAAATTATGTTTTGTAAATATATCTGTCAATGCATTCTAAGTGTGCAAATGTGCAAAATTTGTCCATAACACTTGCAAACAACAACCTATATAATTACATAGCTAATATCATTTAATTGTTTTGTGGTATTTAAAATACATGAGGAATGGTTTTTTTTATGTGTTTAAAAAAACAAATATTATATAATATTGTTACATAGAAAATAAAATGTAATTATTAAATGGTTTTCTAAAAATTAGTAATTTTTATTCTTTGATAAATCATTCACATTCATTTCATAAATCATATAAAATTAAATTTTGTAGATGTATATGTTGATGCATATATGTACATGTACAAAATTTGTGTATAAAGTTTACAAACAATAACTTGCTTTCCATCAAAAAAAAATAAAATAATAAATAGGTAACTATATATGATCCCAAATAGTAATAAAATAAGTGAAAAAATCGATCTGTTTTCACCCATAGACTGTCGAGCAAATTTGTCCATGTAAGAGAATTGCAAAATTTGGTGAAAAAGCCCTAACAATTTTAACCTTGTGACTGTCAAGAAAGATTGTCCATGAAAAGTAATACATGATTGTCCATGAAAAGTAATACATGAGAAATATAGCGCATGGACCACAAAAATCTAAAATTAAGACCCTCCAACAAAGGATGGAAAAAATTCAAAGGAAGAGCCATCTTGGTGCTCTTGAATACTCCGAAGGTCTTTATCCAATAATAGGTGTGCTTTGGAAGAATGCTCCAAAGGTCTTTATCCAATAATAGGTCTGCTTTGGAAAGTTTATCATCCATCATGTTTGGCTTCGTGTAAACATGTGCACATGAGAAGAAAATGGTTCCCTTTAAACATGTTTACATGAAAAAGAAATATAGGAAAGAAATATACGAGTCTTTTATCCTCCATAGATTTATTAGAATGAGAATTAGATAAATGTTATTGTATCTTTTTTATTTTGCATAAATTAACATGTGCATGCCAATAGTTTAACCTGGTTGTTGGTTTGTGTCCAAATCTCATTTTGCATCCATGTCCCCATCATCAGGGATCAAGTCTGCTTGCACCCGGTGATTCTGAAAATCTGTTGGGTCTTGTGGGGTTCCCCCCTGTGATTCAGGTTCCATTGGAGTCTGGTTATTTACCTTTGGTGAAGGTTCATCCACTGCTTCATCATCCTCCTCTTCGGGTTCCAGTGGGGGATATTTCTATCCTTTAGGTTTTTTCCCAGAACTCTTCTTTCTTTGAGTGTATTTTTTAGCTTTTGGACACAAATTGTGTAGGTGCACTGTTTGCATACAATTCCTACACGTGAAAACTGTGTTCACATAATCTAAAATTTGTGTCCAAATCCGCTTGTTGTGGATTAGGCGGATGTTGTCTGGTCAACCTTTGCTAAGGTCTACTTCAACACATATACATGCATAAGTGAAAACCCTTTCCTCTATTATTTGGGAATCAGTCTTAATGAACTGCCCAAAACTGTTGCCAATGCCAGCTAGAACCCTATCATCCCAGAAATGAAGGGGGATATTGTGCATTTGAACCCATACCAACATTTTGGAGACCACCATGGTGTTTTCATCAAAATCAGGGAACTAGGGAATAGTGAACAAGCCAGTTGAACCCCATAACCATGGTCCTTCCTAAAGGATTTTGTCTCTAGCTTCAAGAGTTGGGAACTTTAAAATAAAGAATACTTTTAAGCAGAGATGGATATCACATTCTAGTGACCATTTCGCTAAAATCCAGTGGAAGAGTTCAACTGGTTTAGGCCAAAACCAATTAAAACGACAAATAATTACAAGGGATTCATAAAAGGCGTAGTGCTTGTCTATTTCTGGCATGTCTATTTTTAATTCTGGGGTGTAGTTCAGTTGCTCCACTATATATGGGCTTGGGGCATTTCCTGCCTATTTGGATGGTTTAGAGGTTGTCTTTTTTCCTTGAAGAATGTTCTTGAATGATGGTTCCCCATTTGCGTGCTTCTATTTTTATCCTGAGCCTATTGGTGTGCTGCCTCCCAAGTCTGATTTGCACTTTGTTACAGCCCCACCACGTAATCTCACGTTGATTGTAGTGGTGTAAGCAACAAGGATATGATACTCCTTCAAGCATTGGTGGTACTATAATTCTTTTCCTTCGAAGATGAGATTATGTGATTGGGCATGGTATCTAAATTTTTTGAGATGTTTTCCTTCAGATCTATCACTTTGTCTGTGTATTTTACCCAAAGTAAAACTGAAGACCTTACAGGGGTTTTTAAAAATATTTGGAAACAAGTTGAACTTACCAGTTTCCAGGATCCCATCACCCCAATGTGGACGCAAGACCCCTCGAGAGTAGAAAGACTAAGCAGCGCAAAGGGTTGAGGGGGTCGCATGCAGACGAAGAATAGATTTCGGGCCACCACAGTCGGGCCCAAAACCAAACCCAGATTTGGCCGAAGCACGGGAGGGATGAAGCTCGAGCAAAGGCATGGGGATGAAGGCCATTCCAGGGGTCCATCAGTGGCTGTAGGAAACGAAGCCCGCCCACTAGATGAGGAAAACCAAGCACCCCACATAGTGGTACAACCCCAAAGCCACCAAGGACCCATAACAATTGCAACTCCAACAATCCTATGACCCTTACGCCTGTACACCTTGGAAACCAAACCGCTCCCCATAGCCCACCCTTATGTAAAAAATAGGTGGTCAAAGGGGAGCTCGACTACAATCCTGAAAAAAACACATTCAATGTACACCACATGTGGACAACATTTGCCAAGAACAGAGGGCTCCACCATCCTAAACATTGTCCATTCCAGCCACACCACAACCGCCCACAGTGACGCCTGACTCAACCACAAAAAGAGAGAAAGGGGAACCGGAAAAACCCGCTCCAAGAGGTAGAAAGAAACATCTGTGAACCAAAGAGGAGGAGTGTGGGTCTCATGACAAAGGGAGACCGAGAAGGAAACCCCTTTTGGATTTTCTGCGAGTCCAAAATTCTTTGAAGAAACTGAAACTTTGTGCATCCACCAAAGGCTTGATGCCTCTAACCCCTGTTTATCATTCGTGGCCACCGAGGATCAAAAACTAGTTATCGGACCCAACTCTGCACTTCCCCACAGAGAAACCCTAAAGTTTGTTGCTGCCATTTTTCCCTCCAACACTCCCTGATCTTGATAATATAAAACTTGTTATATATGACATACTTTTATACACATTGGTTATATTTTTGTAACCAACATATATACCATTTATCGTTTGACCACATTCACTATACGATTTCATTTATGGAATATGGTTTTTGACCATTTGAATGTTTTATATGACTTTCGATTGAGTTTTAATATGGTTATACCAACCATATAATACATTCAAACTATGTCACAAATTCGTTTACCACCAATGTTTTATCTTTGGTTTTTATATGGTTAAAATAACCATATTTTAATATATGTGATTTTTTTGTTTTATTATATTTTCAAATAGTTTTATTTTTTACGATTTTTTTTAATACTATTTTTTTTCTTTTCTGCAGGGGCAAGGAATCAATGATGGAGTGCTAAGTTTCAATGCTTGATTGGATGCCATGTACGTTGGGGGTCACACCTGCTGATTAGGATTCCATGTGGCACACTGTGGGCCCCTCTTTTTCCTTGTATGTTAAACTTCAAACTGCAATAAGTTGATCATATAGAGTCAAATTTGAGTGTTGTCTACGCCACTGGAACTGTATCAATGAGCACTACAAATTGGTCTTGGTTTCTTTTCATTTTGAAGACTTTGATTTTTTAGCCTTTCTAGAGCCACTTGGATCATTCCTCCCCACTGAAGATATTTTGGTCCTCCAAAAGCATTAACACTATCCACAACCTATTGTACTCCCTCATCTACACAACAAGTTCCCTAACATGCCACACTTACTTCTCCTTCACCTTTGTACTTTAAAGTCATAAGTGATGAACCGACACCTGTACTCTATGCAAACCTATAGTACAATATGCAAAATAAATGTCCTCTTACAAAGACAAAACATGACCCAAGAACACCCCATACTTTCCAAGAGTTTATAACACACTCTTTGCTCAAGTTTACATCAAAATAATAACAGAAACAAATACCTCAACTATCAATAAAAGGCCAAAAATATCATCATGTTTCATTCATAAATGATGGCAAACACTTCACCACGTTTACAAACATTTCTCAATATATGATTTACAAATATGACCATACTCAACTGCTTAAAAATGCTACCCATATCTTACCCAACTAGGTTGATGGGCTCTCCCTGTAGCTGCTTATCTTGTTGATCAAATTCATTAATTGGTTCCTTCACAGGTTCTTTCTGGCCCTCCTTCGGCCACTGCTGTGGATGGAGCTCCCAACATGTGGCTCTCCGATATCCACTATTGTTGCAATGACTGCAAAAATTCTTCTTCCTCTAGACTTTCCTAACCTTATTCCTTCCCTGATGTGGAGAAGGGTCCACATCTTTTGTCCTCTTCCTTACCACCATTCTTTTCCAACACTTGGAAACAACATGGTTATACAAGGCACAAAAACTACATGGTGACATGGTTTTCTATGCCACAAGTTTTGTTCACTATTACCAATTTTTTTGTAATCAAAATGAACTTTAAAATACTGAGACTTTTTATACCTTTCTTTAGCCCTCTCTTTGGAATGATCACTTCCATTTGGAAATGGCTTGCAATCACGACTACTGGAAGATTATGATGTAGTCTCAACATCCTTCATTGTCTCGGATTTGTCACATGAAGATTCTCCTATCTCTTCCTTTTGACACAGCTCAATCTTGCATATCATGGTAATTCCACCATGTGTATGGGATTCACAATGCCTTTCCCATTAGCTCCTAGGCCCTTGCCTTCATATCCCATCTTCTTTATTAATCTTGAACCAGTGCATGTAGTGTGATTTTCAAAAGCACCCAAATCATCATCATCGTGTGAAAATGAAACTGAAGAACTACCAATATTCTTTACCTCAGATGTTGATTCTAAAGTAGTTGATAATGGCTTCGCTATGACTTTGTTTCAATTCATCTTTTCCAAGGCCTCTTCCATGCATCATAATTGAAGTTGCAATATTTGCTTCTCCTCTTCTACTTCTTGTAGAAGTCTCCTCAATTCAACATTCTTTGCTTGAAGACTCTAATTGATATCTTCATTTGAATGATGAGAAGAAAATGAAGAAGAAGAATATTCACCCGAAGACGGAGTTGGAGCATCATCCTCTACTCTCTCTTTCTCTTGTTCCTCTTTGTCCATTTTCTCTTCATAATCTTCATACAATATATATACCATGCTTTCCATCTTGTAGAAGGCCTCGTAGAGATCTTTGTTATCCTCCGTTTTCCTTTTTGTTGTATGCTCAATTCACAATCCCTGGCAAAAATGTCATACTACTTTGATACCACTTGATCTGGGAAAATTTTTGTGAGTGCTTTCAAACAAAAGTCCCCATCACACAAGACCTTTTTCTAACACTTATATTTTCTTGTAAAATCATGAAAAATGCATATTCTAAAAACTTCAACAAACCATCAACATGAAACAAGAAGCAATAATCATGAACAACCATAAACACATGACATGATAATGAAGTTCACCAGTGTGGGCTACGTCTCTGGGCCAAGGGTCGAGAGTGCGAATTTCGCTTCATTAGTTACTGCAAGATGATGATGAGTACATGATGTGTTCTTTTCCAATACAAGGAAAAACTCCCTTAACTAGAGTTCCATCTCTCTCCTCGATACTTTCTTATATAAGAACTCTCACTCATATAATCTCTCCTTGAGCATGACAAAATATCAAATTCTCACATGAAGTGGCATACAAGGATCCTCCAACAAAATGGAAAACAAGGATCTCAATAGTAAATCATCATCTTAGCAAAAATCAAAAGAAGATATGCCATCAATGCATCTTGTACCACCACTTCTGGGGATGGATTAAAAATGCATAACTCTACTTAAGAAATGGACAACACGGTTGAATTCTTGGCGAAAAATCATGAAATTGGACTATAAACTCAACCCATTTCTGACTTGGTAAAATTTGGGCTCTCAAGGAATCTCAAAGGTTCCCCAAATATTATCTTTTGCAATCTGATTCCAATTTGGCTGCTCACATGAAGAAACTGATCACACCATTGTGTTCCTTGTAACTGAGAAAAATAAATATAAAATTGGTCTAGTTTTGAAACTGTCACTTTTGGGCCTCTAGGGAATCTTTCAGATTCCATGCAGATTCTTGTGTCAAGGGTCCAAATTCATAGTTCCTCCCTCAAAATTCTGATTCTGAAAAATTCGTTGCTCAAATTATAAATTCGACAACAAAATCAGACTCCTAGCGAAATTCTAATCAATGTGAATATAGACTTTGCATATTTCGACCATTATAAAAAATTAGCTCCAAGAATCTAAAAGATTCCTCCAAAATTCCTCTACTCAGGGTTCCACAACATCATGTTTCCATCTCATCAAGGTCCCCCCTACTGGCTCTCGGCATGGTTCCTCTAACTCTGTCATGGTTCCTCTCGGCGCCTCTGTTTAAGACTCTATCAGGTTCCCCACCCGCATGAATGGAGTAGGCTTATGTATTAAATCATTGATAAAGTTTAACATGTGTTGTCCACCTGGTGGCTTGGATGGCACACATACTATTAATTTGTTCATGTACCAATTATTTTAATACCCAAAACAATGTTCATCGCTTAATCAAAATTTGTTATTGCAGAATGTTGTTTGAACCTCCTATGTCCACCATTTCACATTAATCGTCGCTAATATAAAACTTGTTATAACCATATTGGTTATATTTTATGCAGGGGCAAGGAAACCAATGATGGAGTGTTAAGTATCAATTCATGATGGGCTTACATGTACGCCAGGGGTTACCCCGGTTGATTGAGATGCCATGTGACACATTGTGGGCCCCCTTTTTCTTTGTCATGTCAAACCCCGAACTACAATAATTTGATCATACAGATTCAGATTTGAGTGTTGTATGCACCACTAGAATCACTAGAATCATATCGACGAGCACTAAAACTTGGTTTTGGTTTCTCTGTATTTTGAATACTTTGACTTTTGAGCCTTTCTGAAACATATTTGTGGAATGGTTTTTTGGGTTTAATTTGTGTGTGTATAGTTTCACTTTACCCAATGGATCAACTTCATCAATGCATCTAATGGTTAGTTAATTTTTTTGGATCACACATATATGCTCATAATCAAATTTTGAAACAATGATTACTATGTTAGCATTGAAAGTGATAACTATTAATTCTATAGTGTTGTCTATATATGAATAATGTTATCAATAAGTCAAGAAAATTTAAGGTTAACGTTTCTATATTTTTATATGCTTTTATAATTTACTTAGCTTTTTTGCCTGCTAAAATATATTATTACTGTAAATAAGCTTTTATAATATTATTTTTAGGCTATTAATATTTTCAAAGAGTTTTAAGAGCTATTAAAATTTAAAATATAACTCTTTACCAAATTATTTTACCTTTTTATCATGTTTTTAACTCTTATTTTAAACTATTTTTGGGCATATTTGGAATAGGACTTAAAAATTTAGTTTCAAACATATTTGTGGAATGTTTTTTTGGATTTTGTGTGTGTGGGGTTTCACTTTATTGAAAAACAAAATAGATTGACTTATCTATAAATATTGACCATCACATGCATCTAGGCTCATAATAAGGTTTTGAATCAATGATTACTATGTTTGCATTCAAAGTGATAAAGTGTTACATGAAGAATGTTACCAATATGTGAAGAAAATTTAAGATTAAACATTTTTACATTTTTATAAGTTTTTCTAATTAACTCAATTATGTTCGTTGTTTTGTAACCTCAAAAAAAATTATAAATATAAAAATTATAAATTTAAATATAAAATTCAAGAGGGAAAATTATTATTTTTTAAATATTAAAGCAAATAATGTTTATAATATTGTTTTGTTTAGGTTATTAGTGTTTTCAAAGAGTTTTATAGATATTAATAAATCCATTAAAATTTAAAATATACTCTTTACCACATTATTTTACTTTTACTACATTATTCTATTATATTAAGTTTAGAAATTTTGATACATTAATTTATATAAAAAAATATGTAAATTTATAATATATTTTATTAACATAAAATATATGAAAATAATAAAATATTTTAATATGAGAGACTGAGTATCACAAGATTTTTTCATTAATTTTATAATCATGACAAAGATAAATAAAAATATAATAATAATATATAAAATATAAAGGTCACAGTGTATAGATATTATACTAGCTTAAATTCATCTTAACTTCCAATCTAATAAGCACCTAGAAGGATCAAATCTCTAGAGGTGAAAACCTTTCATCAGGTTTTTTTTATCCCTATCAAGCACCTAGAAGGATCAAATCTCTAGAGGTGCAAACCTTTCATCAGGTTTTTTTGATCCATATCAGAACTAAAAGATTTGCAATTCAAGAGAGATTTGATCCTTCTCAGCACTATATCAGAACTAAAAAGTAAGTTTGCAATTCAAGAGAGATTTGATCCCTCACTTTATAGGAACTAAAAAGTTTGCAATTCAAGAGAGATTTGATCTATTAAATGATAGATCCTGGATCGAGACTGATTTAGATTATAAATTCTTAACCATTAAATGTGAGATGTCTCATTTAATTGTTTTATGGTATTTAAAATACATGAGGAATAGTCATTTGACATGTGTTTCTTAATAAATAGTAAAATCAAAATATTATATAATATTGTTATATAGAAAATAAAATATAATTATTAAATATTTTTTCTCAACAAATTGTAGCTTTCATTCATTTCATAAATGATACAAAATTATGTTTTGTAAATATATCTATCAATGCATTCAAAGTGTGCAAATGTGCAAAATTTATCCATAATACTTGCAAACAACAACCTGTATAATTACATAGCTAATATCATTTAATTGTTTTGTGGTATTTAAAATACATGAGGAATGGTTTTTTTTATGTGTTTAAAAAAACAAATATTATATAATAATGTTACATAGAAAATAAAATGTAATTATTAAATGGTTTTCTAAAAATTAGTAATTTTTATTCTTTGATAAATGATCATTCACATTCATTTCATAAATCATATAAAATTAAATTTTGTAGATGTATATGTTGATGCATATATATGTACATGTACAAAATTTGTGTATAAAATTTACAAACAATAACTTGTTTTCCATTAAAAAAAAAAAAGTAACTAAAAAAATAATAAATAAGTAACTATATATGATCCCAAATAGTAATAAAATAAGTGAAAAGCCCGATCTGTTTTCACCCATAGACTGTCGAGCAAATTTGTCCATGTAAGAGAATTGCAAAATTTGGTGAAAAAGCCATAACAATTTTAACCTTGTGACTGTCAAAAAAGATTGTCCATGAAAAGTAATACATGATCGTCCATGAAAAATAATACCCAAAAATCTGAAATTAAGACCCTCCAACAAAGGATGGAAAAAATTCAAAGGAAGAGCCATCATGGTGCTCTTGAATACTCCAAAGGTCTTTATCCAATAATAGGTGTGCTTTGGAAGAATGCTCCAAAGGTCTTTATCCAATAATAGGTCTGTTTTGGAAACTTTATCATCCGTCATGTTTGGCTTCGTGTAAACATGTGCACATGAGAAGAAAATGGTTCCCTTTAAACATGTTTACATGAAAAAGAAACATAGGAAAGAAATATACGAGTCTTTTATCCTCCATAGATTTATTAGAATGAGAATTAGATAAATGTTATTGTATCTTTTTTATTTTGCATAAATTAACATGTGCATGCCAATAATTTAACCTGGTTGTTGGTTTGTGTCCAAATCTCATTTTGCATCACTTTTAATTCAAGAGTCATATTAAATTTTATTCAAATAATAGTTGATTTTTTATTTTTTTCTTATAAAGGTCCTTAAAATCTAGCATTATTTTTTAATTTATTTTTTGTTATTTTAAGTATTAATTTTTATTATTACACCAGAAATGCATATAGGGAGACGTTGTAATAGCAGTAAAATGAATTATTAAATAAAAAAGTAATAATAATAAAAAATACTATTAATTTAATTAAAAAATAATAAAAATAATAAATTTATTTTTCATAATATTCATAACATATTAAAAAAGTTAGTTATATATGTATATATATATTTATAAATTTGTATGGTGAAAGATTGGATTTTCTTCATACTTAATAAATGAGAAATTAAAATTAATCTATATTAAAATATTGCAAAAAATATTAGAAAAAATATAAATGTAATATCAAAATTATATATAGAGAGTTCATATTTTAGTTATTATTTTATAATAATATCACCACCGTTTAAATTTTATGATGATGATGATGATGGTTAACATCCACTAAGACCAAACATTGGTCTATCGGACCTAAAGAAACAAATTATTTATTTTGATTTAAGATTTTATTCCTATGCTCAAAAAGCTTGGAGAGAAGCCTCCCCAGCTCACTATAATTTTGATATTGTAAAAGGCTAGGAAGGTCAGTATTGTAACAAAGATTGTGAAACTGAGATCTAATGTGGTTGTACGCGGGGGCACTGCCCAACGACCTGTTTCACTATGGAGCTCATGAGAATTCGTTCTAATCTTTGCTATATTAATTTTCTTTTTTGAGCTAGTTAAAATAGAGAGATACTTTTGATCTTCTAGGGTGGGGTTGATGACCTTCTTATAATAACTTAATTTTCTTTTAGCCATTAAATCTTTCTCACACCACATTTTTTCTTTGAACTTAGAAGTAACAATATCTTTAATGTTATTTATGTCTTGCAATGCATCATTCTGGTTGATCTCCCAATAGTTTAACCAAGCCCTTGTGTCTTTATGCCACCCCCGATTGAGCCTTAGGTGGTTTTGGTTGGAATTTAAAGCTAGCTTAAGAAGTCTATGATCGTCTAATGTTATTGAGTTTGTGCTTGTACAACAGAAACCTAATCATAGCTAGGCTCTCAATAGGGGAAATACCTATAAGAAGAATAGGATAGGCTATATTACTTTTAATTTTCAGACTATAAGTTATAAAACACTTCTGGATTTGCTTAATCTTTATAATTAAATTATATATATAATTTAATATAAAATAATAATTAAAATCAACCAGAGGATTAATAGCTCTAAAATATCTTAGAATCCCAACCGACCCTTTGTGTTCCTAATTTCCATCCCCATAATATTAATGTTCTAAACAAACAGATCTTGCGAACGACACCGCTTTCCCATCTGATTCCGCCGGAAGTCTGGAATCTGCTGCAGGCTTTTAATAATGGTGAAGGAAACCAGTTACTACGAGGTGCTGGGCGTCAGCCCCACGGCCACCGAAGCAGAGATCAGAAAAGCTTATTACATAAAGGCGAAGCAAGTTCATCCTGATAAAAATTCAAATGATCCTCAAGCGGCAGAAAAATTCCAGGTATTAGGAGAAGCTTACCAAGTTCTCAGTCATCTAGAACAACGGATATCATATGACGCACATGGAAAAGCAGGTGTATCAATGGAAAGAGTGATAGATCCAGAAGCAGCCTTCACTATGTGGTTTGGAGCTGAATTAATGGAAGAGTTTTTGAATACTGCAGAGAAGCTTTGTGAAAGTGATTTGAAAGCCTATATTCATGAAATGATTATGGACTCACTTTCGAAACTAGATGTTGTTGACATTGAAAACAAACTCTCATGTGTGGGGCCCATTATCTTTCCACATGACAGTCTGACGAAGGAAGACCTTGGAGCTTGCGCTGAGGGTTTGAAGACTCTGGCACAGAGTTTCCAAACCGCGAAACTACAAAATGAAGATCGGGTTCCAAAAAAAGATTGCAGAGATAATGCGAGCAGCGATACATCACCAAAGAATCATGCTGCCACGCCTCCATTTTTCGGTGTGGGCCGTGGAATTGGATTTTGGTTCCGTCAATCAATGGATGCCGTTACGCGCTTCCAGCGGTTTTGGAACGACCTTGTAAGGGAGGAAGACTTTTCCAACCTCATTTAATGGCCGATAAAAAGATATTAATTTTTGCCATCTTTTTTCAAAATCTCTGTTTTACGGTAAAATTAGAATTTTGATTCATATATGTAATTAAGATGGATTTCATTAAACAATTTCACGTAATTAAGGAATTTTTATTAGTCCATTTCAAAAGTAAGGACTATAATAATTAATTAGTTATTAGGCTTTTCCAACCTGCTTTAATGTCCGACAAAATTATATTAATTTTTGCCACAAGTGTAAAAAGGTAATTAAAAAAAAAAATGAAAAAGTTAAAAAGAGCTTAAAAATTTGTTTCAATTGTGTCTTTCCACTTAAATTTTTAACATCATAATATACTATTACTCTAATAATATATATACTTTATATAGTAATTATCAACCTAGAAAATTATATATATTTATTTTACTTTCACCAATAGTATAATGTTAATAGCTAATATACAATGAGATGTTACTGATATGTTTTGTACTGTGTTGTTAATGTTTAATTTACAATTGGTAATTGTTTTGTAGTTATGGTGTTAATGTTTAAATATATCTCAGAATATGCTTTGTTAATTTCTAATGACTCATAATCTTTAGAGAATCAAGAAATTAGCCCTATTACATAAGCAATGTCAAGCTAGGTGTGATTTGTATTAATTCTGTTTTGATTATAATATTTATTTATTTGTTGATATAAAATATTAGGGAAAAAAATTTTTAATTATATGATATATTAAAATTTTATTTTTTATTATTTCATACTTGAAAAGAACTAATGTTTTAATGGAAAATTAAATTGGAAAAAAATACAAAAATTATTGAAAAAAAAAAATCAATTAAAAATAATAAAAAAAAAAACTAAAAATTAATTAATATTAATATTAATTATTTTATTAACCTAGAAAATGATATATATTTATTTTACTTTCACCAATTGTATAATGTTAATAGATAATATACAATGAGATGGTACGAATATGTTTTGTACTATGGTGTTAATGTTTAATTTACAATTGATAATTGTTCATATTAACTTGTTATTCAAAAACAATTAAATTTCTTTTTAAGATATATAGATCAATACTCATTTATAGATTTTTGAGTATTTATTTTCTTATTTTATTTATATTTTAACAAACAACACTCTGTACTATTAAGTTCTCCAAGCATAATCCCCTCCACAAAATCCTGTATGAAACTCGTCAATGATTCCTTGAGTCTCTAATTATGTTAAATACAATAGAAAAATTTTAAGTGTGTCTTTCCAGTATAGATTTGCATTTATGATATTGACTGCTTTCAATTTGAGAGTTTTACACTGACTTTTGGAGAATGATGCTGGACATTAAAAATGGATCAAGAAATTTACAATGTCATGATACCAATTTAATAAAAGAAAAAATACCTCACCCTAAAATAAAATACATGAAGAAAAGAAAGAAAGAATGAAGGGGATGAAGGGAAGACTCAATATGACCCCACAAGGACAAGAATTGATTTTTATGATCTTTATAGTAAATGGATGCTGGGCAATTCTCAAAACACTAAAGTGTTAAAAGAATTTGCATACTACCAATTTTGTTAACCTTTTAATTCAACAAAACTATTATGATATATTTCATATTTAACATAAAATGTTGTATAATTTCTTCGAGTTTCCATATAAACTTAGACATGTAATATTTTCCTCAATCTCTTACTAAGTAGCTTTCACCTTACATAAAAAGATAATATAATCTGAAAATAGCTTTATCATATAATTTGTCAATTGGACTAGGTTGGGTGGTTCAGAGGAAGAAATAGAATCCTCCCCATTCTCATTCAATTCCAATGAATTATATGATAAATGTTTAAAAAAAAACTATCATATAAATTATTTTACATATAAAATTAATAGATAAAATTAAAAAATATATATATATATATTGATAATAAAAATATATTTCAATATAAAATAAAAATGTATATAAGAATTTATTCACGAATACCTAGTTGTTCACTTAACTTCTTATTACTCTGCAATCTTCAAAATGGTATCACCTAAGATAGAGATTGATTCTCAATATGGTTATTGTGAATAAAGTAATGGTACTCCATGGATCTCCCCAGATTTAGGAATTGGATGATTTTAAATACCGTTACATGCCATGACTTTCCCTTAAATGCTAGAACTTGCCATGCAATAAAGATTGTTGGTTTCTTTGAAGGGTCCATCTCCCAAAACTTACATGCGATAACTTTCTCTTACATGCTAGAACTTTCCATGCAATAAAGATTGTTGGTTTCCTTGAAGTGTCCATCTCCCAAAACAATATTTCATGCTCAACACTAAAAACCATCAAGAAACCTCCAACATTCTATTCGATGATGTAGACCAGTACACACAAACCTCCAACATTCTATTCGATGATGTAGACCAGTACACACAGTGGTAGTTGGGGGAATTGTTCTCAAAGGGAACCCCTTACGAGGTAAATATAATCTTATCATGTGAGGATTTGAAAAATATTACTTAACTGTTATATATTTGAAAAAGTAACTAAAATTTTCTCTATATGGTGAATTTCACATTAGTTAATGATTATATATTTGAAAAATTAACCAAAATTATCTCTATATGGTCAATTTCATACATGTGTAGATTGTCAAAAATTATTTTGAACATTGTTCACAGATTTGAATGAGAATACAAATCATTATTCAATTTATCAACTTTCATCTAATTATCCGTATAGATGGTAAAATGTCAAACATTATTTAATGATTGTGTATTTGAAAACTTAACTAAAATTCTTTATATGATTAATTTTATAGTTCAATCTTATATATAAAAATTTAGTGTGAAGTTTTTTTATTTTTTCATGAAATTACATTTTTATGGTAAATATGAATTCATATCTTTGAATATATATATATATATATATATATATATATAATTTAAAAACTTAAGATTACAATTTTCTTAATTATAATTAAATTTTTAATAAAATTAACTATTACATATTTAAAAATATATATTATTACTTTTTATTTATAATATCATTATTATTACTTTTTCTTTATAATATAATTGCAAAAATGAAAATATTAATTTAGGGAATTATACTTTGATTCCAAACTGAAGGCACAGGGGGTTTCGATGGTGGGTCTAGGGTTTGAAGCAAGTAACAAGAGTTTTGGACAATGTTCATGGCGGTGAAGTAGTTTTGGACGATGTTCATGACTGTGAAGCAACTTCGTGACATGTCTAACATTGGGGTTTTCACAAAAGGAGTTTCTAACCGTTTCATTTAACATCTCCATTATAACCACACTGGTTTTGGTGGCTAGTGGTAAGGAATTGTTTTCCAGGGTTTTGTTGTGGGTTTCTGTCAGTTTGGTTTCTGAAGGGTTTCAAGACTCAACAGGGCTTAGATTGTTTGGCTTTTAGCGGTCACCAACCAAATTCAGCACTTTTTGAGGGGGCTCTTGAATTTTTCTTCTGGGAATAGTTTCTCAAGCGATGTTTTTTCATGCATGGATGATGAACTTCTAGACTACTCTTCCGACCAATGAACCCATCGCAAATCTGGGTCGAAGACAAACACTTGTTAAGAGGAAGGATTTCATCGGAACAAATCTCGCCACCGGACGCTCAGGTCATCGTGTTCTCCTCGGTTATGGTGGATATGAAGGTAACCCTACAAGGGTTAGGGTTTACACAACTAGACACCGTGGTGACTGAAGGCTTGACCAAGCTAGGAGACGTATCAGAAGTGCTCTTTCCAAATATCCCTTCGCCATCTGAGTTGTTGTCCTAGGGACATGAACGCCAGGGTAATGATAATGTTCCAGAATGCACGGGGGTGGCCATGGAAAGTGTAGGTGGAATGGCAGCAGACAAACAATATGGTTTGAATCAGGCAGATAGCACACTTGGGGTTTTCGTAGATGATTTCCCACCTTCGGTTTTTACCTCCACTACTTGCACATCGGGGTGTTTCGATGGTATCACCAGGCAAGAACTGGGGCCTGAGGAAAATAGAGCCTTCGACTATGATCAAATCGTCCATGTACAAAACTAGAATCAATAAATCAAATATATTTGAATATAAACTGTAGGATTAGAATGACAATGGTTAAACCCTAAGGAAAGTAAAAATGTGTCCATATTCTCATGCCAATCTCTAGGAGCATGTTTGATACCATATAAGGAACACCAAAGTATTCAAACAAGTCAAGGATAATGCACAAAACTAGGAGTCTACTCCATGTAAATATCCATGCAAAAAGGAACATGTTACATCCATCTGGTAAACTTTCCAACCTTGAGAGGCAGCTAGATAATTCAAAGACATTGAATCCATCTAGACAACAGGGTAAAACATTTTGAAATTATCAATCCCTTCATCCTTTGAAAATCCCTTCAACACAAAATGTGCCTTATGTTTGTCAACAAAGCCATCTGCAACATATTTTGTTCTGTAGACCCACTTGCAATGGACAAACTTACATCCCTTGGGAAGAGGAACAAGATCCCAAGTATGATTCTTCATCAAAGAATAATACTCTTCCATCATGGAAACTTCCCACTTAGGTATTCAAACAACACCATAAAACTATTGCAGATCTTCTGAAATAGCAAGATTCAAAATAGAGATTCTTCTTGACTATGATTGAATTCAGGAAAGATAATTGAAATCAATTTCCTTATAGCCATTTCTATTGTGAAAGTGATGGGTGCCCAAATTACATGTTTTCAACGCTTATATGTAACCTTTTTTATATCATTCTTCCACTTTTCATCATCTCCATGTGCACTTTTCATCCATTATTACCCCATTTTTGGTGTAGGTGATGAGCCCCAATTTTGCAACAACAATGTTGCAACTGCCAGGGCTACCACCTTGAGAGCCTTTCTTCATCAAACTTTACATCACGTTTGGTCACTGTCTTCTTGAGTCTTAGAATATACACTCTATATGCCTTATATGTCTCACTACAGCCCACAAAAATTCCCATCTCTATTATGGGCTCCAACGTCTTTTAGTTATAAAATTACACATGGAAGTAAACAAGGCCACCAAAGATACACAAGTGAGACATGTCAAGCTTCTTTCCTGTAAAATTCTCTTGTGGTGTAACTTTAGTTAAATCATGAAAATAGGGTCAAATTCCACTTCTAAAAGCTCATTTGATGGAAATAATTATTGCATTGCACTCATCTTTTCGAGAGGACAAAAATCGACCTAAATATCACTCAAATCGAACAAGGAGAAGTGTGTTTTTGAATTAAAATGTTATATACCTAGGGGGGATAATATGGGGTACAAAGGGAGGTACCCAAGGTAATAATGTAATAATGGGATGGGCCATAGTAATAAATAAAGTGGTTAACCCATATCATGTAAGGGACCACAAGTAGTTAGTAATAATGTAATGGGCCCATGGTATTAGTTCGATGGTATGAGGGAACCATGGTAATGATCCATGGTATTGTATGTATGAGGCCTATATAGAGGCTAGAGACTCCACATGGAGAGATGGTGAAGGAATTGTGTCAAGGATTATTGTATGAACAGGCATATGGCTTGTGGAGTGTTCTCCTTCCTTAAGGAGTGAATGTATGGTGTTGCCCTACCTTAAGGGTTTGATCAATAAAAAAGCATTTTTATCTATTTCTATCTTGTTATTTCTGGTTTTATTGCTATTATCTTATATTTCTGGGTTAGATCTATAACAAGTGGTATCAGAGCACTTTCTTGGGCAAACAGTGGAGAATTTTTTTTATTTTTTGCAGGATTTCGGGGGCGGTGAGTTTGCAGATCAGTTATGTACATTTTGGTGCAAGATCTGAAAAATCTAATTGCAGATCTGGATTCTAGGTGAAAAAATACCCGATTTCAAAAAAAAAAATCAGTCGAATCAGAGTCCGGATGAAGGAGATATCGTTGATTTAAAAATCAGTGGGGTTGCAGACAAATTTTCAGGGCAGCGAGTTTGCGGCGCAGATCTGGACTTCCTGGTGCAAGATCTGCAAAATATAATTGCAGATCGGGAGTCTTTTTGAAAAAAATACCCAATTTCAAAAAAAAAAAATCAGTCAAATCGGAGTCCGGATGAGGGAGATATTGTTGATTTAAAATCAGCTCTTTTTTGCAGAAATTTTGGTGACGGCAGGAGAGTTGCAGCGCAGATCTGAAATTCCAGTGCCTGGATCAAGATTTATATCACATGGGCAGATGCAGAATGATTGTTCCATTTCTGAAAACAGGTCATAATAGGGATTTTGAGCAATATTGACTAAACTGTGACTATTTCAAATTTTCGCCAATTTTTTGTGATGGCGGGCCTACCTCAGAGTTTGAGGGACTTGTATAAATTTGATGGCTCTCATCCAGCCAAATGGCTAGCACAAATGGAGAAATGTTTTAGTTTGAATTACATCATGGATGATGAGACTCAGCTGAGAATGGGAAAAATGTACTTGGACAATGAAAGATGGCAATGGTGGCAAAGGCATCAACATTGCTATCGAAGGCCCCTGACTTGGGACATATTCACAAAAGCTATTATGGACCACTTTGACCTTAAAACTAATCTTGTGGATAAGCTCATACAGACAGACACACACCCTAGCAAAGATTTTATTTTTACAGAAAAGAAGGAAACCAAGGAAGCTAAAGGGTTATTTTCTGCTGGTATCTCCTTATTGTAGATTCATGGATTGATTCAGAAAGAGAAGATCATTGTTTCTATAAATCCTAGTTGCAAGCATAATTTTATCAATGTTAATTTGGCAAAAAAAATTGCAAGTTCCTGCAAAACATATTGAAAACACACAGGTGGATGATGAGGATGTTCAAGTGTATAAGGATTTGAAGATTTCTATGGACAAGTATGTGTTGCATGGTGATTTTTATACTTCAAAGATGGATAATATGGATGTTGTTTTAGGATATTCTTGGATGGAATATGTGGGTACTATAAATATTAACTTGCAGAAGAAATTCCTAAAGCTCTAGTATAAAAAGAATAAAATTACATTACGGGATATTTCCATCAATAAACAGGTAGAGTCCACGGAAGATGACACAGAAGATGTTCCAGGGACTGACATATCAGATGATGAGCAGTTGATGGTCGACAATCAAACACAAACAGAGGCTGAAGCAGAAAAGGTTACAGGTGTTGATACATCAGATGAGGGCTAAGTGGTGGAAGTAGTATTGGAAGATAAGACACCACAGCAAGCACCACAACATAACAATCAGGCTCCAGTAAAGGGTGAATTAAAGAAAAATACATTGTGGGTTAAAACTTCAACATATCATCACCCACATCACCCCGCAAGACAACAGCCAACAAGATGGCAACCAATTAGCCACAAGGACAACAACCCCCGCCGGACAGATAGAGAGGAGCAAAGATCCACCTACTACACATCAACACAGAAGAGCTACCATGGTCAGCTTCCATCTCAAGCGAGCGCGGCACCAGCGAGATCGAGGGTTCATCTTTCTCTTGGATGGCTAGATGCACGTGCATGGTACCAGTGGACTACTCTTTTGAGTAGATCTTATTATTTATGTTCTTCCCATGTTTCGGGGACAAAACATGCTAAGGGGGGTGGAATGTTATATACATAGGGGGGATAATATGGGGGTACAAAGGGAGGCACCCAAGGTAATAATGTAATAATGGGATGGGCCATAGTAATAAATAAAGTGGTTAACCCATATCATGTAAGGGACGACAAGTAGTTAGTAATAATGTAATGGGCCCATGGTATTAGTTCGATGGTATGAGGGAACCATGGTAATGATCCATGGTATTGTATGCATGAGGCCTATATAGAGGCTAGAGACTCCACATGGAGAGATGTCAAGGAATTGTGAAGGATTATTGTATGAACAAGCATATGGCTTGTGGAGTGTTCTCCTTCCTTAAGGAGTGAATGTATGGTGTTGCCCTACCATAAGGGTTTGATCAATAAAGAATCATTTCATATTATTTCTGGGTTTATTTGCATTGTCTTATATTTTCATATCAGATCTATAATATTTCTGGGTTAGATCTATAACAAGCAAAACACATTGAAAACACACAGGTGGATGATGAGGATGTTCAAGCGTATAAGGATTTGAAGATTTCTATGGATAAGTATGTGTTGCATGGTGATTTTTATACTTCAAAGATGGATAATATGGATGTTGTTTTAGGATATTCTTGGATGGAATCTGTGGGTACTATAAATATTAACGTGCAGAAGAAATTCCTAAAGCTCTGGTATAAAAAGAAGAAAATTACATTACAGGATATTTCCATCAATAAACAGGTAGAGTCCACGGAAGTTGACGCAGAAGATGTTCCAGGGACTGACATATCAGATGATGAGCAGTTGATGGTCGACAATCAAACACAAATAGAGGCTAAAGCAGAAAATGTTACAGGTGCTGATACATCAGATGAGGGCTCAGTGGTGGAAGTAATATTGGAAGATAAGACACCACAGCAAGCACCACAACATAACAGTCAAGCTCCAGTAAGGGGTGAATTAAAGAAAAAAACACCATGGGTTAAAACTTCAACATATCATCACCCACATCACCCCGCAAGACAACAGCCAACAATATGGCAACCAATTAGCCACAAGGACAACAACCCCCACCGGACAGATAGAGAGGAGCAAAGATCCACCTACTACACATCAACACAGAAGAGCTACCATGGTCAGCTTCCATCTCAAGCGAGCGTGGCACCAGCAAGATCGAGGGTTCATCTTTCTCTTGGATGGCTAGATGCACATGCATGGTACCAGTGGACTAATATTTTGAGTAGATCTTATTATCTATGTTCTTCCCATGTTTCGGGGACGAAACATGCTAAGGGGGGTGGAATGTTATATACCTAGGGGGGGATAATATGGGGTACAAAGGGAGGTACCCAAGGTAATAATGTAATAATGGGATGGGCCATAGTAATAAATAAAGTGGTTAACCCATATCATGTAAGGGACCACAAGTAGTTAGTAATAATGTAATGGACCCATGGTATTAGTTCGATGGTATGAGGGAACCATGGTAATGATCCATGGTATTGTATGTATGAGGTCTATATAGAGGCTAGAGACTCCACATGGAGAGATAGTGAAGGAATTGTGTCAAGGATTATTGTATGAACAGGCATATGGCTTGTGGAGTGTTATCCTTCCTTAAGGAGTGAATGTATGGTGTTGCCCTACCTTAAGGGTTTGATCAATAAAAAAGCATTTATATCTATTTCTATCTTGTTATTTCTGGGTTTATTGCTATTATCTTATGTTTCTGGGTTAGATATATAACATAAAACCCACTCATGTGCAAATTATCAAGGTCAACTTCAACATCACGTAAGCTCATGAAGCCCAATTGACATGTCTTTCCACCCTCATTGATTCATATAAATACAAGAGACCTTCATCCTCATTTGGCACTTCATCATCAAATGACATATATTCTCTCTCTTCTTCCTATTGGTTTGTACAACTAAGATTTGGAAGGACTCCTCTCACACATGCAAAGGACAAAAGACACTTTTGATTAGGCCGAATTGCAAGTTTGTGTTTGGGCATTGACCAACGTTGACTTGGGCATATTTAGCATATTTTTACTTCGTTCTTGGGTGGATTAATTATGTTCTAACAGGCCACAACTATTGGTACAATTCAAGGAAATCTATACATTTTGACTGTTGCCCTAATCGCAGACTTTGACCGTAGGCTCCTCCTCTATGCTAACCAAGTTTGATTGCTCCTAATTGGACTATTTTGGGCTCAATTTTTTCAGCTAAGAAGGTTGCATAAATTGCTTCAGGATCGAGCTCCTTTGAAGACCATTTGATTGTTGTTGTATCTCTGGTTAGGGCACAATTTCAAAATAGTGATAGTTGTTGACTTGAGCAAATGTCAAGTAGATCGGATTTGACTACAGTTGACTCCATCTCTCTTGGATAGTTATTTGGCATATTGACATTATTTGGGTATTGGATGATGTACTCTTTCTCTGCTAAACATTTGAAGACAATGTAATAACAAGAAGATTTGCAAGGGTTTTCCCCATAGTGGGTTTTTCCCTGGTCATATTCGAAAGACATAATCCATGTATTTTTAGTCAAGGAACACTTTATCCTTTTTGAATTAGCTCAAATATATGTAAGACATGTTTGAATAGATGTTTTCTCCATGAGTCTACAAGGTGATTTTTTGAATACTTTGAGGCATATGACAATGCAATTTTTTTTTAAATAAATAATGTTATATAATTTTTTCATTAGAAAAAAATATGGCCTTGGGAAGAAGGATATGTAAGTGGTTGATCCAATTTATGAGTTTGAATTTGAAAATGTAGTGGATATGAGAAATTATAAGTTTGGACTATATCAAATGTCTAGATTTTAGTTAAGAGAAAGTGAAGGGAGATTGGATGATGACTTACTTGATACCTAACTTTTACAAGTGGATGTTGTATTATGCTAGTTTGTAAAAATCATAAAAAAATTACCACTTGTAAATAAATATCCCATTACACGAGTGTGCGTGGGATACAATGGATGAATGTCATATAAATTACCAATTTATAGTATGCCACGTATACAATATGACAGTGGGTGTAGATCTGTGTACGTGTGTGTCAAACCATGAAAGAAATGATATCTATATGAAGCACATGAAGGGTCAAAGGGGGATACTACATAGGGATCAAAACCACAAGAAACGTGATACACACTAGACTTTGGTTTCCCTCATCATTTTTTAGATGTAAAATATTACATGAAGCAGTGTGATGTTTTCTACATAATAATAAATCCATTAAATCGTGATGAATTCCCCTCTATTCCTAATAGTTGCAATAAATTCATTCTATGAATGGGAAATTGACTGTTGGCCAATTGACCCTCACACGCGAAAAACTAGAGCTATATACATAATCATTAAATGGAGTATTTAAATATTACATGAAGTAGTGTGATGTTTGCTTAAAAAAAAAGAAATCCATTAAATCGTGATGAAATTCCCTCTATTCCTAATTGTTGCAATAAACTCATTCTATTAATGGGAAATTGAATTTTGGCCAATTGACCCTCGCACATGAAAAACTAGAGCTATATACATAATCATTGAATGGAGTATTTAACAATATGGGTTGAAGTCATAAAAATGAAATATTGCACTTCAAATATCTGTACACACTTCATTTTTAGAATAATGTGACAAGATTTGAGTGTCCAAAGATGATTATGAGTGATCAACATACCCATTTTATAAAAAATACCACTACAGTACTTGATACATAGTTCATAGTTCATGATACATAACTAGAGGAGTAATCCATACCACCCCAATCTAATGGGATGGTAGAAGGATTCAAAACTATTCTAGAGTATGGATTGATTAAAATTTATAATGTGGGGAGGAATAATTGAAAGAGAAAATCCCTACAATGTAATTTAACTATGTCTTTACATCCTTTTCTGTGATAATTAAATGTAATACAATATAATTTCCTTCCTTATTTGTCATTATTGAATTCAAGAAAAATTTCATACGATTTCCAAAA
The DNA here is from genome assembly GCA_031772625.1 of Pinus tabuliformis. Classification (NCBI taxonomy): domain Eukaryota; kingdom Viridiplantae; phylum Streptophyta; class Pinopsida; order Pinales; family Pinaceae; genus Pinus; species Pinus tabuliformis. The sequence continues at coordinate 101,344,174 of CM062810.1, forward strand.
TATTAAGGGACACTGTGGGGTTCAAGGGGGCAATGAATTAAATGAACTAAATTAATTTTTAAATACATTAATTCTTTTGCATGACTGCACATTGAATTTTAATTATTTTTCATGTTTCTCAATTAACTCAAATCCCTCTTGGATGTGCCCAACTTCCCTTTATTTCATAGGTCTGGTTTTCATAAATTTTCTTTCTATTGGTTCCCCAATTCGGCTTCTATACCTTTACGTTTTTGCATATTGATTCCACCTAGACAATCTACACCTTTAATTATGCCTATTTAATGTTACATGGTAGTAACTTCAAATTATGGTGGTCTTTACATATTTTTCTAGGAATTTTCATGTGATCCTTAGGCCTTATCTTGCTCTCGAGCCTTCTATGTGATGCATTTTCCTAAGGTCATTGGGGCAATGGATCCCTCCTTTATGTTTCCCTAAACCATATTCTTTAAATGCACTACAAGGACATATCCCTAATGATGGGGTATGGGTTGTTAATGAAGATCCATGAATGATATCTTAATTAGTCTTGGTAAAACATGTTCCCCCCCTCTGCCCACCCCCACAAGTTTCCCTAATATGCATAATCAATAATGGGATGTTAATCTCAATCCATAGATAATATCTCAACCACTGATTAGGATATCTGGGTGAGATCTCAATTATGCATGGAAAATTATGCACTTGTTCACCTGAGACACTTCTAATTGTTCTAGTGATTGTTGCCTATTGATACAAGTCAATAGATACAACCCTGCCCATTGAAAACCATTGTTTTCCTCCTACTCAACCACTTTTTAAAATCCTACAAGTTATCCTAGCCATCAAGTTAACTTGGTGGATGTATTCTTGTCCATTTGGAGGAAAAAAATACCTTGATAAGGTACATGCTCCTAAAATGCCAGAAACACTCTCCATCATTGATCTCCCATTATCATATCTATCAATTTATCTTCATGCCAAATAGGTGCTCATTATTTAGTGTTTTCTCTTGTGACAAAATGTTCATGGGAATAAAAAGATATCAGTGTATTCATGCATCTAGGTTTAAAATTAAGAATTCCTAATTCACCAATATATGTTCTATGACCTTCCAATAGTGGTATAAATTCTCAATATGACCATACATTATAAGGAATAATGTCAGTCCCTTCTCAAAATTATCCATATTTGGCACAACTTTGATCCAAATTTATGAATGGAACGAAATGATATACATAATTATAACCAAAATATAGAGATACTGCGAAACTTGACTTCAATTAATAAATGGAAAATGTTGAAATTATATACATGCAGAATGAAAGAAAAATAGCTTGAACAGTGGTATCTTATACTAAGAAGAGATGTGATGGCTATGTGTCTTCACTGAACTATGTTATAATGAGGCTCAAATTCCTTTTTAGCATGAAGAATTAATGAGAAACCCTAAATATCCAAAAATCTAACCCTAAGAGATGAAGCGCCAAAGGCTTTTGGACCTCGATCGGGTAAGTTGGGATGCCAAATTGTCAAGGTCGTAACTTTGGCATCCTCACCTAATGCTCTTAGGCAATCAAGACTTCCATAAATAAGGATTTAAATTTGTAATCCTTAGATGACATATCTCCACAATACTAATAGAGAAATTCTCCTAAATAGGACTATGATTAATATAAACACATGCATAAGCATGAAAATTTGGAAAAAACATTGATGGTCAATTTATTTGAGATAATTAGCACTAAGAGTTAGCTCAAGTACTTGAACCATATCCCAAGGCATGTTGGCAACAAGGAGGTCATGTGCTACTTACTAAAATCTCATCAAGTGTCTTACATTACTAATTGTTATTGTGGTTGGTGCTTGAGTTGAGCTCCACCTCAACATTCCATGAGAAAGAGTGGGATCCTTGAACATGGGTTCTGACCTTATTGACCAATATATTATCATGTTCATTTATAAAGGGGGTTCGAAATTGTAAAAAATAGAGTCAATATATTGTAGGTATTAGAGGCAGGAGGGTTGTGGGGTAAAGGGATTTTATAAGAATTGAGGGGCATAAATGGGTGAAAATGTGAAGTTGGGTTACACTTTTTGCCCTTTTTTGAGAAAAAAAATATAATTTTTAGAAGTTCTTCAACTTTCGGCAAGCCAAAGAATTTTTTGTTTTAGAATTTCATTTAACAATAAAAAGAAAACTTGTCAGAAATTTTATTAGCTTTCTATTACTTTTTTCTGAATTTTTTTATTCACATTCGATATGTCAACTTAGCAATTGTTTGATTGTGTTCTTTAAAAATGAAGGGATTAATAACACGTCATGTTTTTTAGCACTAGTGTATTCTTTGTTAACTTGACATTTTTGAAAAAAAAAATATGTTGCAACAAACTAGACAAAATTTACGTCGATATCGTTATATTTACGAAACCAACTGATGCACATCAAAATTACTATAATTTTTTTATTTAAACTATTGTATCATTTTCTTCCCAAAGATGTAAGAAAAGAACCCACTTAAGACTGTGGATGACAAACAATCTCAACAATATAAAGGGTTTGTAAACATTGTAGATCTGCAGCAACTGATAGAAACAAAACCTGCCAAAATCTTGATCTATGCCACAATCATAGTTAAACAGCAAAAAGAAATAGTAATAACTCCAATTATCCAATGGAAACCAGATATACAAAGAATATATTTTATTATAACACCTGTGAAGGGAACAAATAAATGTTACCAGTCCCCCTCTATGGGATGGGTTCTTGGCTATCCTTAAACTTCTTCAGCTTTTTGATAGATTCTCTCTCCTCTATAATGTGTAAACCCAACAAATAAAATGTTTGAGCTCAATGGGAACTCAAATGGAAGAAAAATGGTGGTGGACAATGAAAATAATCAGAGTTACAGCAGTGAGTGCAACAATGAAAATAATCAAAAGTGAATAATGAATGGAACCCTTTTATTTATAACAAAATATTGAGTTATCCTCATATAATGAGCAATAATAAAATATTATTAACCCCATTCTTGGAATAACCACTTGGAATATTTTATTATATTTGGTTAGAAGGGAAAAAAGTATTTAAACTTCTATTTAGAAATAATAAATAAATAAATAATTTATTTATCATCTCAAGAAATTGGTTAAGGAACAATAAACAAATAATCTAAGGGATTTAGTCAAATTTGACAAGGAATAATAATGTGATTAATTAAATATTCCTAGAAAAAATAAGATAATTAATAATTTATTTGTTGATTTTTCATAATTTGGTCAAATATGACAAGGAATAAAAATTGAAATGGTTCAATTAATTATTCCTAGAATAAAATCAAATAAATGGTGATTTATTTAATTATTCTTCATGGGTTTAATTATAAATTACTTAACAAAGGTGGTTTATTAAGTAATTTCTTACAGTGAAAGCAATTTTACTATGGTAAAATTGGCTTTACATAGTGTACTTCAATCCATCTAGTAAATTAGGATAGATGATCAATTTTTTGGTGATAGCAAATTTCCCCCCAACGTATGAGCGTTAGGAGAAAAACGCATGACCGAAGTACGTTGTAAAGGCATAATCACTAAACAACACAGTGGACTCAGAGAGAGAGAGAGAGAGAGAGAGACCAATAAAGTAGAAGTGAAAGAGGATAGGGACAGAGGGGGCGAGATAAATGCAAGTCTCTTTTTATGTTGCAGTACCAGACCTCAATGAGGCGGGGGAGGCATAACCATACCCACCGAGAAGAATTAGTACAAAAATTATGGTGCACCCAGAAACATAAAACTGAGCAATGAAGTACATGTTGAATGGTACATGACATGTTGGCATAACTGAGCCAGAAAATAATACAATGTGTCCCATATACATAATGCACCTGGAGAAAACATGAGCCAAGATTGAATACAATAATATCTTAGTACATGAGATATAATGGCCCTTCCCTCAAAAAATGGGTGGGAGGGAGGGTAAAACAACCGAAGAAGCCCTACTAAACAGGGAATGTCTTTGCAAAACTGAATGGATAATTTGAAGGAGACAAGCATGTTATGAACATTGCGATCAGTAGGAACTAAACCCATCAAATCTGTGGAACTACATATGAGGTTGTAGCATAATATGAAGGCATCCAGGCATGTGGGGGGCTACCTGAAGGGCCACCCCCTCATGAGGTCTGAAACATCTCACACACACCTGCGAATCACTCGTACAATCTACTGCATCACTAGACCATCAAGTGCATGAATCACGAACATGAAACAACCAAGTCAAAGCGAAATGATAAGTCCCTTTACTTGATCCGAGGTGCCAAACAAGAATGGAAGCTGGAACCAAGATACACCACCCTCTAGGCTATTCTTTTGGAATAAATGAGTTGATGTTGACAGAATAGGGACCGCGATAGGTGAGGCAATAAGGATCCTCAACTAAGACACGAGGGAAAATAGTAATGTGACTAATGGACTGACACCAGGGATAATGGGAAAAGTGGTACTGAGGGACAAACAGATGACTTCCCTTGTTAGAGCACAAGATTTGAACCTAAGACTTCTGGTTCATCATGTCCAACTTCTCACCCCGATTGGGGGGATAGCACAAAATTTGAACCCAAGACTTTCGGTTTGGTGAGACTCAGTGAGACTTCATTTCCACGGACTCAATGAAACTTCATTTCCACAACCATTGCCAACTGAGTTATCCCAAACAGAGATATATATGTAACTATAATTATTATCAAGACTTTATTAAAATTAAAATTAATTTATATAAATAATATTATTAATAATTAATATAGATTATTTTAATTGTGATTCTATAAGTGTTAAGAGAAATCAAATTTCTCCATAAATAATGTTTCTCAAATATTCCACTTAAAAAAATTGTATTTTGAAAAATTGTATTGTTATAAATACCAATTTAAAATAAATATATACTATAAATTTGCAAAAACTAAATATATAGTAAAGAGATAAATACTTAAAATAAATATATATTAAAAAATTGCAAAAGTGTTTTCATAATATAAGTGAGAAATGAAAATGTGACACCAAAATTCTTATATTATATTATAATATATATATATATATATAACTTAAAAATATATATGTTATTATTATAATATTTTAAACCAGGGTGATATAATTATAAACTAATTAAAACAAACGACGCAGATAATAGAATCCCAACCGACCTTCTTGTTCTTAATTTTCATCTCCATGGAAATATTATTAATAGATCACTAGGTTTGATATTGCTTTGGTCCTCATTCACACGTTGTTAACAACGTTCTGAACAAACACGAACTCGCGGACGACATCGCTTTCCCATCTGATTTTGCAGACGACATCGCTTTCCCATCTAATTCCGCCAAAATTCTGGAATCTGTAGCATACTTTTAAAAATGGTGAAGGAAACCAGTTATTATGACGTGCTAGGCATCAGCCCCATGGCCACCGAAGCAAAGATCAGAAAATATTATTACATGAAGGCTAGGAAAGTTCACCCTGATAAAAATCCAAATGATTCTCAAGCGGTAGAAAAAATCCAGGTATTAGGAGAAGCTTACCAAGTTCTTAGCGATCCACCATAACATATATCATATTACGCAGACAGAAAAGCAGGTGTATAAATGGAAATGGTGATAGATCCAGCAGCAATCTTTGCTATGTGGTTTGGAACTGAATTATTTGAACATTATTTGAACCTGGTTACCCTGTATTGTAATTGTCTAACATTATTTGGTATAGTTTTTCTCGCTCTTGTCATACATCTTAATATACCCATTGAGTGCGATATGTATGTTTTTCCCTTTCAATTTTCTTTTATATCCACAGTTTTTGTCACCATTCCTAGTTATCTGGCATGTCTAGATATTTACATTAATTTCTAAGTTGTGTACTCATAGCTTGAAGTTGGGTCAAATTCGCTTTACCGTTGTAGTGTTTATGAGACAAATTTTCACCCTTATACGATATCCCTGATAATTTATCCTTTCCAATACTCTACCCATTCTGAAATTCATAACAAATGTTGTGAATTACCCCAATTACCAATTTTGACGCAGAGTAAGTTGATCTATATCTTGAGCATACATCTCTGCTTATTGGTTATATCACTCTCAACTAAAGATGATTAAATCTGTTATTTATTAAATGTGTCTCATGCGCCATCTACCATGGAGAATTTCTCTTTTCTATATAGTTTCTTACCGTTACCGAATAAGCCATGACTATAAATACTGGAATGATCCAAGCTTCTCTTCCTTCCAGTCAATGTTTTTATTTTCTTCTCTTTAAGAAATGTTGATTCCTCACCTAACCCATTGACATTTTTGTTTCCTTGTTTTTAATTAACATATCTGTCCTTATGATGACCCTTTAAAATCATGACGTTGGTTCCTTTTCTATTAGTTACCAAGTTCCTTACATTCGTAGGTTAACACTATCTACTGTTGTTTTTTCCATGGAATAGCTTGGTTTTTAAAAGAATAATAATCGTTTCTTATATGCTATAACGCAACTTCACACAGGTTCATTCCTCCTTTTGGCCTAAATCTATCCTCAAACTTTGATGTTCAAACACCCCAGCATCCTTCATATATATATATATAATTATATAATTATAATTCCCATTCATAGATCGAGTTATGCATTTATCTTGGTCAATAGTATTTATTATAACATGCTTATCATAACATAATTATAATCTGCCTCTAATCCTATCTTTCTCACTGTAAAACAAACATTGTCGCAATATATACATATTATACTGCTTCCATCACAAAGTCTTGTTCATTTACTTAACATTGATCCTAACAGATTATCATTCACAAAATCATTGGACTATAGCATAATATACATGTTATTCTACTTCTCTATAATAAAATCCTACTCCTTTTACTAATTACAGAACCTATCACCTTATCCGTTCACCAAAATATCTCCATTGTTTATAAATTAGATCACATACCATTCATACACATATTTCATAGCCAACCACTTATAAACATTTACGAGATTATTTCAATTTCATACTAGAATAATCACAAAGAATTATGCACATATATTCTGACCAATTAATTTTCACAGATCGTACTTAATGAGCACACTATCCACCCAACCACGAACTGCACCTTCAGTTCCTCCCGAGCTGAGAGCATTTGCCCAAAATCAACCCCCTTTCATTGATGCCTTCAATAGGTATTTAATACCTTTCCTTCTTGATAAGGTTTCCTTTAGTGGCGTCCCACTTTGTGGACCTTTTCTTATCCACTTGCCTAGGATTTTACATAAAATCCCACCTTTCTCTCCCGCGGAGATTTTATGCTTTTCCACGTTTAGCATCTTTCTCCAGCTAAACAACTTAATGGATCTTTCTCTCCCATCCATTAAGCTTATCAACAATTCTTACCATGAAGGCATGAAAAGCATCTCATTTATAGGTGTCTCATTCTCAAGTACATACATCTCATTTATTTATTAATAAATATTCATTTACATATTTATTCTAATATTTTTCCCCGTGGCTTTCTCGCCATTTTATCCAATATAGCTCAGTCAAATCAAAATAATATTATAACAACAAAGGGATATTACACATCATCCTTAATTCAAATGTTTCTCAATAATCTCAGTGGTTATGAGAGGTCGTTAAAGCACCAAGGGTTAGCTCAAGCACTTTGGAACATATGCCAATGCATGTTTCCAATAGGGAGGTCATATGTTACTTATTAAAATTTCATTGAGTCTCTTACATTACTAGCAATTATCATGGTTGGTACCTTGACATTCTATGAGAAAGAGTCTCTTACATTACTACAAGTTATCATTATTAGTACCTTGATATTCTATGAGAAAGAGTGGGATTTGTGAGCATGGATCTTCACCTTTTTGACCAATATATTATCACGCTCATTTATAAAGAGAGTTTTGAAATTGTGAAAAATAGAGTCAAAATATTTTAGGTATCTGGAGGGCGAGGAGGGATGTGGGCTAAAGTTATTTTATAGGTATTGTGGGGCATAAAAAGGGGTGTTTAGTAGAAATATGGGATATATATTAACAATAGGAGTTATTTTTCTTAAAAGGATGTATTGGTGATGGGGGGTTTCATTAAAGGATTTTGAGAGGTTTTTATCAATATCTAGTGAGATTAGAGGTATTCTTTAATATTCCATGAACAAATATGTTATGGGATAGGTTTACTGAATGGATACCCTGAGTAACAAGTGGTAATGGAGACCCCAAGTAACACTTGGTAAATTAGAGGTACTTAGGCATTAATTATTAGTAATTTTTAGTCATTGAATAGTGAGAAGGGATAAATTAGGATTCATTAGTGATGAATTACATCATAGTGAAGTTTAAATATAAGACTTGGAATGCTAATGAAACCATTACTAAGAGGAGATTGAAATATTACAAATATTTTCTCAATCTCACTTTCAATGATAAGAACTAGTTTTGCAACATTCAGAAGTTAAACAAAAAAATGAGTATTGTGAAACATAGGACTAATACTCATGAACTTCACAGTGAAAATGGTATTTGGACTAGCCCAAAAACACCTTCAGGGGAACAAATTTGCAAATTTGTGATACAAAATAGGTTGCAGACCAAGACTATTTACCTTTCAATTGAGTTATCTTTAATACTATAAGACATAAATTTACCTAATAACTCAATTACTCTTGAGGACCTCCTTGCTTAGGAAACAAAAATTCGAACCATTTTTAAATATAGAAATAATTATCCAAACAATATGTAACTTGTTTGCTTTATTTGTTACATAAACAATGTTAAGTGTATTATCGATTGCACACATCTAATATATTTTATCCATATCGTATGCAATATGATAATATTAGCTTAGATCCATTTTAATCTTAACTTTATCAAGAAATGAGAATGATCAAACCTTTCACAATGCGATTTCTTTGAGAATACATAAACATAAAGTAAATAAAAAATATTTAATGTAAACCCTAGTTTTTAACTTAGGATTAAAGCACCCTTGATGGGGATGACCGACACGCAATAGAGGGGTCCTTGGGATCCCCACCCTCTACCATTTGTTCACCATGCGAGGATTAATGAGACAATATGGGGGGCTCGCGGCCCGTCAATGGAACTCTAGGGAGATAGGGAGGTTTTATTCCTTTCTCTGGAGGAGGAATGCGCTAATGTGTCTATGGCGGGTGTCGAGAACGTGTGAATAGAGGAAGGGCTATGATTATGTTCATTGGCAAATCTCCGGTGAACGCTGAAAGATCGGGGTGGTATTTTCTCCAAGAATTCGTTTGGGATCCAGGGGCACCACAAATAGGGAACCCCGAGAGTAGAGAGACGCAATGAAAATCACTTGAATCTGAGTTGTAGAATTGAAGATATGAATTTTTGAAGTTAGAGTGTGAGAAGAGTTAAGGTCAACTTATTGTTTGAGTGACCTTATGACAGGTTGTCAAACCCACATTTGTGATTTGATGGAGGGCAGCGTGATAGTGCCCAAGTTGGAGCCCAGTGTGCACCATCTTCATGGACTTAGGTGGTTGCTAGAGTGGCAGAAGAAGAGCTCAAGGGTCTGACCAGCCAGGAGAAGTTTTGAGTAGCCCTAGACTTTTGCGTGGAGAAGGACATCTACAACATAAGATGGGCAGTCCTCCTAACCCACGTTCATTATGGGAGATGAACATCCTGCAGTGATAGGTGGAAGCCTTCTGTGCCATATGCTAGTCTTCATTGGAGCAGCACAGGAAGACTATAGTGGGCTTAAGTCCCTAAGTAGATGACGATAAGTAGTGGGAAAATGAGAGTTGTTCACAAATGAAGTTTTGAAAAACCTGACAGGAGTCTCGATTTGTTGTGACCTTAATGGACTAAGGCACAACTAGTGATCATATTGGATAGGCGAATTTCAGTGGCCAAATGGACTTGGATCTTTGATAGAGGCAATGTTGCAGATCAAGAGCCAAAGGATCGGGCAGGTACAGGGTATGACCGAGATGAGTTGAGAGAGAATGCTACATCATCCAGACGGTCAATGTATCTTGTATGGGAGGATTGGTTCTCGATGGACTGACAACAAGCCCTAGTTATTTTATTTTGTACTAGTGGATATATGAGGGAAATTATCCCTAGTATGGGAACCCTACACCGTTGTATTACTCAGATTGATTAATATAATGTTGTTGGATTACTGTACAAAATTGTGTAAAAAGTTGTCTATATTTTTGCACTAGTAGACTTACTGTTGTTTATATTCCATTTTGAAAAGTAGCTTTGTTGTGATTCTTGGTTTGGTAGCATCAGTGATTTAAGATTCTATCCTAGACACTGGGATCGTGGAAAAACAACAACAGGATCATTGGATTTGAGGAGCATGATAGTGTGAATGAGGTCTATTTCCTAATAGTTGAAGTTTTATGATACTTTTAACAAAATGCATGCCTAAAGGTTGTGTTGCAGAGAGAAGCATCATGGGCAGTGTCATGTATGAATTTCGCGGCATAGGAAGATGACTCCTTTGTTTGAATATGCAATGAGTATTTTGCAATATGCATAGTTATATGTTCCTAGTCTTTGGCCTTCCAACAACCATAACATTTGAGAATTTATGTCTACTAATGGTTCTAGTTCCACTATAAATTGATGTTTAAACCGACATGTTTTGTTTAGATAATATAACATCGTTGTCATCTAATACGAAGTATGGAAGGGCAAGCTCGGTTCTGTTTGGTAATGTTGCCAATGGCTTCTCCAAGAGCTAGGATTAAGCAATGATAGAGAGTTCCAGTGAGAACCCCATGCAAATTTCAGGCAATAAGAAATTTCTAAAATTCAACCCGACACTCAATGTTCAATTTATGGTTCCCTTGCATTTTCAAAGTAGCAGGGGTTCCATGGTGAGGTGAATCTTAGAATGAGACAAGGACACAAAGGGACATGTTTGAATCCATTTCTTGTGATGATATTTCGAGAAGAATGCCAACAAAGTCATCCTAAAACCTAGCAAGGTATCGATTGGATGGTGCTAAACTAGTGGAGGTGTGGCATAAAGATTACTGAGCATTGATTGATGAAGAAAAGAGATAAAGGTTTCTAATATTGTAAACGGTTAATTTTTATGTGATAGTTTATTTTTTGTCACTCCTTGGATTTTTTAGATTTGTTTGGAGTTTGTATTTTATACATATTGAGTCTAGTCAACTCAATATGTGACTTAGAGTTTGTTAGAATTGACCACTCTAACAACTTATTTGTGAAGAAGAGAAACTTCAAGATAAAGATTGAACCATGATGAAACATTGAGACACTTACATATGAACAACAAGGGAGGGACGAGGAGACTTGTTTGTGCTCAACGACAGAGGATAGTTTCATTGTTATGAGATTTGTTGATTTATTTGTTAAGTAGTTTTCCATTATGTTTGTAAAAAGTGAAAAACAATTATTGAATAGTGTTCCTTAATTCAAATTAGTGCTTCTTGGCACTTGAAAACCCTTGAACATATCACTAGTAGGATTGTGTTTATATATTGTTACAAATTCTTGTTCCTGGTGCTTGAAAATCCTTAAACAATGACTATAGATTATAGTATGAGATCCTTGTGTTATACAAGTCAAATTGTATGATCAACTTCAGAATACATTCAGTATTCAGACCTCTTTCCTAAAAAATGATGGATAGCCGAAAGTAAAATATCTTAAAGATGGTGGTAGGTCCATAGAGTGGTTCATTACTTGACAACTTTTATCACAGAAGCCTCGATAAGTTTAGTATGTCAATATTTTTGATCATATATGTACGTCAATGACAGTTGAAAACAATTATACCTTAAATGATTCAAGTGAGAAGCTCGAAGATTATGGTGGAAAAAAAGTGTGGTGTGTGAGATTTCAAAGTGTGTAGAAGTGTTGGTGAAGACCATATCAAACAGATGTGACTTATATGTGAATTGTAATTTGTGATTCTTGTGTTTATCGTTGTGATGTTAATTTTTGTAATATAAGCATAAAGGGAGGGATTTAGAATTAACTCTTACAATAGTATATTGACATATTAGGTTCGTTGGTTGTCGGAGTTTGTAGAGAGATTTTCTCAACAATAATCTCCTAGTTTGGAAGTTGTTGGATCTCATAACACTCTATATGTAGGATGTGTTTTGGTTTTGAAATGTAACATACAAATCGTTTTATGGTGCAATATGTGTACCATATATGCTTGTCAAGTTCTTATTTGTAATATAATTGAAAAAGTTGTGTAATTCATATAAATAGTTAACTTTGTATTGTCACAATTTTCTTTTGTATATATGTTTCTATTGCATTCATAATTAATGTAAATTATACAATTGTTTATTTAAATTAACTATAATGATATCAAACCAAAATTTCAATTTATCAATAGGAATTTCAATTTTACAGCTTATCATCACAACCAATTTTACAAATTATCGTCACATCCTTTACTTGAGAGATTCAATGCTAATATGAATTTATAATTATTTATAATACAAATTCCTCACCATTAAATATGAGATATCTTTTTTTCTAAGATCTTGTTTAATTTAATTTTTTGTAAGATTGTTGGGACTACATCTTCATCATGTCCAATATATCACCTCAATTGGGTTGGAGAATTGAACTAATGACTTCATATCAAGGAGTGTCTTAACACAACATCATCTTAACACAAGGAGTATCTTAACGCAACATCATCTTAACACATCCGATCACCGTCTATCCAAGACTTCATGGACAAAATCTTATTTAATTTTATGTGTATCATTAAATTGTTTTATTATATTTAAAATACATGAATAATGGTCTTTTGATAAGTTTTTCCCTAAAAATAATAAAATCAAAATATTATGTAATAGTGTTGTGAGATGTCTTATTTTTATAATTCTATTTAATTTTAGGTGTATCATTTAGTTGTTTTATCATATTTAAAATACATGAAGAATGGTCCTTTGATATTTGTTTCTCTAAACATAATAAAATATTATGTAATAGGGTTTATATAGAAAATAAAATATAATTATTAAATGTTATTTAAATGATAGTTGGATTTTTTTTGGTTGATTAGAGATGTTATAATCAATGGAAAAGATATTGTAATCAATGTAAAATGAATTATTAAATAAAAAATGAAAGAAGATAACATAAATTCAATTAAAAAGTAATAAAAATAATAAACCAATTTTTCATAATTTTCATATCATACTAAAAAAAAAAATTATAAAACATGTCAAAGAAAAATGTCAAGCCCATTTATATATGTAATTATACTTTTTTTGTAAGCTTGGTAGGACTACATCTTCATCATGCTCAACTTCTCACCTAGATTAGGGGGATAGCACAAGATGCACAAGATTTGACCCCAAGGCTTCCAATTCAATACTCTGTGAGACTTAATTTCCATAGTCAAAGACTTTATTAAAATTAAAATTAATTTATATAAATAATTTAATGGATCCCAGTTGGGATTTGAAACGTTGACATAAAAATGGTTCAGACTGTGTGTTCTCGGTAACTAAGTCAAAAGATACAAACCATAGATCTCTTAAATCCAATATTATTAATAATTAATATAGATTATTTTCATTGTGATTCTATTAATATTAAGAAAAATCAAATTTCTCAATAATTAATGTTTCTCAAATATTCTAATTAAAAAAAATTTTATTTTGAAAAATTGTATGGTAATAAATACCAAGTTAAAATAAATATATACTATAAATTTGCAAGAAACTAAATATATTGTAAAGAGATAAATACTTCAAATAAATATATATTAAAAAATTGCAAAAATGTTTTTATAATATAAGAGAGAAATGAAAATGTCACGCCAAAATTCTTTTATATATATATATATATATATATATATAACTTAAAAATATATATATGTTATTATTATAATATTGTAAACCATGGTGATATAATTATAAAATAATTAAAACAAACGAGGAGGATAATAGAATCCCATCTGACCACCTTATTATTAATTTTTCATCTAGATCACTAGGTTTGATATTGCTTTGGCCCCCGTTCACACGTCGTTAACAATGTTTTGAACAAACACGAACTCGCGGATGACATCGCTTTCCCATCTGATTCTACGGACAACATCGCTTTCCCATCTAATTCCGCTGGAATTCTGGAATCTGGTGCAGAGTTTTAATAATGGTGAAGTAAACCAGTTACTACAACGTGCTGGGGGTCAGCCCCACGGCCACCGAAGCAGAGATCAGAAAAGCTTATTACATGAAGGCTAAGCAAGTTCATCCTAATAAAAATTCAAATGATCCCCAAGCGGCGGCAAAAAAATTCCAGGTATTAGGAGAAGCATACCAAGTTGGTCCTTAATGGTCCAGGGGATTTCTATAAATATGTATTGCACTATAATTATCACGCCATAAAATAGTAGATTGATCTTGCTAAATGCCTAACTTAGTCAATAATTTTCGCAACTAAAGAACTTCTTGACTTGTGAGAATTGTAGCTTGATACTTAACTTTTGCTATAAATTATGTAATCACTAACTATTTCTTGCAAGACAAAGAAACAGGAGTAGAACCAAAGACAAAAAAACAAAACCAATGTTAGATATGTGATCATCAATTGATCCATCCCACTTACAATCTATGAAACCCACAAGCTTGGGAGAACCAATAATATATTGAGTGGAAAAACTCAAATTCCCCTAAATATATCTCAAAATATGCTTTGTTAATTTCTAATGACTCTGATGAGAATCCTGGGAGAATCAAGAAATTAGCCCTATTAGATAAGCAATGTCAATTCAGGTGTGAGCCAAATATAGTAGGCTTCCAATCAGTCGTTGATACAATGTGGGATCCACCTGTGGTGAGGTGAAACTGGTGGTAACAGTAACACCTGGCTAAAAAGGAGTAGGTGTGGGCTTACAATTAGCCATGCCAAAGCACTGAAGTCAATTAAGGCAATATTTTTCTAGAGGATGGTGATTCCTTCAAAAGACTAGTCAATCGACAATCCAAAAAAGTAATGTAGCAAGCCAAGGTCAGTCATAACAAATTGTCCCATCAAGGCTTCCTTAACACTTTGAATCATAGATGAAGAAATCCCTATGAGGATCATATCATCCATGTATAGAACTAGAATCAATAAATCAAATATATTTGAATTTAAATTGTAGGATTATAATGACAATAGTTAAACCCTGAGGTAAACAGAAATTTATCTATCTTCTCATACCAAGCTCTAGGAGCCTGTTTGAGACCATACAAGTAACACCAAAGTATTCAAACAAGTGAAGGATAATGCACAAAACCAGGAGGCTACTCCATGTAAATATCTATGCAAAAAGGCACACTTTTCATCCATCTGGTAAACTAGCCAGCCTTGAGAGGTAGCTAGATAATTCAAAAGACTTATTGAATTCATCTTGACAACAGGGAAAAACGTCTTGAAATAATCAATCCCTTCATCCTGTGAAAATCCCTTTGACACAAAATGTGCCTTATGTTTGTCAACAGAGCCATATGCATCATATTTGGTTATGTAGACCCACTTGCAATGGACAAAGTTACATCCCTTGGGAAGAGGAACAAGATCCCAAGAATGATTCTTCATCAAAGAATGATACTCTTCTATCATGGAAGATTTCCACTTAGATATTCAAACAACATCAGAAAATTATTGCAAATATGCTGAAATAGCAAGAATCAAAATAGAGATCCTTCTCGACTATGATTGAATTGAGGAAAGATAATTGAAATCATTTTCCTTATAACCATATCTATCAATCTACTTTCTATGGTGAAAGTGATGGTTGCCCAAATTAGCATGTCTTCAACACTTATATGTAACTTTTTTGATATCATTCTTCTAGTTTCCATTATCTCCTTGTGCACTTTTCATCCATATTACCCCATTTTTGGTGTAGGTAATGAGCCCCAGTATTGCAACAAGAATGTTGCAACTCCCAGGGCTACCAACTTAAATTATCAACTCGAGGTTCATACAAACTTAAGAGGGGTTTGCACTGTATGTGCAACAAACACCTTCCTCTCCCTATTCTGACTCCCTTTGATGCAAGAGAAAGAAGACAATGAAACAACTTCAAATGAGCAAAGATCTAGGTACACTGTCAATCCTAAATTGCAAAAGGTGAATAACAATAAGCAAACCTATTCTACTTTTTTTGGAAAGTAAATGGAAGAAAGGAAATCTATTCTATTTGAAAAAATTTCAATCATAATGACAACTAAGAAAATCTAATTTATCTTGTTGGAAAGGAAATGGAACTAAAGGAGTCCTATATTACGCTTGCAAGAAGGAAATCACACTTTGCATAAAGTAAATTGCGGAAAGGAAATCTAGACTAATTGTAGAAATCAGCATTCAAGAAGCAAGAAATGTAAGACCTAAATGGAAACCTATCCAGGCCTCATATCAACCAAAGTGGTCTCAGAGCATTCATAGACTATAAATCTACTTCTACCATGAATTTAGAGTGAATTTGGGCAAGGAAGATTTCAAAAACAAACTGCCACAGGACTGCTACTCCTCGATATAACTTGTTGATGCCCAAGAAAATTAAATGAAAATGAAATAGGAAAATTTGTATTATTCAGTAGGATGTCCTAGGACTCCATTCCAAGTGGAATCACTCAAAAATATCCCTCTTAACATGTGCTAAAATATAGCAGAAAATTATTATAAAAACCGAAAATTCTAGAACTAGTGAACTAGTTAACCTACCAAATGTCTAACCCAATCAAGTGAAAATGCTAAGGGGTAAAAAAAAATATTAAACAGAATGTTTTTATGACTCAATCCAAGTGGAATCAACTCAAAAGAGTTGCTTTAACATGTGCTAAAAAATAGCAGAAAATTACTATTGTTTTGCTACAAGATTGTTGGGAATGAATGTTTATCTACTTTATTAACCAAAGAAAAGTTCCTACAAGGTATATGAATCCATTTTATTCTTTTTTATGGCCTTTTGATCATTATGGAGTGCCTAGGGGTATTCAGAAGTGTTGTTGTGCAAATCGAAATGAAGTTGGAGGCTTTTTTCATAGTGCTACAGGATTGTCATGTTTTGCTACAAGATCAAATCTGAGAGCAATTTGCAGGATTAGAAGGTGTTCTGAAGGAAATATATGGTGGGATAAAGTAGGGGAAAAGTGTATGAATCCCTTGGCAAGCCTAGTTCTCCTCAAGAGCCCATCTTGCACAAGGAGATATGCACATGGTAGCTACTAAAAAATATGAAAAGTAATATTTGTAAAGCATATGCTTGAAGAGGTTGTTGGAGAAAGAAGGGAAATGTTGGTGATGGAATGGACATGTAAATGATTATGCTCAGCCCTGCAAACCCATACCCCAACCAACACACAAGATACATTGTTCTTTTGATGCTTGAAAAGACTACCAAACAAATAATTTGATTGCATAAAGCATAGATGAAAAAGGAAACTAATTCAAGATCTAACTATTCCAACAAGAAATTAACTATAAATTTTGTTTTACAACACAATATCTAGTAACCACTCTTCCCACAAGAGAGGTGATTAACAGAACTACACAAGAAACTTTCTCGTAAGTGAATTCTTCTATAAAGGAAAGGAAATATTGTTAGCTAGATACAAGAAAGAAGATGCATGAATAAAATACACAAAGGGGAGAGACTAGAGCCTATGGGTTGGGCCCTAACCCAAGAGGACTCAACCCTCTAAAGATGGATTAGACTGAAAATAAGATGGCTTTCATTCACTATCAAAATAGTACATAATAAAATACTAGGCAAAGAAGTATGTTACTCCCAATCTATTCTCCACTAACTTGAACCCCCTATTGGGATACTAGGTCCCTTTATTTATACATAAAAACTTGAGGGGAAGCCACCTTGAAGAGGGGGACTACTTTCCTACAATTCCCTAAAATTATGGATTTGGTTCCCTGGTTGAATTTAAATTCCAAGGAGGATAGATCCTTTGTAAGCCATCCAAACTTGAGATCCTCTTTTGGTAGGGAATGCATCCCTATATTTTCTCAATCAATGGAGCTCCAAATTTTTCTTAATATCTTCATAATATCCATTCATTTATTGGTAGGGAACAAGTCCCTAGACTATCTCATTCTACATATTTTTTAGAGTTCACTCAATATTCTGCAAAATTTAACAATATTATGCACATAATAAGCAAGGATAAATCAAATTCCCAAGGACATTAATACTATGAATAAAACTCCATAATGTGCAAGTAAAGAGGTTAAATAAATGTTTTAGGTGTCTAGGAAAGACCAAATTGGCCTTATAAAATGTCCAATTTTGGGGCCCATCATCTCCCCCCTACTGAAACTGTTTCTCACACTTGAGAAACTCAATCCTTATACTTGTCCTCCATGTCCTTCTATTTCTGTGATGTCATTGGTTTGCACATTCCTTGCTTTGTACATTGGTCTACTCCTTGTTCTTGTTGATCCACTATCTGCTCACCACAACATCACATCTATTCTAATTGATGCCTTTGTTCTTTGAAGTTTTGGGAAGATTCAACATCTTGTAGTGCTCAAGATTAAAGAAATGACTCTGCAATGCCTTTGTGATGGTTGGTTTCTCAATTTGGTGCTCCAGCAGTGGTCCTGTAGGATTTGTATAAATTGCGACAAGACTGTGTGTCTTCCTGTAATAGACACACAAATCCTTCTAGGATCATAATTGCCTGTAAAATACCTCTAAAAATACTAATAATTCATGAGCACCTTGTTGTTAAGGGTCAGAGGCTTTTCCTATGGTGGAAGGAATGGAAGAAGGGGTGAAAAGGAGCATTTTTCATGGACAAAAGTGGAGATTTGGGTGGAGGAGAGACAAAGTGGTGTGGAAAATGGATGGTGAACGTGTGGTGGAACCCTCCTCTTGTTCCTAGATGAAAAACACAATATTTTAACCCTCTTTCTGTGTTAATCACAATCCTGTAGCAAATATGGACAATTATGTAGCAATACATGACAAACTTGTAGAAAACTTGTTTAATCCATATCTCTCAAACGGTAGATTGGATTCACCTGAAATTTTTTGAGCAAGTTTCCATCATCCTTATACATCTCCAAATAGAAAATATTAGACAACAAATGCACGAATCCTAAGAAAAATGGAAAAGGGTTGTAGGTGATGGAGGCCAATTTCTCGAAAAGTGTGCACTAGAATATGTTGAAATTCCTTGAGCATCGTACCATCATCCTTATGCATCTCCCCATGAAATAGATCGGAAAAATGATGCATAGTTTTTGAGATATGCCAAAAACAATTTATGCTTTGTGTTTTTCTTCAATCCTGTAGCAACTCATAACTTTCATGTAACAACTATAGGACCACGAGAAAATAATGGGAAAAGCTTTGAAATGATGGATGAGGGTGATGGAAATGAGGCTAATGGTGATTAAAAAGAGGCTAATGAGAGATGAAAACGAGGTTGGTGGTAATGAAAACAAGGGTAGGTAAAGATTGAGTTTGGCCAAGAATTTAGCTTGCGAATGGTTGCCTTTATTAACCCCTGATACTTAGACACATAGAAGAGAAATTACATAGCACTCATGAAGCCCAAAGGATTTGATTACATATCTTGCCTACCTGTGGATATTCTTGATGGTGTCGATGATTTAGATTGAAGACTTGTTTTGCAGGTGTTGTTGGAGCCAAAGACTTCATTGCACGCACTACATGGAGGTCTGATTCTTTGTTGATGATGTTAGGGGTTTTCTTCTTCCTATCTAGTTGCTCAGATCCATGGATAGATCTTCTCATCCTTCTTGAATGGTTGTCCAACCTTCATTTTCATGTTGTTGGAGTCTTCTTCAAATGCAATTGATGATGTTAGGGCCCTCCTAGCCTCTTCTCTTCAATTCTTGCTAAGTAGTGGTGGTTTTGTTTGGATTTTGAAGGTTGCTACAGGAAAGAGAGTTTCCTGTAGCAGTCACAAAGACTCCATAAAATCACCATTTCTTGGAGCTCTTGTTGTTGTGGGAACTTAATGGAGATAAGGTAAGGTGATGGCACAGATATCCATGGCTAAAAGCGGGAAGTGGAGGCATCAAATGTTGATTGTGATGAGGAGGCAGAACTAGTGCATGAAAAAAATTTCATATTTTGAAAGTGGTTGAAATCAAAATGTACTTGATTGGATTGATGGCCAAGGTAATTAGAAGTGTCAAGATGCCTTTATTTTCCTCAAATGATGAAGAAAACTAGATCATAATTTTTTTTTTGTGTAAACAGGTTTAAAATGTATGGGGAGATTTTAGGCCAGAAATGAAAGTGTTCAGATTCCAATTTTGAATATGGGGATAGATAGAATATTAGTTTAGAAGGTAAATGATGCCTTCCCGAAGCCAAATTGACAAGAAAAAGTTGTTGTTGTATATTTTTGCTAAAACATACCTATAAATGAAACTATAACGAGCTTGAGATGATGGTGTGGGATGCCAGGAGTGGCATTTTGGCACATGGGATAGGTGGGGATAATTTTGAGTTCAAGGACACCTTACTCCCCTTAAGAAATCGAAAAAGTGGCCTTGTTGTGTCTTTCTAACAAGATTGTCTACATCATGTAACATTATAGGACAATCATGTAGCATTTCAGGACCATGCTCCAAATGAGCTAGAAATTGATGAAATGGAAGGGGAAAAGGCATGGAATCACATTACGAGGATGGAGAGAGTTTAATTGACCTTTCCTTCACCCTTCCTAAGAAATTTTCACAAGAGGCAAGAAGCCCAAGGTTGACTGTTTTTAGCTTTCTGCTTGCCTATGTGCTCATTTTTTTTATTTTACCTTTTTGTGGCGCTGACATGTTTCTTTTCCTTATGTAGGTGGAAGAGTAACTACATGAAACACATAGATGAAAATGGAACAAAAAATATCTTCTTTTATTTTTTCTTTTTTTCTTTGGGCCTACTAGTTGCCTTAATGAGGTTACTAGCAGGTTTTCCTAGGTGACTCAAAGGAGGTTTTCACCTAGGATATTTTTTATTTTTTTCTCTCTTTTTTAATTTCCAACCCATTGACCACCTCAAGGAGGTTTTCAATCAGTGAGCCAATATCAGGCGCCTCAAAGGAGGTTTTCACCTGAGATTTTATTCTTCTCTTATTTATTTTTTCCTCTTTTACATTTTTTCTCTTTTATTCCTCTATCCTACTCTACTTGAAAAAAAGAAAATCTCTTTCAAGTGTAGGAATACTTCCAATGGATCCATGTGCATAACAAGATGATAGATAAAATCATGTGTAGGCTCAAAACATATACTTTGACATGTACCTGAATATGAGAGACCAGTTCCTTTAACTTTGATGATGACAAACATTGTTGAAGAGAGTGGTGCTCTTGTTTCTTGATTATCGAGAACTAAAGTTCAATATAGTCGTGATGCCCTACAATTTTCTTGCTCATCTAGAGCATTCTTCATGTATTCTTTTTCTGTTTCATTCAAATCTTCTATTATTTTCTGATTGGTCCCTTGAACACAAAAAGGATCTGATGATAAGCATAGTATAAATTATTCAATTTCAAGCTCCAATGGTTGCTCTCCATTAAATGTGGTCAATGATTCTTTATTTTTCTCTAGATATTCTACAACAGGAGCAAGAGAATTTCTTCTTTGCGATACTCTTTCTGATCCAAGATAAATATCATTTGGATCTAGAGAATTTGTTTAGACATTTTGTATCTCAACATTGTAAGTGGGTCAAGTTACTTTATTGTTTGGGTTTGGAAATATTTGTTCAGGTAGTTGAGTGGGAGTGGGTCTTTGAAATGGTTGTGGTTGAGGATGTGGTTGTGGTGGAGGTGGATGGGATGGATAATATTGATTTTGGTACGGAGGAAATTGAGGGTGTTGATGGAAATATGGATCACTCCATTGAGGATGAAAAGAAGGAATGACATATTGAGGAGGATAAGACCATGAATATGGATCACCCCATTGTGAAGGATAAAACCATGGAGACCAAGGTGAGGTGCTAGGTGGAAACCAAGGTTGAAATTATGCATTGAAATAGAAGGGTTAGTTCATATCTTGCTAATATGAGTAGGATTTCTCCATGCCTCATAATTTATCTGCCACACTTTCTTCTTCTAATTGCACATGATCAAGTGGGGGTTTGTGGTGTGGAAGAAATATTTTTTTTGTTTTTATAAAATTATTTGAATGAGAATGCTAATGAAATGCAATGAAAGATTCCTAATGTAATTTTTGAGTTTTTGCATAAAAGAAAGAGGGAATCATTCCAAGAAAGAGAGTGCTTTCTTTGACACTCTCCCCGCCAACGCTACCAACTTAAATTATCAACCCGGGATTCGTATAAAATTAATAGGGGTCAACATTGTATGTGTAGCAGACACCTTCCTCTTCCTATTCTAACTCCCTTTGATGCAAGTGAAAGAAGACAATGAAACAACTTCAAATGAGCAAAGATCTAGGTAAGTCGAAAATCCTTAGTTACAAAAGGCAAATAACAACAAGAAAATATGTTCTAATTTTGCCGGAAAGTAAATGGCAGAAATGAAATCTATTCTATTTGCAAAAATGTAAAGCATAATGACAACTAAGCAAATATAATCTATCTTGTTGGAAACAAAATGTCGTTAAAGGAGTCTTATATTACGCTTGCAAGAAGGAAATCAAACTTTGCATTAAGTAAATCGTGCAAAGGAAATCTAGACTAATTACAGAAATCAACATTCAAGAAGTAAGAAATGTAAAACCTAAATGGCGACCTAACCAAACCTCAACTCAACAAAAATGGCCTCAGAGCATTCATAGGCTATAAATCTACTTCTACCATGAATTCAGAGTGAATCTGGGCAAGGAAGATTTCAAAACAAACTACTACTCCTTGAGATAACCCTTTGAATTCCAAAGAAAATAAAATACAAATGAGATGGGAAAAATATAATATTAAGTAGGATTTCCTAGGACTCTATTCCAAGCGTAATCACTCAAAAATAACCCTCTTAACATGTGCTAAAAAATAGCAGAAAATTACTACTCTAAAAACCGGAAATTCTAGAGCTAGTGAGCTACTTAACCTACCAAATGCATAACCTAATCAAATGAAAATTCTATGGGGTAAAATTTTTTATTAAACAAAATGTTTTTATGACTCAATCCAAGTGGATTCAACTCAAAATAGCCTCGTTTACATGTGCTAAAAATAACATAAAATTACTACTATTTTGCTACAGGATTATTGGGAATGAATGGCTATCTACTTTATTAACCAAAGCAAAGTTCCTACAAGGTCTATAAATGAATTTTATTCATTTTTATCTTTTTTTGTTCATTATGGAGTTCCTAAGGGTGTTCAAGAGTGTTTTTGTGCAAATCGGAATGCAATTGGAGGTTTTTTCCATAGTGCTACTAACATTAGGGGAATTTTGAGGTCTAAAATGGGCCTCCTAAGAAAAATGTACAACCAAAATAAACTTTATAAGAACCAATAGGATTCAAGATGATGATGTCAACCATGGGGGATGATTCACCATTTTTGAAGTAAAAAAAGTAAAAAGAATAAAAAATAATAAAATAATAAAACTACTTTTTTCAACTCGTATTTTCAACTTATGTCCCTAAGTTTTACTCAAATTTCAAGCGGGAGAACTCGTTGGATGAAAATTTTAATTCCTCATTTAAGGAGTACTAACAATCAAATTTTGCATCAAACAAGTGTTTCCGCTCGCAATTTGAGTAAACCCTTAGGGAGATAAGTTGAAAATACGAGTTGGAAAAACATTTTTTTTCGTTTTTCCCTCTAAAATTTGATGATGTAATCTAATCTTATTTCATTATTTCCAATATTATTTTATAATTTCCTTAGAAGACCCATTTTAGACCTCAAAACTCCCCTAATTATCAGGACAGAGTGCTACAAGATTGTCCTATTTTGTTATAAGACCAAATATGAGAGCGAGTTGTGGGTTTAGAAGGTGTTCGGAAGGAAATAGATGATGGGATAAGCTAGGGTAAGCATGTATGAATCCCTTTCCAAGCCTAGTGCTCCTCAGGAGCCCATCTTGCACAAGGAGAGATGCACATGGTAGCCTCAAACAAATATGAAAAGTGATCTTTGTAAACATTCTGCTTGAAGAGGTTGTTGGAGAAAGAAGGGAAATGTTGGTGATGGAATGGAACTGTAAATGATGATGCTCAACCCTGAAAACCCTACCCTGACTTGCACACAAGATATATTGTTATTTTGATTCTTGAAAAGACCACCAAACAAATAATTTGATTGCAGAAAACATAGATGAAAAAGGAAACGAATTCAAGATCTAACTATTCCAACAAAAACCTAACTATATTTTTGGTTTTCCAACACAATATCTACAACCACACTTCCCACAAGAGAGGTGATTAACATACCTGCACAAGCAACTTTCTCATTAGCGAATTATGTTATAAAGGAAAGGAAATACTACTAACTAGATACAAGAAATAAGATGCATGAATAAAATACACAAAAGGGAGAGACTAAAGGCTTTGGGTTGGGCCCTAACCCAAGAGGAATCAACCCTCTAAAGCTGCATCAGACTAAAAATAAGATGGCTTTCATTCATTTTCAAAATAGTACATAACAAAATACTAAGCAAAGAAGCATGTTACTCCTAATTTATTCTCCACTAATTTGAACCCCCTATTGGGAAGGTGGGTCTCTTTATTTATACAAAAATACTTGAGGGGCAGCCTCCTTGAAGAGGGGGATTGTTTCCCTCCAATTCCCTAAAATTATGGATTTAGCTCCCTGATTGAATTTAAATTCCAAGGAGGATGGACTCCTATGTAAGTCGGTCAAGCTCAAAATCCTCTTTTGGTGGGGAACACATCCCTACATTTTCTCAATCAATGGATCTCCAAAATCTTCTTAATATTTTCATAATATTTCATTCATTTATTGTCAAGGAACAAGTCCCTAGATTATCTCACTTGCAGATTTTTTAGAGTTCACTTAATATTCTCTCAATATTCTACAAAATTAATAACATCAGGCACATAATAAGAAATTATAAATCAAATTCCTAAAAACACATTAATACTATGAATTAACTCCATAGTGTGCAAGTAAAGGGGTGAAATAAATGTTTTAGGTGTCTAGGAAAGACCAAATGGGCCTTATAAAATGTCCAATTTTGGGGCGCATCAGTAGGTATGATTAATCTCCTTTTCGCCGTTGTTATACTTATTCTTATGCATTATGTCACGAGATTGTCATCTTTAATAATATTGTCGAATAAGAGAAAAAGGGCAATGGTTGCAACTCCTCTATGTAGTTGCAACACTAGTTGTAACTCTACAAATAGGTGTTGCAACTGCATGGGCCACAATAGTCAAAGTGTTGTGATTCTCTTCCATCTTGTCGCTGAAACTCCAACATGCTAACTGAAGGGAATGTTACAACTCGCCCAAGACCAACAAAATTGTTATAATACATGAATGACAGGCCTCTACGTTGATATATCTCTCGTTTCTACAACTATCGTTGTTGCAACTCTTGCTGCTACAACTCTGACACAATATGTTAGCTAGACAGTCAATGTTATAGTTGTACAATCAACATGTGTTTCTCATGATGGAAGGTGACGTAGGTAACTGGGTGACCAATCATGAGGGAAAACTCAACTCCCAATAATGCCTAGCTCATTTGAGTCAACCTTTTCCCAAATCATAACAAATTCTAAATGTATTGTTATAATAGGAAGAGCTTTCAGATTTTTCTCAAGTTAGTTGTCTAACCTAACACTCAATTTAGATACTAACACCTTTTATAAATACTCATCTTCCTTTGAAGCCCAGAGAGGAGGAAAAAAGAAGAAATTATTGTTTAGTATTGTATAATTTGTTGTTTGTTGCAATAGAAATATTCCTATGTTCCATTTGCTCGATGTTTATCTTGTGATCGTGTGATTTAAGATTTAACCATACCTTTTCTAAGGAGGTAGGGCTCCCTCCTTAGCTTGGTACTACTAAGTAGCGTAGACATGTAGCTTAGTATTTAAAATTCTGATTAAATTACAATTATTTACATTGTGGTTATTTGATTTATGTTTCATTGTAACTGTGTTAATTTTCCTTTATTGTAACTCGTAGTTCCCTTTTGCTACAACAATGTTAATTTCCTTCTGCTATAATTCTAATATTTTGTAATGTTGTGATCACAATATCTAGTTGCTACAACTCCAGGCTATGAAGTTCTAGGCACTAATTCAAGGGCTAACAATTTTCTAACAAATTTGCATGTTTTTGGATAGTCTAATTGTTGTTGCAAGTCATGTAGCTCCAACTTGCATGTAGCTTACTTTTACTTTGTTTTCAATCATAGCTTACAGTTGAGAATTGTGTCATGTTTGAATATTGTTTCTATGTAGTTTATTTGTCATACATTACATATTTGTTACAATAAACCAAGAATATAACTATATTGGAACACATCAATCTCAATGCTTGGAGTGCTCCTTTTTTGCAAGTGTGATTTATTTTTCCTACAAGCATGCTTTATTTCCAGCAAGTGTGGATTGTTTCGCTAGATTATTGACCTATGAAAGCATCTATATCATAAAGTAATTAAGATGGAAATGGGAAGGAATTATATATCTCTCTCATACTAAAAAGTAAATTAAAATATGTTTACTTTCAATTACTTTATATCTCTATATAAATTTGATGTAAAATTAAGGTGGAAAATGAAGTTTTTATTTATAGATGACATTGACCTTTTTGTTATTACTATTTGTTGAAAAGTGTAACTAGGTTCGTTCTTCATAATGACATGTTTAATTATGATTTTATGTAATTGATCTAGAGAAGAGAAATAAAATTATTTTTGTAATGCTTGAATCATGGGTTTCATGATCCATGAATTTTATATTTAGGTAAGGCTCCCATTGTGAGCCTTTAGGATTAGTCGTCATGTTATAAAAGTAGTTTGAGTCAATGTCATGTATTAAAGACCCTTATTGGGCATGTTACATATGTAAATAATTCATTAAAATACCCTCCAAGACCAAGCTCAAGCACCTCCTTGAAGTCGGCCTAAGGAGGATTCTAGTAGGACATGTCAGCGTAGGCACTAGTTCAAGTCGACTTATTTTGATGGGAAAAACACTATATATAGAGGCAACTTGGCCTTCATTTGGAGACAATAATTTTGGTAAAGGAAAAAGTACAAGAAATAAGTGTGAAGTTTCCAAGGAAAGAAGCCTATAGTCAAGCGAAGGAAGGAGGACCATCACCGAGGTTATTTCAGATTTGTTTTTGGGTTATCACCTCCACAAGTGCGAGAAACAAGTATTGTATGTTGCAAAGAAGGGTCGATCCTAGTAAGGTCACTCTAGAAGTTGAATCAAAGAAGAAGACATTACATTCATCAAGTTAAAGTGTAGAAGGAATTCTTTCGATTCAAGTGAAGTGGTAACAAGGTGCAGAAGTTAGTAAACATCCATCACACGTGTTGTATCTAGGGTTTCTGAAGAGGCCAAGGGTTATAGGTCTGATCCAAGAAGCTGGTATCTGAAGGATAACCAAGGAGGGAGAATCAAGTAGTTTGACCATCGTTGACTCAAGAAATAAGAGGTTAAACTAAGAGGTCTTGTGACTTGGTCTTGGAGAGGTTAAATAGGTCAAGGGTCTTGGTCTTGGTATTCGTCAATTGAAGTCTCTATAAGAAGAAGAATTTGTTTGGGTTTTCCTCTCAAGTTGGAGAGGTTTTGGCCCTGGATGGTCGCCTATATTATGTGTCTCTTGTCTCTTTATTTTTTATGCTTTGGAAGTTGTTTGATGAAGAATAATAGTATAATAATCAAAATTAAGAGAAGATCCTAATCTAAAAAAGTAAAAATCATTCACAAGTAGTTATCATTACAAGAGAAATAAAATAATTGCCATGCCCTAAATTTCTCAACATGGTATCAGAGCTAAGGTGACAAATCAAGGAAAGGGCATCTCATCAAGGGACACACAAGCACTCAAGGATCAAATCTCGAAGGATATCAAAGTAAAAGTCAAGATCTACAAAGAAGTGTCAAAACCCTAGATCGAAGAAGAAGTCTTGGGATCCTCAAAAGACCACAATGACCTTCTCAAGTTAAATATACCTACAAATCTTGAAGATTGTTCAACCAAGAGAAGCAAGATCAAGGACAATGTCATCATCTTCAAAATTTATAATGAAATCTACCTTTCGTTGAAGCAATGTCCTTACCATTGAAGAAGCATCAAGAAGTCATCATTGATCATCATAAACAAGGAAAACACCATCAAAGGATCTAAATTGGTTCCCTCTTTGTGGGGTCAAGGATCATTCTTGAAGAAAACTATCTTCATCAAGGAGAAGCTCTCTTTTATCTATATCATCATAAAATTCAAGTAAGCGGAAAGTGGAAGAAGCATCTTCACAAGTAAGTATATTTATCTTTGAATCTGTCAAAATGTCAAGGAAAACAACAAATTGGTTTGGGATTCAAAATATCTTGCACAGAAGAAGAGGACAAATCTGAATCTCATTGAAAATGAGGTGATGGATCATGGCAAAGGATCTATCACCAAACCATCAAAAGAAGATGTTCAAAAACTTTCCAAGTTTATGAAAGGGGAAGTGAGGGCTCAAAGGATTCTCATAGAATACATCAAGGATCCCCTCATTCCATATGTATCTAAACTTGAAACCTCAAAAAAAAAATATGAAAAAGTGGTATAGTTATTTTCTATAAGCACTGCAGGAGAAGTTATCTCTCTAAGACAATAAATCTACAAGATAAGGATATCAAAAGAAGAAGGAATAACCTCATACTTTATGAGGATATCTGAAATAAGGGACCAAATTCAAGATTTGGGTGAAATAATGTCTAACAAGGAGATGACCATTGTAGTACTAAATGCACTACCAAAGGAGTGGGGCAACTTTACTTCAAGTATTTATGGGAAGAAAGAAGCTACTCCATTCCAGGATATATGGTCTCTATGAAAAATTGAATAAACCATACTGAAGGCAAAGACTAATGTGGGATCAAGTGAGAAAAATCAAGCATTTGCTGCTATGACAAAGAGAAGAGGAAATTCTGGAAAGTTTGGTCCTCATAAAAAGAAGAGGAACATGGCTAAAATTCAATGCTATGGATGTCAAGAATATGGGCATTACAAAAGAGATTGTCCTAAGCTCAAGAAGGAAAATAGCAAAACAGGGAGAGAAGAATCCCATATCACTGAAGAAGTGGAGGGCGCTAAAAAGATGAAGTCTAAGAAAGAGGAAGTAAAATATCTCTACTATGATTGAGATAAGCTTCCTCACTTAGTTCTTTTCAAGTTCTTGTTTTCAAGTTTTTTGTTGTAAGATATGGCTATCATGAATCAGTAAGGAAAATAATAGGATGCATCATGGCATCATAGAAGCATTAAAATCAAGAGCTTGTGCTCATAGAATAACTGAAATAGAAGTGGCAGTCGCCTATGGAAGGATATAGCTCTTGGTAACCTCATTAGAGGCATAAGTGAAACTTATGGGAAAAAGAAGAAAAAATCATCTAGCACAAATCTCATCATACATCAATTAAAAGGGGAACATTTGCTGGATGAGGATACTCAAGATCCTCTATTAGAATCTACATCGGAAGGTTCACCAATAAAAATAAAGCAAGGGTTTCATCAAGAATCCCATCTTGTGGGAATTCATGGGATGATGGTATGGTTACAAAGAGGCAAAGTAGATCAAGGGATTGAATTAATTTCAATCAAGGAAGTTGTTGAAGGAAGTCTAGATTACCTAAAGGAAAATGAGGTATGTATGCTTGTATTCGATATTTTAAATTCATGTCATATGGTTGTAGGTAACATGGATAAATGCTCTATCTCAAGAGCATGATCAAAAATAAGGATCTCCTCCTTAAAATATGCGTCAAGGCATGGGTCACACATTAACTAGATGAAATCAACATAATATGTCCTCATATGAAATATGAGGTGGTTGACATTGATTGGTGGAAATCTGATTAAAAGTTCCTGGGAAGAAAAGTGTGTGAAGAAAGAAGGAAAGAGATCGTGGAATATGCAACCATGAAGAAGGCAATCAATATCCTAGAACTGGAAGATTTGACTAAGATATCTCCATGAAAGATATGAAGACTCAGATGAATTCTGAAAAAGAAAGAGACCCTTGAAAACATGTATATTTTGGAGATGTGTCAATGTGTATGCAGGATGTTGATGCAAATTAGAATATTTCATGGTGAAATACCATCACAAAGGTAACTTTGATTTAATGTTTGTTTCTCATTTTTGAATAATATATGGATGGGCTGCCAAGGGAAGAGCTATGGATGTCTTCCACCATTAATGACCATGTAGCTTGATATTAGATCCTTAAGGAAACATGGCATGAATAAGGCAGCAAAGCATGAAGGAGGACCGAATATGGACTAATGGATCACTTTCCAATGAAAGGAGTGATGACTTACTCATGGATGAAAGTTATGGATGGTATGTGCCCTACAAAGAAGTCCCGAAAGATGTAGACTCTGTGAAAAAGAAAAATTCATGACATCAAACAAAGGATTTCTACAAGCAGTTGGTTGTCCCATGATCTCCACTTGAAGAGTTGTTGAAAGCAAGTCCCTAGTCAAGAGGGAGCTTGGTCAAGTCCCTAGTTAAGAGGGAGCTTGGGTACATTCCTATTTGTAGGAATGGGTACATTCCTTCAATGGAATGGGTAAGTCCTCCTTAGATTAAGAGGGAGAGATAGACACATCATTCTTGTCTTCACTTGGGAAGACAGAATGGAGGATTGGGTAAACACATGGCATCTGATACTCTTTGAGGATGATTTAGGGTATCCAAGATAAGAGTAGTTGTAGAGGACCGATATTCTTTGAGGACTGGGAATCCAAGATAAGAATAGTCCTAGTGGAACATACTCTGAATGAACCTCGATGGGGTATGTTCCGAGAGAGAAAATGATGAGGGTGTCTATACATCATTGGTCTCGCCAGCATTGAGCTCTAATTTTGAGAATATCCAAGTACTTTGTATAGATTATTAATACCTCCCTACTTAAGAGGGAGTATTGAAAAGTTTAACTAAGTTTCGTCTTCATAATGACATGTGCTATTATGATTTTATGTAATTGATGTAAAGTAGAAAATAAAATTATTTTTGTAATGCTTGAATCATGGGTTTCATGATCAGGAAATTTTATTCAGTTAAGGCTCCCATTATGAGCCTTCAGGATTAGTCATCATGTCATAAAAGTCAATTCAGTCAATGTCATGTATGAAATACCCTTATTGGGCATGTTACATATGTAAATAAGTCATTAAAAGACCCTCTCATACCAAGCTCAAGCACCTCCTTGAAGTCGGCCTAAGGAGGATTGTACTAGGACATGTCGTCCTACGCACCAGTTCAAGTTGGCTTATTTTGATGGGAAAAACACTATATATATAGGCAGCTCGGCCTTCATTTGGAGACAAGAATTTCGGTCAAGGAAAAAGAAAAAGAAATAAGTGTGAAGTTTACAAGGAAAGAAGCCTATAGTCAAGCAAAGGAAGGAGGTGTTGGAAATAATACTGAGAGGGGGGGGTTGAATCAGTATTAGCAAATCAATAATCTTTTCATTTCCATTATCAGATTCATATACGCTACTTCAGTTAAGGAAATTCGTGTGTATACGCAACTGTGTTTAATGCAACTAGCTATATCCAGTAAACTTATGATTCAATTAGTTGATCTTTAATGAGTGCATCAGAACATTATTAACCATATAAACAGTAAATAGGTGCAGTAAAACAGAATAGATCATCACACATAAGAAGCACACATGAACACCATGATATAAGGTGGAAACCCAATGTGGTGAAAACCACCTGCTGCAACTGTCTCTATCTTCCTTTTAATAAGAAACTTCTGTTTACAATTTTGTACTTGCGCAGACTCATACCAGTACACAGGCACCCACCTGCAGAAGGCTACAAACTTCTCTCGTTCTCCAACTACTACTGGAAGGGAGCTACAACCCCCTAGCTCTTGTACTAGCTGATGTACTAGTACGTAGGTGCTACCCTACAGAAGGCTACAACCTTCTCTTTTCTTCCAGGGACCACGTTTCATAAATTTTTAGACTGGATCCATAAATACAAAACAATCACCACTGCAATACAATCATTAACTCTGAATCACCCAACAACTGAATCACTGAAACCCTATCATCAAAACACAGTCACCAGAACACAGAGTAGAGCCCAGAACTCTGCAACAACCACTAGAACCAACAGCAACCTCAAATATCAAATCTCATAATGTATACGCTACTTGACTGTGTCGAACCAGCGTGTATACACCCTTTCACCAGAGGGAACTCGCATACAGATCTGAAAATAATTACTTATACCTTCGCTGCAATTTTCAACTTCAGATATACCCAGAACATAAGATATAAAGGATAAGACATGCGTCAGTATTCAGATCTATTCATGATCATACCATATAATGATAATGCATTTTAGTCTTCATGATCTCGGTCCATCAACCTTTATCAACCGCATAGGTGCCTCCTTGGTTCAGATTGAGCAAAACATCACAAACCCATAACCAGCATACTAGATCTCACACTTCATCAAATATTCATCACTTGCACACTTCCACCTCTTGGCCTAATGATCTTCTCCTTATATAGGTTTAGGCCTCTCTCAATACCATGGTCGAAAACCACGTAGAACCAATACCTTGGAGCCAATACCTGGGATCAACACTTCGGACAAAATACCATGGACCAATACCAAAATACCATGGACCAAAACTTAGATTCCCAACATGTACGTGCCTTTCCTTTTGTAAACGTATGTGTGTACGTATACGTGACTTAGTATATGGTGATCCCGCGTGTATACGCTTCTTTGTCACATAACACCTGCGTATACCTCTCTGATCATTAATTCTTTGCTATTTACTAGTTGTAATATGATTTGTCATCTGAGTGAGTTGCCATCAAGGACAACACCTGTATCATACTTGTATCACAATGCCAACAATCTCCCCCTTTGGACTTGATGGCAACAACCACACCAAGTCACTCTCCCCTTTTGACATCAAGGGCAAAGGGCGAACCAAGATACTCTCTCCCTTGATATAAATTATGTTGTCCATACTCCCCCTGAGTACATGTTGAATTCTCTAATTGAGCTCCCCCTTTGTATATGCTAAGATGTATCAATCCGTTCATGCTCCCCCTGAGCACATACCGATTCTAAACAAGACCATGATAGTCATCAGCAACTATCATGCACCATATGATCTACACTATAAGCATCTCTCATCAACATCAGCAACCTGTAACCTGCAATATCATTCTCTTGACCAACCAACAGTAAGTAGCAACAATTATGCCAACAATTATTCGAAGCATATGCTCCCCCTGAACCTGTGCCAACCAACACATACCATGACTAAACCATATCAGACTTCTGTCCTGCTGCCTTTTCTTTAGAGCTCCATATACGCGATTCTGCAGCCTCTAACTCGCGTATATACGTGACTTCTATTCATAATATCTGCGTATGAAAATTGGAATACTGAAGGTCTACACTTTCAGTTTCCCATGTGTCTGTTATGTCTGATAACTGAGTTATGCCACATCTTTCTGACTCTAATTATATCTTCTTCAATACCTGGGATTGCAATGATGTATGATCCTTTTGCTTTGGTGTCCGAATTTTGCTCCTACATTCCTTTACTTTATGTCCAAACTTGTTACATGCATAACATCTTACATGTTTCATATTCCTTTTATTGCAATCAATAGCTTTGTGACCAAACATACTGCAAGCAAAACAATATCCCTTAAAGTACCTGGAACGTGATGATCTTTCTTGAACCATTCTACTTCTGCATCTGGCTGCAACGTGTCCAATATTATGACATTCATAACATTCAACATTATTCATTGGAGGAAATAGTCGTCTATCACTTCCACAGTTAGGAGCAAAAGATTTTCTTTGAGGAATCTCTTTGTTGATCATTTCAAATTTTGCATTAGAATTCCTTTCCTCACCCTGTGAGCTAGATTCACCTTCGATAGTTTCATAAAATCCAATCCCAGTTTTGATAGTAGGGGATCTTTGACCACTAAGAATATCATCCAAAATCTTAGCACTGTCTTGAAATCGTAACATTTTATCCTTTTCTTCTAATTTACCTTTAAGATATTTACCTCAACCTGATGTTGTTCTTCCTTTTCCAGATATTGCTTCTTTATGTTTTCTTCAGCTTTCTTCCTTCTTCCACTTGTTTTCTTAATTCGAGCACTTCATGCTCTTGTTCTTCACGAGCTTCTTTATTCTGCTTCTTTGATTCTTCAAGATCTTCTTTTAGAGAGAGGATCTTAAATTCAAGTCTCTGAATTTTTATGCTCTGATCTTTTACTACATCCTGCAGCTGCTCCCTTAATTTGGTTACTGTCTCCAACTGATCTTTTAATCTAGTAACTTCTTATGTTTCTACATCCTTATTTACATATGCCATGAGAAGTCTAATGTATTCATCACTATTGGATGAGTCATTACTTTTATCATAAGTATAATAACTTCTATTACCTTCTTCAGACATCTTTCCTTTGTTATGAGGGCATCTAGCAGCATAGTGACCAACTCTACCACAAGAAAAACATTTGAAAGGTAGCTTACCTTTCAACCTTCCAGATCCTCGTTGAATATTTTTGACAAAATTTACCTCATATTCTTCTTCTGAAATGTATCCTGATTCACTGAGTTTTTTTGATACGTTAAATGCAGCTTCTCTCATATTTGATGGTCCTCCTTTTCTCATTTCAAAAGCAATTAGGATTCCGTGAAGCTGCATCATAGTGATTTTCTGCAGATCCTCCTTTTCTTCTATGGCAGACACTTTGGATTCAAATTTAGCAGACAAGGATCTCAAAACTTTCTCAACTAAGACAACTTCCTTAATTTCTTCACCCAGAATCCTCATACAATTAAAAATCTCATCATACACAGGAAGTAATTAGCTATGCTTTCATTACTATGCATCTTAAGAGTTCATATCGTATTCTAAGAGTTTGAAGCTTAGCACGTTTTACTTGATCATCTCCTTCATAGCTTAGAATGATTTTGTCCCATATTTCTTTAGCTGATTTGAGCTGCATGACCTTGACAAACTCTGATTTTGACAAACTTCCCAATAAGATAGTAACAGCTTTGGCATTGAGTTCATATTGCTTTCTCTCTGCCATATCTGTAGGAATTGCTAATGGATATGTATATCATCCTTCCACGATTCCCCAAACATCCATTCCAAGCGATTGTATATATGTTATGGTTCTTATCTTCCAGTAGACAAAATTGCTCCCATCGAAGATTGGTGATCTGATGGATCCCTCTCTTTCTTGATTACTCATCCTGATGGATCTTCCTTCAAGCGATCAAGATTCTTCTGAAGGACCTGCTCTGATACCAATTGTTGGAAATAATAATGAGATGGGAGGGGGGGTGAATCAGTATTATCAAATCAATAATCTTTTCATTTCCATTATCAGATTCATATACACCACTTCAGTTAAGGAAACCTGCGTGTATACTCAATTGTGTTTAATGCAACTAGCGTATATCCAGTAAACTTATGATTCAGTTAGTTGATCTTTAATGAGTGCATCAACACATTTTAACCATATAAACAGTAAACAGGTGCAGTAAAACATAACAGATCATCACACATAAGAAGCACACATGAACACCATGATATAAGGTGGAAACCCAATGTGGGTGAAAACCACTTGCTGTAATCGTCTCTATCTTCCTTTTAATAAGAAAATTTTTGTTTACAATTTTGTACTGGCGCAGACTCATACTAGTACGCAAGCACCCACCTACAGAAGGCTACAACCTTCTCTCTTTCTCCAGCTACTACTGGAAGGGAGCTACAACCCCCTAGCTCTTGTACTCGCTAATGTACTAGTACGTAGGTGCTGACCTACAAAAGGCTACAACCTTCTATTTTCTTCCAGGGACCACGTTTCATAAATTTTCAGACTGGATCCATAAATATAAAACAATCACCATTGCAATACAATCATTAACTCTGAATCACCCAACAACTGAATCACTGAAACCTTGTCATCAAAACACAGCCACTAGAACACATAGCGAAACCCAGAACTCTGCAACAACCACTAGAACAAACAGCAACCTCAAATATCAAATCTCATAATGTATACGCTACTTGACTGTGTTGAACCAGCATGTATACGCCCTTTCACCAGAGGGAACCCGCATACAGATCTGAAATAATTACTTATACCTTCGCTGCAATTTTCAACTTCAAATATACCCAGAACATAAGATATAAAGGATAAGACATGCGTCAGTATTCAAATCTATTCATGATCATACCATATAATGATAATGCATTTTAGTCTTCATGATCCCGGTCCATCAACCTTTATCAACCGCATAGGTGCCTCCTTGGTTCAGATCGAGCAAAGCATCACAAACCCATAACCAACATACTAGATCTCACACTTCATCAGATATTCATCACTTGCACACTTCCACCTCTTGGCCTAATGATCTTCTCCTTATATAGGTTTAGGCCTCTCTCAATACCATGGTCCAAAACCACGTAGAACCAATACCTGGGGTCAACACTTCAGACCAAATACCATGGACCAAATACCACGGACCAAAACTTAGATTCCCAACATGTACGCGCCTTTCCTTCTGTAAACGTGCGTGTGTACGTATACGCGACTTGGTATATGGTGATCTCACGTGTATACGCTTCTTTGTCACATCACACTTGCATATACCTCTCTGATCATTAATTCTTTGCTATTTACTAGTTGTACTATAATCTGTCATCTGAGTAAGTTGTCATCAAGGACAATACCTGTATCATACATGTATCATAATGCCAACAGGAGGACCATCACCAAGGTTCTTTCAGTTTTGTTTTTTGGCTATCACCTCCACATGTGCGAGAAACAAGTATTGTCTGCTGCAAAGAAGGGTCGAGGCTAGTAAGGTCACTCTAGAAGCCGAATCAAAGGAGAAGACATTACATTCATCAAGCCGAAGTGTATAAGGAAGTCTTTCCATCCAAGCGAAGTGGTAACAAGGTGCAGAAGTTGGTCAACATCCATCACACGTGTTGCAACTAGGGTTTCTGAAGAGGTCGAGGGTTGTAGGTCTGATCCAAGAAGCTGAGATCTGAAAGATAACCGAGAAGGAGGGAGAAGCAAGCAGTTTGACCATCGTTGACTCAAGAAAGAAGAGGTTAAACTAAGAGGTCTTGTGACTTGGTCTTGGATAAGTTAAATAGGTCAAGGTTCTTAGTCTTGGTATTCGTCAATTGAAGTCTCTATAAGAAGAATTTGTTTGGGTTTTCCTCCGAAGTTGGAGAGGTTTTGGCCTTGGTTAATCACCTATATTTTGTGTCTCTAGTCTCTTTATTGTTTATTCTTTTGTAGTTGTTTGATGAAGAAGAATACTATAATAATCTAACTTAAGAGAATATCATAATCTAAAGAAATAAAAAACATTCACAAGCAGTTATCATTACAAGAGAAATCAACTAATTGTTATGCCATAGATTTCTCAATACTATTTTTCAATTTGTTAATGTAAATATTATTTTATTATTTTTAAATATAACATTACGTGACATCTTGAGAAATCAACTAATTGTTATGCCCTAGATTTCTCAATACTATTTTTCAATTTGTTAATATAAATATTATGTTATTATTTTTAAATATAACATTACGTGACATCTCCCTTATATAGGAAGGTAAAATGCCTCTCAATACAATTAGGAATGTTTGAGTCTAAAATGAATATCAAAGACTTTAATAAAGATAAATATATAATTAAAGGTTAATGAAACCTAATTGAGATGATATCATTAAATAAATATAGGGTTTTAATCCAAGACAGTTGCATAAGATTCAAACCTGAAAACCAAGTTCGTTGTTCTATCCAGCCCCATATTCTATCTCATCACGATATAATGTAATGTTAATCCGTTTGATGACCACATTGTATGTGGGAATCAAAAATAACTTCACATAAGCATATTAAAAGCACTTAACCATGGGTATCAGTTGCTAGTAAAGGGAATAATATTTATATTTTATATAAAGGAAAAAATCATGGAATATTTATGCATACATTCACCGCAAATTTAAGATTCATAATTGGTCTACAAGTCTATGCCATGTGATATAAGTTAAGAGTTGTTTTTTTCTATAAATCTGCAACATAAAAGGTTTAGAACATTTTTCTTTGTGCCAAAAAGCCTTTATGACTAATTTCAATATGCCTACCGTTTGATCTTTACATCTCTGAAATACATATAAGCAAGTAGTCACAAATATGTTGCAGGTTTTACTATTGGCAAGTAGTCACAAAGTATGTTGCAGTTGCTACTATATGGAATGTAGAAAGAAAAAAATTATATGTTTTCCTAACCTGAGGTTGATCAATGTTTGATGTAAATGCACACTTATCCAAATTCATGTGCTTGTGGTTGATTATTTGTGTTAGCACATACTGAATATTGAACATTCGAGACCTCTTTTACAACTCAGAAATTTTGCGGTCCACAATGAAAATATATTGCAGTGACATGACAGACACTCATCCTCGATCTTTTTGTACAAACCTCACATGGTCCAAGCTCCCCCTAAACCTTAAGATACAGAATTCCCATGTACTCTGAATCGTTACCCTCACAATCTTTTTTTATCTTGAGTTTCATCACATTGCAAATAAATTTGTTGGGTGGAGAGGTATTCTACAGCGCAATATAGGATAGATCTCACATAAAAACATAAATTTAAAAGTGAATGTAAATATAAACACTTAAACATGTAAACTTAAACACTTAAACATTTAACATTTAGCATCTAATGTTTAACATTTAACATTATAGATAAATAAAAATATAAATAAACCAAAGGTATGGTAAATAAATAAAACCATTTTTTATATTTACTCCATAAACCTCTTTATATTTACAAAAACTCAAAAAAAGAGGTTTTATTTAGGTAAAGCCCATAGGACAAATACCATGGGACAAATTATTACTAATACCACGGGTCAAATACCATATTTATAAAAAGAGTATGATAAATAAATAAATATAAAAGAGGTATAAAGAGGTATGGTAAATAAATAGAAATATATCAAATATGATTAGAAATCAACATATAATTATATACCAAGCCTATGAGTCAAATACCATGGACCAAAATACTATTAATATCATGAAAAAAAAAAAAAAAAAAACATTATTAACCATAATATTTATATTAAAAGATTATTATTATTATTATTATTAAATCTAATATTCATATTTGTTGAAGGCTTTCTATTTCAACTTAAAGTGGATGATGATTTGTTGACTTTTTTTATTTTTTTAATTGATTGATTCTCAAGTGTGTGCTTAGCATGTGCTTCATGTGAATGCTTATCAATGGTTGTAATGTGTTATAGGGTTTGTTAGGTTACATTGACTTTTAATAAATTAAAATAAAATTATTCTTGCCAAGTGGCTTCTCCCACCAATTTCCTATGGATTTGAGATTATTCCAATTCTAATAAGTTCGTATTCTAATTAGATGGGGAAATTAATATATAAGCAAACTTTATTTAGCAAAATGGTCTATTTTACAATAAGATGTGTAATTCTCTTTTTTTTCTCAAGTTAAATCAACCGCCCACCAATTTCCTAGGGATTTGAGATTATTCCAATTCTAATAAGTTCATATTCTAACTAGATGAGTAAATTAATATATAAGCAAAATTTATATAGCAAAATGGCCCATTTTACAATAAGAAGTGAAATTTCTTTTTTTTCTCATGTTAAAGTTAACCCGTGACCTTTTTATACATGGTTAATCAAGTAAATGTATGCATTGGTAAAGCATTCTTTTGTGCTACAATAGTTTTTTTTGTTGCAATAGTTTTTTTGTTATATTTA
Source organism: Pinus tabuliformis (assembly GCA_031772625.1). Classification (NCBI taxonomy): domain Eukaryota; kingdom Viridiplantae; phylum Streptophyta; class Pinopsida; order Pinales; family Pinaceae; genus Pinus; species Pinus tabuliformis. Next base: position 101,384,186 of record CM062810.1, read on the forward strand.
TGAAGTCTTTGGCTATATCAACCACATTAATATTTTTAATGTGGTTGTACTAGTAATATATTATATTATTAATATTATTAAATTTAATAACTTTGAGTTAATACAATATTAAATTTGTTATATATATATATATATATATATATATATATATATATATATATATATATAAACTCTAGATATATATGGGAGGGAAGAACAAAGACATAGAGTGGTAGAGAGATAGGGGAGCAAAAAGGGAGAGATAGAGATACATTGAAAGAAAGGGAGAAAACGAATGAAGAGAGAGAGAGAGAGATGGGGAAAGAGAGAGGATTGGAGGGAAAAGTGAGAGAGAGAATAATGGATGGAAAAGAGAGAGCGACAAAGAGAGGGGGGGAGATATAGGGAGGCAGGACAGAAAGGGAGAGAGGACTTGAGAGACAGGAAGAGAGTGATGGGGGAAGAGAGAAGATTGGAGGGGAGACAGAGTGAGTGAGTGTGTGAGTGAGTGATGGGGGAAGAGAGAATATTGGAGAGGGGAGAGAGAGAGAGTGAGTGAGTGATGGGGAAGAGAGGGGGAGGTAGGAGAGAAAGGGAGAGAGTGTTAGCACTATGTAAATTTCCCTAGGTTAAGGAGAGAAATTTCAGAGGTAACCACAAACCACTTTTAGGCTAGAATCTAGCTCTTCTAGCCTTGGAGAGGGCTCTCCCACTAAGGTTGTTCAACTAATATGATATTAGGCTAAGTATAGATCTCAATAAGGTCTATTTTTTCAAAGGGTTTGTTGTTAAGAAAGGAAACAGAGCCATTGGGCATGGAGTCATGTCAAAGTTATAATTTGTCCAGCGATATGATGAAGAAAGAAAGTGTTTTTCCACAGGGGCAAGGTAGGTAGTCTCAGTGATGAAATCAATTTTAATTGTTGTATGAGGGTGAGTGCAAGAAAGGTGAAAACAACACGAGCATCAAAATTGTAGATGAATTCTAAATATTGTTTTAAGAGGAAAAGACAAATTACTTGGGAAAACTAAATCAGAGCACCATTAAGATGAATTATGAATTAAACATTGTTAGTTTTTGTAGCATCGGATGTGTTCTAGCAACGAAATTTTGTGGAGAGACTAGAATACATGAGATCTCCAAAACCCAAAAATTGTTTCTGGAAATTCCCGCCTAGAAGTGTCTCAATTAGATAGTTATCCGATTTTTAAATATTTCCTAAGTCTAAACTTAAGAAATATGGTTAATTAGTCAATATTAATTGAGATAAGGCATGAATCATCTAGAAAATCACACGGATTGATCCAGAAATGATCCTAGACATTGATTAATTTTTAATCTTGGTCGTTGGTGCTCCAACAATGGATTATAAAAGAAATTTGATGTGGTGATGGAGATCATCTAGTGCAGATACTCAGTTGCCCAAGCAGTTAGATTTTCTCAGTAGCAGCAGTTCAACAAAGAAGATAGAGCCATAGGGTGAGTAGCAGGTGGAAGAGGAGAGCAACAGCATTCCAGGAGGAATTTTTTAGTTCCCAGAAGAGTCGAAGGAAGGAAGGTCGAAATCTGCAGAGGGCCAGCGTAGGGACTACACAGAGGCTGACACAGAAATCTCAGCACAGAGGTCAGGGAAGCTATTTCAGAGGCTGGGGGTGAGAGAAAATTCTCACAATATTTTTTTCCAATGTTTTCTTCAAATTAGATTGCCATCTGGGCATCTAAATTATTGTACTCAGAATTGTTGTTGAACATTAATAATAAAACCCTCATCTGCTACATTGGTTTTCCCAAGTTGGATTTTTCCACGGACAATTGTCCAAAAATAACTGTGTCAATTTTATTGTGTGTGTGCTAGAATTTCTTTGTTTCTAGAATTTTACTTTCCACAGTATTTTTATTGTGAAAATTGCAGCTATGATTTTATTCGTTATATCTCATAAGAAAATAAATTGAAAATTAATTTTTGAGTAAGAAGAATAATATCCATTAGTTGCAATAGATGAATTTTCACATGGTATCGAAGCTTAATTGATCAGTCGAGAAGCTCGGAAGTAGAAAGGAATTTCATTGTTCAGAGGGAGCAGCAGATCAAAATTCCTAGACAGACTGCATAGAGCCCAGAACAGGTAGTTCGAGTTACTAGGGAAGTAGTTCAATTTTTCAGTAGAAGGGAGGCAAGAAAATTGAGTTACCCATATTAGTGATTCCAACAGTAAGAGGGAGCAGTTGTAGCTCAAATTTTCACTGAGTAGAATCCTGGTTGGACGCGAAGAGTTTTTGCTGCAGGCCGCATAACAAAATTTGCATCGAGAGAAAAAGAGAAATAGCACACTAAAATTGTTCCAGTATAGTCGTGGACAGAAGTAACATTTAGGAGACTTCATATTTGTCTTCCAGATTGGAAGACGAATTCGCTTGCTTAGTAGGATCAACTTCACAAGGAGTCTGGTACATAGATAGTGGGGCTTTAGCACACATGGCAGGTGTTAGAGAATATTTCTCTAACTACAAATAGGATAAAATGGATTTCCATATTACTATGGGAAACAAAACTAAATGTACTCCAGTAGGGAGAGGTACCACATATTTTGAGGGGGGGTCAGGAGCAAGCTCCAGCGCTTCAGATGATTACATGTGCTAGGAATGGGTATGAACTTGATTTCAATATCTCAATTATAGGATAAGGGGTATGATGTTCACTTCGTTGGGAAGAAAGTGTATGTCAAACACCCAAGCTGGAAAAAGGTAAGGCAGATTGGAGTTCGCAGTAACAAGTTGTATCAGTTACAAATCGATTCTCCAATGGCACTGATAGGTAGTAATAGTATCAATGCGAAGGAGTTGAATGGATTATGGCATAGGAGAATGAGAGATCTACATCATGGACCACTCATGATGCTCAAATAAACCGTAACAGGGGTTCCTAAGCTTGGAACTGAACATGGTGATGTGTGCATAGGATGCGTACTTGGGAATATGCTAAAGAAGCATTTCGAAGAGTGACAGCAGAGCTGATGGTGTGTTAGGACTTATAGACTCGGATATTTATGGCCTGATGTTCACTAGAGATCTCAGCGGTGTTGAATATTTCGTCTCCTTTATTGATGATCATTCCAGGAAAAGGTGGATCTACATCTTGGATACTAAGGATGAGGTACTTGATCGTTTCAAAGAGTTTAAAGCTCTCGTGGAGAATGTGATAGGGAAGAAGATCAAGGTGCTTCACTCAGATAATGGTGGAGATTATATTGATAAATACTTCACATATTTCTGTGTGAAGGAAGGCATCGAGAGAGAATGGACAACTCCATATAATCCACAGCATATTGGTGTAGCGGAGCAGAAAAACAGAACCATTGTTGGAGTTGCAAAGGCTATGTTTTATGACTAGGATCTACCCAGATTTCTGTGGGTAGAAGCATGTAACACGGTAGTGTATATTCAGAATAGGACTCCTCATAGAGCATTGTGGAAGAAAACGCCAAAAGGAGTCTTCACAAAGAAGAAGCCAGAAGTCAACCACATTAGAATTTTTGGCAACGTTGCTTATTTTCACGTGCTAAATGATAGAAGGACCAAACTGGATCAGACTGCAGAGAATAGGTTTTTCATTGGGTACAACGAAACCTCAAAGGCATTCAGAATCTACATTTCTAGCATTGGAAGATAGTAGTAAGGCAGGACATGAAGTTCATGGAGGACCAAGCTTTCAAAAGGTCTCGTGAGATGCCTACAGGCGATCAGAATCAGTTAGCAGAAGCTCCATTAGTCCACCAGTAGGGACAGCCACAGGGGCAGCCAGTGAGACAAGCAAGAGGATAGTCACAAGGGTCAAGTATTGTGACCAATACCAATATTTCCTTAGGTGCAGGAAATCTGGGGACTTCTCGGCAGATGGAGCAGCAGAGACGGGATGAGGAGAAGCTGACAGAACCTCCCACGACTAGTGATAGAGCCAGCAGAGGTTCGTCAGACATTAAAAGATACAAAGGAGTTTATTGGAACTCCTAGGACAAGCAAGAGGTAACGTAGACAGTCTGATAGGTACCAAACATTGGTAGCTCAGGTTGTAGAGCCTTCTAGCTTTCAGAAGGCCGCACAGCATCAATTATGGAGAGATTTCATGGTAGAAGAATATAGCTCTATCATGTCGAATGATGTTTGGGAGGTAGTGCCCATGCCAGAAGACAGATCAGTTATAGGTTTAAGGTGGATCTATAAGATCAAACATGCGGCAGATGGTAGTATGGAAAATTAAAAGGCTAGGTTCGTGGCAAAGGGGTATGCACAAAAGGAAGGGATAAATTATGAGGAAACCTTTGCCCCAGTTTCCAGATACACTTCTATCCAGTCAATTATATCTCTAGCAGCTCAGATGGGATGGCAAATTCACTAGATGGACATCAAGACAACCTTCTTGAACAAAGTCATAGAGGAGGAAGTGTACATTGAATAGCCAGAGGGCTTTGAGACTCAGGAGAGGTGCACGCATGTGTGCAAATTGAAGAAGACTCTATACGGACTTAAGCAGGCTCCCAAGGCATGGTCTAGTAGAATTGACACATACTTGCAACAGATGGAGTTTGTCGAAAGTGACGCAGATCCCAACCTTTACTATTTGATGGTTGTTGTGGCCACAACCACCACCCTATTAAAACCTGCTCTAGTAGCAAATTTGAATGGGTCCCCTAGAAGTTTGACCTTTCATTTCTCTGAATGATAACTCTCCGAATTTTTATCCCAGGGATTTCAACTATGTGCCAAGTTAAATCTTCAATCCTTAATGCTTAAGACCCCTTGAATAAATCTTTGCGGCATGATTCATTGATAACCCAGTCTAGCCCTTCATTCATGTTCTTTCATCGGGACTTTTCTCAATCCTCACAAACATTCATGGTAATCTATGCCCGCACATTTAATCACCCCACTCTTTACTATGGGTGTATATGGACTCAACCCTCAAAACCTTCCATCGCGCCTTTATTTCTATTATAACACTTGTGTGATAGAAATACTTTGCAAGCATATGCATAACTTACCCTTTTCGCACGTCCTCAGTCTTTACACATCTCTCGATGCATGCCTTCATCGCTTATCGCAATCGCTTGTCCATGCCTCCATCGCATATCACTTTTCGCATTGGCAAAGGCTAAAGGCCCATCTCCCATGAATAACTGCGATGCGATCAAGTCTCCAATCGCATCACACATCACAATCGGCACTTTCAACCAATGCATCGGCCCAAATTCAACATACCGTGATATGTCGGACCCGCCGAAATTATTAAACATAACGTATATATTTTTCGGGTCTGCTTCACCAATCGCAAATCGCAATCAGCAGAGTTCAGTGTTTTACATAAAGCGCAATGCGATATGGCGGACCCGCCGGAATTATTAACCATAACGCATATACTTTTCGAGTCTGGCCTATCGCATATCGCAATTGGCGGAACCCAAGGCCCATACATAAGGCGCTCCTCAATCTGACGGACCCGCCGGGATTATTAAGCACAATATAATATGATGTCGGGTCCGCTTCTACCATCGCAATATCGGAGTTCAACAATTCAATAAGTCTGGTTCCTCTCCACTAAAACGATGCGATGCAATAATGTTTCGCGGACCCGCTAGGGTATGGGTTCCTGCCTATAATATTTCAAGTCCGGATTTCGGATCTGGTTCTATGTTATGCGTTGATTTTCAATGTAAATCAGATTTATGCTTGCGGGACTTAATCAATGCATGAATTAAAAACCCAGGGCTGACCCGTTCTTAACACGACTTAAGAAATAAAAGGAAACACACCAGATCTATTAAAACTAAGAGATTTCAAAGGCAAACTGATATTCCTCTAATACACAATGTGATGTGATATGGCGGACCCGCCGGGATTATTAAACGCCACACATATATTTTTGGGTCTGGCCAATTGCAAATCGCAATCGGAGGGACCAGGGGTGATGTTGTATATGACTGCCCACTGCGATGTGCGATTGCAACTTGATCGCATCGCAACCTTGGCTTAACCAGGGGCCGATTCTTTTACACTTGTTCCTTTTGATTTTATAAAAGTGTTATTGAGAGAAATATTTGTGTTTTTATGCATGTTTGTCATATTTCTCATAATCATAGCTAATATGAACTATTTCGGTAGGCGAGGACCAAGAGAAGAGAGGCGCATTCGAGTGGACCGGTATCGGATGAATGCGATTTATATCAAGACGACACCTCTGCACCGCCGATGTCGATATTGCAAAGACATACTCTGCAAGAAATGGATACGAACCGCCATAGTGCATAATGGAGGCACGCTCTATGTTCAGTGGAAGCACTCATGATAGTGTTGATCCATCAAGATTTCATTTCCTCTAGATACACCTTAAAGCATGCCAGATGTGGGATGATGAGCACAGTATCTTCAGTTTCCTTCAGGTCATGATAGGGAATAATGTCCGCTCCATACAGGTGTAGAGAGATGACACGCAGTCACGCTCTCTTAATCAACATCCTTTCATTTCCCAAAAAACTAAAAATGCCCCAGCAAATGTAGCCTCAAGGTGTCGATAGTCGGACGGACCGTTCTGATCTGTATATTTAATTTGTATATTGAATAAGTCGGGAGATGGAGGGTTAGGGAGATACAGAGAGTCAATTTCTTCTTGCATATGTATTACCTCCAGAGATGGAGAGAGGACTTTTTTTGGGCATAACAGCTTTTGATTTATTGTGCTAATAAAGAAGATTGTTTGGTTGAGAAAGATCCTTTTCAAATTTACTTTCCTTTTCTTTCATGTGTTTAGAATCAGGGTGTTGTCACTGGCATAAACATAAATATGTTTTGTTTTTGTGCATATTGATAACAGACAGTTCGTGACTAGTCTTGGTTATTCAAATATAATTCGTGACCATGGTTAATTCATGAATGACTGTTGATTCCAAACCTTGTTAAACATCAGTTGCAAGCTTTATTTGTATGGAAAGGAATGTGTATTTTTGTATGAATGATTAGATTGTAATTAAGATTTAATACGGCCTTGTTCATCTGTGAACCAGTAATTGATTCATTTGGACTTGGAATCTATATATGATGTTTAATCTCCTTTTGTTATGCTCCTGCAAGATAGATTAGAATAGTTAGGATTAGCATAAGTAGTGAGAATTAGTATAGATAGGATCTTATACATATAGGTTAGATGTTTCTTTTGTTGATTTAATGGAAGTCTTCCTCCGGGGAGCAATCTTTCAACACCTATAACAGTGTACGGGGTCCTTTAAAACACATCAAAACTAGCCATTCCAAACGAAAGCAGATCTAATTGGGGTCTGCAATCAGGTTAGTTCCCCCTTGTTGGCATAGCGAACACTCGCAACATCAACAAATTGGCACTAAAAGGAGGGCCTGAACCGCCGTCCACATCTTTTCATGATTTCATCTATAAATGTCGTGCATGGATTCGAAAAGATTAATGTATGGATCATAAAGGTCAAAAAGATCATTCCGCTCATTTGGAAGAGCCTCATTTCGAAGAAGCAGAGATCCCTCTAAGTCTCGTGTTTGGGTCACCCAAAGAAGAGAGACTGTGGGAGTATCCTGTCACTCAGGAACAACCAGTCAAAGTACTTACTCAGGCTTACGCTCGTTCCCTCTCTCAGCTCCCCATCTTTCAATTTACCTTTGACAACTAAAAGAAAGCCAAGGATCTGTCCCATAAACGAAGAGACATCTGCAGCCCCTTCTGTTGAATATATTGTGCTAGAGTACTTGCAAAGTATCGACACTCCTTGGGAAGAAATTCCTGAGGATCCACTTTCTGAAGGTAATCCCTGGCCTGATTTCAGAAATCCTAATAAAGAACGCCTCGAAGAAACCTTCAACCAGAACCTCCCTATCCATAATATGGCTAACGTTCCTCCTCTAGGTGGGAATCAGCTTCTACTGGGTGGGAATCAACCCCCACCTCCTCTGGGAGCACTCCCTCCCTAGCTCGCTCAGGATGTCATAGCGGTACCTGGGCAGTAACATCCCTTACCCAAGAATGCAGAAAGAGTATTGCCTAAATTCGACCCTGAGCGGGGAGACGTTGTTGATAACCATATTCACTCTTTCTTCCTAGCCGTGTGCATGTTGGGGGTAGCTGATGAAGATGTAGTATGTCGCTTATTCCCTTTTACTCTTATTGGTGTGGCCTCCACATGGTACTTTAGCTTGAGATTAGGATCGATCACCTCATGGGTCGCCTTTTAAGAGGCCTTTTTAGACAAGTTTGGCGATGAAAAAACACCTGCGGCCTTAGTTTTAGAACTATCCCATTTGAAAATGGAAGCCAAAGAAAAGGTCAAGGATTTTAACATCCGGTTCAACACTTTGTTCAACAGAATCCCAACTAACGCTAGACCTACTGAGGAGGTGCTCATGGAATTCTACATCACTACTCTCCCTGTCCCTACTGTGATGTGGGTCAAAAGGAGTAACACACAAACCTTACAGGGTGCTATCGATGAAGCAGTAAAAGTTGAGAATGAAATGATCAGTCTCACAACATGTCATCATACAACCGAAGAAAAGAAAGCCTCTCAATCATCCAAGAAGAATATTGGGAGTGATAACAAAGTGGCTGAAATAAAAGAAAGGATACCACAGATGTGGAAGGTTTGCATCGGATCATTAAGAAATTGACGAATACAGCCATTGATATGAAGAGGAACTCTAGAGAAATTACAAATGGGAATGGAGGAGATTATAACAATAGAAAATCCTTCAAACCTTTATGTCGTAAGAAGATAGAAGGTGGTCATGGCCAACTTGCGCTGCTTGCTCCACCCAATGAAGGGATTTTATATACTGAAGAGCTGGCTCTTATCGGATCGCTCCTTACCAAAGAAGAACCTATAGTGGAGCTGGAGCTAGAACAAGAAAATGAGGAAGAATACCATGTACAAGAGCCCTTGGACGAAGAATCTCAAATCAATGTTCTATGGGATTTCTATACAAATGAGAACGATGACGACGAAGGAGTTAGTATGGCAGAAATCCACACACGAAGTAAAGGGCCACTTGCAAGCGTGATGAAGCCTATAGACCAGACAAAGAAAGATGTTTGCCCTTTGAAGGCATTTGCTCCCAAGGTTCCCATTAAGAAGGGTATACCTAGTGGTGATTCCAAGAGTACTCTAGTTGCAAACTATCTAGAGAAAGATAATACACCTCTGACTGCAACAAAGGTGACTCAAAATGGTAAACTCCCACCTAAAAACGGAAAAACCAGTATGTCTACTCTGCCCTACCCTATTTATAACATTGATTACAACATTTGTGGATGATCTTAAGAAATCTCGAGCTAATATCACATACTTCGATTTGCTAAAATTAACGCAGCAAAGAGCTCTGCTCTTGAAAGCTATGAACGAACGGAATTGCAAATCTCCCACCATTCTGAGCGGACAAACCAAGAAGTCGGCATCCAGACCTGTTAGTACCCCCAGTATAGCCTGAACACCATCAGTTGTGGAAGCCACTCTGTCAAAAATGAATCGAACCCCACAAGATGTCAATGCAGCCATGATAGTAAGGAAATCAAAATCCATGAATCCACCTTTCCTTATCACATTTTGGATCTTCAACATGAACGTACACAATTTCTTGGTAGATTCTGGTGCCTCATCCACTGTTATGCCTTACGCTGTTGCTAAAATACTTCACACGATACCTGAGAAAACTGGAATTCGAATTTTGCAATTGGACAGAACGAATGTGAAAGTAATTGGGGAATTGAAAGATTTGTCGGTTCGGATGGCTACCAAACCACAGTACACACAAGTCATTGACATAGTGGTAGTCGACATACCTGAGGCTTATGGAATGTTGCTTAGTAGGCACTGGTCAGGAAAACTTAAAGGATATTTCTCAACTGATTGGTCCCATCTCTTGCTACCTCAGAAGGGAAAAGGTGATATGCTGAGGGTTGATCGAGAAAGATACATGAAGTATGTGGTGACGGAACTAAATGGCCCCAATGAACCTGTAATGTTTACCAACTCTATCCTTGGGAATTATAGTTTCGACATTTGTGCCATCGAAACTTGTTTCAAAGAATTCCATGCAGAGACAGTTGAAGAAACTGTGACAAACACATAGTTGGAAGCTCTCCCCCGTAGTCCAATTGATGAGCCACCCTGTAATATAGTAGATAATAGGACCAATTTCGTAGGAAGCAGTTCATTTAATGTAACATTAGATTCTATTTTCTGGACACTCTACTTTGATGGCTCTAACTACCTTGAAGGTGCAGATGCTGAGAGCATTCTCATTGACCTGCAAGGGAAACAAAATTTGATGGCCATCCGGTTGGAGTTCGCGTGCACCAACAACACAGTTGAATACAAAGGCTTGTTGTAGGGCCTGAAGAAAGCCATTTATATGAAGGTAAAAAATATTAAAGTTTTTGGTGACTCACAGATAATTGTGGACCAGGTAAGGAAAAGGATACACTGCAACTCGCCACACCTGGTAAGATACCAACATGAGGTATGGAGATTAATTGACAATTTTGATTCTTTTAATATCACATACATACCTCGAGGGAAAAACAAAGATGTCGACCTGATGGCTAGTATGGCTGCGAAACTTTTGGATGATCTTAGACTAAACAAGAATAAATGTTACGTTGAATTGATTTTCAGACCATCCGTGCCTGATAACATCTCGAATTGGCAGGTGTTCGAAGGTGACGAGCAAATCCTTGAGTTCTTGCATGGTGAAAAAACATTCAAAAACGCATTCATTGATGAAAAAGAGCATGACAAGCTTATGAATGGGAGTGAAGATTAGGAGAAGGAGAAGCTCAATATAATTCCCAAGTCAGTTGTCAAGATGGAGCACCTGTATTACCTTCATGATAAATTTAAGAAGCCGACTAACTGCAAAACGCATAGCTCATCCATGAAGTATGAATTGGTCAACCTTGGAACCGAAGAAGACCCAAAAATAGTTAACTTGGGCTTGGGATGCTCTCCACGAGAAAAGGCTGCATTTGTTAAGTTGTTTAAAGAGTACAAGGACGTCTTTGCATGGACATATGGTGACTTAAAAACCTTCGATACCAGCGTTATGCAACATGTGATTCCGTTGGAGAAGGATGTTAGGCCATACCAACAAAAGCTTCGCAAGATGCATCCAAGCCTGGAACCGTTGGTGAAGAAAGAATTAAACAAAACGTTGGACGCCAAAATCATTTTTCCTGTCAGGCACACCCGCTAGGTAGCCAATCTCATGCCAGTAAGAAAGAAAAATGGAGACATCAGGTTATGTTTCGATTTCAGAAACTTGAATAAATCATCGCAGAAAGATAATTATCCTATCCCTTCTATGGAACACATTCTTCAGTGCGTTTCTAGGTCTGAAAGTTTGTCCCTATTGGATGGTTTTTCGGGATATAATCAAGTGTTGGTATCGAATGGAGATCATCTTAAGACAACCTTAAACACTAAATGGGGCACTTACGCATACCATAAAATGTCGTTTGGACTTATTAATGTTGGTGCCACATTTCAGAGAGCTATGGATATAGCTTTCCGAGGATTGATTAACAGATCAGTAGTAGTGTACATGGACTACATTGCTGTATATTCGTATCACAAAAGGGATCATATTTATCACCTGAAATAGATTTTCGAAAGATGCCGAAGATATAGAATATCATTGAATCCCAAGAAGAGCATCTTCGCAGTTACAGAAGGGAAACTACTAGGTCATATCCTCTCTAAAGAAGGGATTGTTATTGATCCTGAAAGAATAGAGACCATCATGAGAATACAACCCCCTGCAAATAAAAGGGCAATGCAATCTTTCTTCGGGAAAATTAATTTCGTTAGGAAATTTGTTTCAAGTTTCGCATAAATAGTGCGTCCCATGCAGCTAATGATGAAAAAAGACGTTTTGTATAGGTGGAGCGATGAAGCTAAGAAATCATTTCAGCAAATTAAGGAGGCCATCGCAGAAGCTCTTGCGTTGGTCAGCCCCAATTTCGACAAGGAATTCTTATTGTACACTTTCGCTTCTGATGTTTCATATGCCGCAATCCTCACCCAAAAAAATGATGATGGCAATGAAGTCCCTATCTCTTATATGAGCTCTAATCTTTAGGGAGAAGAATTGAACTACCCAGACGTGGATGGTTTTGCGGTTTTTAAAGCCGTAAAACATTTCCGCCCTTATTTATTAAAGGCAAGGACTAAAGTAATCATTCCCCACCCTACTGTAAGAGCCCTCTTCGTGCATAAAGAAATGGGTGAACGAAGAGGCAATTGGATAACCGCCCTTCAGAAATACGACCTCGAGATTAAGCCAGCAACGATATTTCGAGGGCAGGGATTGGGTGAGCTTGCGACAAAAGCCTTGGCGGATAAAGAAGGGGCGTCCAAAGAACCAGAAGCGCAGAGCATACAGAATGCACAAGTAGAATTCAGGGAGGAGCCCTTGTGGATTAATGAGACGCTGATGTGTGAGCGCGAAACGTCGGAAGTCCCTTTGGACCCTGAGTCGTGGTATTACGACATACGCTTTTATTTAACACAAGGATCATGTCCTGAGCACATGGATGCATCACGAAGGAGAGCACTCAAATTAAAATCTAATCAGTATCACTTGGCCAATGACACATTATACAGGAAAAATTATGATGGAGTTTGGCTGAGGTGCTTGGAAAAGGATGATGCCGATCATGTCTTGAAAGAAATGCACGATGGCCTAGCAGGTGGTCACTATGGAGGAGAGACCACTGCTCACAAAATATTAAGAGCTAGATATTATTGGCCCACAGTGTTCAGAGACTTGCATGCCTATGCTCAGAAATGCAAGGTATGTCAAACTGCCGCAGGACGAGAAAGAAAGCCAGCCGTTCCCCTCAGGCCCGTTATGATCTATCACCCATTCCAGCAATGGGGCCTAGATGTCATAGGTGAGATCACTCCAAACTCTTCACAGCAGCATAAGTATATACTCACGGCAGCCGAATACTTCACCAAATGGACCGAAGCCATCCTGCTTTGAAAGGTTAACAAAGACGAGGTAATATCTTTTATTGAGAAATTTATTATCAACAGGTTTGGCATCCCTGACGCGCTCATATTTGAAAATGCTTCCTACTTTTCATCACTAAAATTGACTGAATTTGCTATCGATAAATCAATTCGCATAAGGTACGCATCAAACTATTACCCCCAAGGAAATGGAGTTCCAGAGTCCTCAAAAAAAAACCTCATCCGCATAATCTGTAAATCTGTCGCCGACAACCAGAGGAATTGGCACAACACTCTAATAAACGCCCTTTGGGCCAATAGGGTCACCCCAAAAGTAGCATTAGGAAACTCCCCATACTTCCTCGTCTATGGACAGGAAGCCATCTTGCCTCCTAATGTTACCCTTCCCTCTTTACAGCTCTCCCAAGCTTCGAGAGGGACCCCTTCAGCCTTACTTCAAAAAAGGATCAACCAACTGGTGAGGTTGGAGGAATTGAGAGATAAAGCCAGAAATAAATTTAGAAATCACCAAATGATTGTAAAGAGATGGTTTGATCGTCATCTGGCAGGAGATAAAGATTACCAAGTAGGAGAGATAGTCTTGAAATGAGACAAGCTGAGTGAGCCAAAAGATAAGCTCACGAAATTCCAACACTTATGGTTGGGCTTGTTCCAAGTTGAAGAAAAAATCGGTCAAGGAACTTACAGATTGAAAACTTTACAGGGAGAAACTGAAAAACTCCCTGTTAATGGCCAACATCTTAAGAGATACTTCCAGTAGCCACCACATGGTGGTTACCTCCTGAGTAGGTTAGGATTCATTTTATTTTGTTGTTAGCTTAGTTAAATTTTCGTCTTGTCCTTTCCTGTTTTACGCAAAGTTTATTTTCCTTTTGAATTTCAGTCCTTTTCAGCCAATTGATTTTGGTCCTTCAATCTCGTTTTCACCTTTATAACTCTCTTCAGATTTCCCTCATTCCCCACCTTTAGCTTTTTGCCTCCCTCAGTAACCTACTAATGAGTTTGCCAATCCTAAATTCATCGTTACCTTACAAATCAAGCAAAATTTCAATGAGCCTATGAGAACTGGAAAATCAACGGTCAAATTCAAATCAGAGCCACTCATTGGCATCTGTTGGGAACTAGGTAGGATCTGTTGATAACCTGGATACCAGAGCATGTAGGGGCATCTTTATAAAACGAAAAATGTGTAACCACAGTTGGACTGGCATGGCAGAACGCTGCATTTTTAAAATCTCATCCAGACCTAGCCTATACTTGTCTATAAGGTTTACAGTCATTCTCCATTGGTCCCGTCGACCACACTAAAATTTCCAATATCTATCATCTACATGTAAACCTCCTCTCATGAGCTAAGCTCGTTGTCGTATATCCTGTGGCAAATTTAATTGTGCTCTAGTCCTTGTGCCTGAAACTGGAAGGACTTATGTAAGAGAAAATGAAATGTTGAGTCCTTATGCCAATCTGGAAGGATAGGTTGTTTGGGAAGCCAGTTAGAGTAGGGACTATTGTTGGACTCAGAGTACCGGTTGACACAGCAAGCCCAACCTTGCTTAAGCGGTTTAAAAATATGGCATGATCCATAACTGTGCCCCATTCAATCACACGAAAGTATAGCACTAAAAGTCTTACATAAAGTGTAGATAAGCATATCTACATCAAGTTTGATGAGTGATAAAGAGCTAAGGTACACACCTAAACAGGTATTGACAGACCAGTGATGGCCCCGAAAGGATTTTGAAAGTAGAAAACAGGTAAAGGAAGGTCAATAAATCCCATAATACGACCATTGGAGAATGCATGTCAAAATCCTATCAGTAAGTAGAAGTTATTTATCTTCATCCCGCCTAAAGCTATTAAATGTTGAAGTGGAACCCATGCCTATCTGTCTATACAGTTTGCATTTCAAGTTTATCTTAACACCCTGACGTTCTACTGATCCAGAGTTTATTTGGTAACAGAGATAACTGGTTCACCATTTGTTGTGGCCACAACCACCACCCTATTAAAACCTGCTCTTGCAGCAAATTTGAATGGGTACCCTAGAAGTTTGACCTTTCATTTCTCCGAATGATCTCTCCGAATGACCTGTTTTTATCCCAGGGATTTCAACTCTGTGCCGAGTCAAATCTTCAATTCTTAATGGCTAAGACCCCTTGACTAAATCTCTGCTACATGATTCATTTATAACCCAGTCTAGACCTTCATTCATGTTCTTTCATCGGGACTTTTCTCAATCCTCACAAACATTCATGGTAATCTATGCCCGCACATATAATCACCCCACTCTTTACTATGGGTGTATATGGACTCAACCCTCAAAACCTTCCATCATGCCTTTATTTCTATTATAACACTTGTGTGATAGAAATACTTTGCAAGCATATGTATAACTTACCCTTTTTGCACTTCCTTGTTTCTTACACATCTCTCGATGCATGCCTTCATCGCTTATCTCAATCGCTTGTCCATGCCTCCATCGCATATCGCTATTCGCATTGGCAAAGGCTAAAGGCCCATCTCCCATGAATAACTGCGATCTCCGATCGCATCACACATCGCAATCGGCACTTTCAACCAATGCATCGGCCCAAACTTCAACATACCGCGATATGTCGACCTGCTGGAATTATTAAACATAACGTATATATTTTTCGGGTCCACTTCCCCAATCGCAAATCGCAATTGGCAGAGTTCAGTGTTTACATGAAGCGCGATGCGATATGGCGGACCCGCCAGAATTATTAACCATAACGCATATACTTTTCAGGTCTGGCCTATCGCATATCACAATCGGCGAAACCCAAGGCCCATACATAAAGCGCTACGCGACCTGACAGGCCTACCAGGATTATTAAGCACAGTATAATATGATGTCGGGTTCGCTTCCGCCATCGCAATATCGGAGTTCAGCAGTTCAATAAGCCCAGTTCCTCTCCACTGAAACGATGCGATGCGATAGTGTTTCGCGAACCCGATAGGGTATGGGTTCCCGTCTATAATATTTCAAGTCTGGATTTTGGATCCGGTTCTGTGTTATGCGCCGATTTTCAATGTAAATCGGATTTATGCTTGCGGGACTTAATCAATGCATGAATTAAAAACCCAGGGCTGACCTGTTGTTAACATGACTTAAGAAATAAAAGGAAACACGCCAGATCTATTAAAACTTAGAGATTTCAAAGGCAAACTGATATTCCTCTAATACACAGTGTGATGCGATATGGTGGATCCGTTGGGATTATTAAACGCCACACATATATTTTCGAGTCCGGCCAATCGCAGATCGCAATAGGCGGGACCAGGGGTGATGTTGCATATGAGTTCCCGCTGCGATGTGCGATTGCGACTTGATCGCATCGCAACCTTGGCTGAACCAGGGGCCGATTCTTTCACACTTGTTCCTTTTGATTTTATAAAAGTGTTATTGAGAGCAAGATTTGTGTTTTTATGCATGTTTGGCATATTTCTCATAATCATAGCTAATATGAACTATTTCGGCAGACGAGGACCAAGAGAAGAGAGGCGTGTTCGAGTGGACCGGTAACGGATGAATGCGACTTATATCAAGATGAAACCTCTGCACCGCCGATGTCGATATTGCAAAGACACACTCTGCAAGAAAGGGATACGAACCGCCATAGTGCATAATGGAGGCACGCTCTATGTTCAATGGAAGCACTCATGACAGCGTTGATCCATCAAGATTTCATTTCCTCCAGATACACCTTAAAGCATGCCAGATGTGGGATGATGAGCGCAGTGTCTTCAGTTTCCTTCAGGAAATGATAGGTAATAACGTCCACTCCATACAGGTGCAGAGAGATGACACGCAGTCACGCTCTCTTAATTGACATCCTTTCATCCCCCCCAGAAACTAAAAACGCCCCAGCAAATGTAGCCTCAAGGTGTTGGCAGTTGGACGAACCGTTTTGACCCGTATATTTAATTTGTATATTGAATAAGCTGGGAGATGGAGGGTCAGGGGCATACAAAGAGTCAATTTCTTCCTACATAAGTATTACCTCTAAAGATGGAGTGAGGACTTTTTTTGGGCAGAACAGCGTTTGATTTATAAGAGAGTTTCTTCGACGTAAATCACAAGAAATTTCATTTGTCGACGCGTTTCGAACCAACAAGTGTAGTTCATCGTCAAGACAAGTTGAATGAGCAGATTAGGCTTAGAATGATTAAATAGATAGAGCAGAAACTCCAATGGTTGTATTCAAAGACGAGGTAACGACTATAATGACAACGGCTAGATTTGACTCGATTAGGGGAATAACCAATATTTAAAAAATTGACTTGGTTGGTTAGATTCTTAAAAGTGAACGGACCCTTATCAATTAAAATAAACCCAAATTAATTTACATTAATAATTAGTTATCAAAGATTTTGTAACTAAAAAGTTAGAGTAATTAATAGTTAAATATAAAAATTATTAAATATGTAAAAATACATAAATATCAGGATGTATAAGACAAAGGGGTTCCATACACTACTAAATAATAAATTAATTATAAATTAATTGATAATTAATAATAGTTATAAATAGAAGTTTAACAAATCAGTAAAAAATCGAGTAATACAGTAATTTAATTATGATAAAAAATAAAAATAAAAAATAAATAAAATAAATAAATACATAAAGTTATTAAATCTAAATAATGGAGTAGTTAGTTATAAGAGTTATAAAAATTGGGGTAATACATAAATAGTAAGTTGTAATATTATTTACATTTATAATATTAATAATAAAATAATTAAAAATTAATTTTAATTCAATGGTTATGAATAAAGGTTAGTTCAATATATAAATACTAGAGTAATTTAAGGGTAAAAAAAATAATAATAATAATAATATTTAAAATTAAAGGTTAAAATAATCAAATTAATTTCAAGCTTATTATCTCTAAGTTATTTATAAAAAAAAAATGGCTACTATAAACCCTCAGACTATAAGAACCTCAAGTAAGGAAGGCCCCAAGAAACAAGAAAACCAGGGGAAAAAAAAAAAAGACCACATGAAAAAACCAAGGAAAGGGAAGGGAAGGCAGGAAGACCATGACTAGGAGGAGAGAGAGCGTTGAGACCTAGCAGCTACTAATCTTCCAACCATCCTCCCTATTGAGACTGTTTGGCCTTTTTTCAATCTCAAGCGCTTCCCTAAATTTCCGGTGATGGAAATGGGACACTCTAGCAATCACACTAGCCTCCTCGCTGCAGACATGATGATTGGTTTTCTCCACATGCACTGCTAAAGCAGAAGACTTGGCTTTTCTATGCTTAAGGTCAGTTGTGTGCTCACTAATCCTTTGATTAATGGAGCGACCAGTCTCACCAATATAGGGAGTCCCACATGAAAAATGAATAATATAAATCCCTTTCATGTCCTTAGGGTCGATAGGATCCTTCACAGATCTGAGGGACTTACGAATGGTATTGAGGGGTCTAAAGGTTGAGGGGACATTATGCCTCTTAAGAATCCTCATAATCATGTCCGTAGTCCCCTGAACAAACGGAAGATGGACACCGGGAATCCTCTCCTTATCTCTTTTAGCTAACGAATTCTTAGCTGCTTTGAGGAAAGCTTTCTGACCCAAGTGCCTACTATAACCGTTCTCAACAAAGACATTAAGGAGATGGAATTTCTCCTCCTCGAAACTCTTATCATCAGAGATCCTTAAGGCACGAGTAGCAAGGGTGTTGAGAACCCCCAACTTCTGAGCCAGGAAATGGTGGGAACTAGCATATTGTGCTAATAAAGAAGACTATTTGGTCAAGGAAGAGCCTTTTCATATTTACTTTCCTTTTCTTTCATGTGTTTAGAATCAGGGTGTTGTCGCTGGCATAAATATAAATATGTTTTGTTTTTGTGCATATTGATAACAGACAGTTCCTGACTAGTCTTGGTTATTCAAATATAATTTGTTACCATGGTTAATTCATGAACGACTGTTGATTCAAAACCTTGTTAAACATCAGTTGCAAGCTTTATTTGTATGAAAATGAATGTGTATTCTTGTATGAATGATTAGATTGCAATTAAGATTTAATACAGCCTTATTCATCTGTGAACCAGTAATTGATTCATTTGGACTTAGAATCTATATATGATGTTTAATCTCCTTTTGTTATGCTCATGCAGGATAGATTAGAATAGTTAGGATTAGCATAAGTAGTGAGAATTAGTATAAATAGGATCTGATACATATAGGTTAGTTGTTTCTTTTGTTGATTTAATGGAAGTCTTCCTCCGGGGAGAAATCTTTCAACACCTATAACAGTTTACGAGGTCCTTTAAAACTCGTCGAAACTAGCCATTCCAAACGAAAGTAGATCTAATTGGGGTCTGCAATCGGGTTAGTTCCCCCTTGTTGGCATACCTAAGACGCGCAGCGTCAACAATGGTGGAGGATGAGCCTCTCATTCTAGATTTGTATGTGGATGATCTATTCTTGACAGGATCATAGAGGATTGCAAGAGGAACCTAGTAGCAGAATTTGACATGAAGGATTTGGGGTTGATGCACTATTTCCTAGGATTGGAGATGTGGCAGAAGGATGGGGAGATCTTCCTTGGGCAAGGAAGATACGTTACAGATATTCTGAAGAGGTTCAAAATGCAAGATTTCAGCCCCATGTCTACACCCATGATTACCAACTGGAAGAAGATAGATGCATCAGATGACAAAGATGTCGACCCCACCTTGTATAGACAACTCATTGGGTCTCTCATGTATTTGGTCGGCATTAGGCCAAACATTTGCTTCGCAATGAATACCATTAGTCAGTTCATGGTGGAACTGAAAATGGTACATTGGGAAGCAATGAGGCATATTCTGAGGTACATTCATGGCACAATCAAGTATGGGTTGAAATATACTCAAGAAGATGATGTTAGACTTTGTGGGTACACAGATACAGATTGAGCAGGCAATTCAGTGGACAGGAAAAGTATCTTTCAGTACTTCTTCAGTGTTGGATTAGGGATGGTTTCTTGGTGTAGCAGGTAGCAGAAGTCAGTAGCACTGAGCTCTGCAGAAGTAGATTATATGGTAGCCAACACAGCAACGTGTGAAGCTATATGGATTCGGAAGTTGCTAGTAAGTTTGTTCATGCAGAGGATGGAGGCGATTGGTGTCTATTGTGATAATCAGAGTTGCATAAAGCTCTCTAAGAATCCAGTGTTTCATGACAGGTCAAAGCACATCGATATTCAGTGTCACTTCATCGGAGATTGTGTACAGTGAGGAGCAATCCAGTTACAATATGTTCCCACAGACTAGCAGGTTGCAAATATACTCACGAAAGCTCTAGGGAGAACTAAGTTCGTGTATTTCAAAGAACATATGGGTATGGTGGAGAATTTGTTTCAGTAGCAGAGACAGACTATTTTGGATGTCGCAGATGTTGCAGATGTTGCAGTTGCAACAGCAACAGATGAGAGAGAGTTGCAGTGCAGATGCAGTGTTGGCAGCAGTATGGGAGGGTCAACAACAGCACAGATGCAGCGTATATCAGAGTTGCGCAGTAGTTGGTGGGCAGCAGCAACCAGACATCAGCAGCATGATAGGAGATGATACAGAGACATGATGTTTCTACATGAGGCAATAGCTCTAGAACACATTCCTCGCTAAGACGGAGTGTTAGTTTTTGTAGCATCAAATGTGTTCTAGCCACGAAATTTTGTGGAGAGGCTAGAATACATGAGATCTCCAAAACCCAAAAATCGTTTCTGGAAATTCTGCCTAGAAGTGTCTCAATTAGATTATTAACTGATTTATAAATATTTCCTAAGTCTAAACTTAGGAACTATTGTTAATTAATCAGTATTAATTGAGATAAGGTGTGAATCATCTAGGAATTCACATGGATCGATCCAAAAAATATCTTAGCCATTAATTAAGTTTTAATATTGGTCTTTAGTGTTCCAACAGTGGATTACAAAAGAAAGTCGATGTGGTGATGAAAATCATCCAATGTAGATACTCAGTTGCCCACACAGTTCGATTTTCTTAGTAGCAACAGCTCAGTAGAGAAAATAGAGCCACAGGGTAAGTAGTGTTGGTTTTTGGTAGCATCGGATGTGCTCTAGCCATGAAACTTGGTGGAGAGGCTAAGGCACATGAGTTATAAAGAACCCAGAAACCATTTGGTGAAATTCCACCTGGGTTGTATTTTATTAAAATAATTAATATTTTTAATGGGGTTCCTCAGCCTAAACTTAGGGAAATTAAAATATTAATGGGTATTAATCAAAATATGGGTGATAATGATCTAGAAGGCAGATCAAGTCATGTTTTAATCGTAGTCGTTGATTAGAGACTTAATCTTGGTGATTGAAGTCTCAACGAGAAAAGTAAAAGAAGGAGGTTTGGCCTTCATTTAGAGACACACTAAGAGAACAAATTGATCTAGAGTTCGATTTCTGGGGCTAGGAAGCTAAGAATTCGAACTGAGTGATTAGTTGTAGCAGAGGGGCAGGGATAGTTCGGGAGTACAGACAGAGAGGCAAAGAGAAGCCACTGGAGGCAGCGTAGCGGCTAAGAGGACTGACACTGGGCCCACGCAAGCCTGACGAAGAGCCAGAAGGGCCAGTGTAGAAGCAGAAGCTTCCCTCCATGCAGAAAGTCGAAACTGTCGGAATAGCCAAGAAGTTTGACGCAATAGGTAGAAGAGACAACACAGAGCTAACGCAGGGCCAACGCAAAAGTAATCAGTGTTAGCCAGTTTTGTTGCCAGATTAGCCGGAATCTGTAGGGTGAAGTGAGGTCAAACTCACTCAGTATTTCTGCCATTGTATTTTCTGTCACTGGTTTGTCGGGAGGATAACCAGCATTGTATTCAGAACTATTGCTTAATAATAGAAAACCCTTAGAGTTTTTGCACCGATTTTCCCGCATGGGGTTTTTCCGGGGACTATTTTGTCCAAAAATAATTGTCCTATGTATCTTGTTCTTTGCTCAGTTTTTTGCTTCATGTAATCAAATATTAAAGTAGTGTAGGTTGCATAAGTAATTTTCTTCAGTATTTAGAGAATAACATGATGAATGTATATTAAAATCAAGTAGGTGAAGTAGATTTAGATTTTCTGCAGTAGGGGTTCCTTGAGGATCAGGAATTTTCACAAGTAGCAGTTGGAAGAGGAGAGCAGCAACATTCGGGGAGGAATTTTTCAGTTCCCGGAAGAGTTGAAGGAAGGAAGGTTGAAATCTGTAGAGGGTCGGCGTAGGTACTATGCAGAGGCTGACGCAAGCATCTCAACGCAGAGGTCATGGAAGTTATTTCGGATGCTGAAAATAGATGTGGGGTTAGAGAAAATTCTCACAATATTTTTTGTTAGTGTTTTCTTCAAATTAAATTTCCAGATGGGAATCTGAATTATTGTACTCATAATTGATGTTGAACATTAATAATAAAACCCTCATCTGCTACATGGGTTTTCCCAAAGTTGGGTTTTCTGGGGAAAATTGTCCAAAAATAACTATGTCAATTTTATTGTGTGTGCTATAATTTCTCGGCTTCTACTATTTTATTTTCCACGGTATTTTTATGGTGAAAATTGCAGTAAGAAAATCAACTGCAGAATTAATTTTGGAGTTAGAAGAATAATCTCTAGTGGTTGCAATAGACGAATTTTCACAAACATCTCGTTTTTCCAAGCATGAATACATACATTCAAGAGATGTAGAAACATAATACAAACTTACAATATAAAAGAAGCATGACACCATCAAGATCTGACACATGGATCCCTGCAAATCACCTTTTGTCTTTCATTTAGTAGCCAAAATATTCAAAAAATACAATGCACTTAAGGAGTCTCTCTCTCCAATCTGACCAACCCCTTTTCCATTACATAAACATCATAATATAGACTCAAAATATTCATTTCCCGCCTCCAAGGGTTGAATTCTTCATTAGGAATATTGTTTCAAACTTCTGTTATTAAAATAGAACTGGCTGCTTAATACTAGGGACTACATAACTAGATATTTTCTTAAGAATTTTACATTAATATCTTAGCTCCAAACTGAGCTCATGAGTAATTGCCTACTTTATCATAATTACAACAACCATAAAAACAAATTACATCAAGTTTTAGTTGAGATAACTCGCTCAAACATAACTTTGTCTGGAATTCTTCAACAAGGCAGAAACGTAACGCTTGAGGGTTTAGGTACTTATGGTCAGTTTCTAAGCTTATTAATGGCTCCAAAACCTGCAAATGGACCTGCACATGGTCACCTTCCCCTTCAAAAACTCAATTTTACCATACAACACATCAAAATCTAATAAAACCTCTTGTGGGAAAAAACACAACGCATGTTTCAAAAGCACAGCGCCATCTTCATTTCTATGGTTTAAGTGGTGAGGATGTTTGTAGTGAATCTGTACACATTGATGATGATGTTGACTTTGTAATAACCATGCCATATACTTCTTTCAAACTTCCCTTCCTCAAAAATGCCAAATGTCCACCTTGACACCAAAAATCCTAATGTTGGCTAGGGCACAAAATGTTTCAAAATTTCTTCTTCAGAATACCTTCAAAGTTGTGACCAGATATGGTTGCTAAATTTGCTTTGTGCAAAACATGAACACCTGGAACTTCAATCCTATAAACAAGCTTACTTAAGGGAAGAGCCAAAATACAAAATTTTGTTATTACACCTCCTTCCAACATTCAAAGCTTGGTTGCCTCAATCAATAAGTCGAATTTGCCTCTTTCTTTCTCCAGTATCTCCCTCAGCTGATGCTTAGTGGCCCTTAGTTCTTTCCTCATAAATATGTTTTTTCTGCATACATTCTTCATTTGCCTGTGAAGTGGAAGGGGTCTACTTAACATGTATTTGGCATCATCCATTTATAAATGTCCATAAGGTCACTCCATTGCTTCTTCATATGCTCATCATGTTGCTTTAGCCTAGAAATTTCCTTGTGAGCCTCCTTTAATTGTTTTTTCATCTTGTTGAAAGTGTGTTTTCCTTCATCCATCTCTATCGTTTCTTCTTGGATGGCTTGTTCTTCTTGTAGTTGTAGTTTTCCTTCTTGAATTTGCAACTTCGCTGATGTAGACCTAGTTACCCTAATTACTTGAACCTTTGCCTTCTTAACATCTTCTTTAATCACTTTCTCTTTGCCCTTAGACTTGACGGCAAGTGTAGCTTTAACCACAAGCACATCTTCACTAGGTTGGGTTATTTTTTTCTAAAACAGACTTCTTAAGTTGCCTATTTTCTTGCTGCAATTGTGCAATCATGAAATGAGCCTTCTTCAATTGTTCTTGCAATTCTACAAATTCCTTGACTTCATCATCAATCACTTCGACATTTGGTATGGTCTCCATGGTCTCCAATGTCTGCTCCAAGGGGAGCGTTTTGGCAGCAGACCTAGTGAGAGGTTTCTTAGGGGCAGCTACCACCTCTGGAGAAAAGTGTAGTCTCTTTCATTTCTTCTTTCCTGTAGACTGTGTGGTAGATGAGGGCTTCTTTACTAAGCTTCCAGCTAGTGATTTAATTTCATTTACAACTACTAAGGGTGTTTCCTTCTTGATCAAGGGACTAGTTGGGAAATCATCCACTAATTCTGAAGAATCAACAAATGTTTGCCATGATATATTTATTTTACTTAATTCCTCTAAAACCCAACTTGATTAGGGAAAAATGAAATAGGCTAGGCTCCAATTGGCTTTGTTTTCCCTGTACCTTATCATCCATCTTACAGAGACTCCTAAACAGATAAAAGGGTAAGTTCAAAGGGTTCTTTCCAGTGAAATGCATTAGGAGCCTAAAGTGGTATTGATAGACTCGTCCAAACCTTCCCTCACATGTGAAGTACCTTTGAATAGCTTGGAGAAGCTTGCTATGATTTTCTAACATATACTCCTTAGCACAATGGATCCATACTCCTTGTTTTTGTACTCATTCTTCAAACAATCTCTGTAATGGGTAATATCAAGGGACATTCCTTTGAACCATTGTTCTATCTGGGGAGGGATCTCTGTTGCAACTGCTATGGTGACATCTGTAACTCGAAAGGTAAGTGTTCCAATCTTAGCTTTTAATCCATCAAAGCTTTTGACGAAGTCCTTAGTCAATTTGTTGACACCTAATCCTCAACGGATGGGTGAACTGGAACGCGAACAGTCATCAAGAAGATGAACTGATCTGTTCCATTTATGTATATAAATGATAGTTAGCTAATGAATTAAATCATCAGTTTTTTCTCTGACCATTCTGGAGTTACCCTGGCCTGACATTGTATCAGAGCACAAGTCCCAGGTTCTAAAATTGGTTGTAACTCCCGCACTGTCCTGAGACTGCGCCCTCTGTCCTGAGCGCCTCTGGCCTGACATGGTGCGGTGAGCGTGGAATGCGCTGTTGAATGTGAGCTTCGGTTTCCTTGCACTGTTGTGACAAACAATTTTTCCTCTCGCCACTCTGAATGAGGGTTCCCCCCGATACATTTTAGCAAAGATAGGATTGCAGATGCCCTCCTGTTCAAACTCATCAACCTCGGCCAACTGGTTCTGATCAAGCCAGCTGATGGCACCATTAATAGCCTCCTCGATCTTGGATTTGTCTGCCGGATCTAATTGACCAGCAAACTTCTTGTCTCGGATGGTGTTTCGCATATTGTATGCATAGTTCTCCAGGGGAAACGACAGTCTTTCCATATCCTCACTAATCAGTCGGTTTGTCTTTCCATATCCGTGCAAATTGCAAAAGAGCTTTCCTTCCTGGAGAACTGGATTCACGCCTCTGTGGATAAGGATACGACCCTTATTCCTTCTTTGTTTTCTGATTGCATCTGATTTTCTTTTGTTTCTCCACTGGTGAATTAACGGGACTGCTTTCATTGAGGTTACCCGCATTCATCCAAGATTCGGGGTTGCCAAATTCATGGCAGCTCGTGGACTTCGGCATTTCGGAGGGCGGCCGTTTCTTTCCCTCAAGTGGGGCACCACGTTTTTAAGTGGGTCTGCCATGGCCATGCCGTTCTAAGCAGTGGACGGCCTGCATTTATTTCATTAGTTTTTTTCACTCCGAGCGTGAAGCGCTTGTGCAGATGATCTTGAATGTACATTCAAGGAAGCGAGGGATTGCGTTAATCGTTTTTCTCTGCCACTCTGAATCAATATACTGCTCCTCGATTAAATGCGCACTGTCCTGGTTATGAGCTGTTGAATATATTGCGCTGTTGAAGCCCAAATTGGGGTTGAATTTCACAGTTCACTAAATGCAGCCCTTTCAGGATGAATCATGGATTCATGATTTAAATTCTGGTTGTTTTGTTTGATAGTCGGATTTCACTGTTATATGATGAACCACAGTAATGCTTAGAAGTTAGAAGCTTTGGGTTGCTTTGTGTGAGCACCATTGGCATGCTCTAAGTGGATACACTCCGAAATCCAGATTTGGAAAGCTTCTCAAATGGTAATGATGTAGTATTGCGCTATCTCTATAAACAGTTTTTTTTCAAAGCATTGCGTTGTTTTTTCAAAGTGTTCATATATATCATTCAAGGCAGTTTTCAAAGCATTCAAGTTATATCAGTCAGGGTGTTTTATATATCAAAACATTTGTAGTGTTGCATAATATATGGATTATTGAAGTGATATATTGATGAAGTGAAGTGATCCCTTGCGCATTTGCATAATATATTGATATATTGAAGTGATATATTATATAATGAAGTGATATATTGAAGTGATCCATTGCGCATTTTTCAAAACATAGTAGTATTGCAATGATATGTACAATGAAATGCTGATGTTTTTAGCAAATATCAGAAGGATTTGAAGGCTGTAACGTAAGGATTTTTTTTTTATCAGCAGAAGTATTTTTTATAGAATGCATTCAATCATCTCTATGGTCGGAATAGTTCTCACTGGCAAGGAGAACTATTCTGAATGGTCTCGGATGGTAAAACACACCCTCATCTACAATGAGTTGTGGAAGGGAGTGTGTGTCGGAGAAGAAGACAAAGACCCTGTGCAGCCTACATCAGATAAAGAACTTGTCATTTGGGAAAACAAGAACAGCAAAGCCTATGCATTGATCGCAGCATCTGTAAATGAAGAAGTAAGTCGTCATATTTCATCCTATTCCATTGCCTTTGAATCTTTACGAAAGCTGAAAGAACTCTATGATTCACATTCTGCACTTGAAGTTGTTCAACTCATGATTAAACTCTTCACTCTTGAACTGAAAAATAATGATCCCCTTGCTCTTGCATCTGAAATAAAGTCTATAATGCATGATATTAAATCCACTAAGGTTGAGCTGGATATCTCTCTTATTGCCTTTCTCAAAGCACTCTATCCTACCTACTCCAATTATCTTGAGTCTTTACAAGCAAATGGAAATCTTAAAGACATAACCTTTGAGTCCCTTGTGAAAAAGTTTGCTGAAAGAGAGAAAGCCTTTGGAAAGAAAACAGTCCCTGAATCTTCTGAAGAGACTGTTTGCCTTGCTCATAAAGAAAAGCATCCTGCTCAAGATTCTACAAGAGGAAGAGGTGGACGAAGAGGAAGAGGAAGATACTTCAGAGGCAGGGGGGGCAGACATTCACAAGCAGAAAAGGCAGATCTGCATTGCATTCGCTGCAAATGAAATGGATCACATGATGCTTCTACATGCAAGCTACCATGGGACAAAATTGAGCAGAGAAGAAATCAGCAGAAAGGTAAAACTGATGACACAGACAAAGGTAAAGCACCTGAATCCGCTCACTATATTGAGGCACAATGTAACATTGGAGTAAATGAAGATTTGTTTAATGCTTCACTTGCTTCTTCGAAAAATGACTGGTTGCTTGATTCAGGAGCAACCTGTCATATGACTCATAGGAAAGATTTTTTTGAAGATTTCACTGACAATGTTGATGGAGCAGTATACTTTGCATATCAGTCAAAAATCAAGCCATCAGGGCTTGGCAGAATCAGGCTTAAACTGCCTGGTCTTCCAGACTTTCTTCTGGATCATGTTCTATATCTCCCACAGCTCAAGAGAAACTTGATGTCCCTGGTCCACATCCGCCAGCAAGGTCACTCCATTCACATGTTTGATGGAAAGCTTGAGGTAAGAAAGGCATCTGACCACTCACTTGTCATGAGGGGTATAGAAGAAGAAAGACTTCTTAAACTGCAAGGAACCTCTGCTCATGCACAACATTTCTCATATATTTCTCATCATGAAGAAGGTACACTTCCGTCAAGTTTATTATGGCATGCTAGATTTGGACATTTAAACTATGATAGTCTCCGCTTGTTGAAGAAAAATGGTGTTGCTGGTTTGCCTACAATTCCTAGAAAACATAAGCAATGTGATGCTTGCATTCTAGGAAAGCATAGCAAACAGTCTTTTCATGATTCACATTCAAGAGCACATAGGAAGCTTGAACTCATTCATTCAGATTTATGTGGTCCAATGCATGTTCCTTCTGCAAATGGAAATAAATATATCATGACATTTATTGATGATTACACCAGAATGTGTTGGGTTTATTTATTGAAGAACAAATCTGATGCTTTTCAAACATTCAAGAATTTTCATAAATGGATTGAAAATGATGCACAATCTCATATTGGGTCTATTCGCACTAATAATGGAAAAGAATATACATCAAATGAATTTGAACACTATCTTCGCCAACATGGGATTAAACATCAAACAACTGTGCCTTATAATCCTCAACAGAATGGTGTAGCTGAAAGAATGAACAGAACAATTTTGAATATGGTACGATCCATGCTTTTCTTCAAAAATGTAAAGATAATGTTTTGGGCTGATGTTGTTCTATGTGCTGCTTATATAAAGAATAGATGTCCACTTAGTGCTATAAGAAACAAGACTCCTTATGAATTGTGGTATGGACATGTTCCTTCGGTAAAACATCTCAGGATTTTTGGTTCCACCTGTTATGCTTTAATACCAAAGGTACATAGAAACAAACTTGGTGCTAGAAGTCGTAAGTGTATCTTCCTGGGGTATTCAAACACATCTAAAGCATACCGCCTCTATGATGAAGTAAATAAAAAAAAAATTGTATCTAGAGATGTCATTTTTCTTGAATCATCCAAATCTGACAGTGTTGTTGAGCGGCAACTTGATCGCTTGGATAGATTCACAAAACCGAAATCATTTCAAGAGTTTGATAATCAGATTCCACATCTTGAAGGGGGGATTCCTATACTAGATCAACATGTGGAATCTTCTTCTGAAGAACAATCTCCCTTGCATAAAACTCCAACACCGGATGATCCTTTAAGTGATGTAATTGATGGAATTGGGAGACTCAATCTTGATTCAATCCCAACTCAATCAACAGAGCAGCCTGGACCATCTCAGAAAGGTCCCCCAAAGTGGCTGACAAAGACACTTGAAAGTGTTCATCCTGATGAAATTGGAAAAACAGGAACCAGAAATACAAACCGACAAGATGGAGGTGATGTAGATGACTCTAATTCACCTGTTGATATGGATGTTACTTATGATTGTGAATTGAACTTGTCTACAGATTTTGAACCAACTTCCTTCAAAGAAGCTGCTTCTCATGATGAATGGAAAGAAGCGATGCAGAAGGAGTATGATGCCCTCATAAAGAATGGCACTTGGAAGCTGGTTGATCCTCCATTTGGAACCAAACCAATTGGCTGCAAGTGGGTCTACAAGAACAAGTACAAAGCTGATGGCTCACTTGACAAACACAAAGCTAGGCTTGTGGCAAAAGGTTTTGCACAGAAGGAAGGGGTCGATTATGAGGAAACTTTTGCCCCCACAGCAAAATGGGCCACCATCCGGACACTCTTTGCACTAGCTGCCCAGAACGGTTGGAAAGTCCATCAAATGGATGTAAAAACTGCATTCTTGAATGGAGATCTAAAAGAGAATGTTTTTATGTCCCAGCCTGAAGGATTTGCTGTGAAAGGACATGAACATAAAGTATGCAAACTTGTGAAGTCCTTGTATGGCCTCAAACAAGCACCACGAGCCTGGTATGAAAAACTAACTGAGCATCTTCTGAAACTCAACTTCAAACATTTTGATCTTGATGATGCAACTTTATTTGTCAAGAAAGTTGGCAAAACAGTTGTATATCTTGTGGTATATGTAGATGATCTTTTAATGACAGGGAACAATGAAAGCTATATTGCATCCATAAAGAAAGATTAGGAAAAAGTTTTGAAATGACTGATTTGGGCTATGTTCATTACTATCTTGGCATTGAAGTAACCCAACATCCAAAATCCATATTTCTTTCTCAAAAGAAATACATTGGAGACTTGTTAAATAGAGTTGGCATGACAGAGTGCAATCCTCTTTCTACTCCAATGGAACAAAACTTGAAGATCACATCTATTGAAGGAAAGGAATTTGAGGATGCAACAAAGTATAGACAGCTTATAGGAAGTCTCATCTACCTCACTACTACCAGACCAGACATTTCATTTGCTGTTGGAATCCTCTCCAGGTTTATGCAAAAGCCTTGTGAGGGACATTGGTCTGCTGCAAAAAGAGTTCTAAGGTACTTGAAGGGAACTCAAAACCTTGGAATCAAGTATACACGGGTGGACGACTTCAACTTGATTGGATACTCTGATTCAGACTTCGATGGAGACAAAGAAACTGGGGTATCTACTTCAAGATATGCTATGAGTCTTGGATTAGGAGATGTCTCCTGGAGATCACGCAAACAATCAGTTCCAGCAGATTCCACAACAGAAGCAGAATACGTGGCAGCAGCTGAAGCAACGAAAGAAATTGTGTGGCTCAGGAAAATTCTTGAAGATTTGCAGGTAAAACAAGTACAATCAACTCCACTCATGATTGATAACACCTCTGCAATAAAGTTGGCCAAGAACCCAAAGTTCCATGATCGTACTAAGCACATCAATACTAAATATCATCTGATCCGATATCATGTTGAGGCCAAAACAATCCATCTCCGTCATTGTTCCACAAACGAGCAAATTGCAGACATCTTCACCAAAGCGCTTGGAAGAGAAAAGCTTGAAAGATTCAGAACGATGCTTGGACTCACCAACATCCCTTCAGATTAAGGGGGGGAATGTTGACACCTAATCCTCAACGGATGGGTGAACTAGAACGCGAACAGTCATCAAGAAGATGAACTGATCCGTTCCATTTATGTATATAAATGATAGTTAGCTAATGAATTAAATCATCATTTTTTTCTCTGACCATTCTGGAGTTACCCTGGCCTGACACAATTGTAGATTGAACCCTTGAATTTTCTCACAAAACCTCATACACCCCACCTGCTCAAAAGCCATTCTAATGGTTGGGTTTGCATTAATAAATGTGACATCTTGTGGCTCAAAACGGGCAATAGCACCTCCCTTGTGCTTCTTTTCCTCTGGAGTCGACATGATTTTGTTTGCAACAATGAATAGTTTACGGTTTAAGGAAAACTTGTTTTGTGCAATAGTGTAAAGGTAATGACAAGAAGGAATCTTCAAGATAAACCTCTTATAATTATTTAAGAA
This sequence comes from Pinus tabuliformis, assembly GCA_031772625.1. Lineage (NCBI taxonomy): Eukaryota > Viridiplantae > Streptophyta > Pinopsida > Pinales > Pinaceae > Pinus > Pinus tabuliformis. The sequence goes on from CM062810.1 coordinate 101,415,722, forward strand.
GCAAGCTTTACACAAAAGACTAATCAACACAAATTTTCTTCAGAAAACCCTTAAACAACTTACAAATGTTTGAAACTAGTGACAAAGAATTCCAAGGGGCAGGTGCAGCACCAAAAGTGCAACGCACGAGAAAATGGATTTTCAAACACTTCTTAAGCACACAGACTTAGGGTGGGAGGCTTAAAATTAGTTTAAACATATGGCATACCTTGCAAATGGAAGGTCTTCAGAGGAAAAAACAATCTTGGCCATGACAAATGTAGAGGATACAAGATTGTGTGGAAGCGCAGTGAATTGAGAAAAACACATTGATGGAGGAATTAGCTATTTTTTGCAGGTTTTCAATGGTTTTGGCTGGCTCAATCATGCAATTGAGAATTCATTCACAATCAAGGAATAAAGATAAGCTCAAGCTTGCACCTGTGAAAGAGATTTGACCACCAATTTGCGAGAAATGTAGCGTTGTGTGGAAACGCAGTGCCTTTGCGTCCTTTACGCATCAATGTAGCACAATCAAACCACAAGGCTATTATACGAATGAACAAGAAATGAGAAATGTAGGATGAAGGGAGTAGTTCAAATAACCTCCCAAAGCGGCCTGGAGTGGAGTTGATGGCGAAAAACTTGATTTGAAATCGTGATGATGAATGTGCAACACCTTGTGGAAAGCGCAGCAATCTATCCTTTTGACCATTGTACTTTGGTTAAGGTCATGACCATTGATGAAATGACATATAAACTGACTCAAACACCTACAAATTTGTGTCCAATCTTTTTCATGATTGCTTTGATATAATTTGACCTCTAGCCTTAGGTGATTAACTTATGATGACCAAAAAAAATTATGACACCCTATGATTACTCCCTTAATAATGAAGCCTCAAGACATTAGACAGTTGGACTTTAGCAAGATAGACATACTTTGCATGTCACTCAACCCAAAACCATACATTTTTAAACCATACTAGTTAAGATATCAAAATTGACTTTTATAAATTGACCTGGGATAAATAGAAAGACTAACATGACTAAGATCCCTATAATATAAGACTCTAACAGAGAGGAAGGACGAGAGAGAACTTGAGAGAGGGAGGGATAGAGAGATGGAGTTGGAAGGGGAGAGGAGGGAAGAAGAAAGACAGAGAGTGAGAAGTGGAGAGAGAGAGGGAGTGACAAGGGAGAGATGGAGAGAGTGTGTACGTTTGGGGGTGAGATTATGAGACAAAGGAGAGATGGAGAGAGAGGCATATAGTAACAGAGTTGGGAGGTGAAGAGAGAGAGAGATGGAAGAAAAAGGGAGAGAGAGGAAGAAAAAGAGAGGATGTGAAAGAGTGGAGAGAGATAAGGAAAGAGAGATGGAGATGGAGGGGGGGAGGAAGGTAAAAAGAAAGACATAGAGAGAAAAAGGTGGAGAGGGAGGGGGAGTGATAAAGAAGATGGAGAGAGAGGGAGAGAGGACAACATGAGGGAAAAGAGATAGAAGTGAGGGAGAGGGAAGGCGAAGAGAGAGAGAGAGAGAGAGAAGGGAGTGATAAATAGATAGATTGGAGAAAGAGAGTGTATGTTTTGGGTGTGATATAGAAAGACAGAGGGAGATAGAGATATAGATGGAAGGTGAAGAGAGGGAAAACAATGTAAACTTTGAAACGGGAACTGATACTGTTACCCGTTTCGTAGAGATAGCAAAAAAGTGACCTGATTTTGAAAAGGGGTGATGCAGAACAAACATGTTTTTCTTAGAGCATAGTTTTTGGCACTTTAATTTTTTTATGTACATTACGTTTTAGAATCATAGTGATTTTCATGCTGATTTTCATGCTGATTTAAAAAAGTGAGTATTCTGCATCACCCCCTTTTTTTAAAAGACCTGTTTTTCGGCTTTAAATTTTCTAATGTATAAAATGTAAATAATTATTTTGTAAATTTGATCATTGTTGAAGTGGTCGTTTTCTTCACATTTTCTTGTTTTTTATTTTAATTTTAACTTTTTTTTTTAGTGAGGTTTTTATTGTTTTGCATTTTTAAATTAGGAGGTCGATATTTAGAATTTTCGATATTCTACATATTTATACATCCTTAATTAATTTTTCAATCCACATGAAATAATTGTTTCTAAAAAACAATATTTTTTAACAATGGACATAAAAATAACCATTTTTAACATAAATATAACTAAAAAACTACACGTTTTGATAATTTTTTGCTAGAATTGACATGTCAAAATCGCAATTTTTATATGATAATTTTAACTAAAAATGGTTAAATAATAGCTTTTTTTATGAATTTCATGTCAAAAAAATAATAATAATCACTTTTTTTTCAAAAAATAATGATTAACTTAAAAATCAATGCGAAAATCACATATTACAGATATTGAACGTATAACAACCCTAATTGAGTGTTTATTCTTCTCATAAAATGTCAAATTCAAAACATTGCAAAGCTTGATTTACAAGCATAACTTAAATTTAATCAACAATGTCACGTAATCCAAACTCTTCGTCCTCTAGAGTTTCATCATTGCCTTCTTCCACAATATTTTATGTTTCCTTTTGCTCATTTTCCTCTTCTAATGGGTCTTTGATGTCTGCGAATCTCGCACACAACCCCCGGCGCCCCAACCCTCTCAACCCCCCCCTCCACCGTCCCGGGCGCCCTCACCCGCCCCCCCAACCGACACCCCACCCTACCCCGTCGCCCTCACCCACCCTCACCCGCCCCCCACCCCGGCCCGGACACCCTGCCAACCCCACTCGCCCGGGAGCCCACACAAACCCCCGCGCCCCAACCCTCTCAACCACCCCCGGCTCGGGAGCCCTCACTTGCCCCACCAACCGCCCCCCCACCCAGCCCCGGCACCCTCACCCGCCCCCTGGCCCGGGCGCCCTCACCCACCCTCACCCGCTCCCCCACCCGGCCCGGGCGCCCTCACCCGCGCGCCCTCACCAGCCCCCTGCCCGGCGCCCTCACCCGCCCGCCCTCACCTGGCGCCCTGCCAGGCGGGGGCGCAGGCTATCCGGGTGGCGCGGCCGAGGCAGGCGCCACCCGAGCGGCCCGCGCCCCCGCCCGACAGGCGGCAGGGCGATTACCAAAATCGCCCTACCGCTTGCCGGGCCGGGGCGGGGGCCGCCCGGGTGGCGCAGACGAGGCAGGGTGGGTGAGGGCGCCCCGGGGGGGAGGGCGGGTCAGGGCGGCCGAGCAGGGGGGCGGGCGGGTCAGGGCATCGAGCGGGTGAGGTGGGTGAAGCCGCCGGGCGAGCGGGCAGCCGGGTGACGGCGCCCGGGCGGGTGAAACGGGTGAGGGCGTCGGGCGGGCGGGCGAGGGCGCCTGGGCGGGTGAGGGCACGGGGCGGGCGGGCGAGGGCGCCGAGCGGGCGCGCGAGCGAGGACGGGCGGGCAGGTGAGGCGGGTGAGGGTGCCGGGCGGGCGGGCGGGCGAGGGCGCCCAGGCGGGTGAGGGTGTCGGGCGTGCAAGGGCGCCGGACGGGCGGGCGGACGAGGGCGCCTGGGGGGGCAAGGCGGGTGAGGGCGCCGGGCGGGCGGGCGGGTGAGGGCCACCCGGGCGATTGCCGGAATCGCCCTGCCGCCTGCCGGGGGGGGCGCGGCCGAGGCAGGGTGGGTGAGGGTGGCCGGGGGGGCCGGCGGGTCAAGGCGCCCGTGCGGGGGGGCGGGCGGGTCAGGGCACCTGGCAGGCAAGCGGGTGAGGGCGCCGGGCGGGCGGGTGAGGGCGCCGGGGCGGGCGGGCGGGTGAGGCTGGTGAGGGCGTCGGGCGGGCGGGTGTGGCGAGTAACGGCGCCGGGCAGGCAGGCGAGGGCGGGCGGGCGAGGGCGCCGGGAGGGTGAGGGCGCCGGGCGGGCGGGCGAGGGCGTCGGGCAGGCGAGGGCGGGCGGGCGAGGCGGGAGGGCGAGGGCGGGCGGGCGAGGCGGGAGGGCGAGGGCGGGCGGGCGAGGGTGCCGGGCGGGCGAGGGCGGGTGAGGCGAGTGAGGGTGCCGGGCGGGCGAGGGCGCACGGGCGGGTGAGGCGGGTAAGGGTGTCGGGCGGGTGAGGCGGGTGAGGGCGTCGGGCAGGCGGGCGGGCGAGGGCGCCCGGACGGGTGAGGTGGGTGAGGGTGTCGGGCGGGCGGGCGAGGGCGCCCGGGCGGGTGAGGCGGGTGAGGGCGCCGGGCGGGCGAGGGTGTCGTGCGGGAGGGCGGGTGAGGGCGCCGGGCGGGCGAGGGCGCCGGGCGGGCGGGCGGGTGAGGGCGGGCGGGCGATTCCCGGAATCGCCCGGGCGCCCTCACCCGCCCGCCCGCCCGTGCCCTCGTCCGCCCGGCGCCCTCACCCGCCTCACCCGCCCACCCGCCGGGCGGGCGAGAGCATGGGCGGGCGGGCGGGTGAGGGCGCCCAAGAGATTCCAGGAATCGCCCTGCCGCCCGGGCGATTCCCGGAATCGCCCGGGCGCCCTCACCGGCCCGCCCGCCCGGCTCCCTCGCCCGCCCAGCGCCCTCGCCCGCCCGGCGCCCTCACCCGCCGGGTGCCTCACCCGCTCGGCGGGCGGGCGGGTGAGGGCGCCGGGCGGGCGGGCGGGTGAGGGCGCCCGGGCGGGTGAGGCGGGTCAGGGCGCCGGGCGGACGAGGGCACGGGCGGGCGGGCGGGTGAGGGCGCCTGGGCGATTCCCGGAATCGCCCGGGCGCCCTCACCCGCCCGCCCGCCCAGCGCCCTCACCCGCCCGCCTGCCCGGCGCCCTCACCCGCCTGCCCGCCCGGGCGGGCGAGGGCACCGGGCGGGCTGGCGAGTGAGGGCGCCCGGGCGCCCTCACCCGCCCGCCCGCCCGGCGCCCTCACCCGCCCGCCCGCCGGGCGGGTGAGGCGGGTGAGGGCGCCGGGCGGACAAGGGCACGGGCGGGCGGGCGGGTGAGGGCGCCCGGGCGATTCCGGGAATCGCCCGGGCGCCCTCACCCGCCCGCCCGCCCGGCGCCCTCGCCCGCTCGGCGCCCTCACCCTCCCGCCCGCCCGTGAGGGCGCCGGGCGGGGGGGCGGGTGAGGGCGCCCAGGCGATTCCCGGAATCGCCCGGGCGCCCTCACGCGCCCACCCGCCCGGCGCCCTCGCCCGCCTCACACGCCCGGCGGGTGAGGCGGGTGAGGGCGTCGGGCGAGCGGGCGGGTGAGGGTGGGTGAGGTGGGTGAGGGTGCCGGGCGGGCGGGCGAGGGCTCCCGAGCGGTTGAGGCGGGTGAGGGCGCCGGGCGGGTGAGGTGGGTGATGGTGCCGGGCGGGCAGGCGAGGGCGCCCGGGCGGGTGAGGCGGGTGAGGGCGCAGGGCGGGCGAGGGCGTCGTGCGGGCGGGCGAGGGCGCCTGGCGGGCGGGCGGGTGAGGGCGCCCGAGCAATTCCCGGAATCGCCCTGCCGCCCGGGCGATTCCCGGAATCGCCCTGCCGCCCGGGCGATTCCCGGAATCCCCCTCACCCGCTCGGGCGATTCCCGGAATCGCCCTCACCCGCCGGGGCGCCCTGACCCGCCCGCCCGCCCCTGCCCTCGCCCGCCCGGCGCCCTCACCCGCCTCACCAGCCCGGCGGGCGGGCGGGTGAGGGCGCCCAGGCGATTCCCGGAATCGCCCTCACCCGCCCGCCTGCCCGGTGCCCTCACCCGCCTCACCCGCCCGGGCGCCTTCGCCCGCCCGCCCTCCCGATGCCCTCGCCCGCCTGCCCGACACCCTCACCCGGCTCACCCACCTGGGCGCCCTTGCCCGCCCGGCGCAGGGCGATTCCAGGAATCGCCCGGGCGCCCTCACCCGCCCGCCCGGTCGCGCCCTCGCCCGCCCAGCACCCTCACCCGCCTCACCCGCCCAGGCGCCCTCGCCCGCCCGACACCCTCGCCCGCCCACCCGCCTCCCTCACCCGCCTCACCCACCTGGGCGCCCTTGCCCGCCCGGCGCCCTCACCCGCCCGGGCGCCCTCTCCCGCTCGCCCGCCCGGCGCCCTCACCCGCCCTGGCACGCTCGCTCGCGCACCCGCCCGGCGCCCTCGCCCGCCCGCCCAAGTGCCCTCACCCGCTCGCCCGGGCGATTCCCGGAATCGCCCTGCCGCGTGCCGGGAGGGGCCGTGGGCCGCCTTGGTGGCGCGACCGAGGCAGGCGCCACCCGGGCGGCCCGCGCCCGACAGGCGGCAGGGCGATTCCTGGAATCGCCCTGCCGCCTGCCTGGCGGGGGCGCAGGCCGCCCGGGTCGCGTCGCTGCGCGGCGGAGCCAGGGGTCACCCGAGCAGCCCGCGCCCCCGCCTGGCAGGCGGCAGGACGATTCCCGGAATCGCCCTGCCGCCTGCCGGGCGGCTCGCTCCGCCCCCTAGCAGGCGACAGGGCGATTCCGGGAATCGCCCTGCTGCCTGCCAGGCGGGGGCGCGGCCGAGGCAGGGTGGGTCAGGGCGCCCAGGCTGGTAGGCGGGTGAGGGCACACGGGGGGGGGGGCGGGCGGGTGAGGGCGCCAAGCGGGTGGGGGCGCCCGGGCCCGGCGGGTGAAAGCGCTCGGGCCGGTGAGGGCGCCCGGGTGGGGGGGCGGGTGAGGGCGCCGAGCGAGGGGGCGGGTGAGGGTACCCAGGCCTGGCGGGCGGGCGGGTGAGGGTGCCCGGGCCGGGCGGGCGGGCGGGTGAAGGTGGGTGAGGGCGCCCGGGCCCGGGGGTGGGTGAGGGCGCCGGGGCCGGGTGGGGGGGCGGTTGTGGGCGCCCGAGCTGGTGGGAGGGGGGGTTGAGAGGGTTGGGGCGCGGGCAGTTGTGTGGGCGCCCAGGCGGGGGGGATTGGCAGGGTGCCCAGGCCGGGTGGGTCGGCGGGTGAGGGTGGGTGAGGGCACCAGGGCCGGGGGGCGGGTGAGGGCGCCGGGGCCGGGTGGGGGGTCGGTTCTGGGGGCGGGTGAGTGCGCCCGGGCCAGGGGAGGGGGGCGTTGAGAGGGTTTGGGCACGGGGGGTTGTGTGGGCGCCCGGGCGGGGAGGGTTGCAAGGCGCCCCGGCCGCCGGGGGGGGTGTTGAGAGGGTTGGGGGGCGGGGGTTGAGAGGGCGCTCGGGCAGGCGTTGGGTTGGGTTGGTAGGGATTAAAGGGGCCAGGGGTGTGGGTTGTGGGTGAAGGTAGTAAGGGTGTCGAGAGGGGGGTTAGAGGTAGGGGACGAGTCGCGCTGTGGCGCCCACCCTAGCATGTTATGGTTGAAAACATGTTAAATTTATACTTAGGAAAGAAAAATGATATTCTACCAAAAACATTAATGTGTTTTTTTTCCTCATAAACAACTTTGTTTGACACATAAAAATTTGGTTTTATTAGCATTTTTCTAAAAATGTTGAAAATTGACCCTAAAAAAATAAATCATTATTCCAGTATCATCACTTTCATTTTGAAGCTATATTTTGCACGAAAATTTCATAGTAAAGTTCGTAGTTACTGCCATTTTTAAAACATGTTCAAAATTAACGCCTAAAAAATAAAAACTTCGTTCTAGTATACACACTTTTCGTTTTTAGCACTGTTTTTGATGTTTTTTTGGGGTTTTTTGGCCAGAGTTCCCGTTTTGAGTTTATAGTTCCCGTTTCAAAGTTTACATTGTTGGAAGAAGAGAGAGATGGAGACAGGGAGGGAGGGACAGAGAGATTGGTAGATATGGATTGCGAGAATATGTGAGTTTTGGGGGGTGAAATAGAGAGACAAAGAATGAGATATGGAAAGATATATAGATATAGATGGAGGGGGAGAGGAAAGAAACATTATTGCACTAGATGCACTGATTTCAACGTAGATGGTGATTTCTAATCCTATTTGATTGCTTGCACTAGATACATTGATTTTAGTGTAGATGTTGATTTCTAATTATACTTGATTACTTGCACTAGGTGTGTTGATTTCAATGTAAATGATTTCTAATCCTATTTGATTGTTTGCACTAAATGCATTGATTTCAGTGTATATAGTGTTTTCTAATCCTATTTGATTATATTCATTAGATGCATTAATTTCAATATAGATATTGATTTATAATTATATTTGATTGTTTGCACTAGATGCATTGATTTCAATGTAGATAATTTCTAATCCTATTTTATTGTTTGCACTAAATGCATTGATTTCAGTGTAGATGGTGATTTTTAATCCTATCTAATTGTTTGCACTAAATGCATTGATTTCAGTGTAAATGTTGGTTTTCAATCCTATTGATTCTTGCACTAGATGCATTGATTTGAGTGTAGATGTTGATTTCTAATCATATTTGATTACTTGCATTAGATGCATTGATTTATAATCATATTTGATTGTTTGCATTAAATGCATTGATTTCAATGTAAATGTTGATTTTTTATTTGATGTAATTGGATGTATGATGGCACATTAATTTTAAAGTGATTAGATTAACACTGTACATTGATTTCAATGTAAGCACAAAAATTTATTGACAATGTACATTGATTTTTGTGTTATAGTAATTCAATCTATTAATATTGGAGAGCAAGAGAAACAAGGTACGATGTTTACTGCAACAACTCGAGCTAAAGATTTTAAATGGTTTACAATTTCAACTTTTATTTTAATATAATCGATATGAAAACATGACAAAACTATCAAAGGTGACAATAAGAATATTACAAACAAATAGTTTGAGATTGATCACAATGAAGACTATTTGTATTTGACTACATTCTTTTATTCATATTTTCTATCATTCGACACTATTACATTGTCACTTTGCATTCAAAAATTTTATTTCATCATTTTTCATCATTAAAGTTATTAACAATATTTATCATCTCAACAAATTGAGGTAACTAAGCAAATTTAAAATTAAAATGACGAAATAAATCTCAAATATATTTAGCATATTTAAAATGATTATATTAATATTATATGTATTTACATATTATTGATCAAATTAATCATATGTTCAATAGGTTTTCTTTGGTTGCACATGACTGAAACCAGTGTAGATCCATCTTAACACCATATCTATCAAGCGCCAAGAGGGATCAAATCTCTCAAGGTGCAAACCTTTCCTCAAGTTTTGCACTCAAAAAAAAAAGTTTGCACTTCGAGAGATTTGATCCCTCTAGGCGCTTGATAGATCTGGAGTTAAGATGAATCTAAGCTGATTTTTAACATGCTAACACTTTAGTGGATAAAGTAGACTGAACAAGTTGGCAAGGCCTTCCCTTGAGCTTAATTCTTCTATAGTCTCAAAATCTACATATGGATATGCTTAACATTGGTTGGAATCTCTTAATTTTGGTTGAATAAAAACAATTCTCGTGTTATACTCCCCATTATATACTTTTCGTTCGATTAGTTAGGAGATGCATTAAGCTCTCCATGTTTTATCATTACATGCTTTTTTGTGAACATTAAAATAATTACTTTACATTTCATTTTATTTTCTCCTAAAACTTGTACATGAAATGCTTTCCAAAATTAATCTTTAAGTTTATTCTAGAATTATACCCAGGCTACATCTTTCAAATCACGAAATTCTCTTAACTTGAATTTAATGTTTTTTCTTCCCTTGTGGAAGAAAGGACTTGAAAAATTGTACAACATACCTTTAGGTCCATGTTTCCTTGATTGCCCTCTATTAAGGGATTTTAAGGGATTTCAAGGTGTGAATGGATCAAAATATCCACCCAATAAAGAACATGAAAACAAGAACAAAAAAAAATAGAAAGTAGAAAGTAGAAAGTGCCTCCTAAAAACCAGTTGGTTGGTAAGAAAAAACAAAAATAAATGGAAAAATGTGTTCCATTTACAGCTATCACTTATCACCATCGTATTTGTTTGTACAGCTGGCTGAGTTGTCATTCAACTTTGGAGTGAAAACATTATATTGCATATGATGAAATTAGCTTGTGGAAAATGATGGCTAGACAGTAGTCTCCATTAAACGAAGATGAATAGTCTCATTTCATGAGAAAAAAATAATAATAATAATTTCTCATTTCATTTCATGAGAAAAGAACAGTCTCTCATTTGATGGGAAGGAAGATAACCTATTATTTCAAGAAAAATTAGGAGCGTTAGACACATTTGATGGTGCCATTCCGTAGTATCATAAGAACAGTCTCTCATTTGATGGGAAGGAAGATAACCTATTATTTCAAGAAAAATTAGGAGCATTAGACACATTTGATGGTGCCATTCCGTCGTATCATTCTTGCTCCTGCTTTCTGAAAGGATTTGCTTTGAACTTTCCGTTGCTGCTTCAGGCAGTAGTATCCAATACACAACTGGATATGCTGAAGAAGACATACAAGATTATTACGACTAGAGAAAGGCAGCAACACATACAGACATCTTTGTAACAGACCAAGCCATAATTTTACATGGGATGTCTGTCACAAGAAAATTCGAGATGTGATAAATTCCATTTTCGCTGCATACATGTACAGAAAGACCTTCTGCAGTTCTATTCCATCTGTTGCAGTAAATCACTTAGGGCAAAACAAATCTACATTGTATCCGCGGCTGATAATTATTACATGCAAAGCCCAGTTCCAGAAACACACAGATCCCATGCTTTCCCAAAAGATCTGGCCATAAATATTTCCTCGTATAAATTACATCTAAAATACATGAGTTTACTCTGTACATAGACAAATTGTGGTCCTTGAATTTCAAGCTAGCCTTTTCACGTAAAAGCCCTGAAATTTCCACCTGGTTTTGTGAATCAGACTCAACCACGGAAAAAAGTGATACCCCTGTACAGTGAATACCATGATTAAGAGGCTCCTTGGGGCAATATGAGAACAAAGAAGGTGCTGATACATTAGTATTGACATTTTGTGAAGAATTTTTCCGAACTGAAGCAAAGATCAGTGGACTACTTAAGAAAGGAATCACCTAATTCTCATTTCAGAATCGAAATCTACAACCTGTATAATCATGACAGTCATGTCACTCTTCCAGCTTGAAGACCAACTTTATGCTTCAAATTGACTAAAGCACAAACCAATTAATTTCGCATGAAAATTGTTCAATTGTAGCCATCCAGACTGAATTCACGCTCCGCAAGTCTAGTCCCCTCCTGTTGCAGGCAGCAGTTCACAATATTTAAACCCCATATTTGTTAGCTAACTAGTCGAAAAGGGAATGTTCCAATAATAAAATCAGCAGAATGAAAGACTAACATTGACTTTTGTATTTTTTGTCATTTTCCCACAATTTTATAATGCACATTAACCGCTAAGTGCAAGGAACGTGTCTGCATTAAACCAGAACAAACGAAAAACACTCACTACAGCTTCACAAAAATCCCAACAAACTGGATGCTGCAAATAACATATAATTAACCAAAGAACGTATGACATATTTATAGGTCCTTGTTAAAAACATCAAATGCCAGAGGAAGAGGAATGGCACGCGCTCTGGAGGCTAGGGTTCCCATTTCCGCTGTGTCTTCGCATGGCACCACCGCACGGTGCCTGGGCAAAGCATGCATTTTCTCATCCTCTGCTTCAATGGGGCTGAGCCGAGAGTGGTCGCTTCTCCACGGATATAGGCGAAGTCCTTATGCTATGTGTGGCTGCTGGAGAGTATGTGTTCTCAAGTCTATAAGGGTGTAGATCTTCTGCGAGAAACCACGGTTCTTCCTCAAGCCGGTTGCCATCTTTCGTTTTGGTAATTGTTTGGTAATTCCTTCGCACTAGCTTTTCACTACGGTTATTCCTTTGGAAATTTCTATCGTCGCGTGGAGGCCTCGAGATATTATAAGAGTTTCCCCTGTTTGCTGGGTCCGCAAGCATTTTCCCCCCTCACTCTTCCTCCGTCCTTCCGACAGGTCGCACTCTCCGCAAGGTAGGGGGTGGTTTTGCCCCCTGATTTTTCATAGGTGGATTCCAGATTGGTGGTTTCACATACTGCGGCACAATCTGTGATATGCCCGCCTCTGTCAGGCTCCAGCAGGGCCACCTACTTCCAGATTTTCATTAAAAAAAAAAAAAAATTGTGGGGATTCCAAGCTCATTTGGGTTAATAGCTCATCCTCCATATTATCTATCAAACTATTCATTGAATCTTGGTGGGGCATACCATCCTTTTATCAATATCTACAATATAATGGTAAAGTTTTATCCTTTTATCAATATCTACCATATAAGGGTAAAGTTTTATCAGACTCTTCCAATCTGGAAGATTATAACATCACAAAAGACTCTTTTATTATACTGAATTCAAGACTCCGAGGAGGGGCTCTGGTTACAGAGTCCTCCAAAGGGCCTTCTGTCTCCTTTAAAGAGGCAGTTCAAAGGAACACTACTGTCCTTGCAGCTCAGCCTCAAAATCTTTCGAACCCATATATAGTTGAACAAACGGAAAATAATCCTTCATTGGAAATAAAGCTTCCAGAGGTTAACTCCTTGTTCTCTGTTCTACAAACAAAAGCTGTCATCTGCAGATTTAATGGCTTTTGGCCCAAACCAGAAGCACTCATTCAATGGTTTGCCACAGCTTGGCCTCCTGATTTTGAATTTTTTTATGTTCTAAAGGATTTTATTGTTCAGTTTGAAACACAGAAGGACATGGACTATGCTTTAAATGCAGGGCCCTAGTTTTGGGGAAGAGTCAGGTTTTTCACTACTCCTTGGTTCACTGAGTTTGATGCAAAATCTATGGTGGTATCTATGATGCCGGTTTTGGGTTAGACTCTCAAATCTTCCACTCTCATTCTGGCATCACAAAGTTCTTGAAGATATCGGCAACACATCGGTAAATTTCAAAAAAGTGGATATGGAAATAGCAGAAAATAGTATCTTAACATATGCCAGAATATGTGGAGATCAACCTCAACAAACTTCCCTATCACATAAATTTGAAGCATCAAAACTTTTGCTGGTCACAAGTTTTAGACTATGAAAATATGGCATTTAGGTGCCGTATTTGTTATCAGACAGGCCATTTACAGCATTCATGCCCCCAGGCAAAGAAGAATCCCAAAAAGAAAAAAACAGCAAATAAAACAAAAAGATGGCAGTTCACAGAACAACGCCCCTCTGAGGAGGAAGAAGAAGGCAAAAAAGATAGTCACCCAAGCAATGATGGAACTAGTGGAACAGACTTGCAGGATGTTGCCCAAGAAGGGGGTGCCACGATACAACAGACCACTGACATTGTGCATCAGGTTGATAAAGATCCAGAAGACTCTATGGCACTGGATGGATCTGGTGGCTCCAAAAGTGCACATGTATCAGAAAGCTCAGATTCTGACAAGAAAGCTCCACATGAGAGACAAGATTTGGTGTTGATTCTTATTGAACCAAATTCTGATGGTTGGCAAAATGTGCAAAAACAAAAAGGGAAAAGAGAAAAACTTTGCACAAGTCAGCCATAACTTGCTGTATATATATTGTTATTTTTCGCTATTTTTCTGAGGCATATTGTATGACGACCCCTCATGCCACACTCAGTCCTCTTTTTGATCTTTTTATTGATCCTCTATTGGATCTCAGTTGCATACACACTAGATGTGTTTACAAAATATAATTTTAATTTTATTAATAGAAATTATGGGTTTTTTCCACGGTATAAAAAATCAAATGCCAGAAAGATAAACCATTTGGACTTTGAACATAGAATTTTCATAAAGGGGCCAAATGTCTACAACTGCACAGAATAATGAGCAATGACTTGTAGAACTTACCATCAAGTCTGATACTCTGTCCTTCAATCTTGTCCCAGTATCGGCTCTAGACTGATCACTTTGACGTGGTGTATTGCTGATCGTCCTCAGGTGTCCATCATTTGATGTGAATCTGTTGGGGAGATTTGATCCCTTTCCTGAAAATCCAAGACTCTGACTCAGAACATGATCTTGTATTCCAGGATTCAAGCCCTGCAATCCAGAGGAAGTTTGACCGTAATGTGGATTTAGAGTAGGGATCACCATTGGTCCCAAACCTTGATTGAAAGCAGCTTTTGGAACTTGACAACCCAGTACATTACCCTGAGTTAAACCGGGAGCAAAGCCATTCAATGCATTGCAATTTACACCAGAACTTCTTAAAGCCTGGGAATTGAAGACTTCCGGAGTCTCTCTAGGGATGTTCATCCCTGGCAAACTCATTACACCTTCAGCTCCAGAAGACAATGGGGTAGATGCAACAGTTCTTGGCTGAAAAACACTGTTTACTGGCATAGAATTAAGACTCTGATTAACATCTTCCATCCTTCGAATTCCAAAATACGCATTACATGCATTCAGAGTTAAATCATGCCCTTCTGGTGTTATGAGATTCTTTTGTGCTGAACCAGGACCAATAAGACTATTGCCCTGGTTGCTGTTGGCATTACTTAGGGTAGACAAAGTATTCAAAAGTGTCCGTTGACCTAAAAGACTGGAGGATGGCAGATTTAGAACTTGTTGACCATGCAGCTGTGCACCAGATTGATGTGGCAGTGGTCCAGGTGTCTGATGTAGCTGTTGCTGCTGTAATAACTTCAACATCGATGCCTTGTCGTCTAGATCCAATCCTAAATTGTTATTTGACCCATATATATGGTCCAGATCTCTCAGAGCCACAGCAGCTGTTGAGAGCTGTGGCAAAAATGGAAGTCCCGGAGATGTATCATTCATTGAAAATACGCCATTCTCATATGAAGAAATATTAGGTTGTGACTGAGACAGAGACAGTTGCTTCAGTTTGAGACCACTAGGAAATCCCTGCAGTACACCACCCTGATTGTTCATCAATTGTTGTCCAAACCCTAAGCTGTTTAACGAATTAGAACTTACACCATGGAATGCGGTTGGCAAACAGAATGTGTCTCCAGATATTCCCAAACCATTTTTTGCATTTATTTTTCCCATGAGTTCTGCTTGCATTGCCACTAAAGTCTGTGGTGATTTTTGACCAGATGCTGCAAATGCTTGTAAGTCAAGCCTTCCAAGGGCACACATGGAACCTAAATTTACTTCTGCAGTTCCTCCAAAGGAAGAGTTTAGCCCACTTTGCTGTTGAGCTACTTCGCTTAGCCTTCTAAGATAAAGTCTGTATTTCTGAACAGAGAAATTGTGTAAGAAACTAGATCTGTGACATTCTACTCTGCAGCTATCACTAATCTATTCTTTGAGAACACTTAAAATGCAACATGCATATGACAATATGACAATAGAATAATAAGCACTTCAGCCCACAGCATTCAGAACAAAAATAATCACAAAATGGCCCATAAAAAGAGTTATGCCAAGTAATCAAAAGGCATTCATTCAGTATGGTTTTCCCCTTTATATTCCAACCAGGGATAAATACTAAAGGAATAGTATGGTTTTGCCCTCTTTCTTCTATAGGCAATTGATTCTCCAAAAACAGAGTAACTACATCCAAGTTAGGGCCTTCATTATAAACGAATCACTAGAAATAGTCTCAATCAGTAAAAGAAAGTTAGCTACACAGCAACTTTAATAAATATAATCATTTTTTATTTTTACAGTTTTAGGAGTCACAAAACATGGTACAGCTTTGCATGCATTATTAATTTGCTATAGTAAAGGAAGAAAGCAAATGAACGTGAATTCCAATCTTAGTAGATGTGTATGAACCAAATGAACAAGAAAATTTGTAAAAGCCAGATGACTTGACCGTATGTTTTATTAATATTCTATTCAATAAAAACATGACACCAGATGTTACAGAAGAACTCCTAAAAGTACGGAAGAATATCTTAACTAACCTATTAAGCAAACATTATCAATTATTCTAGACATAATTCTAACTCTAACTCTAAATCTAATTCTAAAGTTAACAGCATCAGTAATGTCTGGCATCCTACCTCAGTGACCACACCATTAACTTTTATACCGAGCATGTCACAAAATTTACAAATATTTTCTTTTGGCAAAGACTTCATAAAAATATCAGCTAACCGATCCCATATAGGAAAACACAAGAGTTCAACTTTATTTATGCTGTACATTTTTTTCGCTGAAATGATGGTGGACTGCAAGATGTTTCGTTCTTGTATGAAGAACTGGATTTCCCTCCAGTTTCATCACACTCTGTTTGTTGCAGATAAAGGAGTTGGTTGGCAATGCTTAGAACTTGCAAATTCAAGAACTCTTCTAAGTCACACTGCTTGACATGCAACACCTACCACATCTTCGAACTCTGCCTCTGGCACAAAAACTGACTAGAATCTGTTTCTTACTAGTCCATAAAATGGCACCTTTCAAAAAGCTGAAAGAGTCCCGTGCTCAAGTAGTGGCTGCAAGGAAGGGCAACAAATGAGTTGTTATTTGAAACAGCAAGGCCATAATTCATGACTCCCCACCTCCAAGGTGATCACATCCTTGGCTTGATAAATGATGGTGTTCATGGTTCCAGGGGGGGTGAGGGTGGCGTTTGCATCGCATACCAGAATTGTAATGGCATTTCAAGAACTCTCCTAAGCCACACCGCTTGAGATGCAAAGCCTACAGCAGCTTTGACTTCGCATCTATAAAAAAACATAGCAACTGTAACCTACTTCTTACGTATGTCACATGGTTTGGGTTTGCTTCAAATTCGGTGACCATGAAATACGGAAAAAAAATCAAAATTTCCCATGAAACTTGGATAAAATTTCACACTCATTCATCCATATATAAATTTCAAATTTATATATATATATATATACTATGTTGCATGAGTTTCTGGAACGTGGAAACATTGGGAACTTGGGTATGGGTGTCCGGAACGGCTAGAGATTTCTCCAAAATCTACAGGAAACAGCCAATTGAAAGTGGTAATATTATATAATCAAAAAATATTAAAAATTAAAAAATATAAAATATTTTTTTAATTATATAATTTACATAATAATCAAAATTAATATTGAATCAAAATATTCAAATATTAAAATCAATTTAAATATATAAATAATAGATATATAATCTCTCTTATATATAAATATATTCTCTGTGTCTCTCTCCTGAGTCTTGCCCTTTTACATATATATAATGTCAAGTTCATTATCAGTTTTCTGAATATATATATATATATATGAAAATTTTGAAAATTTTCCAATAAAAGAACATATTTAATGATTAAAAATGGTGCTTTTTTTCTTTAATAATAATTTGTCTACTTCACAACGCCAAGGAATTCACAATCTTGGCCAAGCTGCCGATGCAATAACTATCTCAATCTGGCAATGGAAGAATGGAAAGATGATAGTATGGCATAGTTAGAAGTTGATCGGTGGAAAGCATATATTGTTCAATTCATGAAGAGTCATATTCAGAACAAAAAGGATAGGATGTTCTGGTCTAGTCGGTTCATCCATGTATAAATTTCAAATTTTGAAGATATAACAAAATATATATATATATATATCAAAAAACCTGAAAATTTTCATTTTTTCCAATAAATGAACATATTTAATGATTAAAAATGGTGTTTTTTATAGATTTAATTTTATATTTTATTTAATTTATCTACTTTACAATGCCAAGGAATTTACAATCTTGGCCAAGCTGCCGATGCAATAACTATCTCTATCTGGCAATGGAAGAATGGAAAGATGATAGTATGGCATAGTTAGAAGTTGATCGGTGGACAGCATATATTGTTCAATTCATGAAGAGTCGTATTCAGAACAATAAGGATAGGATGTTCTGGTCTAGTCAAGACCCATCCCAAGGGGCATATATTTCTAGATTCGGGTCCAAAGCAATATTTATGGATGCAAACCAAAAAGGGGAGGACTGGTGTTAGAAGGCCCTGTGGAAGGTCGAAGCCCCTCTCAAAACAAAGGTATATATGTGGTTAGATATAAGGAATAAATCATTAACATGGGAAGTTTTACAAAAATGTAGTCTTCGTGGACCATAATGTCGTACTTTGTGCAAACAAGAATTAAAAAATAGATCATCTTCTAAATGGTTGTACATATGCTAGAAAAGTCTAGACAAAGATGGATACGTGCCTGGCACTGAAGATGGATGGCAAGGGTAGACAATAGAGGTGTGTTTGAACAAGTAGGGTCAGAAGCCTTCAGAGCTCTTCTCTTGTGGTATTTTGGGGAATTTGGTTAGCTAGAAATGCTGATATATTTCACAAAAGATATATGCCATCCTTTCAATGTGCAGCCCAAATTAGATCAATATTTAAAATCAAAAAAAATTCCACAAAGGTTCAGAAAACAAGGATACCGATTCACCCTCCAATTGATAAGTAGGGGGCTTGGGGATACTTCGATGGTGCTATTCAAAGGCAGCATGTTATATGTGGAGGTATTTCATTTCTAAAAAGTTGTATCACATAAAATTTGAAGCAAAATTTTGGGGGGCAAGGTATCCAATAACCATGTGTTAGTTTTTGTAGCATCGGATTTGTTCTAGTCTCGAAACGTTGTGGAAATACTACAACACATGAGTTCTCTAAAACCCAGAAATAATTTCTGAAAATTCCACCTAGAAATGACTCAATTAAATTAATTGATCATAATTAAAAAAATTCTAAGTCTAACTTAAAAAAAGGGGTTAATTTATCGAAATTCATTGAGAAATGTGTGAATTATCTAGGAACTCAAACGGGTCGATTTAGAGATAATCTCAACCATTGATTAAGTTTTAATCATGGTCGTTGAAGTCTCAACTGGAGATTATAAGAAGAAGTCGATGGGTAGATGGAGAATACACTTTGGAGAACACTTGAAGGTGAGAAGCACTTGAGAGTGTGACCAGTTGCAGATACTCAGTGATCTAGACAAATTGATTCTCCAGTGCAGGTGATTCAGCAAGAGTGATCAAGTCATAGATCGAGTAGCAAAGTGTCAGAGGGGTAGAGATAGTGATCTAGAGGAGGATATCTAGATCCGGAAGAGGCAGAAGCGAGTGACTAAAGTATTCCACGGCATGTTGAGAAATCTAGGGGTAGCAAAAGGAGGTGATTTCTCTTATTATGATAATTGTTTGTGATGTATTTTTACTTTTCTTAATTAGATTCTTCTTTGCTTGTTTCTTATTAGTGTTTTCTTCATCAAACAACTACCAAACCATAAAGAACAATGAGACAAAGGAAACAAGATGTAGATGATCAGCCAAGGCCAAAACCTCTCCAAGATGAGAGAAAAACCCACCAAAATTCTTCTTCTTATAGAATCTTCAATTGACGAATTCCAAGACCTAGACCCTTGACCAAGAACCCCTCCAAGACCAAGTCAATGCTTCCTCTTTGAATAGCTTCTCCTTCCAGCAACTTCGACCTACTCTGCAACTGCAACTGCAACTTGTCCAAAAACAGCAACTTCGACTTGCCCAGAAACTACAACTTTGACAACAACATTGACTGGCCCAGAAACTACAACTTCTCTTCTTTACTTGGGTAGATTCTCTCTCCTAAAGAACTCGGCTTCCAAAACAGTGCTTCTTGATGACCTAACATCACTTCTACAACTCAGTTTCACTTTAGCAATATGTGCCCTAATTCCTTCACACGTGTGGAGAGAAGTAGCCCAAAAACAAATCCAAAATAGCTCGACTTTTCCTCCTTTCTTTTTCTTCCTCTTCTTCGCACTTCTTCTTGTCCTTATCATCGAACTTGTGTGTGAGAGTGAAGTGTCTCCAAATGAGGCTGAGTGCCCTATATATAGGCTTCCTTGAGCCTCCTATTAGGCCGAATTGACATGTCCTTAGGCCGACTTGTTGCTCCATGAGGCCGACTTGATGCTTGCATGTGTGACATGGTCTTGGAGGGTCTTTTGACTCTAATTTGACTCAAATAATTTTCTTACAATATGTAACATGCCCAAGAAGGGTTATTCATACATGACAATGACTCTTTTGACTTTATAGACTCAATGACAAATCCTAGAAGCTCTCAATGGGAGCTTGACCTAAAATAAATTTCCCTTGAGCATGAAACCCATGCCTCAAGCACAATAATAATAAATTTATTTTTTCTCTTTTCATTGAATACATAATCAATAGTACATATGTCATTATGAAGACCAAACCTAGTTACATGTTTCAACGCTCCCTCTTAACTAGGGAGGTATTCATAATCCATACAAGGTACTTGGACATTCTCAATTTGAAGAATTCTCATAACAAGAGTTGGATTGGTAACCCATTTGTTTAGCATCATATCATCCCGCATTGCCATATAGCAAGGCCTTGACTAACAACTCTATCTCTCCACAAGATCAAAGCACAATGTTTGCAAGACCAATGATTTATACCCCCCACCCGAGTGTTCATAGGGTATGTCCTTCCAGGACTATTCTTATCTTGGATTCCCAGTGCTCAAAGAATATCGATCCGCTATGACTACTCTTATCTTGGATGCCCTACCACATCCTCAAAGAGTATTGGATGTCAGATGCTTACCCAATCCTCCATTCTATCTTCCCAAGTGAAGACAAGAATGATGTGTTTATCTCTCCCTCTTAACCAGGGAGAATATACTCATTCAAATGAAGGAATGTACCTAAGCTCCCTCTTAACTATGGACTTGACCAAGCCTTCCCTTAATCAGGGACTTGCTTCCAGCAACTCTCTAGGTGGAGATCATGGGACAACCAACTGCTTGTAGATAATTAGAACTTCCTCTTTCAATGTCATGAATTTCTTCTTTGTTATGGAGCCTACATCTTTTGGGACTTCCTCGTAGGGCATCGACCATCCATCACTTTCATTTATGAACTATGACAGTCATGTCATCTAAATAACCAGATTCGTCCTATAGGCCCCATGAATCCGGAATCCATCGTGTCCAACACGATTCTGTCGAGATTCGTGTCCAAAAACCATGACACGTCGTGTCCTATTTTGACACATCGAATCCGACTGCATGTCACGACTTTGGCAGCGTGTCCTGTTTTCCAAGACTCGTTAGGCAGCAAAAGTGACCTGCACGGGTATGAAAAGGCCGCATTTGGTCATTACAGCCACGCATATTTTCATTTGGCAAGCGTTTTGGCAGCTTAATGATCAAGTCTAGGCCCTAGTATTGATATGCTATTCATGGTAATGTTAAATTCTTAAAGTAAGAGTGACATTCTCCTTAATCTTCTCCTTAATCTTCATTTTCATCCTTTTACTTAATTTTTTAACATTACCATGAAATGACTCAGGATGTTTGAGAGTGGTTCCGGCCTCATTGGATTTCATATGGAGAAAGTAGAATTTTAGATTTCATTCAAAATCCAGCAAACTTATCAGTTTTTCAGGATTTTAGGATTGGGGGATTGTAATGTTTCCATTGAATTTTGTCATGTATTAGGGTATGGAACTCGTATTTAATCAAGAGCACCAATCCCTCTATGTATCTTGATGTTAGTGACATTGGTTGTCGAACTCCTGTATCATGACCCTCCTAAAAATGTATGCATCACTCAAACAAAATCTTGACTTGACATGTTATGCTTGTTCTATCTTATGTTAATGCTTAAAGGGTGATATTAATGACAAAGATCCCTATACAGATACAGAGGTAATGACAAAGATACCTCTGGATATTAATGCTTAGAGGGTGCTATTAATGACAAAGATCCTGATTTTCCAACAAGACTAGAAAATTAGACATTTCTCGTGGTGGCAAGAGGGCCAAGCATAAGAAATAGATAATAGATTGACATGTATTTGAATTTTGTATGTACTATGCATGCTAATAGCTATAGATGAAGATCTATATTTGAAATCAATAAATTTGTATCATTAATTAAAATTTGTGTAAGAAATATCTAATTTTTAATATATATATATATATATATATATATATTTTAATAAAATAATATATAACAAATCCTACGTGTCCTGTTCCGGGGTCAACGTGTCCGAATCCGACACCACGAACCTCGAATCCTACGAATCCCGAATCCCCGTGTCAAGTGACTTAGCATGTCATCCTTCTTTTCATCAAAAAGTGATTGATTAGTCCATATTTGGTATTCCTTCATACCTTGCTACCTTCTTCATATCATGTTTCATTCAGGATATTTCATCCTACCACATGAGTATCAGTTGTAGATGACATCTACAGCGCTTCCTTTGGTAGCCCTGCATTAGCCCATCCACATATTGTTTAAAAAAATAAAAAATGAACATTAAATCAAACTTACCTTTGTGATGGTCTTTTCATCATGACATATGCTTGTTATCACATCAACATCCTGCATACATATTGACACATCTCCCAAAAAGATATTAGATATCAAGGGTCATCTTCCTTTCCAGACATCATCAAAGTCTTCATACCTTTTCCCTAGAGATGTCAGTGAATTCTTCTAGTTCATTAGATGTTGATTTCATCTAGACAAGTGTGAACCATGCCTTTATGCATCTTTCCAAACGAGGAGATCCTTTATTTTGATCATGCTCTTGAGGTAGAGCATTCATCCATGTTATCTACAACCATATGACATGACTCAATTAAATATATGCTTACATACCTCATTTCTTCTTTTAGGTCATCTAGACTTCCTTCAATAGCTTCCTTGATTGAAAGAACTTCAATAATTTTGACCTGCTTCATTTGTTAAAAAATGTGTAACTAGGTTTGTTCTTCATAAGTATGAAATGTAATTTTGATTCTTGTAAATTATGAAATGAAAGAAAAATATTATTATTATTTTGGAGCATGGGTTTTATGCTCAAGGTCATTTTATTTTTTAGGTCAAGCACCCATTAAGTGCTTCTAGGGTTTGTCCTAGGTCAAGAAGTCAAAAGAGTCATTGTCATAAGTTGAAGACCCCTCTAGGCACATTGTAACTTGTAAAGAAAATTAGTTTGTCTTTAAAAAGTGTCGAAATACCCTCCAAGACCAAGTCGGCCTGGCAGGCGTGTTGGCCTAAAGGAAGAGTCACGTCCACCCTTGAAGAAGACTATAAATATAAGAAGACTCGTCCTCCTTGAAACACACTCACTCACCACTCATACTAGCGGAAGAAGTGGAAGGAAGAGGCAGAAGAGTCGTCAATCCTTGACTTGTCACCTTAGCTTTGATACCATGTTGAGAAATCTAGGGGCAGCAAAAGGAGGTGATTTCTCTTATTATGATCGTTGTTTGTGATGTATTTTTACTTTTCTTAATTAGACTCTTCTTCGCTTGTTTCTTATTAGTGTTTTCGTCATCAAATAGCTACCAAACCATAAAGAACAATGAGACAAAGGACACAAGATGTAGGCAATCAGCCAGGGCCAAAACCTCTCCAAGATGAGAGGAAAACCCACCAGAATTCTTCTTACAGAATCTTCAATTGACGAATTCCAAGACATGGACCCTTGACCAAAAACCCCTCCAAGACGAAGTCAATGCTTCCTCCTTGAATAGCTTCTCCTTCCAGCAACTTTTACCTACTCTGCAACTGCAACTTCGACTTGCCCAGAAACTGCAACTTCGACTTGCCCAGAAACTGCAACTTCGACTTGCCCAAAAACTGCAACTTCGACTTGCCTAGAAACTGCAACTTCGACTTGCCCAGAAACTGCAACTTCTCTTCTTTGCTTGGGTACGTTATTTCTCCTAGAGAACTCAGCATACAAAACAGCTCTTCTTGATGACCTAACTTCACTTCTGCAACTCAGCTTCACTGCAGCAATATGTGCCCTAATTCCTTCGCACGTGTGGAGAGAAGTAGCCCAAAAACAAATCCAAAATAGCTCGACTTTTCCTCCTTTCTTTT
This sequence comes from Pinus tabuliformis, assembly GCA_031772625.1. Taxonomy (NCBI): domain Eukaryota; kingdom Viridiplantae; phylum Streptophyta; class Pinopsida; order Pinales; family Pinaceae; genus Pinus; species Pinus tabuliformis. The sequence continues at coordinate 101,439,304 of CM062810.1, forward strand.
TCTTCCTCTTCTTCGCACTTCTTGTCCTTATCATGGAACTTGTGTGTGATTGTGAAGTGTCTCCAAATGAGGCCGAGTGCCCTATATATAGGCTTCCTTGAGCCTCCTATTAGGCCGACTTGACATGTCCTTAGGCCGACTTGTTGCTCCATGAGGCCGACTTGATGCTTGCATGTGTGACATGGTCTTGGAGAGTCTTTTGACTCTAATTTGACTCCAATAATTTGCTTACAATATGTAACATGCACAAGAAGGGTTATTCATACACGACAGTTACTCTTTTGGCTTTATAGACTCAATGACAAATCCTAGAAGCTCCCAATGGGAGCTTGACCTAAAATAAATTTCCCTTGAGCATGAAACACATGCCTCAAGCACAAAAATAATAAATTTACTTTTTCTCTTTTCATTGAATACATAAAATCAACAGTACATATGTCATTATGAAGACCGAACCTAGTTACATATTTCAACATAGCGCAACTAGCCCAAATCAGACACAAGGGTCGCGTAGATTTTTCTAACATCACAAATTAGGGTCGCGCAGGTTTTCCCATAACAGCTGTGAGTATCGCGCGGATTTTCCCATCACAATAGCGTTGATCGTCAAAAGCAAAATCGACCTTCGCTGGGGTTGACGGCCAATTTTCAGAGGTCGGGGTTTGGTCATGGAGGGAGAAAACCTTTTCTCCAAATATTTTTTGTCAGATCTTGCTGATTCAATAGCTAGCTGGGCTTCCAAAGATTGTAATCAGATTTACACTACTGCATAATAAAATAAGCTCTCAGTTGCTACATCGATTTTTCCAAATTGGGTTTTCCCGAGGACTTTTGTCCAAAAATTACTGTCATATTTTATGTGTGTGCCAATATTTTCTCAGTTTCCAGTTTAACTTCTGCAGTGCTTTATTTGTGACGATTGCAGTGTGATTTATTCAATATTTACCGTAGCAAATGAATTGTAAATTATTTTAGAGTTAGAAAAATTCATTCCAGTTGATAAGGGAGTTGATATCTCTGAAACTTTCATTGAAACTGGCAGTTGATAAGGGAGTATCAATATTGTAGGGGTTTGGGATTCTTCTATGTTTAGTAAAGTGGATGGCCCGCATCTAGAGAATAGGGAATTTTATTTTACAACCCATTCTCGAACAGATAAAAAGAATGGAGACTGTATTTTCCAAGGGCATCCAGTTTTCTAGTTTTCCACTCTCCGACTGTTAAAATTGGCAACTAAGGCCAAGTTCCACCTTGGGAGATGATTATTGCATTAGATTCATCTTTTCGAGAGGTCCAAGTTTGATATAAAGATCATCTTATTCAAACAAGCAAAAGTGTGATTTTGAATTTATTCTCTCACATGCACAAATTGTTAAGGTCGGCCTCAACTTAATGTTGGCTCAAGAAGCCAAATAGATGTGTCCTATCACCCTCAACGAATTGTATAAATAGGAGTGACCTCTCACCTCATTTGGACATCATCCACTCATAATTTCTTCTCTCTCCTAATCAGATTGGTTCGTATAGCTTGGGGATCATCTCTCTCACACACACGTATGGATGAAGGACAAATTTTTGGGACAGATTACAGGCCGAAAATTTCAAAGTTTCAAGACAACGTTGAATAGAGGGTTATTGACCAAGTTTGACTGTGTTTTTGAGGGTAGAAGTTCAATCTCCTTATGCCACAATTCTGGGCACAGAAATCGAGGTTTTCTAGGCATGTTGACTACCATTGACTTTTGTTTGACCATAGAAAATGATAGCATATTTTCTCTCTCCTTTGACCAAGTTTGACAAAGTTGTTTTGGGTTGCATTTGACCTCCTATTAAACTCGAGTTTGACCAAGGAAGATTGAGCTGCATTGGTGAAGTTTCGCTATTGTTTTGACCAATGTTGACTTTCTGGTTAGGGCTGAAGTTTCACTACAGTTGACTGCAGAATTTATCAAGGCTGATTTGATTGTGTATTGGGCAAGTGAATTTGATTTTTGTACTCTCTCTCTCAGTTGAACTATTGAATAATAATAAGAAGATTTGATCAAAGGGTTTTCCCCACATTGGGTTTTTTCCCTGGCATCCACCAAATCTGGTGTCCTCTTGTCTTGGCTTGTCTTCTGCATATGTTTTTATGTTCTATCTGCATTTACTGTCAATGTGATTGCTACTAGAAATAATTGGAAATTGTCATTGGGCTGCTAAAGGAACATTGAAGTAAATTGTGCTAAGCATAGAACATACCATTGTTATCTAAAATTGACATGATATCAGAGCTCAGGTGAAGACAAAGCCCAAGCAAGAGTGAGGAAAAGAAATCACTAAGGGAAGTTGTTGGACAAGAACATCAAACTAGCCTCAATCATGACTACATCTTATTCAAATCTGAGGACAAGTTTAAGGACAAATCCGACTATCATGCATGGAAGATGTCTCTAGATTTGACTTTGGAAGAAAATGATGCTATGGACTATGTCAAAGTAAGAGTAGTGGAGCCTCCTTCAAGTACACCCACTGCTGCAAAAACAAAGTACAAGAAAGGTGAAGTTAAAGCTAAAAAAATTATTGTTGATTCTATTCACAAGCCTTTATTTATGATTTGGAAACATCTAAGGAGATGTATGACAGCCTGGTTGGGATGTTCAAAGTAAATAATGCAAATCAAGTCCTCTTTCTCAAGAACAAGTTGAAAGACATCAAGATGGATAAAGGAGAATCCATTCAATCCTACTTCATGAGGATTACCGAAATCAAAAATGATCTCCTATCGATCGAAGAAATTGTTGGTGACAGAGAGTTCACTCTTATTGCACTTGGAGGCCTTACAAGAGAATGGGATGTGTTTAACACTACCATCCTCAATAATGACAAGATTCCGAGATTTGATGAATTATTGGCTAGATGCACTCAACAAGAAATTAGGATGATGGAAAGAGATAAGCCCTCAAATGGAACAATTCTACCGCCTTCTCTGCTCATGCTAAAAGGAAGAACAATGTTGGTCCAAGAAGACAAGGTCAAGGGTTCAAGTCAGGATTCAAAGAAGGAAGAAAAGGAAGATGCTTCAATTGCAACAGGTTTAGCCACTTTGCTAGAGAGTGTCCTCACAAGAAGGATACTCCAAGAGATGATGACAACAATAACAACAACAACAAAGGAAAGAGGAATGCTCCCGTTGCTCGATATGGAAATGGGCGTCCTCCCAAGAAGTCAAGAAATTGCAAGTATGAAGAAGCTAATGTTGTAGAAAAGCAAAAAGAATTTTATCTTATTTTTGCGCTCACCACCACCTCTCCTTTGGATACATTGGATCATTAGTTGATTGACAGTGGTGCCTCAAGGCACTTCACTGGGTACAAGGAGGCCTCTCAAACTTGATTGAAAAGAAGACAAATGTGGAGATTATACTTAGGGATAATGCCACCTATCCCGTGAAAGGAATTGAGATTGTTGCTCTTCACTTAAATCAAGGTCAAACTCTTCATTTACAAGAAGTGTTGTATGTTCCTAATCTAAACAATTAAACAAAAAAAAAAAAAAAACCTTGGTCTCTATTTTTGCGATGGAAGATAAAGGTTTCAAGGTGACATTCATTGATGGAAAGGTTCGTGTTTGGAAAAGGAACCCGAAATGTGCATTCACACTTGGATTTAGTGTTGAAGGTCTCTATCAAGTTGGAGGAAGTCCATTGGGAGCAATGACTTGCGATACTTCTCTTCTATCTGAATTATGGCAGTAAAGATTTTCTCACCTTCATTACAAAGCCTTACCTAATGTAAGGAAGATGGTCATAGGTATGCCTGAATTCAACTTAGATCATGAAGGAGTTTGTCAGGGTTGTGCAGCTGGAAAACATACAAAGGGACCATTCCCCTCAAGTTAAAGTCAAACTACTGATATTCTTCAATTGGTCCATTCTGATCTATCAGGTATGTTCCTTGTAACATCTTTGAGAAGATATTTGTACTATGCAATTTTTGTGGATGACTTCTCTCGCAAAACATGGATCTATTTCTTAAAGAAGAAGGAAGAAGTGTTCAAATATTTCCGTTCTTTCAAAGCCTTCGTCGAAAATCAAACAAGAAAGAAGATCAAAATATTAAGGACCAATAACGGACCCGAATATGAGTCAATGAATTCAATGACTATTGTAGAAAAACTGGCATTAAGAGAGACACCACTACTATATATACTCCTGAACAAAATGGTGTTGCCAAAAAGAAGAATTTAACTATCATAGAAGCTACCCATGCCATGCTTCATTACCAAGGTCTACCGAAATTCTTATGGGGAGACGTTGCCAACACCGCTGTGTATATTCAAAATAGATGTTTGCATCAAGCATTGGACTTCAAGACACCCAAAGAAGTTTTCACCGGTAAGAAACCTGATGTTTCTCATGTTAGAATTTTTTGTTGTCTCGTATATTTTCATGTGCCGAAAGAGAAAAGAAACAAGCTAGATGCATCTAGGAAGAAAGGAATGTTTGTGGGCTATAGTGAAACTTCAAAGGCATATAGAATCTATGTGCCTAGTCAAAGAGAAGTGAAAATAAGTCATGATGTCACTTTCAATGAAGATTCTACTCTTAGGAAAGTCTGAGATCTTCCTATCCCTAAGGACAATAATCATGATGCAGGAAAGCAAGATGAATCTTCGATAGATGATCAAATGCCCGATGTTGAAGGTCCGATGGATCCCATTGATCCACCTCCTAGTGAGCCCTCTACTTCAAGAAAAAAACCTTTGTGGCTCAAAGATACTCTTGAAGATGGTAAGATACATGTTGCACCAACAGGTACACTTCGTGAAAGCAAAAAGTCGAACAAGTACCAAGGGTACTTAGCTACCATGAGTACCATCATACAATCTGAGCCATGTACAATCGAAGAAGTCGTGAAGCACCAAGTCTAGAAGGATGTGATGAACAAGGAATATGATTCGATCATGAAGAATGATGTCTAAGATGTGGTTCTTAGACCCAAGGACAAGTTAGTGATCACTTCAAAATGGCTTTACAAAATCAAACATGGAGCTGATGGGAGTGCTGAAAAGTTCAAGGCCAGGTTCATTGCTCGAGGCTTCTCTCAAAAGGAAGGAGTGGACTATGATGAGAAACTTGCACCGATTACCCAATATACTAATATCCGTTCAATCATAGCCCTTGTTTCCTCGCAAGGATGGAGCCTACACCAAATGGATGTCAAAACTGCTTTCTTGCATGGCTCGCTTAAGGACGAAGTCTATGTAGAACAACCCAAGGGGTTCAAAGTTCAAGATCGTAAGACACATGTATGCAGGTTGAAGAAAGCCCTCTATGGTTTGAAGCAAGCGCCCAGGGCTTGGTATGAGAGGATAGATAGCTATCTTATGAAGTTGGGATTTACAAGGAGTGAAGCTGACCTGAACCTATACTTCAAGGTTGAAAAGGACAGACCTCTCATTCTGGTCCTTTATGTGGATGATCACTTTTTGACAGGTAATGACCCTCTCATTCATTAATACAAGAGGGAGTTGGCTTCCGAATTCGAAATGAAGGACCTAGCACTGATGCACTATTACCTAGGGCTGGAGGTCTGGCAAAAGCCAGGTGAGATTTTCCTTTCTCAAGGAAAATACATTGTGAAGCTACTTGAGAGATGTGGGATGGTGGATTGCAATTTTGTGTCTACTTCAATGGAACTCAACTTCAAGAAGCTATGTGGAAGTGTTGTTGGGGCCAGCAAATAGCCCTATGTGACCATAGACAACCTCAAAGGCACTGAATTTTCTACAAATATGCACAATATCACTTTCGATGAAGATTCTACTCTTAGGAAAGTCGAATATCTTCCTATCCCTAAGGACAATAATCATGATGCAGGAAAGTAGGATGAATCTTCGATAGATGATCCAATGCCCGATATTGTAGGTCCGATGGATCCCATTGATCCACCTCCTAGTGAGCCCTCTACTTCAAGAAAAAGACCTTTGTGGCTCAAAGACACTCTAGAAGATGCTAAGACACATGTTGCACCAACAGGTACATTTCGTGAAGGCAAGAAGTCGAACAAGTACCAAGGGTACTTAGCTACCATGAGTACCATCGTACAATTTGAGCCATGTACAATCAAAGAAGTCGTGAAGCACCAAGTCTAGAAGGATGTGATGAACGAGGAATATGAGTCGATCATGAAGAATGATGCCTAGGGTGTGGTTCTCAGACCCAAGGACAAGTCAACGGTCACTTCAAAATGGCTTTACAAAATCAAACATGGAGCTGATGGGAATGTTGAAAAGTTCAAGGCCGGGTTCATTACTCGAGGCTTCTCTCAAAAGGAAGGAGTGGACTATGATGAGATATTTGCACCGATTGCCCAATATACCAATATTCGTTCGATCATAGCCCTTGTTTCCTCGCAAGGATGGAAACTACACCAAATGGATGTCAAAACTGCCTTCTTGCATGGCTTGCTTAAGGACAAAGTCTATGTAGAACAACCCGAGGGGTTCGAAGTTCAAGATCGTAAGACACATGTATGCAGGTTGAAGAAAGCCCTCTATGGGTTGAAGCAAGCGCCCAGGGCTTGGTATGAGAAGATAGATAGCTATCTTATGAAGTTGGGATTTACAAGGAGTGAAGCTGACCCGAACCTATACTTCGATGTTGAAAAGGACAAACCTCTCATTTTGGTCCTTTATGTGGATGATCTCTTTTTGACAGATGATGACCCTCTCATTCATTAATACAAGAGGGAGTTGGCTTCCGAATTTGAGATGAAGGACCTAGGACTGATGCACTATTACCTAGGGCTGGAGGTCTAGCAAAAGCCAGGTGAGATTTTCCTTTCTCAAGGAAAATACATTGTGAAGCTACTTGAGAGATGTGGGATGGTGGATTGCAATTTTGTGTCTACTTCAATGGAACTCAACTTCAAGAAGCTATGTGGAAGTGTTGTTGGGGCCAACAAGTAGCCCTATGTGATCATAGACAGCCTCAAAGGTGTTGAATTTTCTACAAATACGCACAATAGAAAACAATCTTTTGATCTGATAATTACTACTTAATGATCTTCAATTAATTTATCTCAAGCCATTGATATCATTAAGTAATTATACACACAAAATCTCAACAGTAATGCAGCAAAAACAGTGAGATCATAAAGAGACAGCGATGCACAATAGAGCCAACAAATTTACCCTACGAAACCCAAACTTAGGAGAAAACCCAACAACCTTTCTTCTAGGAGAAATTATTCTTCAGCAAGGTTTACAATTACAAAAATTATCTAGAAATTTGTGCCAAATACCAATCAAATTTTGTCAAAATTCTCGCCATTCAATGCTGGTCAAACCACCCAAATAGTCAATTCTGGTCAATTTTTGGGTTTGTCAACTTATCTCTTGTAGTCAACTTTGGACCTGCAGTTGACTCCTGCAGTCAAACCTGCAATCAAACTTGGCTTGTTTTTCCAGTCAAACTCGACTTGTTCTATGGTTAACCTCAGCCTGAAATATCGTTCAGACAACAAGTCGAACTCAGTCAAATAGTCAAGAACTAGCTCGATCATACCTCCAAGAATCTTCTCCTTTGACTTCGCATGTGTGACTAGAATAGAAGAGAGAAATATGTGATGATCCGAATTGGCCAAATTGGAGATGTCATATTGTGTTTATATACTTGTCAAAATGGGTGAATTTTGACCAAGGGTTGCACCCTTTCATGGTGGGGCTAACTTGACCAATTTGAACCTACATGATGGCCAAAAAATTGAATTTTAACTTTTTATTTCCATAATTTTCCTAAGCCGACTTAGTAGGCCTCTTGGCATGCAGGAATACCTCCCCATGCTACACAAAAAAATCAACACTCCCTCTTAGCTCTTAGTGAGGGGGTACTTTCCTTGGTTGCAGCAGATTTCCCCTTAGTTGAAATTTCTACTTCATAAGAAAAGTTCATGAGCTTGCTAAGTTGATGAATGTTTATAGATAACTCCATCATGGAGTGGGCAATTTAACTCCTCATATGCACATATATAGATCACTCCATCCTGGAGTAGGCAAAGTGAGTATCCAAGGCCTTTTACCTCTGGCCAAAGTCCTTTATGGCTTATTAGGTAAACGTATCAATCTCCTCTAGTCAAAGTCCTCTATGACCCAACCAAGTCCTTTTGGTAGCCAAGTCCTTCTGGCTACTTAGGAGAGAATCTGCCCTTGGACCACTAACCCTCAACCAAAGTCCTTTATGGCTTCTCAAATGAATTACATCTATCTGCTCTATTCAAATTCCTTTATGACCCAGCAAAGTCCTTTTGTCTTCTTAGGAGAAGATTTGTCCAATCCTGCAATTTCCCTAGGCCATTCACCTCTGGTCAAAGTCTTTTATGACCAAACCAAGTACTTTTGGCGTCTTTGGTGAATGTATCCATCTCCACTGATCAAAGTCCTTTATGAACTAGCCAAAGTCCTTTATGGCTTCAAGAGATGGTCTGACCTAATCGCAAAGACATCAACCCTCCCTCTCAACGAGGGAGACATTATGCATCATGTCAAGCTTGTCTCTGAAGTATACAAACTTCACTCTAGACAGAGGCTTGGTGAGAATGTTCGTAATTTGCTCGTCTGTGGATATGTATTGGAGCTCCACTGCTCCTTTCTACACCATGTCTCAGATGAAGTGACTTGATCAAAGAGTCTTGCAAGAAGCTTCTGAAGTAATAACGTTTCACAACTTGCGACACAATTTGCAATATACTGGACCTCTGTTATACTGAGTGTGACAAAAATCAACTTCTTGCTAAACCAAGATATCATAGCTTATCCCAAGCTGAAGCATCACCCTGATGTGCTCCTTTTGTCCTCTGCACTCCCGACCCAATCTGAATCTGATTATGTATATCCCTGCAGCTTCATTTCACCACCTAAGACATATCTCAAACCATATCTATTGTACCATGCAACTACCTCAACCATGCTTTACTGTAACCCAATGTATCTGCGTCATCTCAACCATACATTGACCCAGGGTGTTCAATGCAAAGCAAATATCAAGCCTAGTGTTAACCAAGTACATCAAGGATCCAATCAACTATTTGTACATCATTGGATCCACCAAATATGAATTTGAATCGAAATCACTTAGCTTCTTCAGATTGGAAACCATAGATGTAGTCATGGACTTGCAATCAATAATAAGAATCTCCTCAAAATCTCGACAATGAAGATCTCATCTAATCTCAGCTACAATTCCAATCCCAAGAAATAGTGTATCTCGCCAGAACCCTTTATTTCAATATTCGAGGCCAACTCCCTCTCACACTAAATCAAATATTCTTGTGATAGTCCTAGTTACTCCCTCTATCATGGGAGCAAATCCCCCTGCCACTGTTGCTTTCATTGTAACGTAGGCAAGTATTTCTTCCACTGCTTCTCTCTTTGTCATGTAAGCAAGTCCTACTATCGTTGTGTTAGAAAATCAGAAAGGCAGAAATATTTTCTTATATAGATAATTACTTGTGATTCTTTTATCTTTATGTTCTTCTTTTATCTTTCAGTTCATCAAGCAATTACCAAAACAATAGCATAAGGACAACAAATGTAGGTAGACAAACAAGGCAAAACCCCTATCTAGGGGAAAACCCAGTGAACAATTCTTCCTTCAATAGTTTCTCGAGATGATCCAAGGCTCTTGACCTAAACAAAGATTTCCTCCACACCACGTCAGCCCTCAATCCTTCTAGCAGATGATAACCCTTCAAAAGCAACTTCAACCTAGCAGCATCAACATGGAGTAGCATCTTCGACCTAGTAGCAACAGCGGCAGCCTTGACTAAACGAAGAAAACTTCGACGTCCCTTGATACACCTCAAAAGTGAGTGAGAGTTGGCCCAAAATTTCAATCTCGATGTCTCTATCTTCCTCCAAAAACTCGCACTACTTTCCAGATCTCCTTCCAACGTTTTTCCAACTTCGCACTTCCCAACTTCCAGTTTTAGGTATCGAACCATGCGTGTGGGAGTGAATTTCTCCAAAATTAATTCGAACTGCCTTGTATATATAGCCTTCCAGTGAGGTCGAATTTCCCTTCTTGAGGCCGGCTTGGTGTCGAGAATAAACTCATTTTTGACTCAAACATAATTATTTTTACATGATTCGAAAGCACAAGAAGGGGCTATTTTAATGTACAATGACTTTAATGACTCAAAATAAATCCTAAAAGTCCTCAAATGGAGACTTTGACCTAAAACATGATGACCCAAGCATGAAACCCATGCGTTAATAAGTCATAATAATAATAATAAAAATTTTTCTTCATTCTTTTCATATATACATTTCATTATTTATGAAGACCGAACCTAGTTACATATTTCCACACTCCCTCTTAACTAAGGAGGTATTCACAAGTACAAGGAAGATCTCAAAACACATGAACCATGAAGAATTTAGGCACCACAATGCCATGGACTATATTCTTGACCAGGGCAATCCATCCAAGGTCCTCCAACAGTTTAGGCACCACAAAGCCATGGACTAGATACCTGACCAGGGCAATCTATCCAGGTGGGACTAAGATGGACTAAAGCTTTCAGCGTCTCCAGTTACCATCAAGCTTATTTACTAACCATCAACCCAAGGATCCAGGTGCGTATCTGAGGTCAAAGCTCCATGACCAACGCCACCCTCCCTACTTCGGGAACTAGACATCAACACAAGGTGTCAGCTAGATGTCCTCCCAGACAATGTGTCTTACACACAAAGCCTCAACTTCCCTGATAATTACAATTAGTAACAAATCCTCCCCGATCAAACAGATCGGTAACAACAAATCTCTCCCAATCAAACTGATTGATAACACTAAGCATGTAATACATGCTACCAAACCTCTGAAAGATTTACCTGTACAAACACAACCCCAATCAGTAACAAACTTTCAAATGTACATAAATAAACACAAACCTCCGGGGTCTTTCAAACATCTTGATGTTGCTTCTCAAATTTTCACAATAGGACTTAGAGCTTTGCTAATGAATCTTTGACAAAAGATTCCTCAACCATACAGCTTCCTTTCCTACTTTTCATGCAGCAACATATTCTAAAAATAGATCTGCGTCTTCTTATCTCAGCAGCCCTTCAGAATACATTCTCCAATTTCTTCTTTCAAGATGTCCATCATAACTATGATATGACCTCCCTCTCAACTAGGGAGATTCCTTTCAACCAAGCTCAATCTTAACTTAGGGATATTTCTTTCCCTCTTAACTTAGGGAGCTCAACTTCTTTTCTACGACATCAGAGAATATTTCATGGCTTCCATCCTTCTTATCAAAGTTATCATGACCATCATCATTCACATCATGCTTATCATATAAACTTTACTTTACGAGCATCTTCACCATCTTGAAGATTATGTACCTGTACAACTTAGATAGAAAGTACAACCAAATCTATAGAAGCATGAAGTTAACCATATCAAAATCATGGAGGCATTCAACTTTAGTCATCAAAATACTCAAACTTAGTTACAAACAAGAGACATATATTCTTCAACTTCTAGCTAGGGTTATTTGTCATAAACTCTAGACTATATCATCAAGACTTTGAGCATTTTATAACAACCTTCATTACATCTAGGGTTTCAATGTTTCTTCCAGAGGTATGACATACCCTACTACAAACAACTGCAAACCCTATAAGCAATTCGAACAAATATAAATCTACAATGTATCTAACAACTTTAGAATTCATATGTTAGACTTCCTACTAGGATTTAGTGCAAAATCCTAGATTTCATACATGAGCTTTAACAGTGAAAATCAATAACATCTCAATTCAATGTAACAACATGACTAGCTTACACTAGGGTTTGTTGTAAATCCGATATTTTACTAATTCTCAACAACCACAATACAATTTCAAATTTTATAGACTTTTCATAAATCCCAGATTATCACACTGTCATTCTAGAGAATCAAACTTCCACTAGGGCTTAGTTCCAAACCCTAGGACTCCTGACCATCAACAATTAGGTCAACATATATATCTAGGATTCCATCACCATGCACAAACATATCATAACATGCGTTAGTCAAACCCAAAGACACAAGTATAAATAAAAGTTAGACATATAACAAACTTGATTAAACTAGGATTTGATCAAACAAACACTAACATGCCAAGGATTTCATTTCTAGGACATTATAAGGGTCTTGCTTATGCAACATACCAAACCCTAATGATCTAGGGTTTCACCACAAAACATAGCAAACCCTAAATTACCAATACTTCAAAGGTTCAGGATTTCATACATTACCATTCAACCCTAACGAGTTAGAGTTTCCATAACCATACCAAAATCCCAAACATGACATCATCAAAACATCAGATATTTTCTTTGAAATCAACAATAACCCTAAGAAGGCTAGGCTTTCACACATTATCATCAACATACCCTTAAGTTAGAGTTTTTACCAGAGAACCTTTTTAGGGTTCCACAAGAGTAATCAAAGATATGAGGGGGTAGATTTATCTAATGATGGATCACCCAATCAAGAATCTTTAAGATTCTTGAAAACTAGACAAAATGATATTAGTAATAGTTTTATCAAGAATAAATAGGAAGAGAGCAAGACTTGTAGTTGAAAACATATCTCTTGTTTCTTAACAAACCTTGTAATTCCAATGCTTTGTCTTGTGAGGCCTTCTTCCTTGAGTCTTCAGCAAGTTTTTCCTAAACAAGGAAAATATCTGATTAGTATTTAATGCAAACAAAACTAGATAAGTAAGGAAGACTAAAAATGAAAATTATAATAAGATACTTATCTTTGGAGGCTAGTGAGGGTTCCCTCCAAGCTTGAGGGATACCTATAACCTTAAGAAAAAATAAAAAAGCTTTTCTCAAATATGTTAAACCTACAAATACTAAAAATCAAAAATGAAATAACTAAAGCTTAGGTCAAAGGACTTAGTAGTGTAAGTCCCTTATATCCAGTTCTTCGGGCTTATTCTTCTTTGGAGATCCTTCTTCAGCGACATTGGCTTGGTCTCTGCTTCTTTTCTTGTTCTTCGGATTGCCAAGACAGTCACTTCTATAGTGACCCATTTTGTGGCATTGGTAGCATTCTATGTTGGACATATTGACCTTCCTTCTTGGCCCTCTTGACTTCTTGTAGTGTCTTTTCTTGTGAGAAGCAAAGTATGCATTTGAAACCTTTTCTTCTTCATTGTTGGATACTAATGAAATTCTCATTTCTTCTTGGATGGAATCATTCCACAATTGCTCAAAGGGAGGATCTTCTTTCCAACTATTGAGACCTGAAGCAAAAGAACTCCAAGTAGGTGGTAATCCCAATAGTGCAGTGATTACTAGCTCTTTTTCCGGTACAATTTCATCTATGGCTTGAAGTTCATCTCTAATTCTAGATATCCTTACAAAGAAGGAAGCCACAGTATCATCCTTTCTCATTTTTGTAGTCCTTAACTCATTCTTCAAACTTGCTACTTGACCAATGTTCTTGATACTGAACAATTTTGACAAAGCTTCATACATTTCTTGGGTATTGTCTATATTGGAAATGTATGGGACAAGATTGTCCTTTATGCTTTCTGCCATCAGTGTCATAGCCAATATTTCTGACTCTCTATACTTCACTTTGTTTGCATCACTAGATTCTTCGATATGTCTCTTCACTTTTCCTTTGACCAAATCCAAGACCTTGTTCTTTTCAAGAATGAGGTCAATTTTCTTCTTCCACGACCTATAGTTTGATGCTCCTTCCAATTTGTTCTCACTCTTTATTGTGTTAGACATTGTCTTTGAAGATAGTGAGCTTCTTCTCTTATAAGAGGTCCTTATATGATCCCTTGATCAGTCCTTTAGACTTCTTTCAGTAGATACTGCCTTTTTCCTCCTTCACCTTGGCTCTGATTCCATGTTAGAAAATCAGAAAGGCAGAAAGATTTTCTTATATAGATAATTACTTGTGATTCTTTTATCTTTATGTTATTCTTTTATCTTTTAGTTCATCAAGCAATTACCAAAACAATAGCACAAGGGCAACAGATATAGGCGAACAGCTAGAGAAAAACCCCTATCTAGGGGAAAACCCAATTAACAATTCTTCCTTAATAGTTTCTCGAGATAACCCAAGACTCTTGACCTAGACAAAGACTTCATCTACACCAAGTCAGCGCTCAATCCTTCTAGCAGATGATAACCCTTCAAAAGCAACTTCAACCTAGCAGCATCAACATGGAGTAACAACTTCGACCTAGTAGCAGCAGCAGTAGCAGCTTTGACTAAACTAGGAAAACTTTGATCTCCCTTGATACTCCTCAGAAGTGAGTGAGAGTTGGCCCAAAATTTCGATTTTGATGTCTTCTATCTTCCTCCGAAAACTCACACTCCTTTCCAGATCTCGTTCCAGCCATTTTCCAACTTGGCACTTCCCAGCTTCCAGCTTCAGATATCGAACTATGTGTGTGAGAGTGAATTTCTCGAAAAATGAATTCAAACTGCCTTGTATATATAACCTTCCAGTGAGGTTGAATTTCCCTTCTTGAGGCCGACTTGATCTTCATGAGGCCGACTTGGTCTGGAGGAGACTAAATTCATTTTTTACTCAAACATATTTCTTTTTACATGATTTGAAAGCCCAAGAAGGGTCTCTTTTAATGTACAATGACTCTAATGACTCGGAATAAATCCTAGAAGTCCCCAATGGGGACTTTGACCTTAAACATGATGACCCAAGCATGAAACCCATGCTTTAATAACTCATAATAATAATAATAATAAATATTTTTTGCATCCTTTTGATAAGTACATTTCAATATTTATGAAGACTGAACCTAGTTACATATTTCAACATGTTGCTCCCTCTATCACATAAGCAAGCCCTTCCGCGATTTGAAATGGTCTCCTCCAAGAAAGACTGACTAGTCCTAAAGACTTTTTGTATCTAATAATCTTGACAATCTTAACCCATGACAACCTCTCGGAAGGTTTCTCCTTCCACTCTGCTTGATTGTCTACTCCCTTGGTACTAGAAGCTCTTCTGATCATCTGGCACAATCCTGGATGTCTATACAGTCTATACAATTTTTCCTCTCGAACATCAATCGCTCCTATTGAGTCTATGCTCGAGCCATTAAGAACATGACCATCTAGTGACTAGAGCAAAAATCTCCTTGTAGTCCACTCCCTCTTACTAGGAGAACCCTCTTACCACATGTTGAAAAATGTGTAACTATGTTCGGTCTTCATAAATATGAAATGTACTTTTGGTTCTTGTATATTTTAAAATGAAAGAAAAATTAGTATTGTTATTTTTGTAGCATGGATTTCATGCTCAAGGTCTTTCATTTTAGAGGTCAAGCACCCATTGAGTGCTTCTAGGGTTTGTCCTAGGATCAAGAAGTCAAAAGAGTCATTGTCATATGAGGAAGACCCCCATTGGGCACATTGTAACTTGTAAAAAGAATTATTTTTGTATTTTAAAGTGTCAAAATACCCTCCAAGACCAAGTCGGCCTGGCATCTAAGAAATCGGCCTAAACTAGGGCATTTATGTTAGTTTTTGTAGCAACGGAGGTGTTCTAGTCTCGAAACTTAGGGGAGAGGCTAAAATATAGGAGTTCTCCATAACCCAGAAATCATTTCTGGAAATTCCACCTAGAAGTGCCTCAATTAGATTATTAGCCTATTTTTAAATATTTATGAAGTCTAAACTTATGAAAAGGGGTTAATTAATCTGTATTAATTGAGATAAGGTGCGAATTATCTAGAAATTCACACGGATCAAGAAGGAATTAATTTGGGCCCTTGATTAAGTTTTAATCTTGGCCATTGGAGGTCTAACAGAGGATTATAAGAAGTTGTCGATGCGTAGAAAGGTCGATTTTTCCAAAAAGCCAACAGTTGTCGGAAGAGTTCGAGCTTTAGAAGGAAGCAGAGATAGTGAGGAGCAAAGACAGTGAGGCCGGAGAAATCTTTCCAGATCCAGTGTAGTGCATTGCAGACAAAGGCCGAGATTTCTCCAAGAGACTGCACAGAAGCAGACCCGCAAAGGGCAGTTCGACTTTTGCTGAGGGGAAGACGTTTTCAATTCCATAGTTGTGAAGTAGTCCTAGAGTGTCGAAGAAGAATTTTCCCAATCAACAGTAGGCAAGACAGCTTGATTAACAGTCAATTTGGGCAACACGTGTGGCAGGCAACTTCAAGTTGATGCAGAGCCTGCACAGACCCAGTTGGACGGCTTGCTTTTCAGTAGTAGTCAAGGGTCGAGATTGCTCAGAGTGAGGGTAATTTCCCTCGAAATATTTTTGCTAGTATTTTCTCTACAGGATTACCAATTTTTGGCATCAAGATTGTACTCAGAATTTCTCATTGTTGCATAATAATATAAAACCCTTAGTTGTTGCAAAAGTTTTCCCAAGTTAGGTTTTTCCAGGGACAATTGTCCAAAAATAGTTGTGTCATATTTTTATGTGTGTGTGCTAGATGTTCTCAATTTCCAACACTATTTTCTTCCGTAGTTTATTTGTGAAGGTTGCAGTGTGAATTATTTGGTATTTGTCGTAGCAGATAAATGGTTAAACTAAATTAACAATTAGAAAAATAATTTCCAGTTGCTCCAATAGGATTTCAAATTTGAAATTTTCACAATTTCATCAACCTTGGAAGCCTATATATAGGAGGGAACTCGAACTCCTATGGACATCATTCACCCTCTCATCATTCAAGCACAAAAGAAGAAGAAGAAGGCTAGCAAAGAAGGAAAAAGGACAAAGACAAGTGTTTGGGTTATTCTCTCTCTTTTCACACGTGCAAAGGAAAGGAGGCTAGGGCTTCGTTGTTGCAAGATCATACTTAGAGAAATTGTAGAAAGAAGGTCGAAGGAAGGTCCATTAAGTCATTCTCAAGCCCTAGAAGAAGGAGAAACTCAAGCGAAGGTCAAGGGAAGTCTTGGAAGCCCTAAATTTGCTCACACGTGTGGAGGCAGTAGTCGTTGTGGGGGCCAAAAATTTCAGACCTGCAGTAGAGGCCGAAATTTTGTAGCTAGGGGTCGAGGTTGTGCTACTGGGAGAGATTTGACTAGGTTCGACTTGAACAAAGGAAGCACATCATCAAGAAGGTCGAACTTGGTCTTGGAAGGGTATTTCTCTTGGTCTAGAGGTCTCACAATTTGTCAATTGAAGAATATATAAGAAGAGAAGAGACTTGTGGGTCTTCCTCTCAAGTGGAGAGATTTTGGCCCTTGCTTGCAACTTATATCCTATGTTCTTGTGTATTGTTGATCATCTTGTTTTGGTAGTTGTTTGATGATAAGAATAACATAATAATAAGAGAAGAAACTAATAAGTAAGAAAAAAGTAAAAAGGCATAACAAGCAATTATCAAGTATAAGAGAAACCATATTAATTATAGCCCTCTAGATTTCTCAACATGGTATCATAGCTAAGGTTGGCTAAGGGCATGATGAAGATCAATATATCCTTGAAGAAGTCTTTGAAGAAGTGTTTTATGGTAGCAAGTCATCTCAAGAAAGGTATCAAGTCATTATGGAATCTCCTATTATCCATCAAGAATAGAATGACCAAGACTTCTATAAAGGACAAAGGACTATTCTCAGCACTTACTGGCACATTTGAAGATGAGGATATTTGGGTCATCGACAGTAGAGCATCAAGACATATGACAGGTGAACACAAACAATTAAAGGCCTTATCAAGAGGAAAATTCTCCTACTCCGTTGAACTTGGTGACAAGAAGAACTATCTTGTAAGAGAAAATGGATCAACCTCGTTGGAGCTAGAGAATGGAGGAAATATTCATCTCAACAACATCCTATTTGTTCCAAATTTGCAAAAGAATCTACCTTCTATTTCATGTCTAGAAGATAAAGGAGATAGAGTTTCTTTTATAGATGGAAAGGTTGTAGTATGGGATAAAAACTCTAGCATCGAAAATGCAAAGATGATTGGGATTCGTGAAGGAAGACTCTACAGATTGTTGACTCTTCTCTCTCAAGCTTTAGTTCACATTAAAGTAAGTCCATGTGAACTTTGGCATAGAAGGTTTGGTCACCTTCACTACAAAATCTTACCAACTCTAAATTCAATTAATATGGCATCCCTGAACTCAAGGAGGATCATGTCAAGAGACCATTAGGAAGCAGTGCTTCAAGGTCAAAAAAATTATGGATCTCATTCATTCTGATGTCTGTGGTCATGTGTCTACAAAGTCTCTTGGAGATCATCTATATTATGTAACATTCCCTGATGACCACTTAAGGAAAACTTGGATCTATTTGCTAAAGACCAAGGATGAAGTATTCAACAAATTTCAAGAATTCAAAGCTGAAGTGGAGAACCTTACAGAAAGAAGGATAAAGATTTTAAGATCCAACAATGGAGGAGAATACACTTCAAAGGAACTCATAGCTTTCTATAAGGAGGTTGGGATTAAGAGGGAGTTGATAATCCCATACAATCCCAAAAAAATGGAGTTGTTGAACGAAAGAATCGATCTATTGAAGAAAGTGTAAGAGTCATGTTACATAATCAAGATTTGCCAAAAAAATTGTGGGGTGAAGCAACAAAGACTGTTGTATATATTCAAAACCGAAGTCCTCACAGATCGCTAGACAACACGACTCTCGAAGAAGCATTCACTAGGAAGAAACCAAGCATGGACCATCTCCAAATATTTGGTTGTCTTGTCTATCTACACATTCCAATGGATAAGAGAAAGAAGTTGGATCCTGCAAGCATGAAGGGAATATTTGTTGGCTACAATAACACTTCAAAAGCATATAGGATCTACATAAAGGAAGGACACTGAATAGAAGTAAGTCGGGATGTAATTATTAGAATATATCTCTATATCTCTATTTAGTAATGCTCAGTCTTTTAGATGTTTCTATTCTTATTCTTTTAGCAGTTTCTTAGATGAAACTGTTTGTTCGATATTCTACATAGAAACCTGATGTTTCTATTCTTGTAAATATCTTTGTATTATCATTGAGCTGTTCGCTCCATGTGAATCAATTCATTCAACATTCTTTTATGGTATCAGAGCAAGGTTAAGAGATTTTTTCTTGAACAGTATTTCTCTTTGCATCAAAATCTCTTGAGTCCTTTCTAAGGTCGAGCCCTCTGTAAGCCAGGCAGCCTTCACTGAGTCTTAGCCTCGGCTTTGCTCGCTGTGATAAAAGCTTACAGTCGTCCATCTCGATACAGAAATGGATTCTTCTCTTGCATGATCATTTTATTAAAGAAATAACTTTGTGGCGGTGACTATCTTCGTGGGAGCGGGATTTTTTTTACTGGCCAGTTTTGCTGGGAATCGTGGATCCGGCTATCCTCTTCTTCACCTGGCAGCTACTCGACCACATCGAGGAATTTCTCAGCATTCATGATCCAGGTGTTTTCTCTCAAAACTCACTTGTGTTTTTTGAAAGACAGAATCGTGGTTTGAAAATTATATCTGCGGGCAAATTCGTGATCTTAGTTTCAAGACTGTCAAACCCGTGGATACGCTTTTTTTATAAAACTCGTGGATATTCTTTCTGAAGCCCGAGGATTTATATTTGAAGCCTGTGGATACTCATTTGAAATCTGTGAAGATATATATTGGAGTGGATATATATTTCTGAAACCCCGTGGTTATTTATATTTCCGAAACCCGTGATTATAATTTTTGCAGTCGTTCTGAAACCTGTGATTATATTTCCGGCCCGTATTTGATAACCCGTAGCAGCTGAATTTTGAAAAAATCGTGGTCCATATATATTCCGTTGAATCCAGTGATAACCCGTATGTGATAACCCGTATGTGGCAGTTGAAACCTGTGATAACCCGTATGTGATAACCCGTGGTCCATATATATTTTCCGGCCCGTATGTTGATAACCCGTGGCAGTTAAACCGTGGTCCATATATATATATTCCGGTGAATCCTGTGGCAACCCGCTGAGTCGTTTTTCAGTTGAGACGTAACGTGAAGGTGTGATAGCTCACGTGGGCCAACGTGGTTCGATACTATTTAATTTTTCAGCGTTACCAATCCGTGGTGTTTGCCGGATTGTTTTATCAGCAGTTCTGGTTGCCGGAATTTTTATCAGCGGATTTTTAAATTCTCAGAAATATATATTGTGTGCTAGCAGTATTATCATTGATTTAGACTGGAGAGATATCTTTGCTGGGTAAAAAAATTTAGCAAGACAAAGTCTGTCTTTGCTGGGTCAAATTGTTTTTAGCAGGACAAAGTCTGTTCTTTATTTTACACCAGGATAAACAGTCAGCTACATTGTTCTTGTGTGTCATACTTCTGTAGTTTCTTTGTGAAAATGGCCACACTTACCAATCTGATGTTAGAAGGAAATCAACGGTTTAATGGCAACAACTATAACATTTGGAAACAAAGACTGCTGACCATTTTTGAGTACAGGCGTCTTGATCAACTCATTTTGGGCAAAGAGCTTCGTCCAGGTACAGCCGGGACCGATCAAGATAAATTTGATGATCGAAATCGAGAGGTTGTTATGCTTCTCAAGCTCTCTGTCGCTGATGATCAGTTACCACAGATCCCTTCTGGCAAGACAGCTGCTGAAATCTGGCAACAGTTGAAAGAATTGCATGAGACATCTGATAAAAGCAGAGCTTTTTTTCTCAAAAATCAGTTGTTCTCCATCATGATGGATGAACATATGTCTTTACAGGAACATCTCAACAAAATTAAAGACATTCGAGATCAGCTCGACGCCATTGGTCGGACCATGGAGGAAGAAGATATGGTAGTCATTACCCTGAAGAGTCTACCAAAATCTTATGAACACTTCATTGAAACACTCAACATTACAACCACAAATGTTGATCTGAAGTTTTCAGATTTATGTACCAAACTTCTGCAGCAAGATAGGTGGAAACAGCAGTTTGGTAGTGGTACTTCATCAGTGCCCTTGGAAAATGCATTTGCTGCAAAATATCAGTCCTCTCAGTCTTTTGAGCAGAGAGGATCATCTCAGTCTTTTGATCCTAACAGGAAGAAAAGTGTACAGTGTAATTACTGTCACAAGTTCGGTCACATGAAGAAAGACTGCAGGCAGAGGATTGCTTCTGAACAAAAGAAACAGGGAGGGTCACATCAGACAGCGAATGTTGCAGAACATTCCGAGCAGACAGATTCTGCCTTTTACGCCTTTATGGCTAAAAGGTCTTCAGAGCATGTTCCTTCCTCTGCATGGTACATTGATTCTGGTGCATCACGCCACTTCTCTCACAGGCGTGACTGGTTTATTGACTTTTCACCTTTCAGTGATTCAGTTGTATTTGGTGGAGGTGAAAAGTACACTGTTGCTGGCAGGGGTACAGTTCAAATTCAGTCTGGTGGACGCACGCTCATATTTCTAAATGTATACTATGTTCCTGGTATGGAGATTAATCTGCTCTCTGTCAGTCAGATTATGAGGAATTCTCCTCAGCTTGATGTTGTGTTCAGTGCACACAAGTGTTCCATCATTGACAGGGAGACCAGTCTGACAATTGCTACTGGCCTCGAGGACCATGGTCTATACAGGCTACTTGACACCGGTGACTTTCCAGAAGTGGCACTAGCAGCTCGTGTCTCTCCCATCAGTACTCTATGGCATCAGCGATATGGGCATCTCAATATGCAGTATCTCTCTCAGCTCTCTCGGGAGGGACTTGTGTCAGGATTACCTAATATTCAGACTCAGCAGTTGGGGGTATGCAGCGCCTGTCAAGCGGGAAAGCAACATCGGTCGTCATTCAAAAATGGAGAATCTTGGCGCGTATCCCAGGTACTTCAGTTACTTCATGCTGATATTTGTGGTCCTATGAATACAACTTCTATAACTGCTTGCAAATACTTTTTACTTATTGTAGATGACTTCAGTCGAAAGATGTGGGTGTATTTTTTAAAAAATAAATCTGATGCTCTTAGTACCTTTCAGAAGTTTAAAACTTTAGTTGAAAACGAATCTGGTTGTAATATCATGACCCTTAGGACCGACAATGGGGGGGAATTTTGTTCCTCAGCTTTTGCCAACTTCTGTGATATTCATGGCATCAAACGTCAATTCACCACACCTTACACTCCCCAGCAGAACAGTGTTGTCGAGCGTCGCAATCGCACGGTTGTTGAAATGGCTCGTTCCATGTTACAACACCGGAGTGTTCCAAACAAATTCTGGGCTGAAGCAGTATTTACTGTTGTTTACCTTCTTAACCGATCCCCTACTCAGGCTGTTAAAGGGAAGACTCCTGAAGAAGTGTGGTCTGGTCGTAAGCCTAAGATCAGTCATCTCAAAGTTTTTGGCTCAGTTGCATATGTTTGGATTCCATCTGCTAAGCGATCTAAGTTGGATTCCAAAAGTCAGAAACTCATGATGACAGGTTACAGTGATCATCACAAGGCTTATAGGCTGATAGATATAGCCACTGGTCGACTTAGCTTCAGTCGAGATGTAGTATTTGATGAAGACAGAGGATTCTTTCAGTCTTCTTCTTCTGAGCAGCGCTCTGAGGATCCGCCTCATAGTGTTCTTCTTCCAGTCAGTCCATCTGATGGGAGGGATGATGTAGCATCAAGATTTGATACTACTCTATCTGAGCTTCCTCCAGAAGCTAATCCCCCTCTTGCTGTCCCTATTGCTCTTGAGCCTGCTTCTCTTCCTCCTGATATTGGTCCCTCTAATCCTGATATTGGTTCTTCTTCTCTTCGGCCAAAATGGTGGGCTAAAACCATAGGTGATCTCTGGGATGATGAGCTCCTTGAAGGTAGAACTTCTAGGCATAAGAACAGACAACAGTCTACAGTCAATTTTGCTCTTATGGCTAACCTTCACAGTACTTTTGAGCCTCAAACATATCAGAAGCTAAGGGTATATCTGAGTGGGAACAGGCTATGGAAGCAGAATTTCAGAGTCTTCAGAAGAATCACACATGGACTCTTTCTGATCTTCCTGCAGACAAAAAACCCATAGGCTGCAAATGGGTGTATAAAGTCAAATACAAAGCTGATGGAACCTTAGACAAGTATAAAGCTCGGCTTGTGGCTCGAGGATTTTCACAGCAGGAAGGCATCGACTATGAGGAGACTTTTGCTCCTACAGCCAAGATGAGTACTATCAGGCTTGTGCTTGCCCTAGCAGCTCAGTTCAATTGGAAAGTTCATCAGATGGATGTAAAAAGTGCTTTCCTAAATGGTGATCTCCAAGAAGAAGTCTACATGACGCAGCCTCCAGGATTCAAGGTTGCTGGTCAAGAACAGAAAGTGTGTCGGTTAGTTAAAGCAATCTATGGATTGAAACAAGCTCCTCGGGCTTGGTACATAAAAATTGATCAGTATCTGACAGATCAGGGTTTTCAGCGGAGTCCATCTGATGCAAACCTGTATATCAAGCATACTGATGATGATATCTTGTTTGTAGTTGTCTATGTGGATGATCTTATCATTACTGGCAGCTCTGCACATTTGATCCATGGGATCAAACAAGATCTATGCAGAACTTTTGAGATGACAGACTTGGGACTTCTTCATTACTGTCTGGGGGTTGAAGTGTGGCAGACTGAAAATCAGATCTTTCTTTCTCAGTCCAAGTATGCCAAAAATCTTGTGGAAAGGTTCAGAATGCAGGATTGCAAACCGGCCACGACTCCTATGGAACCAGGGCTCAAACTTTCAGCACAGTCATCCTCTCCTCTTGTGGATGAAACTTTATTCAGGCAATTAGTGGGCAGTCTCATCTATCTTACTGCTACCAGACCTGACATCAATTTTGCAGTAAGCTACATTTCTCGCTTTATGTCAGCTCCTAAAGCTGATCATTGGATAGCAGCAAAGCGGGTGCTACGATATGTGCGTGGTACTTCTGATTATGGCCTCTTATATACTCACAGCTCCACTCCTATTCTCAGTGGCTACACTGACTCTGACTGGGCCGGTTCGGTTGATGACCGTAAATCTACAGCTGGGTATGTGTTTAGTCTAGGATCTGGAGCTGTTACTTGGACTAGTAAGAAGCAACAGGTAGTGGCTCTCTCCTCAACAGAAGCAGAGTATCGGGGAGCAGTTAAGGCCGCCTGTGAGGCAGTTTGGCTTCGTCGTATGCTTGCAGATATGCATGTTTTTCAGACAGGGCCTACTTCTTTGTTTTGTGATAATCAGGGAGTGCTCAAACTTGCCAAGAATCCTGTCTTTCATGAACGAACAAAGCATGTGGAAACTCACTGCCACTACATTCGACAGCTGGTTGAAGACGGCTCAGTTCAGTTGCACTATGTTCCCACCACAGAGCAGCCCGCCGATATTTTTACCAAGCCTCTTGGTCCTGATAAATTTGTAAAATTTCGCGGGTCTATTGGTGTTGTAAATAGATTGAGCATTAAGGGAGGGTATTAGAATATATCTCTATATCTCTATTTAGTAATGCTCAGTCTTTTAGATGTTTCTATTCTTATTCTTTTAGCAGTTTCTTAGATGAAACTGTTTGTTCGATATTCTACATAGAAACCTGATGTTTCTATTCTTGTAAATATCTTTGTATTATCATTGAGCTGTTCGCTCCATGTGAATCAATTCATTCAACATTCTTTTAGTAATCTTTGATGTAAGTATTGCATTCAAGAAATCAAAGGTTGAAATTTGATGACTAAAAAGTTTCCTGCAATCTCAACCTGTTTTAATTTCACTTTATCACTCTCATTCAATTAAATACCATTTCCCATAAACATACATTCAACATATAGAATTCTAGAAATGAAATTTTCAGATTAAAACACATGGGATTGTCAACACATGCTGAAAATAAATAGGGACATAAACAGACCAACAACACACATAAAAATACACACAGATTTTTGGTCAACGTAGAACCAGGCAAAACTCCTTCAATCTTCTCTAGGGGAAACCTGTTAGAGAGCTTTTCAAATATATTTATCTTTCAAGTTCAAGAAAAATACATTTGTAGACAAAACAAAACAACGAAATACAACTTATCTTTTCAGCCCAAAACTCCTTGAAAACCGCGCCCACTTTGCCTCGATTTCCATCCCACTTGAAGCTGAAAATATGTACTGCACAGATACAGATTGTATTGTACTGTATGGATTCTATTTGGACTGTACAGATTTCTGTATTGTTGTATGGACTATACAGATTTTTCAAAAAAATCAAAAACTTCTCTCGAACAGCGTGCAACTCATAGCATTAAATGAAGTTCGTACCACTGTTTTAAAAAACGGCTGGCTCAGAACCGACTCGGCCGAGTTGGTTTGACCCAGGGCTCAAAACTATGACTCGACCGAGTTGGTCTGAGCCAGGGCTCAAAACTATGACTCGACCAAGGATTCGGTTCGGCCGAGCCCGCTCTAACTCGGTCGAGTTAGTGACAGCAGCCCAATGAAACTGGAAACAACATTTTTTTTTAAATCTTCTTTTTGTGGACTCCAAACCGGTTTTAATATTGCCTATTTGGTCTTTGGGGTCCATTCCCCTCTCCCAAACCCTATTTAACCCACTCAACCCCTCTCATTCTCTCACAGCCATCTCATGCATTTGAGTGAGAATTTCAGTGAGAGTTTGTGAGGAGTTGTTGAGTTTGTTTTTGGAGCAGCAGTGAAGAGTCTTGGGCAAGCATTGTAGCTGGAGTGAGGAGCTTCTTGGGCAGCGATTTGGAGCAACATTGAGGAGTTGGTTTCTTGGAGCAAGCTTGAGGAGGCAGTTTGTGCCTGGAGGTATTTTTTTCACTTGTAAAAATCTGTTTTTGCTTATTAAATTTTACGTGCAAATCTAGAAATCTTAAAGAGTGTTTTTTGTGAAAGAAATGAACGTTGAATCAATGTTTTTTTTTTTTCATTTTCAGATTGTTTGCTTTCATTTCCAAGTCAAAAAATGGCACCTAGAGTGAAAGATGCTGCTTGGGCATATGTTGAAATGGTTGAAAGACAAATGCATTGCAAATTTTGCCATAGGAAAATTAAGGAAGGTCTTGGGGGCATTAATAGGTTGAAACAACACTTGGCAGGGATTAGAGGGCAAATTACTCCATGTACCTCACCAGAAATTGAGGAGATTAGGAAGGATTTGTTAGCCAGCTTTGAGACGTTTAAAGAAGATAAGGCTAGGCAAAAAGAGTTAGACGCTAAAATTGGGAGGAAGAGGAATATACAAAAAATGATGGCTACCAACCCCCATTTTGATTTTGAGGGTTCTTCCTCTATCCCTTGCACTGATGCATCCAACCCCTTCCGATATGTTCCTCCCTCTTTTGAGTCTATTCAAGAAAAGGGCAAGGGAAGAATGAAAAAGGGTGATATGAACATCAAAAGTTATTTCACTCCCTCCTCTCCATCAGATGCACATGGTCCTCAAGCTAGTAGAAGTCAAATACATCCCACTTTAGATGACCATTGGAAGAAACAATTGAGGGACACTGCTTGTGATTACATAGCTAGATGGTTGTATGATGTTGATATCCCCTTCAATGCTTCCCGTTGACCATATTATGAGCCTATGTTTGATGCCATACATGCTGCTGGAAAAGGCTTCAAAGGCCCTACTATGCATGAGCTAAGGGGGTATCGTTCGCAAAAACAAATTTCATACATTAATGACTATTTGAAAGATTTCAAGGACTCATGGGCAAGAACAGGATGTACCATCATGTCAGATGGATAAACTGATCAAAGAAACCGTACCATCATAAACTTCAAAGGCCCTACTATGCATGAGCTAAGGGGGTATCGTTCGCAGAAAGAAATTTCATCCATTAATGACTATTTGAAAGATTTCAAGGACTCATGAGCAAGAACGGGATGTACCATCATGTCAGATGGATAAACTGATCAAAGAAACCGTACCATCATAAACTTTCTTATCTTCTGCCCATAGGGAACCATGTTTCTAAAATCAATTGATGCATCTGATAAGGTAAAAGATGGGCAATTGTTGTTTCAGCTATTGGACGAGGTTGTTGAGGAGGTGGGGGTGGCTAATGTTGTTCAAGTCATCACAGATAATGCCTCTAACTATGTTCTTGCTGGTAAACTGTTAGAGGAAAAACACAAGACCATCTTTTGGACCCCATGTGCTGCACATTGCCTAGACCTCATGCTTGAGGATATTGGAAAATTAGATTGGGTCAAAAACACTATAGATCATGCCAAAAGCATAACAAAATTTATCTACAATCATTCATGGATTTTGAGCCTCATGAGGAAACACACTAGGGGCAGGGATATTATTAGGCCTGCCATCACTAGATTTGCTACTCATTTTTTGCCATTGCAATCTATGCTTTCACAACATAGAAACTTGCAAAAGATGTTTTGCAGTGAAGAATGGAATCTAAGCCAGTGGTCTCACAAACTGGAAGGCAAAGAATTGAAAAAGAAAGTTAATGAAGAAATATTTTAGAGAAAGGCAATAGAGATTGTGAAGCTTGCTGAGCCACTGGTTAAGGTGTTGTGGTTGGTGGATGGGGAAAGATTGGCTATGGGCTTCATTTATGAGGCTATGGATCAACCAAAGGAGCAAATAAAGAGGGCATACAAGGATAAAGTGGCTAAGTATGGGCCCGTTTGGGCAATCATTGATGAAAGATGGAACAATCAACTCCATCGCCCTATACATGCAGCAGGGTATTTTTTGAACCCACGGTATCATTATAAATCTAAGGCGACAGGAGCTTTGAGGGGGGAGGTTAGAGATGAACTGATTCACTGCATTGATTGCATGATCCCATTGGAGTGTGATCAGCAGGAGATACACTGACAGGTCACGACCTTCACCAATGCCTCAGGTACCTTTGGGAAGAACCTAGCAAAGATTGCAAGAGAAGCAGATGAGCTAGGTAAACAAAAATTTCAATTTTCAAATTCTTAATAGTTTTTTTGTTAAATCATTTATAATTTGAAAGTTGGATATAATTTGTAATTTTGTTGAGCTAACTCATTACACTCCTATGTTTTTTGCAGCACAAAGGTGGGAGGCTTTTGGTAGCCATTGTTCTGAATTGCAGAAGTTTGCAATTCGTATTTTGAGTCAAACTTGCAGTGCTACTAGGTGTGAGCACAATTGGTCCTTCTTTGAGAGGATTCACATAAAGAAGAGAAATCATTTGGATCAAAAACGGTTAAATAATCTACTCTATGTCCAATACAACCTCCAGCTTAGACGCAACCAATTGCTGAACAAAAGACCTGATTCAGATCCCATTGTGTTGGAAGACATTGATCCAACATCAGATTGGGTAGTGGAGACTCATCCAACAGAGTTTGTTTCTGATGAGGATATGGATTATAAATTACAAACGATAGCATCACTCTAACATAATGTTCAGTTGAATGCAGATCATGATCCACTTGTACCAGCCTCAGCCTCACAACCAGCAAGTCCTCCAGTTGCAGGCGCTTCCTCTGCTCAGCCACGACAGAAACGCATATCTCGTCTATCTCAGCTTGCATCTGCTGCACAACCTGCTAGTGTTACCACTTCTACAGTTGCAGTTGGAGATGATGATGAGGAGCCATGGGGCCCCTGTCTGACTCTGATGATGATCCAGAGATTGATCCACATGATCTTGGCTCCTCTGGTAGGAGCCAGTAGTACTGGTCACAGTTTACTTTTGTTGTAGATGCCATTTCTAGTCTCCTTGGTTATGTGTTTTTGTTTTGATCTCTATATCATGATTCATGATCGTGTATGTACTGGACAGTGCACTAGGTGCCATTTTGATATAATGGATATATTCATGAGCCTACTTTGTTCATATGTTGTCTTCTATCTATATTCTAATCCTGTGTGTTTGGAAACATGAATGAAAATCTTTAAAATTATGTTTTTTTATAAAAAAAATAAATATTTAATGTATTTTTTACAACGACCGAGTCATTGAAATCAAGTCGGCCGAGTCGATACTGAGTCGGAGTCGGAGTCGGAGTCGACCCTCAGCCGAGTCAGTGTCGGAGTCTAAGTTTTAAAACATTGGTTCGTATTGTACCTTATGTTGTCTTGTATGCCTTGATTTTTGTGCCCAGCTTTGCCCAGAAATCACCTCTTCAACTTGCTGCAATAAATTTCTGCTTCAAAACTTTTCTCTAGCTCTCAGCGTCCTTTCTCCAATCTGCTCATATGAAGAATGAATGCAGTGTCTCTTTTCTTTTCCCCCTTTTGTTTCCCTAAATGACATTTGGGCAACCCTAAGATCTAATGGCTCAGATTCATTTAGACCAAGGGATGAGAATAAATGTGCTTTAATTCTCACTTTCTATTTTTTAGCTCACCCATTAAATAAAGTACCCACATTGTACTTTATGTCTAAAGTCACTTTTCACTTTATAATTTAACATTGACTTTACCACTTATAAATTTACTTTCAATTTATAAAGTCACACTTAGGAAAAGAATTATTTTGGACACTTTTCCCTAGGTAGAGACTAACCCATGGGAAACCACTTGTCCAAGGTACATTAAAAATCAACATCAAAGGACCTCCTCATGGACTCTCATGATGAAGAACCTCCAATATTTGAGGAAAAATGCACAAGGGAGGAAGAAAACTCAAATCATGAAGATGAATGTCCCAATGAACCTTTGCAACTTGTGATCATCCCTGAAAGCAAAAAAAGACCTAATTGGTTGAAGTCTACTCTTCTAGATGCAGAAGGACATGGAGCAGCCAAAGGCACATTCAGGGAAAGTAAGAAGCCAAAAAGATATTCAGGGTATGCAACCTATATGACGAAGTTAAAAGAAGCAGAACCATCCACCTTCGAAAAGGTTGTCAAAACTCAAGAATGGAAAGATGAGATGAATGAAGAATATCAATCTATAACGAAAAATTTAGTTTGGGAGATCGTACCTAGGCCTGAAGACAAATTTGTGGTAACTTCCAAGTGGCTCTAAAAGTTTAAACATGCAATAGATGGAAATATTGATAAAGATAAGGCAAGATTTGTGGCTAGGGGCTTCTCTCAACAAGAAGGCATTGATTATGAAGAGACATTTGCACCTACAGCAAGGTATACAACTATACGTTCGTTGGTCTCTTTGGCAGCATCAATGGGATGGAACATGCATCAAATGGATGTCAAAACAACAATCTTGAATGGAACTATTGATGAAGAAGTCTACATAAAACAACACTTGGGATTCGAAGTAAAAGATAGAGAGACTTATGTTTGCAGGTTGAAGAAGGCATTGTATGGCCTTGTTGCACTCAAATTGTCAAAGTTCCAAGGAAGCAGAAGTGCCAATTTTTTCCATCAGGATCGAATCACCTATCAGCAATCCATGTTTCATGGTCACCCCATTCTGTAAGTTATATATTGTAAATGATCTTAGTAAAACCTTGAGCCTATGTAACAACCTAGGTAAGCCTATAATTTGACGACAAATTCCATCCTAGAAAGTTTTTTAACCTCACTGATTACCTGTGTTTTTCAACACGGCTAATTAGAAGAGTTTTTTCCCTCCAACTTAAACCCCCAAAGCTAGGGTGAAATTTATTGTCAAATTGTTAGGTGAGTCCCAGTGTTTCCAGTTGAGTCTAATGTAAAAATGGTTTGGAAATAATTTAAACTAAATGGCTAAATTATTTTATTACAAATCACTTGGTTTACTAGATCATATTGTGTCGGAGATGGGTTATGTGTCTTGAGGCTCTAAGACGAATGTGTATTCCCACTTTGAGTCTTGTAAATGAAAATCTTATGTATTAGAAGGTTGAAAAAATAATTAAATTCTCTCATGTGTAAATTAATTAATTTTCTTGGCAAAATAAAATTAAATCCTAAGCCAAAAAATTAATTAATTAGAGTCACACTAAATTGTTTTAGGAAAAAAAATTCTCCAAATGGAAAAATTCGTGGGTCTTAAAATAGTCAATTTTTAAAGGTTCTCCACCAAGGTAATATTGTATATTTCAAGAAAATTTGGACCCTTGGACCTTGGTGGTTAAGTCAAAATCAAATTTTTGAGGAAATTAGCTCAAAATAATTAATTGTGAACTAATTAAAATGGAATTAAATGATAAATTCGAAAATTCCTCAAAAATAAAAAAATCAAGGGCCAAGATTAAAAGATCTTGAAGTGTTTATCAACGATCAAGGTTATTTTGACAAAGATCAAAGAAACTAGCCGTTATTTTTCCATTTAGAGGATTTATCTAAATAATTAGAGTCGGTTCAGTCTCTAGTCATCTTGATCTCTGGCTAGAATTGTTGTTGAAGCATTTTGCAAACTATTGTCCTGCTAAAAACTATGTTTTCTACTATAATAAAAAACTTTGGGGTGCAACACGAGGTGTTTTTGTTCGTTGATCTATGTTCACAAACTGTGGGCAAGGGTTACTTTGCTTGGATCTCTAGTTTTTATATAGTCCCTTGAATCTACGCTTGGGCTATAGTGAACATTAATTTTTCTAAAGCATTTTAGCAATTCATTCAAGGAAAAAATATCATAAAAATTATTTTCTCAAAATTTATTTAAAACCCATGTACAATTTGTAAAATAATTTTGTAATTTTAAGTGTAAATTATTTTTCTAACTTGGGTTGGGGTTTTAGATCTATTTTGTATATATTTGGGGTTTGGATGTTTTTATTTTCATTTTTACAGGTTGGATCAAGGGATCAAGTGAGAGAAGAGCTAGATCTAGGCCCTTGAGGGTAAGATCTAGTCTCTAAGCAATTTTGCAGAAATATTTACTAAAGACTTGACGGCAAAATTCAAATCTGGAAGAGAAAAAAAATCGACACGGGTTTTCAGTTTTTTGCCTCCTCTTGCCATTTAAGGCACAAGTCACATAGGGTCAACCACCCCCTCCCCCTTGCCCACATCTTGGGTCGGGCTGGAATGATGCCCCGAAGGTTGATGAGCTAAAAAGAAAAGATGGCCACATTCAAGAAGAAATTGTACCACAAAATGCAAAAGATGGTTGGGACAAAC
Organism: Pinus tabuliformis; assembly: GCA_031772625.1. Taxonomy (NCBI): domain Eukaryota; kingdom Viridiplantae; phylum Streptophyta; class Pinopsida; order Pinales; family Pinaceae; genus Pinus; species Pinus tabuliformis. The sequence goes on from CM062810.1 coordinate 101,471,249, forward strand.
ACATTTAGCACATGGGAAAAAGCCATTACATGAGCTCTACCCTCTTCCGTGGCTATCACCCTAGTTCATATAGGCCCTAGATGAGCCTCTTTTATCATTCAGGAACTTGTGATTGTCTCAACCCCCGGTGGGCGATGAAATGCCCCACCTTAAAGGGGGTATCCACTGTTATACTTTGCACATCATGCTCTAATTCCTTTGAGCCCCAAGCAGTTAACCAAAGAAAATCATAAAAGGCAAAAGGCATACGAAGAAGGGTGAAAAAAATCAAAGCCAAGTTAACTCATGTACCACAATTTCTCCCTCCTACACATCATTTACCCAAGTGTGGGCTTCTCTTCTATTAACTACCTTTGTACCATGGCATGTAACCCAAGTTGTTCCCCTTCATTCCCTATTTCGTTCTATCATTTGATCATCCCCCCACCATTTGAAGGATGTACCATGGACATATCACCCCCTTTGGAAGTTGAAACCACCTAATAGGATGTTTGGTTAACCCCACTTGGAGCTTGGAGACATTAGCACATACCAAATCCCATTATGGAAGGCATGCCATTATGAAGTGCCCACCTGTTTTCCATAGTTTGTAAATTTCTTTTACTTGATTGCTTTAATGACTTGATATGGTGGAAGGTATGGGGACGCATTGGATCTTATGAAAAAATGCATATGGTCTCCATTTGGGTTTGGTCTCCCTATATGGGATCCTAACCCTCCAAAGGGCTACATTAGCACATGTAGGGTGTGTGTAGAGAGCCATTGGCCTCCACAACAGCAAGTACTATCACCTGGATCCCTAGAGCCATTCAGAGATCGCATATGGTTCATCTATTGGACAAAGAAGATGCACCTAGTTCACCATGTCCAGTCGACCCCACAGTTACATTATGCACTTGGCAAATGACCCGAGACTTGTATGATGATGTGGCATCATTTATACTATCATCCAAGCCCTTGCAGATGGTCTATAGGCATCTTCGATTTGTTTGAAGACCCATGAGGCCACTTGTGAGCCCCCACACCCACTTGGGAGCACCACAAGATTACTATTTAGAGAACAAGGGACCACCCCCTTGTCCACTCCTTTTGGGAGTTTGTTTGACATTACGGCACCTATGGACTCCATTAGGCCTCCTCCAAGTCCCAACAACATGCATTATTGATCATTCGACCTCTTGAGAGGCTTATTCTTTTGATTTTGAGCTAGTTTGGTGGGCTTGTCACCAAAAGTTATCTTGTACATTATTTTATTTTAGGGGCTCAATTAGGCATCATTAGGCAAATCGAATTCATTTGGACATGTATAAATACAAGTGATGTGATTTCATTTTAGCATCATCACTTGGTTTGGACTTGTATCTCTTTAGAGAACTTCGTTATCCTTCTTGGAGGACGAAATTTTGAAGCATGGAATGAATTTTGATGTTTGGATCATTTTCTCATGTCTTGGAGCTTCTTGATTGGCAAAATTTTGGATGGTTTATATTCGTATACATGTAAGTGCAATTAAATGTTATTCTTTCTTTATTCTATCACATACATTGTTGCTAGAATTTCGCTATACTAGGGCTTAATTACCACATCTATTATTGCGAAGTTGTGGAAATTTTGTTTCTGGATAGTGCTGCTTCATGTATGGGCCATGTATAATGAATGACTTTTCCTAGGGATATTTCATTGTTGATATTTATCTTGATAAGCCATCTATTTTGCAAAACAAAGTGTAAAGTCTTTGAAGTTGTTTTTCTTCTACCCTAAGGCTTAGCAAAGTTGTCTTTAAGGCCTCCTTGACCTAGAAAATCAAATCCGAATTAATCATTCTTGGCTCCAATCTCCCCAAAGGATTACGCACTGGTCCACCATAAGGTGATCACCTTAAAACCTAACTTTCCTTTCACCTTTGTCCTTTTCTAGGCCTAGCCCCATTTAGTCTCCTATGGCATCACTTTTCTAGCAAACCACTCACTCAAAAAATTCAATCTCTTGGCCCCTACTGCGCTAGCTTGTCTCCTAGGTCTCCTTCGAATTTGAGCGAATTTCAATAGTGGGATTGTGAGATATCCAAAGCCCTAGCCTAGTGATCGAATCTTGCCCTTTGTTTCCTTGGACTAATAGACTCATTGGGATCATCATATTTCCTTTATTACAAATTCTTTCTTTGATCCCTTTCTCTTCCCTAGTTGGGTCAAGTACATCGTTCGTTGCCAAGTCCCATTACCTTGACCTATCCAGGGGTCCACTTAGTCTCGTGTAGTCCCATTACCTATCAAAATTGATTCTTCAAAAACCACTTGGGAAACCAAGTTCCATCAAGATTTTAGGAGTTAGTAAGCTCCTTTGCAGGTCACATTCATTAAACCTAGCCCTCAAATGCTTATCAACCCCTCCTAGTTTTTGTAGCATCAGATGTGTTCTAGCCACAAAATTTAGTGGAGAGGGTATAGTGCATGAAATCTTCGAAACCCAGATATCGTTTCTGGAAATTCCACCTAGAGATGACTTAATTTGATTATTAACCTAGTTTTTAATGTTTCCTAAGTCTAAACTTAGGAAAATTGGTTAATTAATCAGAATTAATTAAGTCAAAGTGAGAATAGTCTAGAAACTCACACAAATCGACTTCAAGATGATCCTAGCCCTTGATTAAGTTTTAATCTTGTTCGTTGGTGCTCCAACAGAGAATTATAAGAAGAAGTTTATGGGCACTTGGAGAATACACTTGAGCAGTTCGATTGCATTGGCAGATTGATTTCTAGAGAGCAACAGCAGTTGTCGGAGAGCCAAAGATTGAAGCAGAGACAGTGAGGGGCAGGGACAGTGACTCAAAGGAAGTTTTCCAGACCCGAAGAGGCAGCAACAAGAGGTCGAGTTATTACTAGTGAAGCAGCACAAAGGACTGTGCAGTTGCTTCAGAAGAGCAATTCGATTTGGCTGGAGGAAAATTCAATTCAGCTTCTAGAGGGTCAGAGAATCAGTTTCCTCAACAGAGACGGGCAAAACAACTTCACAAAGGCATTTCCGAGCTAGATGTCCAAGGGGCGCAAGCACTACGCAGACGCTGACGCAGAGGGTCCAAGAGGATGAGTTTTCTGAGGTAGAGTTGTGCCAAGACTGCTTGTGGAGGAAGGGAAATTCCCTTAGATAATTTTGGCCAGATTTTCTTGTTCTTTGGATTGCCAGTTGGACATCCATAGGTTGTACTCAGATTTCACTACTGCATAATAATAAAACCCTCAGTTGTTGCACCGATTTTCCCAAATTGGGTTTTTCCGAGGACATTTGTCCAAAAATAACTGTGTAAATTTTATGTGTGTGTGTTAGATTTTCTCAATTTCCAATGCTATTTTTCTCTCGCATTCTATTTGTGAAAATCACAGTGTGAATTATTTGATATTTGTCGTAGCAGACAACAAATAAAATGTTAAATAAATTAACAATTAGGAAAATATTCTCCAGTTGTTGTGATAGATTGAAATTTTCACATGGTATCAAAGTGTGAGTGATCAGCCGAGAAGCTCAAAAGCGAAGAAGGGAATTTCATTGTTTAGTGGGAACAGCAAGCCAAAATTCCTAGAGCCTATGCAGTTCATTGACAGGCAAAACGAATTACTAGGGCAGAAATTTGATTTTCAGTTGCGGGTTGGCAGAAAAGTCGAGTTGCCAGGGTTAGTGATTCCAACAGTCAGAGGGAGCAACAACAGCTCAGATTTTCGCTGAGCAGAATCCTTGGTTGGACACTGAGGGTTTTGCAGCCGCAGAATCAGCATCAAGTGGAAGAGAAATTGCACACATAGAGGGAGATTTCTCTCGGAGGCTTTCTAGCAAAGAAATTTGATTTTCCCAGTGGCAGATTGGCAGTAGCAGATAACAGATTTGCGCATTCTAGGAAGGAGTGCTAGTAGCAGAATAGTAGTCAAGCAAAGTAAGAGGGAATTTCCATAACATATCCAGATTTGACCACATTAGGGCTTAGAGATCAGGATAGGTATTCTGAAAGGCTAGGATGTCCTTCCTTCTAGATGAATATGGCCTGAAAGCCTACATCGATAATGTGGTGGCAATTCCCCAGGATGCGGATCAACGTAAAGAATACAAGAAGGAGATGGCGAGGGCGAAGTGGTTGATCTTGGATGGAGTCCGAGATCACATAGTCTTACATTTGGTAGACAAAGGTACAACCAGAGAAAAGTGAGTAGCTCTCTCTACGCTATATCAAGGTACTTTTGAGTAGCTGAAGATGTCCCTGGAAGAAAAGTTGAGATGCATTAGGATGCAGAAGGGAGAAGACATAGATCCCTTTTGCACCAAAATTTAGGAGGTCTGAGATTAGCTTGCAGTTGTTGGGCGGCGCCTCAACCATCAGAGCTAGTATGATTGGCACTAAACAGTGTCTTAGAGGATTGGCAAGTCTTCGTCCAAAGTATATTGGGAAGAGACACAATACCTAGATGGGACAGAATGTGAGCCGATATGCAGCAGGAGGAAATGAGGTGAGCCTTGCTCAAGAGCTCCATTAGTGGCAACAGTAGCAGCGGAACAAAGAGTGCGAAGGAGGAGGAGAATATGACCCTGGCATCGAAATGTCCCAGTCAGAGGCAGGGGGAGCAGAAGAGAAGAAGGACCTATCAAAGATCAAGTGCTTCAGGTGTGGTGAGCTCAGTCACTACAACACGCAGTGTCCTCTCAGGAAGAAGGACAAGCAGGAGAAGCAGGACCAACAGGTAGCATCCGCGAAAATAGACAAGCTTTCCTCCATGCTAGAAGAAGAGTTTGCTATGTTCGCAGATATACCTCCAGGAGTGAGGTGGGGTGATTTGGTGTTGTAGCCCTCTAGGGCTACAGAGAGTGGGCAAGGTCCTTGAGGAATCCACCTCATGGATCATTACCTGGCTATGGGGGCCCACAGTATACAATAACAAGATGGATCAATGGCAGTTGATGCAGTTAGTACCAGAGTGATAGTCGCAAACTAGTAGTAGTCAAATGTTGAGGAGCGCAATGCAGCGCTGACAACAAAGCGGGTGGCTCAGTGCAGATTTAATAGCATCACAGATTCATCAGTGACAATGCAGACGCTAGTGGTTGTCTGTTGGAAATACTAAGAGGGGGGTGAATCAGTGTTTCTTATCAATTGTTATTTTTACCAATTAAGATCATTTATAATTAGAACACAAAATGAACAAAATAGAATAATAATTTTATGAATCAATGACGAGGACTCCAATCCTCTTTATAATAAATCCAATATAATAATGTGTAGGGCTCCAACCCTAGAAGAAGACACCAATCTTCAATCTCCCAAGCTCCAACTAGTATTTTTTCCAAGCATCGTCTTGGACTTTCCAAGTCTCCAACCTTGTCAACTTTGAGGCACCAACCTCTAGGGCTCCAACCCTATCTCTAGTACAGGCTCCAACCTAGTCTTTTGAGGACTCCTATCCTCTAGGGCTCCAACCCTCCGCTGTAATTCGTCAAGATAAGTTTGATGATTCTTTATGGCTCCCAATATCTTCTGCAACGAGCCTTGTCTATCTTCAGCAATGCCTCCACTTAATCTCCATGTCACTTCATCAATGACAACCTTGCTTTATCATGAAGGTGTCTCCGCAGCTCTTCATGGTACCCAAACAAAATCTCTAAGGTTACTCCATGAGGACTTCAGCAAAGCATAATGTCTCCAAGTCTTATGTTCTTCAAGTATTCCCTGCAAATTCAAGCACAAATCCGAACTTCTTGTTCTTCAAATCCGAGGTTCTAATCATAGAATATTGTCCTCTGTTCCAGACTATAATATCACTGGTCCGAGCTTATTTCTCACAGGTCCAAGGTAGTGATTGTACCTATCACAAGAGACAGACTTAGTTTCTCCACAGGTGGTTGACCTTATTCTCCAAACCGAGCTTCAGTAGCCTTCATGCAAGTATAGACTTTTGCAACCGAGTTTAGGCAAACTATCCCAAAATTTCCAAACACAAATTCGAACTCAAGTTCCCTTCCACAGGTATCCGAACTGAGAATTAACTCAACTGGTCCGAGGTTATCAAAATTCGAGCTACTAAACAAACCTCCACAAGATTGTCCTTCAGTTGAGGTCTGCACTTCTACCGAGCTACAAAAGATCCAGGCCTTCGCAAATTCGCGATAGCTCTGAGCCTCTCACAGGTATGTTCTACTTAGTCTGACCCTTCCAAATGTGATCGTCCACAGAACTAGGATTCACCAAAAATGTCCCACAGATCCCAGCTCTTACAGCTTTATCTGCTTCAGATATCTAGGGATCCTTCTCAACCTCTAAGTCTCCTTTCCTTTACTCTTTCAAATTCATGAGTTGTGAATTGTATCTTCCTCTTTATGATGGATGATCGAGATCAATCCTTGATAATGAAATATTTCACTTGTATTTATATGAGTTTTGCCAATAAACAAAAAGACAAGTTTATTAGAGGAGAGGCCGACTTGTGCATGAGGTGGCACATTAAAAGTATATCAGAAGGGATCTTTGTTAATAGTCAACCAAATATAACATGGCTTCATTGTTTACGAAAACAATATTATAATAACAACATAGGAGGGGCTATAGATTTTAAACAAGGCGAAACCATATTACAATGGATGTCGGGAGGTCCCACACGCCACATCATCATCGTACTCCCGCACATCGCAATCACATGGATATCGGAGATTTTTAAAGTTGTGCACAAGCCAAAGTTCTGATGTCAACAAAGCTAGTATTCCTATAGCACATATCACCCCTACTTGCTTTAACCTCCGACGCAGCGGATGTGATATTTCAATAAAATTGTTTTGATAATCCAATTGGGTCTGCAACATATCGCTCTTACTTGCTTTGACCTCCGATGCGGAGGACGCGATATTTAAATAAGATCGTTTTGATAAACAAATCAGGTTTGCAAAGCATATTGCAGTCGGAGATTTCAACATGACACGGCATGCAAAACTGCAATAGGAAAGTTTTGATGCACGGACGCAATATTACATTTTAAAACGTTATAATAAGGCCAGTCGGGTCCGCATATCAGAGATCGGAGGTCCATATCGCATTTTAGAGATCGGAGGTCCATGTCGCATTCCAGAGATCGGAGGTCCATGTCGCATTTTAGAGATCGGAGGTCCATGTCGCAATTCGGAGATCGGAGATCGGAATCAGAGATTGGAGTCGTAGGTTTGAGTGGTGACACACAATAAAACATCGGTATGATTTCTCGAGTTTGGTTCTAGATATTTCGCGGATTCCAACTCAGCAATTTCATTGTATTTTAATAGACATAGGGGTCTTGTGTTTTCAAGGAAGTTGGTTTCCTGAGTATTAAATTAATGTAATTATTAAGGTTTTTATGTAAGTTTATGAGAAATATTAAGAATAAGAATTAATTAAGTATTGCGAGGCATATTTGTAAATGTTCTCGAATGTTGGAGAACATGAGAGATTTCGGCTAGTTAAGATTCCATAGGAATTGAGACATTTGGGAATTAATTGTAAATCTTAGATTAGGAATTGGTTTCATGATTCATGGAACTAGAGAGAATCCTTAGGGATTAGTTGAGTCAAAAGTGGACTTAGAGGATATTCAGGATTTAATTCAAAAGATTAAGGATCTGAACCGAAATGGATTACAGAACCTTTTGTATAAATGTAAGCCTAAAAGGCATAGAGAGAGTCAGTTAGTTCGAGAGTTAGTTAGTTAGAGAGTTAGGAACTAGAGAAGATTGATTGTAGCCTATGGGCAGATAGAGGGAAGTAGTGTCAAGAGGCCACTGATATAAAAGATCAGGCTGAGAAGTAATTCATGGTGTAAATATTTATTTATTAATACAGAAGTGCAATTTATGAGTTTGTGTGGTGTGTATTGAGCAATTGAATTATAAATTGTGTGTGGATTAGAGTAATTCTACATAACATAAGTGTGCAAGGAATTCAAAAAGAATCCGAGAGAGAGGGCAGTGCTTAGAGGAGTATTGCGATGATCGGACAGTGTTGGAGTCTGATTGAATAACCAAATCAACGCTCAGGAGTGGTAGTGTTTAAATAATACGCAGAACAAAGTTCAGGAAGGAGTCAAGCGAAAGAGCAATCGAAGATCGAAATCAGTGAAAAGAAGAAGTAATGAAGCAACAATGCACAGTAACCGTTGGATCAATTGGATCAACAAACAGGATTAATGGAAGATGAGCGGCGGAGATCTTATCGCAGGAGATTAAGTTAATAGATGGATGGGTCACATCAAGGCATGTGTCGACAAAAAGGTGGAAAACGTGCAGAATGATGGAACAGTCTTCGTAGGCCGTAAGCAGTATCATGCGCGCCCTAAAAGTTGTAAATGGTATTCTAAAATTTCACGTGATTAACCTGAGGGGTTGACACGTAGCACACGATGGAAAGAGAAAACCACTTTTCTCGCGCACTCTCAACCTGGTATTGATCGTGCAAAATTTCACGCGAGATTACGCGATAGCTGTTGGATCGAACGGGAATTGAAAGACGGTGGAGATCGGCCAAGCTAGTTAACGAGCGGGTGATGCGATATCCGTTGGATTTGAAAGAATAAGATCGACGGCGGAGATTTAATGCGCTAAAGAGAGCATTGATATATATGCAAAGGTTTGTGGAATGGCGGAAAGGTAAGGTTTAAGTGTGGGTTATAAAATATTTCTATTATACAAGAGTTATAATATAAATGAGCGGAATAAATGTATTATGGTTAATGTTGGGTTAAACTGAAACCAGAGTTAAAAGGGTACTATTGATATGCGCGGGTAATAAGAATTAACCAAAGATTATGAAGGGTTGTATAAGGTTCCGCTCAAAGGTCTATTAAAGTTTAGACTTGGAATAATTACATTAAATGTTTCTGCATAGAGTTTATTTAAGGAGCTTTAAACCTTGATTTGTGAAGGTTTTACTAAGTATGGAATTTTAAAATTCCTAGGACATGTATATGACATGCATTTTATATGCATACTATGGGCATTTGCGGCTTAGGCTGCATCATTTTTGGTATCAGAGCTGAACAAGGAAATTCCGCGTGAAAAATTCTTTGAGAAAACTTAGAACAGAGTTATGTTTTGAAGGTATATATACAAGAAAGAGGAGATAAGATTTTAAATCTGACAGACAGTAGGGACACAGAGATAAAGTGCAGCAGAATTTGCAGATGCAAAGAAACAAAGAACAATCCATTCAAAGTGCAAGTGAATGGTAGAACAAGATCATGCAGAAGTCTTGAAGGTGAGATGATATGTTTTTGTTTTAATTTGGTTTGAAGATTGGAGAGTTTGTGGTCATTATATTGTCGCACAGGTGGCAGCAGAAGAAGGTGAGAAGATTGCAGCAACCTAGAGCAAGGAGTGCTCAATTGGTTCCAGAGGAAAGAACCAGAAAGATACCGAAAGACTAAGCTCAGAGGAGAGAAGCTTAGTGAGGTATCGTGTAGCAAGGAGGACTTGTTACTGCAGAGGTTTTGTTGCAGCTCACGAAAAGATCATAATGTCAATTCCATAGAGGATGTGGGTAGAATTTCTAAGGGATGAAGGAAATTGTTAGGAATTTCTTGGTAAAAGAAAAGGTGGCCATAACCTAGTATTTCATTTGTGATTGAAATACAAGAAGACAGTTGTGTTCTTAAAAGGTGCAAATGAGTTGAAGCCTAGAAAGAGCAGAGAAAAGTGTTCAAAGAGATTCGAGAGAATAGAGAACCAAGTGCTTGCCAAAAGACCAAGTATAGAGGAAAGCTTGGTGAAGTAAGTGACAGCCGGGAGGACTTGCTGTTGCAGAGGCTTTAATGCAGCTCATAATAAGTGAGTGAGAAAATCATAAAGATAGAGAAGGAGATGACTATTGATAGTCATAACAGAGATAACAGAGGTTCTGAGAAAGACCACAGCAGAAGAAAAGTGAAGAAAGAGGATGCCAAGGCAAATGGCATACAAAGACAATTAAGTGAAGAAGAATATGAGAGACAGAAGGTTGAGATAAATTTTCATCTTGAGTTATTGGTGGAGATATTGCAGATAAATAAAGATGACCAGAGGCATGGTTGTGTCATGAAGAAGAAGAAAGTAAAGTGGCAGAGACTACAAGAGAAGAGTAATCAACAGGTGAATATGCAGTTAGCAGAAGAGCTGATGAAGCTTGCACAGGTAATGAATGTTAAATTGAAGTCTGAAGAACTCAGAGAAGTTGAGTTGAGAATGGAAGTTTTCATTTGTGAAGCAGAACAAAGTGAGGTTCAGGGTGAAGATGAAGACTGGAGATCTGTGAAAGATCTTATGAACCATTGTGTGAATTCAAGACAGTAAGAAGTTTACTTTGCTGAAGAGGGAATTATTGTTGATTTTCTGAACTGTTGGACAAATTCAGGTTAGCGAGAGAATATGAACACGTATATATTTGAATCTAATAATTTTGATGTGATTACAGGTTTTGCAAAAGGTGAGCAGTGTTTTGAAGCTGTAAAAAGTATGGAAGAGTATCTTTCAGAAGATAAACACTCTGAAGTAAAGAATGATGGAGAATGTCTCTTGAATGAGAAAAGAAGTGAATTATTGCAGCAGAAAGAATTTAGTAATACATTGATGTTTGAAACTGTTACAACACAGGAACAATTTCTTGTGAAAGAAGGAGATGAAATTCAATCTGAAGAACTGATATGTGAAGCAACAGTGGAGACTGTTGAACCTTGTAATTCTCAAACTGATAATTTGTGTACAAATGCAGGAATTATAAGTAATGATGAAGTACTTATGAAGTGTCAAAGAGAAATTAAATTGTTAGAATATTTGCTGGAAAACTCAGAGTATGACAGTGTGATTGCAGAAGGAGTTCACTACAGTGGACAAAAGAAGAAAGACATCATTGAAGCAGATGGTGTGGAAGAGAGACTTGCTGACAGTTTTGAGAGTCCTTTGGAGAATTCTTTAAAGAGGTTGAATCAGCACACTGATGTGCTGATAAAAGAGGAAAAATCAGAGCAGCATACGGAAATGTTGCCAAAGGAAGAAGAGGCACTGAGGCCTTATGTTTTTTATTTTAATAATTATTTTGTGAATGCAGGTTTTGTTGCAGATTCTGGAGAAAATTTGGCACATATGAGCAGCCAAGTAAAATGGAAGAGGAAGGAAAATATGCTGGAATTGATTAATAGCATAGTGATGTATTTGAGAGGAATCAAGTACAGGGGGAATTGGAGGACCATCTAATGAACAGAGGTTATTTGGAAAGTCACAAGAGGGTAAGGATGAAAGGGCGGTAGTAAGAATCTGACAACTTCAAAGAGAAGATAATAAACAACAGTTTGAAGATGAGTGGACAAATTACAGCAACAAATGGAAGAGTATGTACCAGCCCAAAGATGTGTTAGAGATAGAGATTGAAGAATTATGGGAGTTGATGATGAAGCAGTCCAGATGGAGGAGATTGACAGCAATAGGAAGAATGATTAATCAGAATTTGAAATTGATTGACAAGGAGAGGAAGATGAAACAGAAGATAGCAGACATACAGCAGCAGCAAAGGTGCAGAGTGTTTGGACAGTTACAAATTAAAATTTGGGACCCTGGAGGTTTTTCTATCAACATATGAGGACACATGACCTGGAGATCATGATTGTTTTCAACCTTGGGAGTCTGATGCAGGAGCATCCAGCTCAGCAATTTCATTGTATTTTAGTAGACATAGGGGGTCTTGTGTTTTCAAGGAAGTTGGTTTCATGAGTATTAAATTAATGTAATTATTAAGGCTTTTAAGTAATTTTATGAGAGATATTAAGAATAGGAATTAATTAAGTATTGTGAGGCATATTTGTAAATGTTCTCGAATGTTGGAGAACATGAGAGATTTAGGCTAGTTAAGATTCCATAGGGATTGAGAGATTTGGGAATTAATTGTAAATCTTAGATTAGGAATTGGTTTCATGATTTGTGGAACTAGAGAGGATCCTTAGGGATTAGTTGAGTCAAAAGTGGACTTAGAGGATATTCAGGATTTAGTTCAAAAGATTAAGGATCTAAACCGAAATGGGTTACAGAACCTTTTGTATAAATGTAAGCCTAAAAGGCATAGAAAGAGTTAGTTAATTCGAGAGTTAGTTAGTTAGAGAGTTAGGAATTAGAGAAGATTGATTGTAGCCTACGGGTAGATAGAGGGAAGTAGTGTCAAGAGGCCACTGATATAGAAGATCAAGCCGAGAATGAATTCATGGTGTAAATATTTATTTATTAATACAGAAGTGCAATTTCTGAGTTTGTGTGGTGTGTATTGAGTAATTGAATTATAAATTGTGTGTGGATTAGAGTGATTCTGCATAACATAAGTGTGAAGGGAATTCAAAAAGAATCTGAGACAGAGGATAGTGCTCAGAGGAGTATTGTGATGATTGGACAGTGTTGGAATCTAATTGAATAACCAAATCAAAGCTCAGGAGTGGTAGCGTTTAAATAATACGCAGAACAAAGTTCAGGAAGGAGTCAAGCGAAAAAGCAATCGAAGATCAAAATCAGTGAAAGGAAGAAGTCATGAAGCAACAGTGCACAGGAACTGTTGGATCAGTTGGATCAACAAACATGATTAATGGAAGATGAGCGGCGGAGATCTTATCGCAGGAGATTAAGTTAATAGATTGATGGATCACATCAAGGCATGTGTCGACAGAAGGGTGGAAAACGTGTAAAATGATGAAACGGTCTTCGTAGGCGGTAACCAGTATCTCGCACGCCCTAAAAGCTGTAAATGGTATTCTACAATTTCACGCGATTAACCTGAGGGGTTGACACGTAGCACACGATGGAAAGAGAAAACCACTTTTCTCACGCGCTCTCGACATGGTATCGGTCGTGCAATATTTCACGCAAGATTAAGCGATAGCATTTGGATCGAGCGGGAATTGATCAACGGCGGAGATCGGCCAAGCTAGTTGGCGAGCGAGTGATGCGATATCCATTGGATCTGAAGGAATGAGATCGATGGCGGAGATTTAATGTGCTAAAGAGAGCATCGATATATGTGCAAAGGTTTGTGGAATGGCGGAAAGGTAAGGTTTAAGTGTGGGTTATGAAATATTTCTATTATACAAGAGTTATAATAGAAATGAGCAGAATAAATGTATTATGGTTAATGTTGGGTTAAACTGAAACCAGAGTTAAAAGGGTACTATTGATATGCGCGGGTAATAAGAATTAACCAAAGATTATGAAGGGTTGTATAAGGTTCCACTCAAAGGTTTATTAAAGTTTAGACTTGGGATAGTTACATGAAATGTTTCCGCATAGAGTTTATTTAAGGAGCCTTAAACCTTGATTTGTGAAGGTTTTACTAGGTATGGAATTTTAAAATTCCTGGGACATGTATATGACATGCATTTTATATGCATACTGTGGGTATTTGCGGTTTAGGCTGCATCAATGGGCACTTGGAGAATACACTTGAGCAGTTCGATTTCCTTTGTAGATCGATTTCTGGAGAACAGCAGCAGTTGTCGGAGAACCAAAGATCAACGCAGAGACATTGAGGGGTAGTGAAAGTGATCCAGAGGAAGTTTTGCAGATCCAAAGAGGCAACAGCAAGAGGCCAAGTTATTCCCAGTGAGGCAACACAAAGGACTGCGCATTTGCTTCAGAAGAGGGATTCGATTTGACTAGAGGAAAATTTGATTCAACTTCCAGAGGCCGAGAAAGTCTTTCAAAGGGCCGGAGAATCAGTTTCCTCAGCAGAGACAGGCAAAACAACTTCATCCGAGGCAGTTCCAAGCTAGACGTCCAAGGGTCTGCGCATGCATTGCGCAAAAGTTGATGCAGAGGGTCCAGGAGGACGAGTTTTCTGAGGTAGAGTTGTGTCGGGAGTGCTTGTGGAGGAAGGGAAATTCTCTTAGATAATTTTGGCCAAATTTTCTTCTTGTTTGGATTGCGAGTTGGGCATCTATAAATTATATTCAGATTTCACTTTTGCATAATAATAAAGCCCTCGATCGTTGCACCAGTTTTCCCAAATTGCGTTTTTCCGGGGACATTTGTCCCAAAATAACTATGTAAATTTTATGTGTATGTGTGTTAGATTTTCTCAGTTTCCAGCGCTATTTTTCTCACGCAGCTTATTTGTGAAAATCACAATGTGAATTATTTTATAATTGTCGTAGCAGACAACAAATATAATGTTAAATAAATTAACAATTAGGAAAATAATCTCCAGTTGTTGTGATAGATTGAAATTTTCGCACAATTGGCCTTGACCAAGCTCTCCCCAACTTAATTTTGATATGAGCTTACTTCTGAGGTCCTCGAACCAACCTTTACTTACTTAAAACAGACCCTTCCATAGCTTGAATAGACCTCTTTGTAGCCACTATGAAATTTCCTTAATTACAGCAACTAGAATTTAGACTTCTATCTACTAGAGATTATTTGTCTTTAGAATTTTAATTATGGAAAATATCAATTAATTCACCACTGCAATATTCACAAATACAGGAACTGAGAAAAAATGCACACACACAAAATAATTAACATCGGTATTTTTGGACAAACTGTGCCTAGGAAAATCTCAATGTGGGAAAAACCAGTTTTGCATATGAGGGTTTATATTATTAATAAATCTTCAGCAAAATTGAGAAATACAATCAACTTGCCTCTCACTGGCAAAGCTCCGGCATACAATATCTTCACTGGAAAAATAAATCTGGAAACCCAAGTTTCCTTCTGCAAAAATCAACTCACCCTCCTTATTGCAATTCGTACTCTCTGCCTGCTACATGCACTAGCTGAACTGGAAATGTGTATGGCCCTATCTAGAACTCACATTGCCTCTGGAAATCAGCGATGACAATGATCTTTGCCTTCTGCAAATCTATTGAGCAACTCACACCTCCTTCGGCACTTGTCTCTAGCAGCTGGAAATCGACCTATTTCCCAACTCTACGCACTCCTTGGTATGGCTTCTCTGCAGAATAATTTGTTTGCCCTTCCTCTGCTGAAAGATCTTTGTGGAGAATTTCTCCGAAAATTCTCTTTCCAATCTCTTTGTTGAAACATTGTTGCTGGTGTCTCCTTATGCGCCCTTACTATCATTGTAAACCGTTATCTCTGAGTGTCTTTGTGTGTTCTCCAAAGCCCCATCGACTTGCTCTTATAATCTCTCATTGAGCAACCAATGGCCATGATCTAATCACAATCAATGGCTAAGATCATCTTGACCCCATAAAGTGACTTTTCCAGAAGTCTCTAGTGCAAAATTGATCTACCTCAATTAATCTGATTTATTAACTTGTTTTCCTAAGTTAGACTAGGGAAAATAATTAATAATTGGCTAATTAATCTAATTAAGGCATTTTCTTGCGAATCCTTTTCTGGGTATTGAAGAAAATGTGTTCCTTAGCCTCATTGACACCATAGAGACTGGAACACCTATCCACTGTTACCAAAAACTAAAAGCCATCTCCACTACACAACAAAACTCAACCTCACTTAAATAAAATACTCCCAAAGACAAAAATCCTTCTCTTCTTATGTTGTGACTTTCCTCTTGAGATATGCGGTTTCCTTTAAGCTTGGTCTTTCTCTCACAAGATGAATCTGCACAAGCAAAGCCACATCTCATTGTTACTCAACCTAACTTCAATGGTTGCTCTTTCAACAAGGCTTTGATACCATGATGAATTTTCTACAAAGATGCCCAATAGAAAACAATTTGATAATTTGATAATTACTACCTAATGATCTTCAATTGATTTATCTCATGCCACCGATATCATTAAGCAATTATACATGGAAAATCTCAATAGTAATGCAGTGAAAACAGTGAGATCATAAAGAGACAGCGATGCACAATAGAGAACAAATTTACCTTGGGAAACCCAAACTTGGGAGAAAACATACCAACTTTTCTTCTAGGATAAATTATTCTTCAACAAGGTTTACAATTACAAAAATTGTCTAGAACTTTGTGATAAAATCCAAGTCCAAATACCAATCAAACCTAGTCAAAAATCTAGCCAGTCAACATTGGTCAAACCACCCAAATAGTCAATTCTAGTCAACTTTCGACCAAGTGAACTTATCTCATATGGTAAACTTCAAACCTGCAGTTGACTCTTGTGGCCAACTCGAACCGCCAATCAACCCCTACGATCAAACCTACAATTGTTAAAATTGGCAACTAGGGCCAAACTCCATGTGGGTCACCTTATTTATGGCAATTGATATTTTTCTTGGATCCCTCTCATCAAGAGGTGTAGGATTGATCTAAAGATCATCCAATTCCGATAAGTATTCATGGAGTTATGAATTTATTTGCGTTATAAGACAATTCGTCAAAGTCGACCAGCAACCAAATAAACCCCACATGTGCTCAACGTTTTAGTATAAATAGAGGTGGCCTTCAAGTCATTTCAACACACTTGGGATCTCTTCCTCTCTCTACTTGTCTTTGGGTTTTAGTAGGAAGAGAGATCCTAAGGAATAACGTTGCCCTGATCCAGAGGGCAGAAAGTCAGAACTGCCGAAAAACCGGAACTGCCATAAAAGCCGGAACTACCAGAACTGCCGAAAAAGCCGAAAAAGCCGTAACAACCGGAAAAGTCGGAACTGCCGGAAAAGACGAAACTGCCGGAAAAGCCGAAAAAGTCGAAACTACCGAAAAAGCTGGAAATGACGAAAACGCTGGAACTGCCAGAAAAACCAGAAAAGTCGGAACTGCCGAAAAAGCCAGAACTGTCGGGACTGTCGAAACTGTCGGGACTGCCGGAACTGCCGGGAACAACCGGAACTGCCGGGAACAACCGGAACTGCTGGAACTGCCGAGAATAGTCGGAACTGCGAGAACTTTTGGGAACTGCCGAAACAGCCGAAGCATCTGTCTCCGAAGGAGAGCAGCATGCAAGAGACAGCTAACTAATATTGGGACAATTGTATGGTACTTAGCCGCAAATACACCAAGCATGCAATGTTACAGCTAGCATGCAAGGGACAACTAGCATGCAAAAACAAGCATGCTAGCGACAACAAGCAAGCAAGGTGCAGCCAACACATAGGTCGGGATGGCAACATGGTGCAGCAATGGCACATAATGTCGTACAGTGATGGGTACAGTCATGATTAATGAAGCGTGATGAGATGTAGCATAGTGATGATGGGTGCACCATGGTGCAGCGCGGTGAGGTGCAGCATGATGACGAAATGCAGCACAACGATAGGTGAAGGAGTCACCTTGGAGAATTAGTTGAAGCATCATGTCTTCAATTGATCTCATGTATCATTTTCCTAGAGATGATCTATGCTCTTATCTAGATAAGTCAAAGTGTTGACTTCTATTGTAAACATACTATCTCTCTCTCTCTCTCTGCTGAACAATTGAAGAACATATAAGAAGAATTGATCAAGGGTTTCCCCACATTGGGTTTTGTCCTTGGCTAGCGCCACATCTTGTGTCCTCTTGTCTTGGCTTGTCTTCTGCGATTTATGTTTATGTTCTATCTGCAGTCTACTTTAATGTTGATGTGATTGCTAATCTGGAAAAGGTATGGAGCTAACTGTGAAAATTGAAATAAATTGCTCTAAGCATAGAACATCCTAAAATTAACATGGTATGAAAGTTGAGCTGAAGACAATGCCCAAGCAAGAGTGAAAGAGAAATCACTGAAGACAGTTGGGAAAGGACAAAAGGATCAGTGGATTCCTCATCCCTCTTCAAATTCACCAAGGGTGAAGTCAAAGCAGAGAATATTATCAGAATGGCGCAGCGGAATATGGCCTACCTAAAGATCACTTCATTGGAAGACCGGATCTCAGGGTGGAAGGAAAGGCAGATAACTAGTTCGGCCATTATGCGAAGGAGTGTCTGAATGGCAGGGACACATCACTTGATGATGATAACAATCATTCCAGGGACATCTTCAATGATCAAAGGAATGACAGGTAATGCAGGTCATCAAGGAAATGGCCGACTCTTCATAGAAAGCAAGGAACCCCAGGTATGAAGAATCAAATGTTGTTTCTGATAAGATAAAGAAGTGTTATCTTGTATTGGCCCTCTCCTTCAGATTCTTTGGGAATCTGGCTTATAGATTGTAGTGTTTCAAGGCAATTCATCGGATAGATGGGTGCACTCTCTAATTTCGTAGAGATGGAAACAATCGTGGGATTATACTTGGAGCCGAATGTTAACTCTCAATTGAATAAGGGAAACTCGATTCAGTTACAGAATCTCTCTTATGTACCTGATCGCAAGAAGAACCTAGTGTCCATCTCAGAAATGGAAGTCAAAGGTTTCAGGGTGGCATTCATCGATGGAAAGGTACGTGTTAAAAAATATAATTTTCAAAGATGTTTTTTCTCATGGGTTCAGGGTTGGAAATTTGTATCAAGTTGCAGGATGGTCCATTGGGGATCATGTCAATTGACATATCGCATCTATAACACCGAAGGTCTACCTATGGGGCCCTACCTGATGTGAGTCAAATGGTGATAGGGATGTCTGAATTCAAGTAGAGCATGAAGGTACATGTCTGAGATGTACCGAAGGAAAATCTTACACGGGGACCATTCCCCTCATGCAACAAGTCCACGGGTTTGGAACAACCCGAGTAGTTTGAGATTCATGATCGGGAATCCCATGTATACAGGTGGAAGAAAGCCCTCTATGGCTTGAAGCAAAACACCCCGGGTGTAGTATGAGAGGATTGATAGCTATCTGATGAAGCTAAGATTCACTAGGAGTGAAACCGATCCAAACCATTACCCGAAGGTTGTGGATGATAGACCTCTCATACCAGCACCTTATGAGGACGACCTATTTCTGACAGGTGCAGACCCTCTCATTTGCAGAAGAAAGAGGGGATCAGATTCCGGATGTGGAATGATAAACTGCAAGCCTGTGACTACCTCGAGGATCTTAACTTTCAGAAGTTATATGGTAGTGATGTCGAACCAGATTTGGTAAATGCCTCTGAGTTTCATAAACTCATTCACGTTGATGTTCTTGGTGAACTTCCGTCTGGACATATGTTTTGCAGTTAGCATGGTGAGCTCATATTTGGTTAAGCCTCACTGGATTAGTGCCAAGAATCTTCTGAGATACCTTCGGGGCACAATCTCTCATGGATTGAGATACACTGCCGGAAATATGAAACTGCGTGATTATTTGAATGCTGACTAGGCAAGCAGTGTGGAGGATCACTAGAGCACTTCTCAGTGTTGGTTCTCTTTGGATACTGCTTCGATATCATGGATGAGCAGGAAGCAGAAGTCGGTTGCTATAAGCACCGCCGAGACAGAATACATAGCTACGAGTATGATCTCGTGTGAAGCTGCATGGTTGCAGAAACTCTTAAGTGAGCTATTTGAATTTTGTACACATGATGTATACCACTGTGATTCTCTGTGACAACCAGAGAGGGGATTCGATTATTGAGGAATCTTGTATTCGATGATTGCTCCAGCAGATAAACATCAGATATTGCCTTATCTGCAATATGGTAAGTCAATGAGCGAGGAGGCTCCATCGCATTGAGACTGATGTACAGGTCGCAGACATTTTGTCAAAGCCTCGGGGAAAGGTCAAATTTGTGACTTTCCCGAACGACTTGGAGCCGTTGAGAGACCTTCTTATAAGGGTCCTGCATGTTGCATGCATTGAGCTCTAGGAGCTCTGGGGGCTTGGGGTACTTACTGGAGCAACATACGACCACAGGGCAACTCACCCTCCCCTGGTGATGCGCTATGAACAGGATGATTAGTTCTTCTATGGGTCGGGATGATTAGTTCTCCTGTGGCAACTGTGGAACAGGGTGATTAGTTCTCCTGTGGGCCAAGATGATTAGTTCTCCCGTGGCAGCTGTGGAACAGGATGATTAGTTCTCCTGTGGGCCAGGATGATTTGTTCTTCGTGGCGACTATGGAACAGGATGATTAGTTCTCCTGTGGGCCAGGATGATTTGTTCTCCGTGGCGATTGTGGAATAGGATGATTACTTCTCCTATAGGCCAGGATGATTAGTTCTCCGTGGCATCCACTGACAGGATGATTCATTCTCCTGTGGACAGGATGATTAGTTCTCCTGTCAAGTCATCCTACCCATGCAATCTAAGACTCATGGGAAGTACCTCTCATCTGATCAATGAGCAGGGAAATGAGGATAGGGACCATAGTAGTACTATCGATGGACGCATCGTTGTATCTACCGTACTCCCTATGCTAAGATGACCTCCATTGATCTAAGATCAATGAAACTGATCTGGGATCAGTATGAGAGGTTTGAGACACTCTCTTGTGACATTGATCTGGGATCAGTATGAGTGGTTTGAGACACTCTCTTATGACATTGATTTGGGATCACTATGAGTGGTTTGAGACACTCTCTTGTGATATTGATCTGGGATCAATAAAACTAACTTCGGGTCAGTAAGAGTGATGTGACACACTCTCTTCAGATCAAACTGACTTCGGGTCAATCAAGAATGGTATGAGACATTCTCAATCAATTCTTCTTCTTCATGGTTCAACAGAGCAGAGCAAAGCAGAGCTCAGTAGAGCAAAGCTCAGCAGATCAGAGCAAAGCAGAGCAGTGCAAGGCACTGATGGCAGAGATAGTACAGTTGGACATATGGATCAACGGATGGAATTCTCCCTAGTTGAGAGGGAGTGTTAAAATTGGCAACTAGGGCCAAACTCCATGTGGGTCATCTTATTTATGGCAACTGATATTTTTCTTGGATCCCTCTCATCGAGAGGTGTAGGATCGATCTAAAGATCATCCAATTCCGATAAGTATTCATAGAGTTATGAATTTATTTGTGTTATAAGACAATTCGTCAAAGTCGGCCAGCAACCAAATAAACCCCACATGTGCTCAACGTTTTAGTATAAATAGAGGTGGCCTTCAAGTCATTTCAACACACTTGGGATCTCTTCCTCTCTCTACTTGTCTTTGGGTTTTAGTAGGAGGAGAGATCCTAAGGAATAACGTTGCCCTGATCCAGAGGGCAGAGAGTTGGAACTGCCGGAAAAGCTAGAAAAGTCTAAATTGCCGGAAAAGCCGAAACTCCCAGAAAAGTCGAAACTACCAGAAAAGCTGGAAAAGTCGAAGCTACCGGAATAGCCAGAACTGTCAAAACAGATGGAAAAGCCGGAACAGCCGGAAAAGCCGGAAATGCTGGAACTGCTGGAACTGCCGGAAAAGCCAAAACTGTCGGAACTGCCGGAAAAGTCGGAACTGCTGGAAAAGTCGAAACTGTCGAGACTGTCGGGACTGCCGAAACTGCCAGGAACAACAGGAACTTCCGGAACTACCGAAACAGCCGGAGCATTTGTCTCCAAAGGAGAGCAACATGCAAGGGACAGCTAACTAACATTGGGACAATTGTATGGTACTTAGCAGCAAATACACCAAGCATGCAATGTTACAGCTAGCATGCAATGTTACAACTAGCAGGCAACAACAAGCTTGCTAGGGACAACAAGCAAGCAAGGTGCAGCCAACAGATAGGTCAGGATGGCAACATGGTGCAGCAATGGCACATAATGCAATACAGCGATGGGTACAGTCATGATTAATGAAGCGTGATGAGATGTAGCATAGTGATGATGGCTGCACCACGGTGCAGTACAGTGAAGTGCAGCATGATGACGAAATGCGGCACAACAATAGGTGAAGGAGTCACTTTGGAGAATTAATTGAAGCAACATGTCTTCAACTGATCTCATGTATCATCTTCTTAGAGATGATCTATGCTCTTATCTAGATAAGTCAAAGTGTTGACTTCTATTGTAAACATACTATCTCTCTCTCTCTCTCTGCTAAACTACTGAAGAACATATAAGAAGAATTGATCAAGGGTTTCCCCACATTGGGGTTTGTCCCTGGCTAGCACCACATCTTGTGTCCTCTTGTCTTGGCTTGTCTTCTGCGATTTATGTTTATGTTCTATCTGCAGTTTACTTTAATGCTGATGTGATTGCTAATCTAGAAAAGATATGGAGCTAACTTTGAAAATTGAAATAAATTGCTCTAAGCATAGAACATACCTAAAATTAACAGCAATCATATAGTCCTCTTGTACGATCAAACTCAGCTTGTTTTTGCGGTCAAATTCAACATGTTTAGTTATCAAACAACAAGTCAAACTCAGTCAAACAATCAAGAACTTGCTTGGTCATACCTCCAAGAATCTTCTTCTTTGACTTCACACGTGTGGCTAGACTAGAAGAGAGAAATACGTGATGATTTGTGTTGTCGCACAAAATGTCTAGGCACCGCGACAACGACTCAGATCGGGGGTTGTCACCCTGATCCCCAATCTCTCCGTTTAAGTTGTCTCCCTACAGCAGGCTAAGGGGGGTAGACCCTGTGGAAAAATGGAATGAAGAAGAACTAGTTGGGAACCAACCAGTTCGGGAGACACAGTGAAGCGATCATGTACTGCATTAAGATTTAGCAAGACCTATAACATTTGATTAGATTTTAAATGATTGATACCAGTGCCTTATGGAGTCAACGATCTTGCTAGGGAAATGAAGACCAAGTAATCGATTAGCAACCGCTGCTTAGATGAATGAGTATCTTATATGAAATGCAGACCTTAAAATTAATGTGAGATGCAAGAATCTTGGTTAATTTTAGTTAAGTGCCTATCTAAGTTTTAACCCTTCGATATTTTCTATATTGAGTCTAATTTCATAGTAATTGGCAAAAAGAAGATAAGGTGAAGCACACTAAAGTGTGATTAACGATACCTCTCCTAAAAATCTAACATACCCGGTGCCTCCGGCACTGCAGAGAATTGTGGCTCTGACGACTCAAGGTCACCGTTTTAAGTACTATTAAAAGCAGACTTCTCAAGCAAAGATGGATGGATACCTATCTCTCTATCGACCAAGCTTCTGCTTGGAAGTAAATTTTATTTATGCAAAACTAACTTATATGCAAATGCACCAGATGATTATAAAATGAGATGAAGTTAGACTCAAAGATCAGAAAACACTTGTGTCGCAAAAGCCCTTAATCACCAAAATAAAATGTTCGCTTAATTGGATGAAGCCTTAAAAATAAACCCCTGAAAATATTACAATTAAACCACAAGCTTGTTTCAAATATTTTTGATACAATTGTAGTTCAAAGGGAACAAAAACTTCTTTGCAATCAAATATCAGATACTCTAAAAATACTCAATTTATGAAATAAAAGATATGCATTTTATCACAATTCCATGACAGAGTACTTAATTTTCAGAAATTAGTTTTTAAGACAGCAGTAAGAAAAACTTTATGACAACAGGAATATGACAATGAAAACAATAAGCTATCAATGATATTTTTATGCCAAAAATTTACCGAATTTTTTCCAAACTTGCCCACATGAATTATCAAAAATTTTCAGCCTGTTATGATGTGATTTCCAGAATTATATCAGATCTGATATACTTATTACAGCGGGCAATAAAACATGAAATAAGCCTAATGATGAATGCCTAACTCAAGAAAATTAATTCCTTAATGTATTAGACAACTTAGGAACTGATTTTAGGCTAACCCACATGAAATTTTTCCACTGTTATATTTTAAACTTCAGAAACAAAGTTATTCAGATATAACAGTGACCCAAAATGTAGATCTAGGCCAAATTCTTGATACACATCGAACATAAATGACTTATTAATGTATTTAGCAATTTTTTAGTTAATTTCAAACCACTTAGATGTGTTTTTCACCACTATTAAAAAGCTATATTACTGTTGTAGCAAACAGTGAGGAAAAGAATAGTTTAGAGATCAAACCCTTAGGCCCTAGGCCTTGAAGATCACTTGCCCAAGTTGCCAAAAAAAATTCAATATCTGAAACACAAATTTTTACCAAATTTTCTGCAAAAACCCACCAATGATTAGCTTCAGAAAATCAAATATTCAAATCAAAAATGGAGCAAGAGAATCTAGGGCCAATGAGAGCTAGCACTAGGCCCAATAAAACTAGTGTTGGGCTAGGAGAAGGCAAACTGGGCTTAGAAGCCCCAAAACTTCAAACCCTTGTTCTGAAAAAATTATTTTGCTTCAAATCTTTAGATTTATTGCAAAATCTTTAATGGTTGGCCTTGTAAAAAGATTTGGGATAAGATATTGCCCTCCAAAGCCTAGATCTATCTCAAAAACCCCAGATCTGCTTGAAAAAATCTCAGATCTGAAGCTTTTCCTGGTTGATTTCTCAGATCTATTCCTGCACACAATCTTTGAACCCAGATCTTGCCCTCTAAGGTCTAGATCTAGCTCAAATCTGAAGATTTACTTGGCTGATTTCTCAGATTTATTCCTGCAAACAATCTTTGAGCCCAGATCTTGCCATCCAAGGCCTAGATCTAGCTGAAATCTGAAGCTTTTCTTGGTTGATTTCTCAAATCTATTCCTGCACACAATCTTTGAGCCCAAATCTTTCCCTCCAGGGTCTAGATCTAGCTCAGATTTGAAAATTTTCTTGGCTAATTTCTCAGATCTATTTCTGCACAAGTGAAAAGAGAAAAGCCCAATACCCAATATGTACAAAAATAGAAAAAATCCCAAAAAAACCAAGTGTTAAAATTCAAAATTATGTTACAAAATTTCAAATCTATACAAGTAAATAACAGATCTATACAAATAATTACAGATCTGAGGAGTATGAGTCCAACTCTGCTCCCAGATCTGATAATTTAAGGCTCTTAATAGCCAAATCTATCAAAATTTCCACAAAATATTTAAAAGATTTTGAAATTTTAGAGAGGTACTAGCCCAAAAACACCTTGCAAGACCAAAAAAAAAAAGAAGAAGATTATCGTTAAATAAATCCTAAGGCTTATATGAAGTAGGCTCTTCAAAAAATATGTGTTGAGAGTTGGCTGGTCCAACCGAAAACTATCCCCAAATGCTCAATGAGAACTTGAGAGATATTCTGCAAACACTAAATCAACCATCAAATCAGGTAGAGAAATAGAACAACAATAAAATTCTGAAAAAATATAGATACCTGCTACTTCAATCAAAATTAAAAATGTTACCCTATATCCAACAAACTGAATAAGACACATGTATTCAGATTATTCTAAGAGAACTATTGATTGATAGTTTCAACATAACATTAAGCAGAAATTAAAACAATGTTGCCATAAATTCATGAAGAGGAGCACTACAGCACGTTGAAACCCTAAAGACTTTTGCATTAATTCAAAAAAATATACAAGAGAGCTTGAGAGCTTAGTACACGATCCAGAGATCGGATGATCCTGACTGACAAAATGACCTCCTATTTAAAGATAAATCCTCCAACGGCTAGTTCGAGTGATCCACGTCAAAGCAATCTCGACCGTTGATGAGGATCAAAATTTCTTTTAATCTCATCCATCGAAATTTTAAATTATTGAGGAAATTCGAAATTTTCAATTAAATGTATTTTAATTAATTCAAAAATTAAATTTTTGAATTAATTTCTTCAAAATTTTGACTTTGACTTAACCCCAGGGACCAAGGGCTTAAAATTTAGCAAAATAATTAATTTACCTTAGTCCCTAGACCTCTTAAAATTTAATTTTTTAAGGACCAACGAATTTTTCCTTCGAAGAATTTAAATTTACATATGGCCTAGAATTAATTAAATTTCTTGCTTAGGATTTTAATTAATTTTGGCCAGAAAATTTAATTAATCAACCTATGAGGGATTAAATTATTTTTCCAACCCTCAAGACACTTTACATCATGATTTTCACATTTTTACATTACAAGGGGGAAAGCCCATCTGAAAAGGACCCTCACAGACTACCCAGTTCTGCGACACAAATATAATCTAGCAAATCAAGCAATTTGTAATAAAATAACCTAACCAAATAGTTAAGATTATTCCCAAACCACTTTTACATAAACTCAATCTAGAACACTAGGACTTCCCTAAGATCCCAGTGACTAAATCCACTTCGGCTTTGTGATAAGGATGAAGGAAAA
This sequence comes from Pinus tabuliformis, assembly GCA_031772625.1. Lineage (NCBI taxonomy): Eukaryota > Viridiplantae > Streptophyta > Pinopsida > Pinales > Pinaceae > Pinus > Pinus tabuliformis. The sequence goes on from CM062810.1 coordinate 101,497,210, forward strand.
CTCTGCCGACCATCCGAGAATGGATCGGTGAGACAAAAAAACTCACAGAATGTAGATCATCACCAAAAAAATAGGTTTACATAGGCAATTACATACACAACATGGATCTGCTGAGATTATTTACAATTTACACATGCAGAAAGGGTTTACAATATAACATGATGATCAGGCTATGATGATAGTTGAACAGCACGGACACGTCGATCAGGCGCTATCCCTTTTGCGAAAAAATGGGGTGTACTGCTATGGGTCGTTGACACGTAGTGGTCAACAATCTGAATTGGTCAAAGTGGACGTGTCACATTGTGTATATATACTCGTCAAAATGGGTGAATTTTGACCAAGGGTCACACCCTTTCATTGTGGGGTTGACTTCACCATTTTGAGCCTACATGATGGCTAGAAAATAAAATTTTAATGTTTATTTCCATAATTTCCCTAGGCTAACTTAGGAGGCCTCATGGCATACGGGAATACCTCCCGACGCTACACAAAAAATCAACAAAAGCGCTTCACCTATGGCTCCAGTGAATGCCTTATGACATTTAGGTTACCTATCAAATGAAGGTGGGTCATCCATTATAAGGTACATTAATCTTTCGTCACCAAGTGCTTTCATTTATTGTTTAAGAACATATTAACATGAATCACAATTTGAATTGGATGATTCGTTGCTTTTGATTGTATTCTTGTTCCCATGCTTCACCTTGGTGGTTATCCCCTGATCCTAGTCGAGTGTGACTTTCTTTGAGGCCTTTCTTTCCACTGCCCAATAAGGGCACAAACAGGAGGCATTGGTTGATGTTGTATTCCCATGGTAATCCATACTTATCACTTTCCATCATTCCCTAATTTCATGTCCAAATCTTCGGGTTGATTGCTATCTATCACCGACAATGATTCCATATTTTCCTCATTCTTAAGTAGGAACCCAGAAACTTTACCCTCAAAGGTTGTTGTAGCAGAAAGAAAACAAAATGATGGTCATAAAGATGAATGCAAATTATTGACTGGGATACAGAAGCCCAGCCCGAGATCTACCCCCTCATAAGCCCTCACCCAGTTCCTAGCTACTACATCAACAAATCAAAAGAAAAGAAACTTTGACATCCCAACCCTAATGAACAATACACCACTTCATCTTAAAGGGTAATAAATTCATAAACCAAGCTTGTAGCCCAAGCTTGTAGCCCAAGCTATGCAAGAAAAAGGAAATCATTAAAGAAAAAGGCACACAAGAGGGGTGGTAAAAATAGGTCGAGTAGAGGAGTAACTTAGGTCCCACAATTGCTCCCTCTACACATTATAGTGCTCAAGAATGATGGTATTTCATAGTTGGTAAACGGATGGAGGCATCCCACCATATCGCTATTCACTTGTCCTTATTGATTGATGGGTTGGCCTAAGAATTGTTCCTCCCCTTGAGGTTGGAAGCACCTAATAAGGCCTCTCAATAACCCTCCCATACCTTAGCATGGGAACCTGTTTGCAAACCCTAAGCTAGAAAGACATTTGAAGATGGTACTTTTGTGAAGTACTCTTGTGCCTTTTGCATTAAATATGGTCCATTGTGATATGTGTATGATGATGCCTCACTTGATTTTGAGGGTGTGCCACAAATGGTGTCACCCAAGTACAACAGTTATCCCTTGAGGGATTGATTAAGCCTTCTCCAACACTTTAGAGAGGACGTCCAACCCCACATGATGACACTTCAAGGCAATGTAGCATTGACCTCCAAGAGAAGAGCGTTCAACTTGGGATTAATCCAACACAAATGATGACCCTCTCCTCTCCCTCCAAAGTTTGAAACATTGCCCAAGGAAGCCAGGTCCGAGACGTTTCCAAGAAAGATGATGTGCCCCAATGACCACAAGACAACCCCAGGTTGGCCTTGCACTTTCTTGATGGACGCTACCCTATTCCTGGACCATTTTATGCACAATAATGACTTGAGATCCCTTTGGAAGTGATGGCGCACCTTTCTCGATGGAGATTATTGAAGAATCAATAGTGGCAACTATTAGTCTTATTTTCCTTTAACCTTGATATTTGCTTGTGAATCTTAGTTATCTTCTTTATGGTCTTTTAGTTAGATCTTTTCTCAAACAATATCAAGAACATAAACAACAATAGAGGACACAGATATTAGGCTCTCAACTAGGGCAAAACCCCTCCAAGGGGAAACCTGGAAACTCTTCTCTTCTTAGACTCTGCTTCAAATGAGATACAAAGACCCAAACCCTAGACCAGTCCTTCCCCTAGTACCAAGTTGGCCCTTCCTCAAGTCCCTCCTTGATTCTGCACCAACCAGCTTCAATACTGCAACTTCGAACTGCCAACTTCAATACTGCAACTTGTACTACAACTCGATTCTGCAACTTCGGTCTTGCAACTTCTTTGGGAACACTAATCCAGCCTCCTTTAGAGACCGACCTAGAGCAAGACTGCTCTTCCAAGGTCAACGAGGTCAATACAGAGTTTCCTCCCTTCTAGCTACAATATTTTGCACTTCTTCCTCCTGCAATTCAAACATGTAACTTCGATCCCCTTCTACAACACCAGAAACCCTAGAACTTTGCACGTGTGAGAGAGGATAGAGCCCAAAACCAAGGTATTTCGTCCTTCTTTCTTCTCTTATACCTTTGCTCTCCTTCTTCCATCTTCCCAACTACAAATCGAACTCTTTTTTGATGGATCAAACTTGTGGAGTGAATGAGTCCCAAATGAGGTCAAACTGCTCCTTTATCTAGCCTTCTCAAGAAGTCGAATTCCCTCCTTTAGGCCAACTTGATGTTTCCAGGGCCGACTTGTACTTTGGAGGTTTCAAAGCATTCTAGGCTCAAAAATAATTCTTTTTACAACTACAAATTTCCCGAAAGGGTATTATAAACATGATGTTGACTTCTTTGACTCAAGACAATAAATCCTAAGACCTAACAGACCCTAGAAGCACGAAGAAGATGCTTTTACCTAGAAGACCGTCAATAATGAGCATGAAACCCATGTTTTAATAATAATTTCTTCCTTCTTTTCTTGTTTGTTACATAGGATATATTTTGAAAAGAGTACAACAACAATTACGAAGACCGAAACTAGTTGCATTTCTCAACAATGATGTCATGCCCTAGCCTTATGACATCACCATGATGAGGCCTGGGGTGATGACGTGGGCTTGGCTCATGGAGATATCTTGACATGCATAGTTTTTCTTAATCGTTTTACACCTTGTTAATAAGGAGTGTTGTCACACAGAATGTCTAGGCACCACGACAACGGCTCAGATCGAGGGTTGTCACCCTAATCCCCAATCTCTCCGTTTAAGTTGTCTCCCTATAGCAGGCTAAAGGGGGTAGACCCTATGAAAAAGGAATGAAAGAGAACTAGTTGGGAACCAACCAGTTCGGGAGACACAGTGAAGTGACCAAGTACTTGATCAAGCTTTAGCAAGACTTACAGGATTTGATTAAATTTAAACGATTAATACCAGTGCCTTATGGAGTCAACAATCTTGCTAGGGAAATGAAGACCAAGCAATAGATTAGCAATTGTTGCTATGAAATGCAAATCCTAAAACTAATGTGAGATGCAAGAATCTTGGTTAATTTTAGTTAAATGCCTATCTAAGTTTTAATCCTTCGATCCTTTCTGTGTTGAACTTGATTTCGTAGTAATTGGCAGAGAGAAGAAAAGGTGAAACACACTAAGATGTGATTAACGATACCTCTCCTGAAAATCTAACGGACCTGGTGCCCCCGGCGCTGCAAAGAGTTGTGGCTCTGACGACTACAAAGTCACCGTTTTAAGTACTATTAAAAGCAAGCTTCTCAAGCAAAGATGGATGGATACCTATCTCTCTATCGACCAAGCTTATGCTTGGAAGTAAATTTTATCTATGCAAAGCTAACTTATATGCAAATGCAAGGGATGATAAGATGAAGTTAGACTCGAGGATTAGAAACGCTTGTGTAGCAAAAGCCCTTAATCACCAAAATGAGATGTTCACTTTACTGGATGAAGACTTGAAAATAAACCCCTAAAGATATCACAATTAAAATACAAGCTTACTTCAAATCTTTTTCATACAATTATAGCTCAAAGAGAACAAAAACTTCTTTACAATTTAAAATCAATGTCAACAGATGCTCAAAAAATACTCAGGTTAGGAAGCAAAGATATGCAATTTATTACAATCAGTGTTACTTGGAAGCAAAAGCGAAAGCGAGGAGCGGGAGCGAAAACGGGAGCGGGAGTGACATTTCAGAAGCTCCCAATTATGAATAATGAATAATGAATTAGATATAAAAAAACATAGATTGAACCATATAACAACAATCATCTAGAAGGTATAATCTTCATCAACCACGTCCACAAGTTTGTAACATAGTAACATACAACATATTGAGTCTCATGATTCATCAATCTTAAAGTTTCAAGCTTTCAAAATTCAATATATAACATTTATCATCATTGATCACCAAAGTTGTACTTGTAAGCTAAGTGTAACCATTACAACAAATAATATCTAACATGAAATGAAATGTTATAAAATGAAATGAAATGAAACAACTTTCAACTTTCATGAAGCATCATATTCATAATTCATTACTAATGAGTTATAATTGCCAACTTCAAACTTAAATTGTCATATATTGTTTTAAAAAATATCATAATAAATATGAAAGAGTCAATAGTTATAAAAACTACTAGAAACTAGAAAAGACAAGTAAATCTATTATCTATTTGTTATGCTTGGGCCTCTTGCCACCACGAGAAATGTCTAATTTTTTAGTCTTGTTGGAAAATCAGGGTCTTTGTCATTAATATCGCCCTCTAAGCATTAATATCCAGAGGTATTTTTGTCATTACCTCTGTATCTGTATAGGGATCTTTGTCATTAATATCACCCTCTAAGCATTAACATAAGATAGAAAAAGCATAGCATGTCAAGTCAAGATTTTGTTTGAGTGATGCATACATTTTTTAGGAGGGTCATGATAGAGGAGTTCGACAATCAATGTCACTAACATCAAGGTACATAGAGGGATTGGTGCTCTTGATTAAATACGAGTTCCATACCCTAATACATGACAAAATTCAATGGAAACATTGCAATCCCCCAATCCTGAAATCCTGAAAAACTAATAAGTCTGTTGGATTTTGAATGAAATCTAAAATTCTACTTTCTCCATATGAAATCCAATGAGGCCGAAACCACTCTCAAACATCCTGAGTCATTTCATGGTAATGTTAAAAAATTACGTAAAATGATGAAAATGAAGATTAAGGAGAATGTCACTTTTACTTTAAGAATTTAACATTACCATGAATAGCATATCAATACTAGGGCCATAGACTTGATCATTAAGCTGCCCCACTAAAAAATTATTTGTTTCTTTCAAAAAAAATTGCATTTCGAACATTACTACAAAAAAAAAATTGCAAAAAAGACAAAACGCTCCTGAAAAGGCAGAGAGCGAAATTTTTTTTAGGGAGCGATTTCGGGAGCACGCTCCCGACCCGCTCCCGAGTCACTCCTGCCCGGAGCGCAGATTGGGAGCGGGATCGGGGGGGGCGCTCCCCCGCAACACTAATTACAATTCCATGACATAGTACTTTGATAATTACTCTAAATATTCGCAAAATATCTAACATACAATGAACATCAAATAATTCAAGCAATTAATATGATGATCAATCTCAATAGATGCAAAATATTCTAGCAATTAAATTTCTATAGATCTAAATACTTTGAAGAACCATGAAATTTAGATCCTACAACACTTGAAAAATCCATAATTAAAATGATTTTTCATTAAAAGACCCAAATCTAGAAGATTTATTAATTTCCTATAGTCAATCTTTTAGAGATGATTAAAAGTTAAGTGTGTTTGACTATGGAAAAGTTAAAATATTTAATACCACAAAAGTTTTCTTTTAGATTTTATCATTAACACAAAAAGACACCAAGAAGGAACTTTAGATTAACAATTTAATTATTCCTAAGGCAAATTTAATGTGGTAAATGATCCCAAAAAAAATTAATGTGACAAATGTGAAAAATCAAAAAGACTTAACAAATTAAATTTTTAATGGGCCAAAGGCCACATAAAAATTTAAACTCTCAATGCACAAAAATTCTCTTTTGATTTAATTTCTTTAGAAAATTAAAGTCCAATTAATTAAAAAAATGGAAATGAGGAAATTTTTAATTTTTTTTTATCTCAAACAAAATCAAAAAGTCAAAAAAAATCAAAACCAAAAGGAAAAGCCAAAATTAAAAAATGAAATTTGATTTCTAAAAGAAATCAAATTCATAAAATTAAAATATATATATATATATATATATATATAAAGTTTCTTTTTTTGATTTAAACAAAATCAGAACAAAATAAAATAAAAAAGAAATGAAAAAATCAAAACAAAAATTGAAACGAAAAAGAACAAAAGGAAAAAACGAATTATTATGCTATGAAACCTAACCCTAACACAAAAGCAAAGATTAAAACAAAAGATAAAAAATTAGATCAAAGTGGAATTCGTATTGTTTGTCTGCAGGATCAAAGAGAAGCAGCAGCGGCACAGGGAGGAGCGAGGGTGTGGAAGAATGGAAATGCAGGTACTGCGAGAGGGAGAGCGACAGCAGCAGCAAGAAAGGATGAAGCTCGAAGGAAAGGAGAAGATATCCGCACGCAAGTGAGCAGCGATGACGGTCGATGATGAAAAGACGCGCAGAGAGGTGGAAGAACGATGGGATTCGGGTAGCAATGAAGGCTTGTAAGCAAACGCAGATGAGAGATGGAAGGAAAACGCATGAAGGGTCCAAGGGCAAGGAGAATGGAAACAATGGCAGCTCGAAGCTTCGATTTAGAGAGGGGTTTCAGAGTGAAGGAGCTGTGATGAGGAGGAAGAGTTGGGGCTGCAAGAATGCAGGTTAAGGAGCAGCGTTTAACTGCGTATAAGTTGGCAGAGACAGTGAAAACGACAGTAAGGAAAAACGCAGCAAGAGAAGAAAAATCCAAAATTTGAGCAGCAACAGAAGGAGGAAATGAAAATGATTTCAAATTCTTCTAGAGGGAAAAATGCAGCAGACAGAAAGGAATATGGTAGCCCAATAAACCCTTAAAAATTTTCCAGAAATTTATTTGTTAAGCCAATATACTCCAAGTTTTAAAATATGCTTTAAGAAAGATTCATGAAACTCCCAAATGTAAATTTGAAAACCCTCAAACTAGAAAATATTTGGGATAATGCCTCTGCAAATGATTTTGAGGCCAGATCTTACCCTCCAAGGCCTAGATCTGGCTTCAAATAAAAAATTCTCCTTCAGATTTGCACCCTACACCTGCAAAAACGAAAACAAATACACCCAGAACCCAGATATACAAAAATAAACAAAACCCCCGAAAACCAAGTTAGAAAACAAAGAAAAATTACACATCTATGCACAAAGATGGTAGATCTATCAAATCTGAGGAGTATGAGTCCAACTCCACTCCCAGATATGATAATCTAAGGCTCTCAACAACTAGATCTATCAATTTTCCACAATTGTTTAAAACTAAATTTTGAAAATTTTGGAGAGGTACTAGCCCAGAAACACCCTACAAAAAACAAAATTAATCTTAAGATAAGTCCCGGAGCTTATGTGAAATAAGCTCTTCAGAAAATACACGCTGAGAGTTGGTTGGTCCAACAGAAAACTATCCCCAAACGCTCAACGAAAACTTGAAAAATCTCTTGCAAACACTAGATCAAACATCAAACCAAGTAGAGAAATAGAACAATGAAATTCTGAAGAAATAGAGATACCTGCTACTTCAATCAAAATTAAGAATGTTACCCTAGATCCAATAAATTGAATAAGATACTTGTATTCAGATTATTCTAAAAGACCTATTGATTGATAGTTTTCACATAACAGTACGCAGAAATTAAAACAGTGTTACCATAAGTTCATGAAGAGGAACACCACTGCATGTTGAAACCCCAAAGACTTTTGCATTAATCCAAAAAATTATACAAAAGAGATTGAGAGCTTAGTACACGATTCCGAGATCGAATGAATCGACTAACAAAAGACCTCCTATTTAAAAATAAATCCTCCAACAGCTAGTTCGAGTGATCCTCGTCAAAGCAATCTCAACCGTTGATGAAGACTAAAATTTATTTTAATCTCATCCATCAAAATATTTAAATATTTGGAAAAATTCGAAATTTTTAATTAAATGCATTTTAACTCAAAAATAAAAATTTTGAGTTAATTTCCCCAAAAATTTGATGACTTAACCCCAGGGATCAAAGGTTTAAAATTAGCAAAATAATTAATTTACCTTAGTCTCGAGACCTTTTAAAATTTAATTTTTAGGACCGACGAATTTTGTCTCTGGAGAATTTAAATTTACTTAGGACCTAGAATTAATTAAATTTCTAGCTTAAGATTTTAATTAATTTTTTGCCAGAAAATTTAATTAATTAACCTATGAGGGGATAAATTATTTTTCCAACCCTCAAGACACTTTACATCATGATTTTCATATTTTTTACATCATAAGGGGGGAAAACCAATTTGTAATAGACTCTCACAACCTACCCATTTTTGCGATACAAATATAAACTAACCAACCAAGCAATTTGTAATAAAATAACCAAACGAAATAGTTAGGATTATTCCCAAATCACTTTTACATAGACTCGATCTGAACACTAGGACTCACCTAAGATTCTAACGACAAAATCCATTCGATCTTTGGGGTAAGACTAGAAGGGAAAACTCTGTCGACCATCAGAGAATGGATCGATGAGACAAAAATCCTCCTAGAATGGAGATCGTCACTAGAAAGATAAGTTTACCTAGGTTGTCACATACATGACACAGTTTCGCTGAAATTATTTACATCATATACATGCAGAATGGGTTTACATAACATCTTGGAAATCAGGTTGATGATGATAGCTGGACGACATGGACACATCGATCAGGAGCATCCATTTTGCGAAAAAGGGGGGTGTACTGTTATGGATCATTGACACGTAGTGGTCAACAAGGAGATGGCTTTGAGTAAGGAGAACTCATGTGGCACACCTTTTGCACCTTGTTGATGGAGATCTCACTTTTGGATGATGATGTCACCCTTCAAGATTTTTTTTACTCGTGTGTGGGCTAAAAAGAGGCCAATTATTATGTTTTATCACCATGAGAGCTATCTTTTAGGTCGACTTGTGACCGACATAACTTATAAACACTTAAAAGTATTATTTTAGACATTTTGGAGTATTTTACCCTAAATCAACTTAGTTACCCTCATATAAATAGAGGGAAGTTGAATTTAGGAGGATCATTGTCATGCACTCATTTCTTCTCTTGGAAAAGAGTGCACACAAAGTCTTTTCTTTCTCTTGGACACAATGGATCATTAGGATAGCGAATCATATTAGGGAAGATAAAAATGCATGCATGGACTTTCTTTGGATTGATGCAATGATGCTTTGGTGAATGGTGCTAATTTATTGTGAGTATTTTTTGTCCATTTTGCTAATGTTGTAGAATTAAGGTTTTATGAAGTCTTCATGATATGTTGTATCTTTATTGGCTCTAAAATCTCCATATGCAAGATTTATCACCAAGTATCCATCAAGGAAACTTAGAATAGCATTTCTTGACCTTAAGTCTCCTTTTTTGTGAGTCATTAGGGTTATATTGAGAGGCTTTCCTCTCTCTTCAATCATAGCCTTCCACGATTGACATCGTCCTTTTGACTCCATATACCCAATTGATTGAAGGCACTAATCATTGAGTATCAATATTTTATAATTTTATCTTTTTTCTTATTTGTCATGGTGAGCTAGGGTTAGTGTTTTCCAAAAATTGCATTAAATGGCATAAACAACTTCAATGCAATATACCTAGGGTTAGGGTTTGCATCTATTAATTGAAAAAGGGAATGTTGACGTCTAGAGTTTCTAGGTTCTTTTGTGCATTTTCAGGAATTGAAAATTTACTTTAGCCCTTCTCTTGTTTACCTATTTAATAGCCTTTGATATTTATTGTCTATCATTAGTGATAGGCTATTTTATGGTTGTTGTCATAAATTTTGCATGTTGTAAGGTATCTTTACTCAAAACCCTAATTTATAATAGCAATTGTTTAATTAATGGAAGCACGTGCTTGGAATCTATTTGAGCATCTCCCAGAAATCTCAGTCCTTTAGACTTGGACATTGGTTCTTTGAACTCACTATCTTATTTTCACCCAGAGTCGTACCTTATTGAATATATTTCTTGGATGTCTAATTAACAGGTTCCTAAGAGGGTAATTAGCCAAGGATTACTTGGATTACTTAATCTCTTAGACCTGTCGGGGAAGCCTTCCTTGTCAAGATAAAATCCAACCACAAAACAGCGAGGGAACAGCCAATGAGGTGACAGCAGTGGTTGATCTCATTGGTTCCCTAAACCTAGATTGCCTAGTGACGATTTGCACTAGGTTGCTAGATTTCGCAGGAACAAGCATATCTAATGATAATTTTTGCAAGTGTTAAACAAAAGACAACACTAAGAATCTCCCTTGCCTGCCTTCAAAGTTCAAATACTGTGCTTAGTTGGTGTAGGTATATTTTTTTCTGAGGTTACTGCTACCTTCCCCCACTATATCTTATTCCCTTAACATTTGCTCCTTTATAAAAAGACATTCCTAAGTTTTTTTCTCTACTTAATCTGGAGTAGGAAATGTTGACCTAGGTTGTCATTGATGTCAATATGGCAATATTCTAGATACTAGATGATCCATGAAGGGGAAGTAGAACAACTCCATGAAGAGACAGGAGTAAGGCCATCAGGATAGCCAAGCCATAAGCAAGAGTCTGTTAACGAAGGAGCTAACAAAGGAGGCATATCAAAGCTATTTGCAGAATATCAGAGCAAGAGAGGCATATCGGAAAAGGCAGAAGCCATCAAAGTATGAAGGTATCATAGGAGGTCTTTGAAAGACATTGCCAAGCCAGACGAGGCAAAACAGAGCAACAAAGAGGAGCAAACAAAGTTATCGGAGCTACAGGAAGAGCCATATATATATATATGCCAAAGAAGAACATATCGGAGGAGCAAACAGAGCTATCAGAGGAGCAAAGAGCAGACAGAGCCATCGGAGGAGAAAACAGAGCTATCGGAGCTCAGGAGGAGTCTTATCGGGAGTAATACATGCCAAAGAGTCTTATCGGGAATAATGTATGCCAGCGAAAGAGGAGCAGAATACATATATGAGGAAGAGTTAAAGGAGCAGAGCATAAAGAAGAGCGAAAGAGTTAAAAGGAGCGGAGCTGTATATAATATATGTATATGCAAATACACTATCGGAGGCAAATCCTTAATTATATTGGAAAACACTATCGGAGCAGAGAAAGATATATATATATCGGCGTATAGAGGCGGGGTATATATATATATATATATATTGGTGATATGATAATCGACAGTTTAGTTATGTGCCACTACCCAAAACCCCCGATTGCGATATATATGTGCGGACCCGATGACATATATGTCCGAGTGTATAAACAGAGGAAGTCCGGGTAAGTGCTTCAAAGCGGGTTTAAGTGTATTTCATATATATCGTTATATTTGGGCTCTAAGCCTTGTCGCATTAACACTTGTGAATTGCAACATATATACATATATATATATATATAGATATATATATATATATATATATATATATATATATTATCTAACGAACCCGTTGCACATTATGAAACGTTTTATTGTATATCGCATCCGCTTATCGGGCCTCGCAAAGCGCCGATTGCAATAAAGCATGCGAACCCACTTAAACATTACAATATGACTTTATTGTATGTCGCATCCGCCATATCGCAAGAGCTTAAGGCCTTGCTGCTTCGAAAGCGTCGATTGCGATATATGTCGCAGACCCGATGGTACGATTGTAACACAGCTCATTACAATGTCACATCCAGCAGGGCCATCGGCCATCGGCGATGTTATTGGCTCAACCTATACATGACCGCGATAAGCTGCGACTGTCGATTGCGATTACACTGCGGACCCGATACAAGTATTAATGCGAGCGTAATAAATTTGAAGTCCACCCTTCGGAGTTTCGGTTGGATTTTCATAATTTTCCTGTATTTCAGTAATTGTATTGCGCGGGGTTTTTAGGCCAAAAGGCTTATGATAACGGTTCCGATAGTTCAGGAGGCCTGAACGAAAGCAGATTGCGATTGCGATTGGACGTGGCATGTCCGTTAAACAATAAAGTCTTGTATATGCCTTTTATCATTGAAAAAAAGGGGCTCTGTTACAGTTTGAACATGTAGCAGTTTTTCTCTGGGTATTTGGTCCTCGCCGTTAAATCAACGTGTCCCAAGAGAGTTGGTGAGCATGAAGAGACAGAGGAAGCTACAGCGACCGAAAAGCCAGGAAGCCAAAGGGTAAGCCAGCATAGAGGGAGCTGAAGCGAGCGTTGAGGAAGTCAAAGAGCCAACGAAAAGAGGAAACCGATAGTCAGAAGCATCAGGAATGTACAAAACAGGATAAACAGAGAACAAGGGGTGTTGAACGTTGTTGAAATAGGAGGAGGAAAGAGAGGCAGCTGGAGGGTCCAGCAGAACAGAAAAGCACCGAAGGACCAACAGGACAGGAGGGATTCGAAGGGGAGAAGTTGTCAGCAGAGAAGCGATGATGCTGAAGCATTCACTGTGACAGTAAGAACATATGCTTGAACAAAAAGCTGGTTCTTATGCAGAGCTTAGTGCAGCTAATGGTAGACTTACTAAAGCTGTGTGGAAACACATTATCAAAGGTCATGAAGGCTATTGGAGACTCTGTGTGGACAGTATGAAGAGTTGTAAAGACTTCTTCATAAGAAGACTAGTTGTCATTGATGTTGTAGCATGGAGACTACAGTGAAGCTATAAACAGATAGAACTCAGTAGAGAAGAGTTCTGAGACCAGAACATTACTATCAAACATGCCTTGACAAGATTGGGTTGGAACCCTTGGGGTTTGGTGCCTCAGAAGTAAGAAGGTTTGGAGTCCTTGGGGCTTGTTGTCGCACAGAGTGTCTAGGCACCGCGACAACGCTCAGAGTAAGGGCTATCACTCTTAAATCCTTACTCACTCCGTTTAGACTCTCTCCTAGACAAGTCAAGGGGGGTAGTCCCTAGGTGAATAAATGAGTATAGCCTGTGAAAAACAGACTATAGGAGATTTTAATGATGGATAACTTGATGAATCTAAATGATTAAATCAAATTGATAGAATAAATACCAAAGTAAACAAGACATGACCACAAGATAGAAACAATTTTAGACTAGTGCCTTCGATATTTGAATTAACCATCAATAAAACAAGCTATCCAGAACGATTTTCAATATGTGACAAGAAGTGACAATCATAAATATAAATGCCCAACACTGTATCACGCAAAATATTCCAAATTTAAAAATGATTACCGTTAATGACAAGATCTAGAACAGCCAATATGATTTATCGCGCCTTGACCATAGAAGAATCATGAGAAATGCATTTAATAACACTAAGGAACTTTAAATTTTAATTTTAATTATTCCTTAGGCAATAATGTTTAATGGTAACTAAAAAAATTTAAAATCTTTTAATTCAATGAAAAATGAAAAGGGCCTAAAAGAAAAAATTTAATGGGCCATAGGCCACATTTAAATTTTGTTAACGTTAAAGCACAAACCCTTTTTATTTTATTTTAAAATCCTTAATCACCAAAGTTTTAAAATTTTTACGATTTTTTAGATGTTTAGGATTTTAAATATTTTTTAGATTTTTTAATTTTAGAATTTAGAACTTTCTTAATGTTTTTAGACTTCTTAAAATTTCAAAAAAAAAAAAAGGATTTTTTAAAGTTTTTTTTTATTTTTTAATGTTTAGGGATTTTTATTTTAGAAATTTTTTTATTTTTTTAAGTTTTAGAATTTTTAAAAGTTTTTAGATTTTTTCATTTTTTTAATTTTTAGACTTTTTCATTAAATGACATGAGCTAGCCTAACTATATACAAACTAAATGAAAAGAAAATCAAATAAACTGAAAAGAAACCAAAATCGAAATATTAAAATAAAAAAGAAGACATGAGTCTAAAGATCTATATATATATATATATAGAATCAGACCTAACTAAAAAAAATGAAAATCGAAATTTTTAAATGATCTATCTAAACCCTAAACACTTGTGCTTTGCAGGTGTGGCGGCGAAAAGAGATCAGCTGAGCAGCGAAGGCGTGAAGAAGAAGGAGATGACAGGATGGAGGAAGGAGCAGGGATGAACTGACAGCGAGGGAGAACATGCTAAATGCAGATGCAGACAGGCAATACGCAGCTGGAGAAGGGACTGCGGGGTTGGAGCAAAACGCGAGGGAACAATATGGCAGTGTGCCGGATTATGGCCACGGGGTTTGCAGACAACGCAAAGGATTCAAAGTAACAAGGGAAGGGTTTGGAAGTGCGATGAATGGATTTGGAGCAGCGAGAGAGCAATGCGCAGAGAGTGAAGCCTGACGGGGTGAAGAATGGATGCGTGAGAGATGAGTTGCGGGTTAGGGAGTTATAGCAGCGTAGCTTAGTTGAGGTATGCGTGGAAGGGTTGATACCGCTGCGTGGGAGACAGATGACTGCGTGAAGAGGGCAAGGGAGAAGCGGATGGCTGCGATGACGCAGAGGACGCAAGCAGAAATGGGTGCGGATGGTAGAGGGAACTGTTCAGCAGTGAGGAGGAGCGTTTTGATGTGCGGTTTCTGAGTAGAGGGTACGTAGAGAGCAGAAGGGAAGATCTACGTGAGAGTTGGAGAAGCTCGGTTGCGATGAGGGTTTGTTGCAGGAATGGAAGAGTCGCGGACCTGGACAGAACCAAAAAATAGAGGGTTTCCTAAAAAAAAATTCAAAAAATTTACAGCAAACTCAGAAACCCCAAACAACAGACAGGTTTTCTGAGAGGGTTTTAAAAAAAAATTAAATTTGCACACTGAATCCCAAAAACCAGGGAACAAATCACAAAAACCCTTTTTAATTGAAATTTTGAATTCCCCTGCTGCGAAATTCCCAGATCTTACAAAAATTTTCAGATTTGAAGCTCTTAAAACCCTTAGACTGTAAAAATTAATTGAATAATCTTCCCGCAGTATTATGCTGATGGACCTCCAAAGATCCAAATCTTACCCTCCGAGGCCTAGATCTGGACTCTGCACAACCTTCAGCTTCAGATTATAGCTGCAATACAACCAAAAACACCCAAAAGATGTGCACAATGACCCAAAAAAACACTAAAACCCTGAAAACCAAAGTCAAAAAAACTAAAATTAATTACAAATCTATGTACATGAATCACAGATCTATCAGATCTAGGGAGTGTGAGTCCGAATCCGCTCCCAGATCTGATGATCTGTGACTCTCAAAAGCCAGATCTAACGATTCAGCACAGAAAAATTAAAAAATTTTGGATTTCTAGAGGAGGTACTCAGCTTGAAACCCTTCCTGCATCACCCATAAAAATATCTTATGATAAGCCCGGGATCAAATTTAAACTAGGCTCTTCAGAAAACATGGATCGGGAGTTGGTTGGTTCAGCCAAGAACTTCCCCAAACGCCCGATGATCTGATAATCAAGGATTTTCCTGCAAAACTCAATTCAGCCATCAATCATAGAGCAAGAGAATAATAATAAAATTCAAATCTAATAGAGATACCTGCTATTATATTCAAAACTTAAATTACCATTCAAACCCCAGCGACTGAGCAAGATACATGTACTCAGATCGCTCTTCAAAAAGCTATATCAATGGCCAAAAAAAATATATGCATGAAAATAATACATCTTACAGCATTTCCATGAAAAGTAACACCAACAGAAGTTAATCCCAAAGTCTTTCTTTATTGCTCATAAAAAAGATTACAAGAGAGAGCTTTTCGCTTAGTACACGATCAAGAGATCGGATGAATCTGACTGACAAAATGACCTCCTATTTAAAGATAAATCTTCCAATGGCTAGTTCGAATGATCCTTGTCAAAATGATCTCGACCGTTGATGAAGATCAAAATTTCTTTTAATCTCATCCGTCGAAATTTTAAATATTGAGGAAATTTTGAATTTTTCAATTAAATGTATTTTAATAAATTCAAAAATTAAAATTTTGCATTTATTTCCTCAAAACTTTGACTTTGACTTAACCCCAGGGACCTAAGACATAAAATTTAGCAAAATAATCAATTAACCTTAGTCCCTGGACCAGTGAAGATTTAATTTTTTAAAGGATCCACGAATTTTACCACAGGAAAATTTAAATTTACCTAGGACCTAGGACCTATGAGGGGATAAATTATTTTTCTAACCCTCAAGACATTTTACATCATGATTTTTTTACATTTTTTACATCTCAAGGGGGGAAATGCATTTGAACAAAACCCTCACAGACTACCTAGTTCTGCAACACAAATATAATCTAGCAGATCAAGCAATCTGTAATAAAATAACCTAGCCAAATAGTTAGGATTATTCCCAAATTAATTTTACATAGACTCGATCTAGCACACTAGGACTCCCCTAACATTCTAGTGACAAAATCCATTCCGACTTTGGGGTAAGGCTGAAGAAAAACTCTGCCGACCATGGGTCGATGAGACAAAAAACCTTCCGGAATGTGTATCATCACCAAAAAATTAGGTTTACCTAGGCAATTACATACACGACACGGATCTGCTAAGATTATTTACAATTTACACATGCAGAAAGGGTTTACAATATCGCATGATCAGGCTGATGATGATAGTCAAACGGCACGGACACGTTGATCAAGTGTTATACCTTTTGTTAAAAAAGGGGGGTGTACTGCTATGGGTCATTGACACGTAGTGGTCAACAGGGCTAATGCCTCAGAAGTAAAAAGGATTGGAGTCCTTGGGATTGGTGCCTCAGAAGTAAGAAGGATAGGTGTCATTGGGACTGGTGTCTCAAGAACTGGAAGGATTGAAGTCCTTGGGAGTTGGTGCTCCTAATTCCAAGATTGGTGCCTTGGCAAAATAGAGTTGGAGCTCTGGAGGTTGGAGCCTCACAAAAGTCCAAGTTGGTGCTTGGCAACTGATTGCAACCACTTATATATTGTATCTATTTTATTGCAAAGATTATATTAATAAAAGCATTTATTCTTGTTGTTCATCTTGTGTTCTGAATATAAATGTTTTAACTAGTAAAACAATAGTCGGAAAAAGAAATACTGATTCAACCCCCCCCTCAGTATTTCCAAAAAAAGAAATTCTGATTCACCCCCCCCCTCAGTGTTTCCAACAATTGGTATCAGAGCCAGTACCTTCATTCAAAGCCTAACAGCTTGAAGGTTGATCTTTAGAACACAAATGGCGAAGTCAAGGAAGAAAGTCTCCAATCCTCCCAAGGATGTGTCTCCCTCTACTACTAAGATAGAAGACAATCAATTTGAGGAGGCTCCAAGGTTCAATGGGAACTTTAATATATGGGAAGCAAGAATGAGGAATTTCTTACAGACTCAAGGCATTGAAATCTGGAAATCAGTGATTGATGATAGCAGGATGGATAGAGAATCCAAGGACTACAATGCAAAAGCAATGAAGGCAATCTTGAATGGACTACCTGATTCTATAAAGAACAATCTAGGAAAATATTCATCAGCAAAGGGTATATGGGACAAACTTCATGACCTTCACTCAAAAGGAACATTGACCATGACCATCAGTCAAAAAGATGATGGAAATCAAGAGGGAAATCCAAAGCCCATCATAGAAGATGAAGATGAGAATGATGACATCAAGGCTAAAGCAGACCTAGAAGATGAAGAGATTGAAAAAGATTTTGTAGAAGATCTCCTCACTCAACTTATGGCTGCCATGGAGGAGATTAATAGTTTGAAAAAGGAAAATGAGGAACTTAAGAAGATAGCACTAGTTGGTGACAAAGATCAAACAAGAGATACAGTTGACCTTGTCAAGCTTCAAGTACAAGAAAGGGATGAAGAGCTTGCTAAGCTTAAGAAGGAATTTCATCAAAGCAAAAGAAAGCATCATGAAGAAGTCATATCCATGACAAATCAATTGAATAAAGCAAAGAAACGGAAAGATACCTTGTCAAGTCAACTTGAACAAACTTGAAGAAGAGATTGGTCAGTACAAGGTAGAGGTCTCCTCTCTCAAATCTCAAATACAAGAAGCAAGGAAACAAGCACAAGGAGCTGAGAAGACAATGGAAGCATTGGAAATCATAAAATGACAGGTTGATGAAGCAGGAAAGGAAAGAAACACCATGATCTGTCAACTAAAAGCAAAGGACGAAGAAATCTTCAAAATGAAGTCAAATATCATCTCCCTCAAAATAGAAGCAGATGAAGCTACTTGTATCAAGGAAGAAACTGAGAAACAACTTGCTAAGAAGAATAATGAGTGTTAAAGATTGGAAGAAGAGATTGTCTTCCTCAAGAAAAAGGTTGAAGGGATGAACAAAATCTTGAAGAGCTCTCAAGCCTTGGACGACATGCTCAGCTATCACAAATGTCCATTTGATAAATCAAGTCTCGGATATGCAGGGGAATCCTCAACCAAGAATGATAATACTTCAAACAAAAGGGATGTGAAGAAGCCAGAAAGAAATGGTGATGCTCCCAGTTCCAGCAAAGGCAAGGAGAAACATCAAGGCTACAATGGAAGAAATCTTGCTCCAAGAAGAAATGTAGATGATGTCAAAGATGCGAGAGGCAATGGTTATCATCAAAGGATCTCAAGGCAGAAAGGCTTCAGAAGTACATCAAAGAAATCTCCATCTCCCAGGTACCAAAGTTCATTTTTTGGTTATTGTTATTCTTGTACAAACTTTGGTCACATGGCAAAAGATTGTAAAGCATGTCATAAAGATAGATGTTATGGTCCCCAACCATCTCATACAGATAGATATTATGGTCCCCAACAATCTCCAAAAAACAATTTTGTAGGAAGAAAATCATGAACTCTTATTCATGAACAATGTAGAATGCTTCAAGTGTCATAACATTGGTCATATGGCACGTGATTGTAACTTAACTTGGGCTCTTGCACAAGCTAGAACCATGCAAAAGGAGAAAGTTACACAAGTATGGAGAAGGAAGCAAATACAATCCAAAAGTCCCTTGAACTCTCCAGCCCACATCACATGTCACTGGCTTGAATTTTGACAATCTAAGCATTTGATGGAAAGACTCTGCGAAAAGAGATGATGCATACAGTTAGGGGGAGCTTGTGTTTCTTGATCATTATTTCAGAAGCTATTAGTGAAAGGGTCCCTATGAAATCCTTGTTGAACTATATTAACAATCATTCTTTGATAAAGATCATTTTTCAGGAGTACTCCATTGAAGAATATGACCCTGTAACCATTCTTTGGACTGTTGATTGAAGATGCGTTCCACTTAATCACTAAGTATTATTTGGAGCAACAGAGAAGGTCATCTAATGCTAGAGAAATAGGGCAAATAACTATGGTGTTGATATTACAGATGCTAAATGTCTTGACTCAGGGATTTAATGTGAGAACAGATAAATTATGGACACTGACAGAGGCAATCTTCAAACAAAAAGATACATCTGGAATGGAGTTTGAAGTAAGAGCAGCCGGCAACATATAACAAAACTGAAGCATTGCATGAAGATGCAAATCAGCAAATGTATTTAAAAGACAGTCACAGACTGGATATCTAAATCTGCTAGCAGAAATAACTTGCAGAAATATGTACAAGAACACAAGGAAAAGATGGCTCATAGAATGGAGAATGTTGTGCAATCAAATATAACTTATGCTAACACTGGTCACTTAGAAATTACAACAACAATCCTTAATATGACATCGTATCTGTGGGTTTGTAACAGTGGCAACAGTTTTCGGGTGGACTCAAGGCTGTAAGTGGTATTTAGGGCTGATCACCCGATACCATTCATCCACTGACAGAGAAGGAGAGAGGAAACCGCCTTATCGGGCGGGCAATCCTCGTGCATATAGCTCACCCGATATTGTTGTCGAGCGTTGGATCAAATATGGTTTTGATCTATGGTGCAGGATCACCAAGCAGCTTTGTTGGTCGACTGTAATATCAATCGTCGGATGGGATGGTAGGATCTACGGTGGAAGATTGATCTGGAAAAAGGTAAGCATCGATAAACGCACCAAGGCTATGGAAAAGCGGAAAATGCAAGTTCCCGTGTGTTTGGGTATCTTTCCATTATACGAGGGTTATAATAGAATTAAAGGGAAAACTGCTAGACGCAATATAGCATTAAGCTATATAGCAACAGGCACAACCCCTCACCATTTCATCCAAATGAAATGATGTTGAACACTGGATGGCAATGACTTAAGGAGAAGCACAGAAACACAAAGGAACTCGGTTCTGAAGAAAGATAACAAGAAAGACAATTTTAGTGGCATTTTCTCTTGATTCGGACTATGAAGGCCTCTCAATTCTGATTGTGGAGACAACAATATGGATTGAAGCATAAAATCCTGCACTTGGGCACTTGGTGTATGGCTATTTGCAATCTGATTGAAAGCATTGAAGTAGAGCATCTTTAAGCATTGAAGTCATGATAAAGTAGTTCTGAGACATGAAGAGAGAATAATGTGCTAATTGATGATAAAGCATCAATCCTTCTATCTTGAGTAAAAAGAAGGGCACTATGATAGGGGGAGTCACAGACCCATGAAGAACAGAAGCAGTTTGATAGGGAGAGTCCCAGAGCACTCCTTTGCCATTGATGTCAAAGGGGGAGAGAAGAAGAATATTGCCATCAATAACAAAGTGGGAGATTGTTGACCTAGGTTGTCATTGATGTCAATATAGCAATATTCTAGATACTAGATGATCCATGAAGGGGAAGCAGAACAGCTCCACGAAGAGATAGGAGCAAGGCCATTAGGATAGCCAAGCCATAAGCAAGAGTCTGTTAACGGAGAAGCTAACAAAGGAGGCATATCAAAGCTATTTGCAAAATATCAGCGCAAGAGAGGCATGTTGCAGAATATAAGAGCAAGAGAGGCATATAGAAAAGGCAGAAGCCATCAAAGTATGAAGGTATCGAAGGAGGTCTTTGAAAGACATTGCCAAGCCAGAGGAGGCAAAACAGAGCAATAGAGAGGAGTAAACAGAGCTATCGGAGCTACAGGAGGAGCTATATATATATATATGCCAAAGAAGAACATATCGGAGGAGAAAACAGAGCAAACAGAGCTATCAAAGGAGCAAAGCGCAGACAGAGCCATCGAAAGAGAAAACAGAGCTATCAGAGCTCAGGAGGAGTCTTATCAGGAGTAATACATGCCAAAGAGTCTTATCGGGAATAATGTATGCCAGCCAAAGAGGAGCAGAATACATATATGCGGAAGAGTTAAAGGAGCGGAGCATAAAGAAGAGCGAAAGAGTTAAAAGGAGCAGCGCTGTATATAATATATGTATATGCAAATGCACTATCGGAGGCACAAACACACATATGTAGGCTATATACACTATCAGAGGCAAAGCCTTAGTTATATTGGAATACACTATCGAAGCAGAGAAAGATATATATATCGGCGAATAGAGGCGGGGTATATATATATATATATATATATATATATATATATATATCAGCGATATGATAATCAACAGTTCGATTATGTGCCACTACCCAAAACCCCCCATTGCGATCTATATGTGCAGACCCGACGACATATATGTCTGAGTGTATAAACAGGTGAAGTCCGGGTAAGTGCTTCAAAGCAGGTTTAAGTGTATTTCATATATATCGTTATATTTGGGCTCTAAGCCTTGCCGCATTAACACTTGCGAATTGCAACATATATATATAACGGACCAACTGCACATTATGAAACGTTTTATTGTATATCGCATCCACCTATCGGACCTCACAAAACGCCGATTGTGATAAAGCATGCGGACCCACTTAAACATTACAATATGACTTTATTGTATGTCGCATCCGTCATATTGCAAGAGCTTAAGGCCTTGCCGCTTCGAAAGCGGAGATTGCGATAAATGCCGCGGACTCGATGGTCTGATTGTAACATAGCTCAATACAATGTCGCGTCCAGCAGGGCCATTGGCCATCAGCGATGTTATGGGCTCAACCTATACAAGACCGCGATAAGCTGCGATTGCCAATTGCAATTACACTACGGACCCGATACAGGTATTAATGTGGGCATAATAAATTTGAAGTTCGCCCTTTAGAGTTTCGGTCGGGTTTTCATAATTTTCCTGTGCATTTTAGTAATTGGATTGCGCGAGGTTTTTAGGCCAAAAGGCTTATGATAATGGTTCCGATAGTTCAAGAGGCCTGAACGAAAGCCGATTGCGATTGCGATTGGGACGTGGCATGTCCATTAAACAATAAAGTCCTGTATATGCCTTTTATCATTGAAAAAAAGGGGCTCTGTTACAGTTTGAACATGCAGCAGTTTTTCTCTGGGTATTTGGTCCTCGCCGTTAAATCAACGTGTCCCGGGAGTGTTGGTGAGCACGAAGAGACAGAGGAAGCTACAGCAATCGAAAAGCCAGGAAGCGAAAGGGTAAACCAGCGCAGAGGGAGCTGAAGCAAGCGTTGAGGAAGCCAAAGAGCCAGCGGGAAGAGGAAACCGATAGTCAGAAGCATCAGGAATGTACAAAACAAAAAAAACAGAGAACAAGGGGTGTTGAACGTTGTTGAAATAGTAGGAGGAAAGAGAGGCAGCTGGAGGGTCCAGCAGAACAGAAAAGGGCTGAAGGACCAACAGGACAGGAGGGATTCGAAGGGGAGAAGTTGTCAGCAAAGAAGCAGTCATGCTGAAGCATTCACTATGACAGTAAGAACATATGCTTGAACAGAAAGTTGGTTCTTATGCAAAGCTTAGTGCAGCTAATGGTAGACTCACTAAAACTGTGTGGAGACATTATCAGAGGTCATGAAGGCTATTGGAGACTCTGTGTGGACAGTATGAAGAGTTGTAAAAACTTCTTCATAAGAAGACTGGTTGTCATTGACGTTGTAGCATGGAGACTACAATGAAGCTATAAGCAGACAGAACTCAGTAGAAAAAAGTTCTGAGAGCAGAACATTACTATCAAACATGCCATGACAAGATTGGGTTGGAACCCTTGGGGTGTGCCTCAGAAGTAAGAAGGTTTGGAGTCCTTGGGGCTGAAGCCTCAAAAGTAAGAAGGATTGGAGTCCTTGGGATTGGTGCCTCAGAAGTAGGAAGGATAGGTGTCCTTGGGACTGGTGTCTCAGGAACTGGAAGGATTGAAGTCCTTGGGAGTTGGTGCTCCTAAGTCCAAGATTGGTGCCTTGGCGAAATAGAGTTGGAGCTCTGGAGGTTGGAGCCTCACAAAAGTCCAAGTTGGTGCTTGGCAACTGATTGCAACCACTTATATATTGTATCTATTTTACTGCAAAGATTATATTAATAAAAGCATTTATTCTTGTTGTTCATCTTGTGTTCTGAATATAAATGTTTTAACTGGTAAAACAATAGTCGGAAAAAGAAATACTGATTCACCCCCCCCCCTCTCAGTGTTTCCAATAGGAAACACTAGTGAAGCCAAACATTCAGGTATGCCAACATAAAATAAGTTATAACAGCATATTCTATCATTAAAAACAATAAAACTTCCAATTGATTAACCTGACACATAAGTGACACAAGAAATAAACTAAACATCCATCTAAATTGATACCTGAAGGTGGCTTGCAACATTCTCCCTTGTAAGGCCATGAACATTCATCATCTCAAGTATCCTCTTTGGAACAGCCTCTGCATCCATGCTAATTATTATGTTTATACCCTATGAAAAATTCATGTGAAAAATATTCACAATTTTCATATATCACTGCAAATATGATTGAAAAAGGTTCATTATTTCGCTATGAAAATTTGACAGTGCTATTACTCCATTAGACATGAAAAGATGAATTTTCATATACAAAAATTATCAATATTGACAATTTCCTGAAGGATTTTAGTTTTATTTTCTATTGACAACGCAAGTTTTCTCCAACCAGTTCAAACTGACATAAGATCATGTTAATAAAACATGGTTGGGAAAATAATATTCATGTCATTAAAGGTAAACAAATTTAACTGTGCAGATTTATTTTGTTTTTTTCTTTTGAGGTTTTGGGACTCAAGAAAAAATGAATAAACACAGGCATCCTTACTATCAATTCCAAGCTGATTTACAGAGTTAACAAATTGTTGATGAAGCTCCACAGACCAGACTACTCGTGGTTTCTTCAAAGACATAGGATCATCATTCTCCTGCTCAAAATCATCATCCTCTTCCTTTGTTTCCTTCCTTCTTTTTGATGTTTTTGAATTAGACTCTGTCCCTTCATTGACTGAGGAAGCATACTCAATATCATCTGAACCCTTCTTATTCTTGTCACTATCTTCAGCACTACCTGAGTACTCCAATTCTCTTCCCAAATTCCTTTTTTTTCTGATTACATGCTGCCATATGTTCTTGAGCTCTTCAATTCGTATAGGCTTGAGGAGGTAGTCGCATGCCCCATGTTTGATTCCTTTCATTACTACACTGGTTTCTCCATCTGCTGACATCACTGCACGTCACACATCAAAAGCTTCCAATGAGATGATGAACATCCACAGACCCTAGCTATGTGAAAACAGAATTATACTAAAATAAGGCTCTTTCTTGTATTTTGAATCCATAAATAAAATGAGAATATCTGGCATGGAAAATTTACTGATAACAGGAAGATCCATCTCCAACCCTACGTGTTCAAGGAGCTTGAACCCATCCATGTCAGGCATATAAACATCACTTATGACCAAGTCAAAGCTACCCTTTCTCTCTCGGAGCATTGATAATGCAACAGTTGCATGGGAACATGTTGTAACTACATAGCATAAACAGTGAATGATTTAGAACAACGTCCATTGATAGAAATATCAAAAAGTTCACATCAATACAAAAGTGCCACTATTTCCACCACCACCAGCAAAGACAACAACCAAATTTCAAACTGAAAGCAGTGTTTAGCAAACTTCAACTGCAAATAACCTACTTCTGAAATGTTTAATATGC
Source organism: Pinus tabuliformis (assembly GCA_031772625.1). Lineage (NCBI taxonomy): Eukaryota > Viridiplantae > Streptophyta > Pinopsida > Pinales > Pinaceae > Pinus > Pinus tabuliformis. Next base: position 101,522,318 of record CM062810.1, read on the forward strand.
AAAACTCTAAAATTACACCTGAATGCTTCAACAGAACACTTATACTGTCAACTGTAATAGTAAATATTTCATTACATGAAACTGTTCAAAGCAATGAAATAATTAACAATAAAAATCATTTCAGTCACTGCAAACTAGGTTCTTCCAGTTTAATTAACAATGATACATTACATATGTGTTTCCTTCTTAAAAACCAAACAGGAAGGACAAAGCCAGGTCAAACCTTGACCACAGAGAACTTGAGGCTAAAACAACAATTAGAAGAACACATGACTGAAGAACATTTTTAAAATGACAATACCCCTGAGAGCAAAGTAATTCGTTATGAACATTAAGATAAGATCAAACCAACAAAGTTAGAAATTGGTAGAGGAACCCATAAAGTTGAATGGGAAAAAAGAAGTTTAGACTGTAATGAGCAAATGAGTGTTAACTAAATGGCACATCAGGTAGTTGCACAAAATATGTGCACACTAGATGCAGAAATAAGCCCTAATCTATGATCAAATATATGATTATTCAAGGCCAAAAATAGACTTTTCAAAAGAGCTAAATATATATTGAAGGCTGGGACAAGGATTTCCTCGAGCAAGGAACTAAACACTGACCCACACTTTGATGTTAATCAAAATATAATGAATTCATATCTCAAGCATGAGTTGAATTTAGTCATTGCAGCTGAAGAGCATCTCAAGTCTAAAGATACAAGGTAAATTCTAATCTCACTTCTCATGCATACTTTCCTTTCTTATGGAAGACTTATTTTGCAAAAATAAATTCAAGAATTCTACAATTGCTGATTTTGTAGAAAACTTTGGAGCTCCTGCACTTACGCAGGCCATTCTCCTCTCTCTTTCCCCACCTGTCCATCCCCATCTATAGCAAACATTGGGGAACCCTTCATGTCCCAGCCTTAATGAGCAACAAACCACCTCAACGGGTAAAACTTGTTGAAGAATGTAACTAGTGTCGGTCTTCATAATTGTATTTGTCAAAAGAAATTTTATTATTAAAGAAAATGACTTATTAAAGCATGGGTTTCATGCTTGGGTGAATGATTTCTAGGTCAAAGACTCCATTGAAGGTTTCTAGGTTTTGTCTTGAGTTAATAGAGTCATTGTCATTTTTATTAGACCCTTCTTGGGCTTTTGTATCAAATAAAAAGAATTGTTTTTGAGTCAAAAAGGCCATTTGTCACCTCCACACCAAGTCGGCCCTGTCCTCATAAAGTCGGCCTGGATTAGGGCTATTTGACCCAACAGAAAGGCTATATATAGAGAGGGAACTCGACCTATTTGAATGTAATATTCCTAACGGAAATATTAAGTGAATAACATAAACATGCACTATAACAACAACTAGGAAATTCAACACATACACAGGAAATCAAAACACAAGAGGAAATGCACCAAAACTTTGAGCCATTTTATTTATTTTGAGCAAAATGGAGTACAATGAGTATGGAAATAGGAACCTGGGCTTGCTACAGCAAGCTAGGCGAAACCTAGGTTGGAATTGTGATGCCCAAGTACTGGAATGACTCCACCAAAAACCTCTGCGCTGACCCAGTAAATTACTATCACTGTTGTTGTAGGTGAACTGAGATTTCGGCCCTCAAATCTACTCCAAAAATTCTGCAAAATTAAATGTAGGCTCTCCACACTAGCTCCAACAAAACCCAGAATTATCTCACGGACCAAGTGGTGGAAATAGTCCCAGGATAAAAAGAGCCCTACTCTAACAATTTATGTTGCTAACTATTGAATGGAACTAGAAATTTTGCCCTCAAAAGTGCTCAAAAAATTCTGCAAAATTACTCCTAGTCTCCTCTCACCAAACCCACTAAAACCCAGAAAGGGTTTGGGTAGAATCCAACGACCCCCGATGACCCCCAATAAGTGTGAATTACCCAATTTGGCCAGAAAACGCCCCACATAATGGAACTATGTGGGATGCCCAAAATATGACACTAAAAGCCTCCCAAAGTCCAGCAAAGTTCCCCTATGATAAATGCCTGATTTCTCCAACCCAAATTTCCTCGAAAAGAAGCCACCTCTGGCTCCTGCGCAGACTTGAACCAGTGAGCTCTACGCACAATCAAAATGAGGAGAAATTCATCCCAAATTCTGACCTCACTCGCTGCCCTGCAAAATGCTCCAAATCTCTAGCCTTAACTATGAAGAATGTCTCAGCAAAATCCTGGAGTCTCCAACCAATTGCAACTGCTCCAATTGATATGCCATGAACTCCTTCCCTGATCCGAACTTATGAAAGAACGCAACATAATACAGTAAACATAAACACACAGATGCAGCAGAAATAAAACTTCATTTTATTAATATCAAATAACTGAAATATGCTTACATACAGAACGGAAATAAAGTAGCTCGGGTGATGGTAGCTTATCTTTGAGAAGAGATCTGGTGGCTACATGTCTTTGAACTGTGTTACAATGAGGCTCGAAGGCCTATTTATTGTTGAGAAACAACGAAAAACCCTAAACATCCAAAAACCTAACCCTAGGAGATGAGGCACCAAAACTGTGGGCCCCGTTGGGGTAAGTTGGTACATCAACTTTCCAACGTCGTAGCTTTGGCATACGATCTCTGTTTGACGGGCACGATACCTCGTTAGAAAGATCTATCTGAGGACTACAGCTTTCCATTGTAAACATTAGTTGAAGACTAACGTTTGCCCGTTTTCCACAAAAATGTCGTTTAGGGCCTCAAAACAGCTCTGAAAGTTCAAAACCAAAAAACTGCCAAAAATAGTAAATTGTGCTACAATTAAGGAAATTGAAAAATTGAAAGAAACAATAGTTGGGGTCCAAAAGGAATAGACAGGTGACCACCAATATCCACTTGGATCATCCCTCCCCCCTTAGTAAGCAATGGTCCCATTGCGTTGAGTGCCTCCATGAGATGGGGAAACTTCTGCTGAACTTGGTCCCTGGTGAGCCACTTGCCTTGGTGCAGGAGTTGGCCAGCTTTGACAACCCGATACAGTTGGATCTTCTGTTGGCAAGTGTCCTTGATCTATATGTCCATGATCCTATCAGTTGTGGCCTATTCGATGCAACTTGGGTTGAGCTTCATTGGTGTCAACTGCTCAACAATGTTTGATGTGTCCAACAATCGGGGAAAGTATGGCCGCAACCTGTCCACATTGAATACTGGGTGCAGGCTAAGGAATGATGGAATGTTGAGCTCGAAAGCATTGTCTCTTACAACCTTAGTAATGGTGTAATGCCCATATTCGAGCGGGCAAAGCTTGCGGTAAGCCCCAGCGAGGCTCTCCTTTTGCAAATGTAACCAAACTTTGTCACCCACCTGTAACTTGTGTGGCACCCGATGCTGGTCATGACGTTGTTTGTACTTAGCATTTGCTTTGTCTAATATGTCATGGACCTGCTGGCAGATGTGCTGAATGCGCTCAATGAAGTTTTAGCTCTGTCAGCTTCAGACTGGACATGAGTTGAATCTGCCTGAGTAGCAGCAAGTGGTATGGCAACATAAATGGGACATAGTGGTTGGAATCTCGGTCCCACCTGAAAGAGGTTGTGGCCAATTGAGTTGTGCAGAGCTCTGTTGTAGTTGTGTTGTACATAGGGGAGGCTTTCGTCTCATGTGCGTGGATGCTTCGAGTTGTACATGCGGAGGATATGCACAGTCATCCTATTGACCAGAGGCTTGACCAGAATGCACTTAGGAACCTGTTGTCCAAATCTGAGATGATGAATTGTGGGATCCCAAAGTGTACCCACACTCATTCAAAGACGAGTTTGGCAGTGGCTTCTGCTGTGATACTCTTCTTGCAAGCCGCCAAAATGGCCATATTGGAGAATCTATCGATGAGCACGAAAACACAGTCATTGCCATGCTTGGTAGAAGGAAGGCCCAACATGTAATCCATGGAGATGGATTCTCAGGGTCCGCTAGGAGTAGGCAAAGAAGTATACAGGCCTTACTTCTTGATTGTAGGTTCGGAAATGGCGAAGGCAGTGCAAGATCTTATGTACTTCCCAACATCATGTCGAAGGTTTGGCCAATAAAAATATTTTTGCAACACTGCCACTGTCTTTTCTATCCCAAGATGTCCAGTGACTCCACTGTAGTGCGCCTCCCAAATCATCTTAGCATGGTCGCTTGAAGGAACATAGAGATGTCCCAGGTGGCATAATAGCGCGTCCTGGAGGTGAAAGTTTGGAACTTACGTACCTTCTAGGAGCATCTGATATGTGGTGTCGAATTCTGGATCACTCTTATAAAGATGTGATCATTCCAAAGTCTCGTGTCCACAAGAGTCAAGCACAGTGGTCAATGCCATGACCGGCAATTGGCTGAGGCAATCTACAACATTATTGGTGCTTCCCTTCTTGTACTTAATGTTCAAATGGAATTGTTGCAGGTATGTGGACCATTTCTGATGGCAATTGTTCTACAACTTTCCTTGCGTTTGTATCAACTGCAAGGGTCAGTGGTTTGTGTGGATGATCGTTTCCTTCCCCATAATGTAATGCTTTTGTCGACAGGCTTGCACAATGGAATACATCTCTTTGTCATAGGTGGGATACTTCTGAACTGTCTAAAAGTGTCTCACTGTTATATGCCACAAGATGCCCCTACTGAGTAAGAACTGTACCAATAGCATAGTCGGGCGCATCAGTCTCAATCTCAAATGGTTGTTGCAAGTCTGGTAATGTGAATACTGGTGCAAAGCAGAGGCAATGTTTCAACTCGGCAAACACCTTCTGTTGGGATTCAGAAGGAAAAAACTTTGTTTTCGCTCCACCCTTGGTGACATGACTCAAAGGCCAAGTGATATGAGAGAACCCTAACACGAAACTCCGATAAAAATTTGCAAGGCCCAAAAAGTTGCGAAGCTCTGTTAGAGTGGTCGGGGTTGACCAATCTCGAATGACTTGGATCTTAGTTGGATCCACATGCACGCCTCGCTCATCTATTATGTAACCCAGATATTGGCCTTGGCTCGTGCCGAAGGTACATTTCTCCAAGTTGGCACACAGTTTGTGCTGCCGTGGGGTTTGAAGGAGCTGTCGAATGTGTTGCAAGTGTTCTTCCCAACTTTTGCTGAAGATGAGGATGTCGTCCAGATAAACAACCATGAATGAGTTGGTGAAGGGCCACAAGATGTCATCCATTAGCCTCATAAAAATAACAAGGGCATTTGTCAACCCGAAGGGCATAACCAACCATTCAAAAAGGCCTTCCTTGGATTTCAAGACGGTCTTCCATACAACTGTGGGCTCTATTGAAACCCGGTGATAGCCAGACTTCAGATCGATCTTGCTGAAATATTTGGCCCCCTTGAGTTGGTCCAAAATCCGTGGAATTGGATACATGTTCTTGACAGTGATTTTGTTTAGTGCCCGATAATTAATGCAGAGCCTCCAGGTCTCATCATTCTTTTGTACAAGTTCAATCGGGCTCCTACAAGGCGAGGAACTTGGTCGGATGTGCCCTTTTCACAGCAACTCCTGGATTTGTTGCTTGATCTCTTCATTTTCCATAATGGAGCGACGATATATCGGCTCGTTGGGTAGAGGTGCTCCGAGAGTCAGATTGATCGAATGCTTGACCTAACAGTGCAAGGGTAACGCTGTGGGAGAGAAGAAGATGTCCTTGTATTCTTCCACGACCTTATCCACCTGTTTCTGCTACGTGGAGGAACCCTTCCCGGGGGCCATGGATGTGGCCACAATCTTCCCTTTACCTTGAGAGAAAATCAAAAAGAAAATAAATTTCCCGATCTAGGAGATGACCTTACTGCATTGCTTAATAGAGATCAAAGAGATGGCGGTAGGCGAGGCTACCTCTGGTATCCTATATAACTTATAGCCCAAAGAAATAATAACAGTGTGAGGCCTCGACTCATACACAGCATGACGCTTCCACAAGTATGGTTGGCCTAATAATACATCACAAACTTCAAGAGGAGCAACATACACAATACCTCATCTGTGAAAGGCTTGATGTTGTAGGGAAGGTGGCACCGTTGGCTGACGCGGAGATCTCGTCCTTGGTGAAGCCACCGGATGGTGTACAATTGTGGGTGTAGTGTGGCCGATAGGCCCAACTGCTTCACAACCTCTGCCGAAATGAGGTTCTTTTGTCTCCTGTTGTTGACAATGAATTGCAAGGCGAACCCTTCACCCACATTCATGAGTGGAAGAGACACTCCCCCTCCTCTGAATCTTCGGGCTCAATCTTCTAGATCTTGGTGGTGGCAATAGTAGCGTTGAGCTCTGCATCAATAATCTGCTTCCCTTTGTCATTCCACTTGTCGGGCTCTGACTCAGAGTAGGAACATGCATCTGACTTTGAAGCCTTCAGCTCGGCCACCAGTGACTACTTGGCTCGAGACTCACTTGTGTTGTGAGTGGGGCTCTTACGGAACTCACACAACTTTCCTGTGTCCTTTGTCTTCGTGGTATTGTTCTTTGCTTGTGGCTTCGACGAGTTGTCCTGGGTCACCACGCCTTGGCTTTGTCCTTTGTTCTGCGGTTCGAGGGCATCTTTCCCTTACAGCGTATCAATAGGCGGCGCCAAGCGAGGAGATGTCCAATAACTCTATCTCGTCCTGGATGTATTTGTGTAAACAATCACGGTACTTGAGTACGAGACGCCGCTCAGAATCCTTGATACCCAACTTCGTGCAAAGGGTATGAAAAATATTTGTGAACTTCGCACGTCTTGGTCCCTTCCCTGCAGTAGTGTTGTCCTCTTTACGTACTTATCTTCATAGCTCCCAACAGGGCAATACTTCTCCTAGATGGTGTCTCAAAAAGAGTTCCAAGTGGGTGCGTTGAAAACAGTGGAGGTTCCCTCTCGTCCTTCTTCTCACAGTAGGTTTCCCACCAGTCCTTGACGTGGGGGGCGGCTTTGAGTAGTGCAAAAGTAATATTTTCCCTATTAGAAAAATCATGAACCAAAAAATAACCTTCCAACAAATTTAACCATCTATCTACAACCTCTGCTTCTACATGGCCTTCAAATATGGGAATGTCAAAGTTGACTTGTACCTTTAAGGGAGTGGCGCCTCTAGAGTGGTTGTCGAATGAAGATGCGTCGCATGTGTGTTAGTTTTTGTAGCATTGGATGTATTCTAGCCACGAAATTTGGTGGAGAGGCTAGAATACATGAGATCTCCAAAACCCATAAAACTTTTCCGAAAATTCCGCCTAGAAGTGTCTCAATTAGATTATTAACCAACTTTTTAAATATTTCCTAAGTCTAAACTTAGGGAATATGGTTAATTAATCAATATTAATTGAGATAAGGTGAGAATCATCTGAAACTCACACAAATTGATCCAGAGATGATCCTAGCCATTAATTAAGTTTTAATCTTGGTTGTTGGTGCTCCAACAATGGATTATAAAAAGAGATCGATGTGGTGATGGAGAAGACACTTGAGCAATTCGATTTCCTTAGTAGATTGAAGCAGCAATCATTTCTCGGAGAGAAAGCCAGATATTGAAGCAGTGGGTGAGGGAAGGGACAGTGATTCGGAGGAACTGTTTCCAAATCCGAAGAGGCATCAACAAGAGCGCCGAAGTTTCCCAGTGAGGCAGTGCAGAGGACTGCACAGTTGCTTTACAGAGGACAGTTCAATTTGCCGAGGAGAAAATTTGTTCTCAGTTCCAGTGGTCAAGCAGAGGTTCCAAAGGGCCGGAGAGACGATTCCTCAGCAAAAGAAGGCAGAACGGCTTCATCAGAGACCAGTCAAAGGCTTGACGTAATAGAGACTGCGCAGTGCAACACAGAGGCTTCAGGAGGCCGAGTTCTCTGTAGGCAGGTTGTGTCGGGATTGCTGGTGGAGGAAGGGTAATTCCCTTCAATAATTTTGCCCATATTTTCTTGTTGTGGATTGCCAATTTCAAGCATCCAAATTGTACTCAGAATTTCACTACTAGATAATAATAAAAACCCTCACTGTTGCATTGATTTTCCCAAGTTGGTTTTTTCGAGGACATTTGTCCAAAAATAATTGTCTTATATTTTATGTGTGCTAGCATTTCCAAGTTTTCAGCGCATTATTTTTCCGCAATATCTTATTTGTGAAGGTTGCAGTGTGTTTATTTTGATATTTATCATAGCAGATAAATCGTTAAATTAATTAATTAGGAGAAACAATATTGAAGGATCTAGGCAAAGTTATCCATCATCGCGTTACTTTGCCGCTCAAGGGTTTCTTCAAGCAATATTTTGAAGGGATCTCCTACTCCCTCGTCTTTCTTTTCTTCTACCATGGGAGGTCATCGGGATTTGTGAGGTTGGTCTTGCGAAGGTTCAACCAATTCGAGCCCTAACTCCTTACACCCTGACCTCCTTGGGGACATGCAAAGATAAACAGAGAAAGAGCAGGCTGCTCTGATACCACTGATCCAGACTTATGCAAGAATGCAACAAAATACAGATATAAACATAAACACAGATTTGCAACAAAAATAAAACTTCATTTCATTAATATCAAAGAACTGAAATATGCTTACATACAGAATGGAAATAAACTTGCACGGGCAATGGTAGCTTATCTGTGAGAAGAGATGTGGTGGCTACATGCCTCTGAATTGTGTTACAATGAGTCTCGAAGGCTTATTTATTGTTGGAAAACAATGGAAAACCCTAAACATCCAAAAACCTAACCCTATGAGATGAAGCACCAAAATTGTGGGCCCTGTTGGGGTAAGTTGGTACATCAACTTCCAGGAGTCGTAACTTTGGCATACGATCTCCGTTTGACATGCACAATACCTCATTAGAAAGATTTATCCGAGGACTACAGCTTTCGACTGCAAACAAAGGTCAAAGACTTATGTTTGCTTGTTTTCCAAAAAATGTAGTTTAAGGCCTTAAAACAGCTCCAGAAGTTCAAGACCCGAAAAACTGCCAAAAATAGTAAATTGTGCTACAATTAAGGAAACTGAAAAATTGAAAGAAACAATGGTGGAGGTCCAAGTGGAATAGGCGTGTGGCAACCAATATCCACCTAGATCATTCTGTGCCCGGGTAATCAATGTTCCACCAAGTCTCCGGGACGGGGAGACGCGGGTGCGGGGAGACGCACAAAGGGGACGTGTGGGAGAACCCTGAAATTTTAGGGAAATTTAGGGGAGACAGGGAGACGTCGAGGTATATATAATATAATTTTTAATTATATATATTATAAATTTATATATATGTATATAATTTTGAAATTTTCATGTTCATATTCATTGTTCAATAATGCTAATTCATCAAGATTCAATACCATAAGATTCAATAATAAAATTCAATATGAAATTCAAATATTTAAATACAATGTACATTGATCCATATCAATTATCATTCATCAATCATCATTCTATAATTTACATTGAAAACCAAAATAATAACTGAAACTAACATATATTCCAAACAGTTGTTTCTATATGATTAAATCAAAAAGTTATAAATAAATTAACTTCTAATATATCTGACCAACCTCTGCTATTTCGCTTTGGTTTTCACTAAAAGAATGACGATAGATGAACCACATACCTGTAATCTTACAATGCTCTTAATTTGTTCACGGTCTAGAGGTTGGAAAACAATATACTCATCAATGCGATTCATGAACTCAGGGCGGAATGTCGTTTGAGCCACTTCCATAACCCTGTTCTTCATTCTCTCATACAGTTCCTCTTTTGAGCCAGGTTCATCATCAAGCCTACTTAGAATGTACTGAGAACCAATGTTTGAAGTCATAATAATGACAATGTTGGTGAAGCTTACAGTTCGACCCTGAGAATCAGTGACCCTTCCGTCATCTAAAATCTGAAGTAGAATATTGAAGGCATCTGTATGTGCCTTCTCAATTTCATCAAACAGAATAACTACATAAGGCCTTCTACATATAGACTCAGTCAACTGTCCCCCTTCTTCATAACCCACATACCCTGGTGGTGCTCCAATCAGCGTTGAAACTGCATGCTTCTCCATGTATTCACTCATGTCAATCCTCACTAGAGCTTCATCAGTATTAAATAAATAGGATGCAAGAGCCTTAGCTAATTCTGTTTTGCCAACACCTGTTGGGCAACGACTGCTAAGTGCTAAAAGCAAGCCGCTGCGTGGAGAAGAGTGAGGATGCGCTGAAGCTCTCGTGGGCGCAGTGGGAGCAGATGGAAGAAAAAAATGCGTTGAGGTAAGAGCATAATGAATGGCGGCAAAATGAAAACTTGAAAAGTGGAGTTAACCCTAACTTGTTCATGTAATTTTTTATTTGTAATAGTTAATTTAGTTTATTTTTATTTTTTATGTTTTTTTAATAAATTAATTTTCATTTTTTTTAATTTTTTTTTCGTTTATAAAGGGTAATTAGACAAAAATGAAGGGGGGACGCCCAGAAGTACCCCTTTCGGGGAGTCGAGTCTCCCACATTGGGGAAACGCACCCCCTTGCGTCTCCCCGAGTCTCCCCAAAAGGGGGACGTGGGGAAACGCACCCCCGAGAGTCTCCCTGTCCCGGGTGCGTGGGGTGCGAGGGGTGCGCGCACCCCACCCTGGGGGACGCGTCCCCGTGGAACACTGCGGGTAATGCGCATAGTTGGGAAAACTCTTGCAATGAAGCTCAAGGAAAGCCGTGAATTGGACTCCCAAATTACCTCAATAGGGAGACACTCGAAGTTCTCTAAAATGAGGGTGGATTTCCGCTTGGAATTCCTTGTGCTAAACAAAACTTTTCTTCTTGTGCTAAACAATCCCAAGAGAGAATATGATTAACTTTGAAATCATTTGATCTCATCATGGAGAATTAGGGTCCCAAGGGCACTAAGATTGGAGACTGTTCTGAAACCCTAACAATGGCGTGAGGGCGTTGTTGGTTGCTAGAGGGTAACAATAGATGGGAGGCCATACGCACCACAGATGGCGACGCACGGAGGTAGGTGTCAGGGCACGGAGGACCGTTGGAGGGTAGTTGTCACGAAGACAAGACGTATTGGGAATGGTGATGAAGGCAAACGGGGTATAGGGAGAAGGGAGGATGGAGGCAGGGTTTTTACTGTTTGTTTTTGTTTACCGTTGTGTTGTCGATAGTAAGTGACTGCACGTGCCCGCGGAAGGTGAAATTGCATACCGGTTTCTAGGGAGATTTCAAACTGCTAATAACAGGAGAAACCATGGTCAACCAACGGGACTCTGTTGATCTGGACCCCGAACTTGGGGACATTCTATCGGTGTGGGGATTGGAAGTCACAGACTAGAATATAGAGAAATATATTCGTCCAACTAGACTGCCAGGCGAGAAGAGGCGAGGCTCGGGGGAGGGATGGAGACAAGGAAGAGCATTAGGGCTTCTGGAGGAAAGCTTATGCATGTCTAAACTGGAGAGCTGGGGAACAATCAGGGAGCCAGAAGGGAGGCAGGAAGATTTAGTTTCGTTGACAGGTGCACAGCGGGAGAAGCAGGCGGGTTCCAAGTAAGTAATTTGTACTCTAGTCCACTCAAAGAACAATTTTTTTCTCTGGAGGGCTAGAAGACATAGTCATCAGTTGTGGGATTAAGGGACAGGAGGGGTTGAAATCCTTCCTTGTGGAAGATTTGGGACCGTCAGAAGTCGTAAGAGGGAAACGGCTAGACAGTACTATTGCATGCAGAAGCCCTCTGCAATTGCAAAGTGGGGAAGTTTTCCACCATGAAGGGAGTCCATTCTCGGAGCTTCTAGGGGAAAATGGATAGGAGGAGGCTCTGAGCGGTTTCCGAAAGACCGTAGAGGCTGGGAGGGAACTGTGAACAACAGGGGAGGCTTCTTGCTCTTTCTTTTTCAACGGATCGAGAAGTTTTTACTCGGGCAGACAGCTTTTCAGAAGCGGGGGAGATACCACAACTGGTGGGAAAGGAAGGACAGACAGGGGAAGGAGGTCTAAACAGTCTCAAGAACATTTGGTCAGAGGGGCAATCAGAGCCGCTCCAGGCAGTAGATATCAATGCGGAGGAGAACTTACCAAGGTTTGGGGAAGGGGGGAGGCACAAGAAGATAGGGGAGAAGTGGAAGAAAAATAAGCTAATAAGGAAAAAAGAGATAACCCCAAATCTGGTCCTAGGAGTTGATCTTCAGATCGACGAAGCTATGGAGGCAGCAAAAGTAACCTTGGTCAGGAGGGCTGATGGGAAAAAATATTCAGCTAATTACATAAAGGAATGGATTGCTAAAAGTTGGCAGGAGGCACCAGACAAATTCTTTGAGGTATCAACCCTAGCTAGGGGTTGGTTCATGGTCAAATTCTCTAAAGGGGAAACCCTAGAATGGGTGTTGGAAAGGAATTGGAGCTTTGGGAAAAGTCCAATACTATTTAAAAGATGGAATCCCTTATTTGATGCACAAAGAGAGAAGGTGGACGAGATCCCGGTATGGGTAAGACTTCCAGGACTACCACCTCAATTCTGGGTGGAGTCGGTTTTCCGGGCAATTGGGAATAATTTGGGACGCTTCTTGGAAGCCGACATGTCATTTTTGCATACTGGGGATAAAGGACTAGCTAGAATACTGGTAAGTTTAAACCCTAGGGAAGGGCTGGTAGAGGAAATCCACCTCAAGTATAAGGATTTCTCCTATACTCAGATGATCGATTATGAACAGTTGTCGTTCCGATGCCATCGATGTCACAAATATGGCCACCTTGCAAGAGAATGCCCTCTGGGCTTCAGAAGAAGAAGAAGGCAGAGAAAGGAGGGGGGAACGGCAGAAAAACAAGTGGAGGAGGAAAAGAGGAAGGAAAATCTTGAGGCGAAGGGGGAAAGGATGGAAGAGGACAAGATGCAGTTGGATGTAGATGAAGCAGAGGATATGCAAATTGAGGAGAGACCTATCCAGGAGCAAGAGCTTCAGGGGGAGACAGCTCGGGCAGAGGCAATGGAAGGAGAAGGAGTGGTTTTTGCTAATCAGTCGGAGGGTACGGTTCTGGAACCTATCCCTTCTTTTAATTCATCCTTGTTGTCTATTCTCAATTCTTTATCAAGGCCTGGTCCTTCCAGGCTGCTGAACTCAGAAAATCTCCATGTTAAAAATGTAAATGAAGCCCTTGATAGCATTATCACTTCTATCCCTGAGATACATCTAAACCGAATTCTTGTGTCAAGTCTTGAGACTCCTAGTCTTCCCTGTGCCCTTTCAGAGAAGCCCCATTATAACCTCAGGCCTCGAGAAAAGAAAATTCTCCCTTGGGAAGCAGTGGGGGGATTGGGGGTTCAACCAATATCGGTTGGACCTCGAAAATCCAGAGGAAGGAAGACAAACATTTCAAAGGCTCAGTTAAGAGCAAAGATTGATATTGTCGATGGGAAACAATTATCTATTTCAGGGGTGCTTAGAGCAGCGCAGAACCCCTCCCTCGGTCTTAAATGATCATTATGTCCTTTAACTGTCAAGGGTTTGCTAGTGCTCCCAAAAAACTAGCCTTGAAGGCCCTAATAAAATCCTATGACCCTGATGTGCTACTGCTGCAAGAAACCCTAGGATCTGGTGAGGAGATTAGTAGGGCTTTACATAAAATGTTGCCTGGGTGGGCCTTTTAGTCACTAGATGCTAAAGGTAGATCTAGGGGGCTGGCTACGGGAGTGAAAGAAGGAAGGCTGAAGGTCCTATCCACCTGGGGACTAGAACAAGCTTTGGGTGTAGAGGTTTACTCACTGGAGCTCTGCACCAATCTTTTAATTCTAAACATATATGGGCCCTGTCAGGATAGGGCTCTTTACTGGAACAACTTGTTCTCAAAATCATTTATGGAGAATCCAAACTTGGTATTAGGGGGACTTGAATTTCTCGTTGGGTCTTTCAGAAACCTGGGGACCTTCAGCTCATGTAGACCCTCTGACAGACTTCTTCATGAACAAGATCAGTTCGAGGAAACTTATGGACATCAACCTGATCAAGCCCAAGGCCAACGTGGAGGAATAGGAGAACAGGGGAAGCAAGGGTGGCTAAGAGGTTGGATCGCTTCCTCCTTAGAGAAGAAGTGGTGGCTAGGCTTCCGATCTTTAGACATTGGGTGGGGGAAGGAGGAGACTCAGACCATCTTCCCATACTACTAGAGATGAAAGGCCCTAACAAAAAGCTTGGTTCCCCATTTAAGTTCAATCTGTCTTGGCTTAAAGATGAATCTTACAACAATCTGTTCAAAACCACTTGGAGGTCAGGAGTTGATGATTAGGGTAGGGATAAAGCATTTTTGTTCATGGAGAATCTGAAACGTATGAAAAAGGCAACTATTGAATGGGCCAAAATCAAGAAAGACAAGGAAGAAGTAGAACTAAAGAAAATAGGAGAGGAATTAGATATGCTAGAGAGCCCGGAAGAGGACGAATACGAGACAGAAGCACAAAGGGACAGGATCAAGCAGCTGGAATCCAATCGAAGGAATATTCTCACAATCAGGGAAGAGCAGTGGAGACTAAAAAGCAGAGAAATTTGGTTGACAGTCGGGGATGAAAATTCAAAATTCTTCCAGAACTATGCCAAAGGCCGGAAAAATATAAACACAATCTGGAGTTTAAAATCGGAGGAAGGCACCCCGCCAAGTCTTTTGAGGAACTGTCCCTCCTCGAAAGGAATCATTTTAAAAAGCTATTCAAAGCCCCAGCTGAGGTGTCTATCGCCGAGGTGATCAGGACGGCTCAAAACTTCCCAAGGTATATGGAGGAGGAGGATAATGAAGTCATCATGGGGGAAGTGAAAAAAGGGGAAGTCAAAGGAATATTAAGGTTGATGCAGAAGGATAAGAGCCCAGGCCCGGCGGATGGATTGTGGAATTTTTTCAACATTTCTTTGAGCCCATTGGGAATGAACGTACAGGGGTAGTTGAAGCATCCCGGGTAAAAGGGTTGATATATGAACCTTTCAATGCCACATTTATAGCTCTAATTTCGAAGACGAAGGATCCTTCGTCTTTTGAGGACTTCAAACCCATATCACTGTGTAACTGCATTTACAAAATTATTGCAAAAGTAATCGCAGTCAGATTGAAACCTATTCTCTCAAGGAACATATCAAAAGAGCAATTCGGGTTCCTAGATGGAAGACAGATCCATGAAGCAGTGGGGGTGGCGCAGGAGACATTACATAGCATCAAAAAGAGCCGGAGGAAAGGAGCTATTGTCAAAATAGATCTCTCCAAAGCATATGACCGTATTAGCTGGCTTTACATTCGAATGCTATTGACTCACCTGGGTTTCAACATTGGGTTCATAAACTGGGTGATGGGATGTATGACAAATATCAATTTTGCAGTCTTGATCAATGGGGCAACCACATCTTTTTTTAGTCAGAGGGGCCTTCATCAAGGATGTCCCCTCTCTCCACTACTCTTTCTCCTAGCAGCAGAGGGACTCAGTCAAATGATCCTTGAAGCAAGGAGAAGAGGTGATATTAAGGGCATTGAAGTGGTTGTCAACCTGCATATATCTCATTTGTTGTTTGTTGATGACATACTTCTCTTCAGTAATGGAAGCAGGAGTGAAACTCGTCAACTAAAATCAATCCTTGATCTGTTTCTAAAAGCTATTGGCATGTGTATTAATACACAAAAATCCTCCTTGATACTTGAAGGGTTCTCAAGGGCTGAGATTAGAAGGATAGTAGAGGACCTTCCCTATGAGGAAAAGAAGATGTTAGACAACTTCAAATATTTGGGGTTCCACTTAAAGCCAAACTTGTATAGGATCCAAGATTGATTCTAGTTGGTTACAAAAATCGAGAAAAGGATAAAGCACTAGAGTTACAAATGGTTGTCGAGAGCGCGTAACGCTCGTATTGATCAAATCAGTTATCATGGCAATCCTGATTTACTGGTCGGCCTTAACATGGGTGCCTAAAGGAATTCTAGCAAGGGCAAGAAAAGTCTGCAGCAGGTTCTTGTGGGCCGGCTCAAAAGAGGACTTTGTCCTCCCATGGGTGGCTTAGGAGAAAGTGGCAAGACCGAAGGAATGGGGGGGGTATAAAATATCTCACAGCTTTTGCCCCATCTCTAGCAACAAAACTAGGATGGAGGATTTTATCAATGGAAAATCTATGGACAACAGTGGTCAAAAGGAAATACATTGATCCAATCCCAATAGATGAGTGGATTAGAAGGTCAGATAAGAGAAACTTCCAAGCATTTGTGGTGTGGAAAGCAACACTGGATTCGGTCGATATTATTGAACAAGGCCTCTCTTGGCATGTAGGGAACAGAGTGCAAGTAAGGGTGGGGCAAGACCCATGGGTGGGATGTAATGAAGGATATGCCCTTTCTCGGGAGATCATCGACCATTTGAAAGCAAGAGGGGTTTATAACTTGAGCCAAATAGAGAAGGTAGGACATTCAACAATCTGGCATCAAGCCTGGCTAACAAGGGGGATCTAAATCTTGAGCCCCAATGGGAGGAGGAATGGCAGCATTTTATTAAGGAACTATAGAGGTCGAATGTACGACTCAAAAACCATCCAGACACCCTAAGATGGGTTCATGCACCCACAGGCAGATACTCCCCTAAGTATGGATACAACTATCTCATGTCCAAGAAAGGATGGGCTAACCCGAAGTGGTGGGTTAAATCCATCTAGAAACTAAAATGTCCAACTAAAGAAAGAATGTTTTTCTGGTGTATACTAAGGAATAAGGTTCCAACATGGGACAATCTTCAGAAGAGAAATAAGACAGGACCTGGTTGGAGCTCTTTGTGCAAAAATAAGAGGAATCGGTGCAACACTTGTTCCTAAAGTGTCCTTTCAACATAAGAGTATGGCTCGAGACTTTGAGGTTGATAAAGAAAACCCAGAGCTGGGATGGAGAAATTATTAGAGAGGTGTGGCACAAATGGTGGAATGACACTCCGGAGGAAAACCTGAGAAACTTACCTCTAATAATATCTTGGGGCACTTGGCTGGCCCGGAACATGAAAATATTCAAGGATCTGGATCCAACTTATGAGCACATTGCGACTGAATGCGCATCAATTTATGAAAGCATACCATTACCAATCCCAAAAACAAATGAGAGGGGGACTAGGGAGGAACAGATTAGGGGCAATATCCCTTGGGCATATTTTGATGGGGCCTCTGATCAGAGGAATATCTGTGGGGCAGGAATCGTAATCCACCTAAATGCACAAAAATCCTTAAAAGCCTCAGTGGGGCTTGGAGCAAGAACCAACAATTTTGCAGAACTACAAACTTTAAAACTCTTACTATGCTGGCTTATACACCTGGGTTTGAGTTCGGTTCAGATTTTTGGTGATTCTCAGAATGTTATCAAATGGTTTAATGGAGAGTACAGATGTCAAAACTATATGTTGAATCCTTTGTTAGAAGAAGTCTTAAATCTGAAACAACATTTTAATTCTATTATTGTGTGCCATATTTACAAGGAGCGAAACACGGTTGCAGACCTCCTATCTAAGTTGGGTTTACAACAGGCTATGGACGGCTAGAGCATAAGAGAAACAGATCAAGATGTGATCTGTGTGTCGGATCAACCTCCATTTGTGCTTTGAAGCTACATATCCAGTTGCTCCTGTTTTTTGGGTTCTTGTTTTTGCTTTTTTGGGTCCTCAGTTTCTTTACTTGGCGAATGTAAACAAGGATATTGCAAGAGACAATTAATACCTGTGTGGTTTTTTTTACTATGCCTTTTTTAAAAATGAAAACATCATCAACTAAACAATAATTGGTTCGTTTCCTGTTTGGGTTGTTTTCCTCATATGAGGAGGCCCAGGAAATTGAATTAGTGCTCATTTTTGCTTACATTGGGATGGGAAAGTATGTTTTTTGCTTACCAGCTCAGCTTTACACTCTATGTTTAGTCGATGAACATACAGTTTACAGAATGCTTCAGTGCATATACTATGTAACTTTTTATTTCCTTAATAGAAAGTTTGATTTTTTCTCTGGAAAAAAAACAACCCCAAGAGAAAAGGAACAATGAAATGTAATAGTCAAAAGATGATAAACAAATGAGTCCATCTTTTATAATTTCTCCCCATGCTTCTAGAATCCTTTTTTTATTGTTATTTTATTGATAAGGGCCATTTTCCACCAAGTGACTTTTGCCTCCCATTTTAATAAAATAATAATTTGTTGCCAATCTTCAATAAAATAATACTTGCCGCCTTTCTCCAAAATAATATTTGCCCCTTTACTTAATATCACCAAAATTAGGCAAAATTCCCATGCTCACAAAATTAGAGATATTGCATTGAAGCGCTCACTCATCATGTTCGATCTACAAGAGAAAGAAGCAAAAAAGAAGAGCGAAGTAGCTGGAGAAGGAAGGAAGAAGCTGGGAAGACCTAAATCGAGTTCTTGGGCAATCTATCTCTCACACGTGCAAAGTTTTTGGGTTGTCGCTGGGGCTAAAATTCTGAATCTACTGCAGGTCCGAAATTTTATTGCTTGGGGCCAAAAATCTATAGCTAGGGGCCGAAATTTTGGATTGAAGCTACAATTAAAAGCTGACACTTGGAGACTTTGGCAGGGGTCATCTACAAGGAGGAAGGGTTGACTTGGTGATTGGAGGAGGTCTTTGTCTAGGTCTAAAGGGTCTTGGATTGTCTCATCTTGATTTGAATCTACTAGTGGAAGAGTTGGACTAGGTTTTCCCCTTGGAGGGGTTTTGCCCTAGCCGAGTGCTTACATCTTATGTCTCGTGTTCTTGTAATCTTCATATAATTTTATTTGGTAATTGCTTGATGAAAGATAAACTAACAAAGTAGTAAAGGAAGCCAACATAAATCACAAGTAATTATCAAAAAAGAGGAATCAAACCCTAAGCATTGATTTCATAACAAAACTAAATACTATATCATAAAGAGCAAGCTCTAATCCTTTATCTATGCACCATAATATAAAGCATTATCAAACAGAAGTAAAAGGCACACTAGAGGGATGGAAAAAGCAGGTCAAGTGTTACCACCTTGAAAGTGATCACCTAGCCATAATTCACTACGTGGATTGAAATAAGCCATGTAGTATAGGCTTTTACAGATTAAAACCAACTTTCATCTTAGAAAATAGCCAAAAGAACCATTTTTCCTAAGTTATTTCCATTTAATTAATTTACCCACATGAGAATAACCCATAAATCCATTTATTTTATGTTATTCTCGTACTTTTACCCATTAAAGTGAATGAGTAATTAAAAATATTTTCCCTCACATTTTCCATTTCCATAGGAATAACTCAATAAATCATTTATTTATTGACTATCTTTAATCCTCTAAACATTTTCATAGGAATAATTTATTAAATCATTACTTAATCATTATTTTTAACTTATTTAACCGTTTCACCAAGAAGTAATTTAATAAACCCATTTGTTTATTAATTATTTCTTATTTATTTTATCCATTTTATTAATTAACTCAATTAATCATTATTTTTTGAGTTAGTTGTTGGCTCCCAACATTGACATCCTTAGTTACATTCTTTCCACACTATTTCCCTACCTATTATACTTTTTTTGTCCTAAAAACCCATACTATCGACCTCAAAAACCTATAATCAGTGTGATGAGGTACATTATTAAAATATTATGTTTTTAGCTAGATTTAAGAGCATTTTGAGGTTATGTTACTAATGATGGATATATAATTTACTTTCACTACCAACACAGATTTTGGTACCCAAAGGAACCACGAGGTCATTACACAATCGTATCCATTGCTATCCACATAGGAGTCCAACTTGCAAGCCTGGACAAGTACATGACAGCATGGCACCTCTCTTGTTGGTGTGCATTTGAAGTCCCTTCGAGCGGCCTAAAGTCAAATCGAAGTGCAAAGGTTCCATAACACACTTGCCTGTCATGAGTTATAACAAAAACCTTACTTGATATTAGCCAAGCACACACTTAGAATCTGGTCAGTCTCATCACACCAGCAATGGATTTGGCGAAGGTCACAAAGGCAAAAGGAGATCTCTCGTTTGGTATTTTGGCTATTGCAAGGAAATATGTTCCGAGAACAGAGGGTTGCACCTTATCTCTGTATCATGGCCTTTTGAAAGCGAGATCTAAATGTAATCTTGGATGCAATACTTATAAATAGAGCCAGGCATTGTGATGTCGATATTGTAACTTTGATACTATTTCTCAAACATTGTAACTTTGTGTAAGCCATGCACTAGCAAGCCTTTTGTACTCTAATTGTGATTAATGAAAGACAAGTTTAATCCATGATTGCGTTGTGATCTTCCGTTTTTCTTGATAGTAGTTTACCCAAGCGCTACCTATGGGAGGGCCCCTCACAACTGCGTTCCTAATTTGTAATGTATCATTTTCTATTATCTGTATATGTTTTATAATTATTTTCCATAGTTATTGTTCTTTATAGTGTTCAATGGTTAATATACTGATAATCATTGTGAGTTTTGTTGTGTGGGTTGAATACAAAGCAACGTTGTGAATCGAGATTACTATTTCAACTCAGATTTGATTCTTACCTGACTTTATGCTAATGATTGTGTAATTGATGAATTACTCTCTACTCATTTTAAGGTTTCTTTCGTGTTGAAATTAGGGTAAGTTATATACCCTAGAAATAGCAAGAGTCGACTCTAGATATCAAAAGCTAAGTCACCTAACACGAGGACATGGGACATGTAGGACACGAAAATATGAGTATCTGACACATGACACGATGACCCCCCAAATCAAAACACAAAGGACACTTTATATATTATATATTAAAAAAATAATATATGTTAAAAAATATAAAAAATTTAGTGAATTACACATTAAATATGAAATATAAAAAACATTTAGATGATGATGATACAAATTCAATACACAACTAATGCATATAACAAAAATAGCATCGAATGCAAATGTGATCCATCTCTAAACCAAAAATACATCAACAAAGAGGCCCTAAATGGCAAATATAGTCCAAAAAAATCATGCTACAACAAATATAGTACTATATATCATCAAAATCATTGCCTATATTGGGATCCCCTCATCATCAACATCACCCTCTAAGCATTAAAATAAGATAGAAAAAAATTAACATGTCAAATCGAGATTTTGTTTGAGAGATGGGTGCATTTTTATTATGGACGTGATAAAGGAGTTCAACAATCAATGCCACCAGCATCAAGGTACATAGAGGGCTTGGTCCTCTTAATTAAATGCTAGTTTCATACCCTCATACATGACGATTTGCAATGGAAATGTTGTAATCCCCCCAATCTTGAAATCCTGAAAATTGTTAAGCCTGTGACTTACAAACTGCAAAGTTCTACAATCACACTAGAGAGTTAGTTGCAAAACCCTAGATTCTTCCAGGGCTTCAAGATCTGTCATGTTAGGAATTGCAAATTCCACAAGCATGCAAATGGGTTAGCTACAAACTCTATAGATTGTATTGACAAGCCTTTTACAAAGATTTCAATCTTTTCCCATAAAGACCTAGTCTCTATATGTAGGAGAATATTTTAAATGTTATATTGCCAAATTTTAACATATCTTCATAGATCTTGATATTATCTTTCAAAAGAGCATAAGATCATTAATCATGATCTAGAAGACTTATCAATATATGCACAATAGACTGTAAAACAATTATGAAATGAACAAGAATGATGCATACCACTATTGACCTTACCTGGTCTTTGGTAAGATAATTGTCAT
The DNA here is from genome assembly GCA_031772625.1 of Pinus tabuliformis. Lineage (NCBI taxonomy): Eukaryota > Viridiplantae > Streptophyta > Pinopsida > Pinales > Pinaceae > Pinus > Pinus tabuliformis. The sequence goes on from CM062810.1 coordinate 101,543,962, forward strand.
GTCTTATTTTCCTTCAACAAAGATACTTTAGAACTTCAGTTATCGAACCACGAACATATTTTGCAAAGTCCTTTATCTCTCATGCTTCAGAATCACACAAGATGGCTTCATGATGAGATTTATTCTTCTTATATGTATAGGAAAGGAATCTCATAGATGCTACACATAGGTATCACAGTTCTTCCAGTTTCATCCTTGAAAATGTCACAAGTCTTAGGTCTATCTTCTACAAGGTCATTTTTGGTTCTCAATGAGCATCAAGCCTTTATACATGTCTCAAACTATTGTCCAGCGATATAACAAATTCTGCAACGTCCCTATTTTGTGTATGGTATGGCTGCCTCATAGATCTTCTCCGAGGCCTCTAATGATAATTTCGGTTGCTTTTATAGATGTAGTTCCTCCAACTTCATATCACAATGCATACTTCTATTTTTCATATGAATTTCCCTTTGATTTTCAAGTATATGACTGATCCAAGTGGATATTGGTGGCCACCCGCCAATTCCACTTGGACCCCCACCATTGCTTCTTTCAATTTTTCAGTTTCCTTAATTGTAGCACAGTTTACTATTTTTAGCAGTTTTTCGGGTCCTAAACTTTCGGAGCCGTTTTGAGGCCCTAAACGACGTTTTTTTGGAAATCTACCACCAGCGATTTTTTGTCTAAAATCGTCTTTTCCGTTGTAGTCCTCAGAGAGATCTTTCCAACGGGTTATCATGCGCGTCAAACAGAGATAATATGACCAAGTCGCGACCCCGGGAAGTTGGTTGTCCAACTCACCCCAACGGGGCCCATAAACTCTTGGTGTTACATCTCCTCGGGTTAGGGTTTTGGTTGTTTAGGGTTTGCTCTTATTGTTCAATAATAAAAAGGCCCTTGAGCCTCATTGTAAGGCAATTCAGAGGCGTGTAGCCACCATATCTCTTCTCAGAGATAAGCTACCATCGCCCTAGCTGGTTTATTTCCATTTCTGTTTGAAAGCATATTTCAGTATTTTACATTAATGAAATGAAGTATTATTTCCGTTGCATCTCTGTGTTTATGGTTATCTCTGTAATTTGTTGCGTTCTTGTTTAAATCCGGATCAATGACTTCATAACTATTATACAATTACAGTGCCACAAAAGATTTTGGATGTCATGGTAATAATATAATGTCACAATAAGGTTTGGATAGGTTCAAGCCATTTGTCTTTGTTTTGTAGATACTTCGTTGTTCTTGGTATAGCACTTCAGAGAGTTCACATGCCTTGGTATATTCCCATACTAGGGACCTTGCATTCATAGAAGATTTGTATACAAAGCTTGCACCAGAGATAGTATGCTTCAGAAATTCTTCATACAGTAGGGACGTAGATCAAGTTGTTGCTTGCCTCATGTAGTTCAGAGATTCGGATATCTTCCACAAAGACTTCGGAGTTTCAGGACTTCGCATATATTGAATTGCTAGACATACTTCAATCCTTTTATATAGATGACCCTTATGAGCTTGACCTTCAATCTTGAGCTAGAAGAGACTTTGATCTTCCTTCACAAATAATTCGGATTACACAGGTTACAAATGTTACCATAGATTTGGATTTTGGACAAATGTTATTGTTATTTTGATGCCATCATCAATGTCTTTAAGGAGATGCCTTCCATGCCTAGTTCGGATGCTATACATGGTCTTCTTAACTTGAATAATGATATTGCTTTAGAGGAGTAACACAGGTCTTGGTGCAGGTTGCATAAATACTCGGAGAACTCGCATATATGTTTCAGAATGGTCCATACAACTGCCTAAGGGAAGTGTGCCATGGAACTTTACATAGTACTATGCTTAGGGTGTTATAGACTTCATGTTCCTTTAAATAATAAACCTTGATCTTATAAGAATGTTGATGTTGGTGATGATTTCAATGCTAGGACTTTTGGTTGATCATAGTGATAGAATTCTCTGACTTCAAAAATGGAACTCAGAGTATATGTCACAGAGATATAACTTTCGGTTCCACAAAGATGTTAACTCGGACTTCTATTTTGATTTTCTTGTCCTTCGATAGTACTTGAGCAAGAGAGAGAGAATCTTCTTCTTTCTTGCCTTGTGTTGGTACCTGTCCCTTTAATATATTGAATGGTGCTTTTAGGAATCTTCTTGTTGCAACAATGTCTTTAAAAATTGATGATCTTCAATCACTAGAATGATGATCTTAGAATCTTCTTCAAGATGCCAACAGAGTGTGATCTTCAAACTGCTTTCCCTTTACCTTAGCTCTGATACCATGTTGAGAAACCAATAGGCTAGCAAATTAGGGTTAATTTCTCTTACTTGATAATTGCTTGTGAATATTTGTTGGCTTCTTATTTCTTTTATTATGTTCTTTTCATCAAACAATTGCCAAAACATAAAACATGAAAATCACAAAAGACAAAGAACACAAACATGTAAGCTCTAAGCCAAGGCAAAAACCCCACAAAGGGGAAAACCCAAACAACTCCTCTTCTTATAGAATCAAATCAAATTGAGATATCCAAGACCCAAGACCGTCACAGCCACATAGATCCCAAGTCAGCCCTCCACCAAGTCCTCTTCAACAAATCAAAGTTAACTGAATCAATGTTGGTCAAACTTCACCAAAACTGGTCACATTAAGAATTTGGACCTGTAACTTCGCCTACAATTTCGGCCTTGTAGTGTTGCCAAGTTCTTCTCATGTGTGAGTAGTAGCAGACTAGAAAAACAGAGTTTTCTCTTGTTATAGAATTCGCACTCTTTATGTTCTTCTTCGTTGGTCTTCTTGTCTTCTTAGCACAGAATTCGGTATGGTTGATTGATGCTCCAATGAGGTCGAACTGCTCTCTATATATAAACATCCAGGAGGGCTGACTTGGTCTAGTGGATGACAAATTAGACTTTTTGACTCAAATAAAATTCTCACAAAATTCCAAATGGGACTTTGACTCAAATAATCTTTTGACTCATCATAAATTCTTTTTTTGACTAAAATAACCCTAGAAGCATGAAGAAAATGCATTGACTAGAAATAAATAATAATAATAAATTATTTTCTTCTTTTTGCTTTTACATGAAATACATATTGATACAAGTACAATGATGATTATGAAGACCGAACCTAGTTACATTTTCAACAATAATCAACTTCCATATATCAAAATGCATCCAAGTATCTCCAAAATCACCCACAAGAAGCAAGTGCAAATTCTCTAAGAGGTTCGAAATTCGCAAGATTGATGATGAGAAGATCAAATGAAATAATCTTCAATATATAGATGTCCTACTAACTCGAATTCTTAGGCCTAAGAGCCCCCAAAATTATAAAATAATGTGAGACAAAGCCTCTAAGTCACAAGTCGAACTAGTAACCAATGTGAAAATAAGATAAATCTCTAATAGAAAGGTTGAAATGTTGACGTCATCTAGCCGTAGGCCTCTTGGAGGCATGCGTTGGACCCCTCTAGTGCCAAACTGAGTGTAGAGGGCTCAAAAAATCATGATCTAGGGATTGGCCCCTAAATCTCCATGCAAATCATTGTGTCAACCCCAATTTTGTGTTTGGGGCACAAAATGGGTCTCATGGTCATAGAATAGCCTAATTTTGCTCCAACATTGAGGGTGTTGACCAAACTTTGTCAACAAGTCGAAGGAAGTAGAATGCAAAGACATGAATATATTTTTTCAAAGTTCAGAGTCATCAACCAGCGCAGTTTTATCATTGTAAACCAAATTTCTGCAAATTATATTGTAAATGATGTTAGTATGACCATTTAATTATGTAACAACACCTTGCTAAGCCTTTGATTTTGGCAAAGGGTTTCATCCTAGGAAGTTTTTTAACCTCACCGAATTATGTGTGTTTCTAAATACGGATAATCGGCAGAGTTTTTCTTCCATCTTAAACCCCAAAGCTAGGGTGGAATTTATTGACGAGGTCTTAAGTGAATCCAAGTGTTATATCGAGTCTTCGTAAAAGTGTGTTTGGGAATAATTTAAGCACATTTGACTAAATTATTTTATTACAAACCACTTGGTCTATACTAGATCGTATTGTGTCGTGGAATTGGATAAATTGTTCAGGGTATTAGTCTAAATGTGTTTTCCGCTTTCAAGGGTTGATATTGTAATAATCTCATGTAAAAAATATTTTGATGCATGGTCTCTCATATTTAGACACCATGACTAAAATATTTGAGGATGGAAAAAATTATTAATCCCCTCTAGTGTCAATTAATTAATTTTTTGACTAAATTAAATAAAAATCCTAAGCCAAAAAATTAATTAATTTTGAGTCAAAAATAATTATAGAGAAATTAATTTCTCTCAAAGTGGAAAATAATCAAAAAATTTGTGGGTCAAAGGAAAGTAAATTTTTTGGAGGTCCCCGACCAAAGGAAAATGGATATTTTAAGAAAATTTGAGCCCTTGGACCTTGGTGGTTAAGTAAAAATCAAATTTTTGAGAAAATTAATCCAAAATATTAATTTTTGGAGTAATTAAAAGTGAGTTTGAAGAAAAATTCGATTTTTTCCTCAAAATTAAAAATTCAACAGTGGAGATTAAAAGATGATCAAGTTATTTTCAACAATCGAGATTATTTTGATGAGGATCAAGCCAACTAGCCGTTATTTTCTACTTGGAGGGGTTTCTCTATATAAAGAAGTCATTTTGCTTCTATTGGATATCTCTGGATGATGTAAATTTTGTAACACTAGTATTGAGCCATTGCTATGTTGGGAACATTTTTGTATCATAATAGAAAGACTTAAGGGTTCAATTCATGGTGTTTTCCTGCCATTGATCTATTGTATGTGCTAGTTATGTGCTTTCCTGTATTGTGCTAAAATTTTATGAATTGTTATTTCATTTGTCAGTGATAAGAGCATTTTATCGTTAAATATTTTGTTTATCTTAAGTGATCTGATTCATCATATGATCTGACAATTCTACTTGAGGAAAACTATAGAGATCTGCAAGTACACTGGCCCTTGGGCTCGAAGTTCACAGACTGTGGGGAAGAACCAACTGTGTTTGGTCTCTAAGATTTCTATATGGTATTTTAATTTTGCAGGAGGGTTTTTCGCTGATAATCAAATTTTTCGAAAAATGCATTCATCCATTGCTATTACTCAAAAAATATTTCTCCAAAATTTTAAATTTGCAAACATTGTATATTTGTAAATTATTTGTAAATAATTTGTAAAATATTTCTAACTCATTTGTTTTGCAGCAATTGGGGTTTTATTATTTTTGGGGGTTTTTATATTTTGTATATATTTGGGGTTGTGGGATTTTTTTTATTCATTTGTGCAAGTGAACTTCAGATTGATCAAAGGGATTTTTGTTGGGGTTTTGAGGCATATCTAGACCTAGGAAGGCAAGATCTGGCCTCCATTCATCCTCCAACCCCAGCATCCAGCATTTTGCGGTGTTTTGTGGCATGTTTTGGCAGTTGCAGGCATCGGAATTTCTTTTAGGCCCTGAGGCCTAGCCGTCCAACCCTTCCAGCCTATGTTGTGGGCCTATAAAGGCTTCAAACCCCTCTAGAGGAGTTGTCCAACCTCCTGGAGGCCTCGTACCTCCTCCTTCACCCTTGCCGCAACCCTTTTAAGGGTTTTTACCTTAGCAGAAACCCTTTAGAGCTAGGCCGCAAGCCCTAAGGGCCATTTTCCCTGACTCGCGGCCCTTGGAGGGCTTGCGGCTAGCCTTTAGGGGCCTCCTCCCTCAAGTCGCAGGCCTTTTAGGCCCTTTCCCAGGCAATCGCGAGCCTTAGAGACCTTACAGCCCAGGGCGGCAGGCCTAGGACGCTATTTAGCCCTAGCTGCTAGCCCTATTGAGTTTTTCCCTTTCTTCATTGGGGTTTTTTGTGGGGTTTTGCAGTGATTTCAGCCAAGTCATGGGGTTTGCAGCAGTTCTTCAACTAATTTTTGTGGTTGCAAGCTTGGGGCATCATTGAAAATTATTTGGCATTGGTTTATGGTGATTTGCATCAAGAATTTTGAGTTTATTGGGCTAACACTTGGTTTTGCATATTAACTAGCCTCTTGGGCCAGGGTTTCAAGAGCCAAAGTTGTCAAGCAAGGTTTCAACCAGCCATTGGTGCCCTAATTGCAGTCATAAGAGGGCTAATCCATTTATTTGTAACTGGGAATTTGTGTTGCAGGTCATTGGCCCAAGTATCAAGTCATTGGAAAGAAAACTAGTCACCAAGGTAGGCCATTTGGCCTAAGGGCTTGCTCTCTTTCCCCACATTTGCCCTGCTATTTTGCTTTTCAGTTCTAAATCATTTTGTTATAGCAGTGTATTCAGTACTAAAACACTCTAAATCTAACCCTAAATCCACTAATCAATCCCATAAGATATTGGAAAATAACCCCAAGTCACTAAACATCAATTTTGAGATCCTATTGATTGCATACAAGTGGATTTAGTGAATTGTTTGATAAATTTTCAGATCTGATTTATATGCTACAGCCATCTACATTTAGCCTACAGCAATGATTAAGTTCATAACAATGGCATAATAGCTCATTGATAGTCATATTTCACATTTGTACTGTCACTTGCATTGGTTGAACTTATATTTCTTGGCATAATTCATTATTTTAGAGGTTGTAATATTAATTTAAGATCTGATATAAAAATTTGCAGTAGTGTTAAAAGTGTTGAAGCTCATCTAATTTCACTTGGTTATTGTTCCTTGTAATTTGGATAAGCAGTTAAGGGTGTAATTGGATGATTTTTCTACTGCTGCAATCTTTTGATGGCTATTGGCATCTATTTTCACTCTTGCATTATCTCACATAAGTGCTCTAATCAAGTTGACAAGTGTTTAAACAAGTTTGGCTAATTACTCTAAGTAACATTGTTGGAGAATTGATTACATTGATCATTGTTGAATTGGTTATCTTTTATGGATCAAGTTTAATCATAAGTGAGATAATAGAATCTAATTGTGTATCTTGGCATATTGGTAATTCATTGTTATTTAGCATTGATCTTGTCTTATTTATCATTTAAGCAATTTGTCTATTAGTTTTACCGGCAACAATTTCTGGCACCGTTAGATTTGAGCACTTTCTCTTGTGGTTGGAATTATCATTCATATATTGTTTAAGTACTCTATTGTCATAATCGAAGATCATTTGTGATTAAGTACTTAAGAACATTAAGTAATCTCACCTTAAGGGCACTCAACAATCTCTTGCACTTGCATACTAGGATTAGTTCCTTGCATTAGCCAATTTACTTCCAAGCATAAGCTTGGTCGAGACCACCTTTATCACCTAGCTTGAGGAGCCTAGCACCTCTTTAGTGGTTAACACGGTGAAATGGGAGTCGTCAAAGCCACAGTCTCTGCAGCGCTGGAGGCATCGAGTGGTTAGAAGCTAAGGGTAGGTATCGTTAACCAGGCCCTAACATGCTTCCCCTTGGCTTCTCTCTCACAGCCTACTCTTGAGACTAGCTTCAAAACAATTAATAGGAAAGATACATTTAGAGTAGGTATCTAACTAAAATATACCAAGATTATGCATCTCACCTAGATTGTAGGATTTATATATCATATAGGATAGCAAAGCATCTCCAAGCAATAACTATTCATCCATTCATTTGGTATATAATTGATATAAAGCAAGTAATTGACTCCATAAGGCACTAGTCTCACATAATAATATAATCGAATCTTTAAAACTTGCTAAATCAACCAAGTGACTAAGCCATTCAGTTGTGTCTCTCGGACTTGTTGGTTATCAACAAGTCTTGCATTCTCACATTTCATAGGGACTAACCCCCCATAACTTGCTTTTGGGTGGCATCTAGAACAGAGAGGGCAGGGATCAGAGTGACAGCCCCCACCCTGAGTCATTGTCGCACCGTGCCTGTACAATTTGAGCGACAACAAAGGGTTTTGGTGATAGTTCTATCCCTCCCATGTCTCAAAGAGTGATACAAACCTCATCTGGGCCTCAAATCAGCTGCCAAAGCATGTGTACACTGCTAAGTCGGTTGGGGCATGCTAGTCCAAGTGCATCATCTCATGAATATTGTTGGCGATGTTGTAGGTCCCGTGGAATGGAATGATGCTCTGCAAGTGACAAGAGTCCCATGGCTCTCAACACTTCACTTGAAGGGTGTCATAATGCTCCTCTAGTGGACTTGGGCCCCAATTAAGTTGCCCAACAATGATTAAAACCAGCTGCCAATCACACACAATGTCGAGTGTTGCATCTTCACCATTAGGTACAACAATCATTAATGCATCTAAGTGGACCAAGCTTGCTAGTCAAGGGCAATTTGACACTTCATATGGGACTCCCCTTCCAAATTTGGGGCTTTGATCACATAATAGTGTTACCTCCCTATGTAGGAGTGGCTAATTGACAATCCTACTAGGTGTTCCCAGCCCCTAAGGGGAAAGACAGGTCCTTGGTACATCCCTCAATCAATAGGTGTCATGTAAATAATGATGGAACGAAGGGGACAAGGGGTCTCAAGACCATATGTCATGGTCAAAAGGGGTAGCAATGATGAGGAAATCCACATTCTAGGCATATATGAAAGGAGGGAGCAATCGTATATGCATGAGTTACCCTGGCCTTTGTTTTTCCGCCCCTCTTATTGCCATTTGCCTTTTTTTGATTTTTTTTGTATTACTGCTTGAAGCTCTAGGAAATGAGAGCATGTCATGAATGATGTGTAGCAATGGATCACCCCCCTAAAGGTTGAGCAGTTCATCACCCACCAAGGGTTGGGACATGTAAGGGTTCCCTTTATGATGTAGCAGGGCAACATTGGCCCTAGGAACCGAGTGATGGCCATAACGATAAGGGGTAGAGCTCATGCTTGGCTTTTGCCCACATGCTAATGTTAATGTCTCGATCATCTTTTGCATTTTATAATTTTCTTTCTTTTGTTTTTTGCTTGTGGCCATTATTTGCTCTTTCGTTTTCTTTTAGCTGCATCAACCTCCTGGGGCAAAATTTCCAGGCCCGACTCAAATATGCGGAAAAGGGGAGGGGTGTGCTAAATCCCAATGGACCCAAAGATGGGAGGTGTAGTATAGCACTCGTAATGTACAAAGGGAAGTGATAATTATGGAATGGGGGAAACTGGAACACGCTATCTCAATCACGGTTTCCCTAGTGTCCTTCCTAAAGCCATGGGCCATTAGGGAAGGTCCCACTGGACTAGGATTGAAGATTAACCCCACATTTAAGGGGAGGGAACAAAACCATGGTCAAAACCCTTCCCTTTTCCAAGTCACCCAACAATCCACGCCAAGTGCCCAAATGAAAAACAAGCATAAGCACCCAATTGCATAATGAATAACATACCCTTTGGATCGGATTGCCCACCTTCTAACATGTGCTCTTAACTAATGGGCAAGGAAACATATGGTTGACGCAAGTGACGGAGATAAAATGGCACATCATATCGGCTACAAGGTGGCTGTCAGGGGTTGCTGGCTACCGACTAAAGGAAGAAGATTAGGAAAAAAATCCTAGGGGTAACCCACTCATGGTGGGGTTACAATGTCATTTGGTTGTAGCAAGATAGGCCTAAAAGGAATGTGACAAAATAATTTGGGCCACAACAAGATTGGCTTGAAAGGCTAGAGAAAACATACAATCTCATCAAAGAAAAATAAACGCAACATAAAAATGAAGCAATTTTCTAAGGAAAATACCCTAAATGCCATGAGTGCACATGGTCATGTACACCAACACACAGAATGAGACAGCAAATTACGTTTTGTGTAACAAAAAAACAAACTCAAAAAAAATTACCAATACTTCGAGGACTAAACATCTCAACAAGAAAGGACATTTTACATACCAAATAGTTACTAAAATAACAAATTAATAATAAAGCATTTCTTATATCAAGGGATTACTATCAACTCAAGTGGTCAGGAGGAATGATTATTACCCTCCCCACCCACTTCAATACCTACAAGTGACAGGTTGAGCTCTTATTGTGTATATTGTTGCAATGGCCTTGAGCCTTGTGTTGATTGTTACCCACCCACATGTCTAGGAAAACTTAAGAGAAAATTTCTCCTATCATGTAGTCTGACAGCGAACATCCCTATCATGACCCACAACCTCAAATGCATATCATCCACTCTTTGGTCAATGCATTCATTCACCTAGCTTGCTCATCCAATGAAGGTGGGTCATTTCTTGTGCAGTACATTAACCATTTTTGTTTTAAAAGCATTCTAGTATGGAATACAATTTGAATTGGATGATAGACCACCATTGGTTGTACATTTGTTCTCTTGTTTCACCTTGGTGGTTATCATTTGCCCCTAGTCTACTATGACCTTTGTTAGAAAATCAAAAAGGCAGAAAGATTTTCTTATGTTGATAATTACTTGTGATACCTTTGAGTTCTTATTAACTTTCTTATGTTCTTCTTTTATCTTTGTTTCATTAACCAATTATCCAGAAGCAGAACACGAAGATCAAGACACCAGATGTAGGCACTCTACCAGGGCTAAAATGCCTTTATAAGGGAAAACCAAATCAAACTCTTCCACTAGCAAAATCAAGTTGAGATAGACCAAGACCCTAGACCCAAAGTCCTTCCTCCTCCACCAAGTCAACCTTCCAATATGATTCAACAAACTTCAGTAGTCTCTTCTTGTCCAGCAGCTTCAGTCCAGCAACAACCCAAAATTTCAGCCCCGAGTAGATCCAAAATTTCGGCCCAACTATATTATTGCAACTTCGGTGCTTCCAACAGTTCAGTAGCTTCACAAATGTGATAGAGAGAGAGAGAGAATTTGGACTTCTTGTGCTTGATAAAGACCTCCTTCTCCTTCGCTAGCTTTTTCCTTCTTATCCCTTGAATTTTGCACTCTTACTGGTCCCAGAAGTTGCATATTGAACTTGATGAGTGAGAACTCCAAATGAGGTCGAGTTGTTGCCTTTATATAGGAGATTATGCCCCTCAATTAGGCCGACTTGGTGGAGGAGGCCTAATTGACCTATTTTACATTAAAATAAATTTCTTCCTTGACTGATAATGCCCAAGAAAGGTTTATTACATTATGACATGGACAAGGACACTTGACATAAACCCTAGAAACCTTCAATGGAAGCTTTGACCTAAAAAAACAATTTACCCAAACATGAAACCCATGCTTTAATAAGTCAATTTCTTTAATAATAATATTTCTTTTTCTTTCTTTTGACAAATACATTACATCATGACTCAAAACAATTATGAAGACCAGCACCAATTACATTCTTTAGCACTCCCTCTTAATTAAGGAGGTATTCATAATTACATATATTAAGAGGTACATGGAAGATCTCAAAATGATATGCTCTATGAAGAGTCACAACACACACAGTGCTACAAATTAGATACCTGACCAAGGTACTCTAATCAGGTGGGACTAAGATGGACTCAAGTTTTAGCCACTATAGGTACCATCAAGCTTTTAAGCTCTACCACCAATCCAAGGATCTAGGTGTGTATCCAAGGTCGAAGCTCCATGACCAACGCCACCCTCCCTACTTCGGGATCTCGACATCAACACATAGGTCAGCCATATGTCTTCCCAAGCATCTTGCCATTAGATGCTTCATCTCTCCTAATCAACTAAATCAGATGTATCTACCAATCCAAACATGCTTCAAACGTTCAATCTTTTATGGAGAGGTCTTGCACAATCACAACCCTAATCAATATTAAACTTTCCAATGTATAAACACAAACCTTCAGATTCCTCAATCATTCTGATGTTGCTTAGATCATCTTTGATCTTACTGGAAGTTTTCTTTTTCCATTTCTTCAACAACACCAAATACAATCTCAGTACTTCTCAAGTCTTTTGTTTATAACTTCATGAATCACAAACATTCATCCTTTCTTCTATCTAGGCTCCCTCTCAACTTGGGAAGATCAACAGCTTCATAACTTCGAAGAAACTTCATTCTTCATTTCATCAAGGTCATCTTGATCATCATTATTCTTATAGCTTCCTTTCATCATGCTCATCATTATCATCTTTAATTACGAACATTTCCACCATCTTGAAGATTATTTACCTACAAATCTTTAATAACAAGTACAACCAAATACAAAAATACAAAAGCGCAAAGAAAACTATAATACGTTTATCATGTCATTATAATGGAAACATCAAAAAATTCAAATTTTAGACGTCAAATACCTAAACCTAGTTAGGTTCATAATCAGCTAGACATAGACCCTAGACTCCATCTTCGAGACATAAAAACCTTAGATATCAACAATTCAATAACAACCCAATCATAATCTAAGGTTTCAGCAATATGCTTTTAGAATTGCATGTGAGACTCTACTAGGATTTGTTGCAAACCCTAGATTTTATCATCAACGCTAAATCATATCGAAAACAATATCATCATATCCTAGAATATCAATCTCTACTAGGGTTTTGTTATAAACCCTAGATTTTACAAACTAAAACATTAGCATCAACAATTAGGTTAGCATACTCACATATACATATCGAGGATGCATTATCATATACTAGAGACTTATATCAATACTTACTTAGGTAAACCCGAGATACAAAAAAAAATCAATCAAGCTAGGGTTTCGATTATGTGAAAGAATACACATCTAGAGTTTCATTCCTAGGATCTTACTATAACTATTATAAGGGTTTTGCTCATAAACCCTAATTTACCAAACCCTAAAGATCTAGGGTTTCAATAACTTAAACATTAACAGCAAACCCTAAAGAACTAGGGTTTCTATCATATTAGTACCTATTACTGCTCAAACTAGCAAGGGGCCTAAAAGGGGATCCTTAAAGGGCAAATGCTAGGTCAAGGTCAACAAATGGAGATTTAGCCCACTATCACCTTAGCTAAGGCTCCCTTCTATTTACGGACTTTCACCGATCGGAGGAGACCCGGTATGTATGGAATCACCAATGAAGGATAAGTCAATGAATGGATATGAGTGACCGAAATAATCCCTTTCCCAAAAGAGCTTGAAGGATGGAGCTTGCTTGCTTTCTAAGCAAGGTACTAAGTATTCTAGGGAAAGGAAGGGAGGATTTGAGTGTTGGGTTTATGGGATATGACTTATGAAGGAACTTCCCAATCCCTAAAATCCTTATTGTAATTGGTATATCCCGGATGGTTCTTAAAGAATTGTCTTTTCAAACGAATGGGACCACGTGGACCAAGTCTATGATAGGAGGAATGAGTATAGCAACAAATGGTGATCTTACCCTAAACAAGTTGGGGAAAGGATCAAAGAAAGAATTTTCACTTAAAGGTGTTGATTTGATCCTATGAGGTTTAGCCTTTGGGATGTTAAGGTAAAGTTTGATCCCGGAGCTAGGGCTTAGCTTTTCTCCCACTCCACCATCTGAATGGCTTCAAAATTGGAGGAAACCTTGAGGAAACACCAACACAGAAGACCCTAGGAGATCGAACTTTTTGGAGGGCTAGCTTGTCGGGAAATTGATGCCCTAGGTGCCCCAAATTGACTAGACCTGGAAGAAAGTGAAAGAATGTGATTTTTGGTGACCACCTTTTGGTAAATCAATGCCTTAGTCTTTGGGAGAATGGAGTCTATGATAAATATGAGTAAGATTTCCTGGTTCCCAGTTAAGGAGGTCTCAAGACCACTTTGCTAGCCTTCTAAGTCAAGGAGAAACAATCTTACAGCTTTTATACTTCAATGTGCAAAGGAAATGGCTTACCAAGGTCAAATTCTTTGAGAGAATTACCCCTAGGAGATTTCCTTCATATTACATGGCCCATACATTGAAAGATGCTATAATAGAGACAAAAATCCACAATTTTAAGCAGTAAATGCATGCAGCAATTAGCCCTAGAAACGTGGAAAATCCCAGCCCAATGTATATGGCAAAGTAAAACAAGAATAACATAAAAAGTGTGTACTTACATGTAACAGCATATATCCAACCATTCACAATTGACAAGAGAGAAGCTCCAAGAGAAGATAAACCAATATCCACACATCAAAATTCATCCATAAAAGCTCCAATTCATCCTTCAGAAAAAGTCTGGAATTCTCTAAAGAAGAGAGAGATCCAATCCAAAGTGATGATGAGCAAATGAGCACATCTAAATTGTATTTATACACAACTTAGGAGTTCAAATTAGCCTCCTTGGCCTACATAAGTCCCAAAAATAAAATAATGTTCTAATAATTCAACTTTTGGTGACAAGCCCACCAAACTAGCTCATAAATGAAAAAGTAAGCCTATCAAAAGGTCAAATAATAATTTATGCATATCGTAGGGCCCTATAAGAGGCCTAATGAAGTCCATGGGTGCCACAATGAAAAATAGGACCCTCAAAAGCAATGGACAAGGGGTTGGCCCCTTGTAATAACATGTGGTGCTCCAAATAACATGTGGGGGGGCATACAAGTGTCCTCATGGGTCTCTAAACAAATTGAAGATGCCTATAGATCACCTGCAAGGGCTAGGATGATGTTGTAGGTGATGCCACATCATCATGCAAGTCCTAGATCATCTGCCAAGTGTATGGTGTAAGTTTGGGGCCAACTGGGCATGATGGATCAGGTGCATCTTCCTCGTCTAATAAGTGAACCATGAGCAATCTCTGAATGGATGTGGGGATCCATGGAGTGTTGTCTGTTGTTGTGGAGGCCCATGACTCTCAACACACACCCTACAAGTACCAATGTAGCCCTCTGGAGGATTAGGACCCTGTATAGGGAGACCAAACCCAAAGTGGAAACCATCTGAAATCTTGCATAAGATCCAATCCGTCCCCTAGCCTTCCAGTACAACAAGTCGTTAGAGAAATCGAGTAATTGGCCATATATGCTTTTATCTTTCTTTTTAGCCACTTCAACCTTTGGGCTTCATTCCAAGACATGACCCAAGTTGTGGGCAAGGGGAAGGGGCATGCTAACCCTATGTGGACCCGATGGAGGAATGTGGACCCAGGTGGGAGAAATGATGAATGGGGTGATACTGAATGGAAAGAGGGTAATATAAGCAGATAAGGGAGTGGGACTACAGAACCAAAATTGGGGTTTCCCATGAAATACCATCCCTAGAGCAAAATGGTCAGTAAAAGAAATCCCACGAGACTAGAATCCAAGATTAATACCTAAAATGGGTCTAGGGGACAAAAGCATAGACCTAGCCCATTCTTTCCGACAAATCCCCCCATTAATCTGTGCCCGAAAATGTCCATGATAAGCAAACTACAATACTCAATTTCCCAATGACAAGGCATACCTTTAGGTTCGGGAGGCCCACCTTCAAACATACGATCATGGCATATGGGTGAGGAACCACATGGTTGGCTCAGGTGGCGGAGAAATGGCACAATGAACTAGTTGGTGGCTGCAAGGGGCTACTGGCTGCTGGCTAAGGCCCTTCTTGGAGAAAAAAAAAATTATCCTAGGGATATTACCCACAAAATGGTGGGTAACAGTACCAAAACCCTAAACATCAAAAGAATAGGATTTCTAGACGTCATCAATGACCTTAAGTAGACTAGGGTTTCATAATCAACATTGGCATATCCTTAGCAACAAGTGGATAGGGTTTTATGGTGAACCCTTAAACGTTAAGGTTTCACAAGAATGATCAAATAAGAGACAATATAACGAGGTTAGATTCAATCTATCAATTAATTACCCTAACAAGAATCTTTAAGATTCAAAATCTTAGACATAATGATGTCAGTAATGTAAAGCAAATTTCAAAAGAGAATGAGCATACCTTTTCTATGAAGAGAATTTTGTACCAAAATTTGTAGTTTAAGACATACCTTGAGTTGTTCTCTAACCAACCTTGTAGGACATCAAAAAACAGATCTTCTTCCATGCTTCAAGTCTATCCTTTGAAGTCTCCTCCATAACCTCTGCATTCAGCAAGCCTTCCTAACCAAGGAAAATATAAAGAAAAGGTTATTAGCATACAATACAAACAAATCTTGATGTGAAGAGGAAACAAAACATAAAAGAGAAAAGCAAGGAACTAGATACTTATCTTTTGTTAAAATGGTGAAGGCTCCCTCTTAATCCAATCCTTTTGAGGGATACCTACAACTTATAAAAATAGTTCAAGAATGTTCTAACAAGATATGTTAGACCTACAAAACTTTAGAAATCAAAGCATAAAGGAAAATAATACAAAACTTAGAATAGAAGACTAAGAATGATATGTAAGAGAGGACTTAGTAGTATAAGCCTTTGACTTATAATTCTTCAGCCTTGTTCTTCTTGGGTGGAGCTTCATCGGTAATATTTGCTTGATCCCTATCTCTCTTCTTATTCCTTGGATTCTCAGGACATTGATTTTTGTAATGAACCATCTTATGACAGTTGTAACATTCAATCTTGGATAGGTCAACTTTCTTCTTTGGTCCTTTGAATTTCTTGAAAGTTCTCTTCTTGTGATGAGCAGAATAGACATTAGAGGTGTTTTCTTCTTCATCCTCCTTGTTGTTTACTGATGATATCTGGGCTTCTTCTTGATTGCAGGGATTCCACATTTGTTCGAATGTTGGAGTATCCTTCCAACTGCTAATTCCTAATGTAAAAGCACTCCAAGATTTTGGTAGTCTTAGAAGAGCAACAATTACGAGCTCTTTTTCTGGTACAACTTCATCTATTGCTTGGAGTTCATCTCTTATTCTAGATATCCTTACAAAGTAGGATGATACAGTATCATCTATAGTCATATTTATTGTCCTTAGTTCATTCTTGAGCCTTGTTATTTAACCAATGTTCTTGATGGTGAATAATTTGGAGAGAACCTCACACTGTTAAACACACATGGGCAGCAAAGGGATCTTAAGGCTTAAACATGAGAGTACATTTTTATTAACAATTGATATACATTTATAGTACATATTGTGACCGTTGTGTTTCACATCCCAAGGTCTCTTGAACTTCTTTTGTCTTTTCAGTTTCCACACTAACCCATTGAGGATTAGGTGTCCAACACATACATTTCTTGAGTGGAGTCTATGTTGGGTATATATGGAATTAGGTTATCCTTTAATCCATCTTCTATTAGATTCATGGCCAAGATTTTGGTTTCTCTGAACTTCTCTTTCTCTGCTTCATCTATAGGCTTCTTGACATTTTCCTTGAACAAGGTCCAACACTTTCTGCTTAGCAAGGATAAGATCTATTCTCTTTTTCCATGCCCTGTAGTTGGAGGCTCTTTCTAGCTTGTTTTCACCCTTCAATGTAGTTGACATAGTTCTTATAGATAGTAGGCTTCTCTTATATAATACTTTTCCTTAATGACCTTTGTTTGATCCCTTTTTTCTTCAATAGATCTTCAAGCTGCCTTTTTCTTCCTTTTTCACCTTAGCTCTGATACTATGTTAGAAAATCAGAAAGGCAAAAAGATTTTCTTATGTTGATAATTACTTGTGATATCTTTGAGTTCTTATTAACTTTCTTATGTTCTTCTTTTATCATTGTTTCATCAAGCAATTATCCAAAAGTAGAACACGAAGATCAAGACACCAGATGTAGGCACTCTACCAGGGCTAAAACCCCTTTATAGGGGAAAACCAAGCCAAACTCTTCTAATAGCAAAATCAAGTTGAGATGGACCAAGACACTAGACCCAAAGACCTTTCTCCTCCACCAAGTTAACCTTCCAATACGATTCAGCAAACTTCAATAGTCTCTTCTTGTCCAGCAGCTTCAGTCCAACAACAACCCAAAATTTTGGCCCCCAGTAGATCCAGAATTTCGGCCCAACTATATTACTACAACTCCAACCCTTCCAGCAGCTTCACACATGTGAGAGATAGAGAATTTTGACTTCGTGTGCTTGATAAAACCTCCTTCTTCGCTAGCCTTTTCCTTCTTATCCCTTGAATTTCGCACTTTTACTGGCCCCAAAAGTTGCAGATCGAACTTGATGAGTGAGTACTCCAAATGAAGTCGAGTTGTTGCCTTTATATAGGAGATTTTTCCCCTCAGTTAGGCCAACTTGTCCAATTTGAGGTCGACTTGGTGGAGGAGGCCTAATTGACCCTTCTACATTAAAATAAATTTATTTCTTGACTGATAATGCCCACGAAGGCTCTATTACATTATGACATGGACAAGGACACTTGACATAAACCCTAGAAGCCTTTAATGGAGGCTTTGACCTAAAAAACAATTGACTCGAGCATAAAACCCATGCTTTAATAACTCAATTTCTTTAATAATAAAATTTATTTTTCTTTCTTTTGACAAATACATTACATCATGACTCAAATACAATTACAAAAATGAAGCTTGTTAATAATAAAATTTATTTTTCTTTCTTTTGACAAATACATTACATCAATGAAGCTTGTTAAATAGGCTATCTAAAGAAACGAAAAGGCAAGTATGGGGTCTTAGAAAAACAAAGGCGAGGAAGGTAACTTGGGCATTGCTAAATGCTCCCTCTACAAAGGCGCTCATGGACAATGGTTTGATATAACCCAGAATAAGACTATGACGCCATTCATGAAGTACACCCCAATCCATTTCACCCATCACTTACACCTATCTTCTAAAAAGGTTGACCTAGGAACCATTCCTTCCCTTAGGGTTGGGAGCACCTAATAGGGACTTGTAATTACCCTCTCATAGCTACATATGGGAACATTTGTACAAATCATAAGCTAGGAAGACATTTGAAGATGATGCTTATATCAAGTACTATGATGGTTTTAACATTAAATATGGCCCACTCTAATACTCTTATGGTTCTTGCACCCATGATGTTGATTTCACTTGATTTTGTATGTGTAGATATGTTGCTACCAAGTATAGCTACTATCCATTGAGGGATTGTATGATGCTTCTCCAACACTTCAAGGAGGACATCTAGCCTAATTGATGATGACTCAATACACTTTGACAAAGGACGTTGGGCATTCATTTAGGAACGTTGACATTGGGATGCCTAAATGTAGTTGATGATACCTCCACTACCTCCAAGACCTTGGACACTACCCTCTAGAGCTAGGATGCTGCTTTGAGAGCAAATGTACCCCATGTTGATTTCTAGTAGCATCGAATGTGCTCTAAGCCTCAAAATTTGCAGGGAGGCTAAGACACATGCATTCCAGAATACCCACAAATCGTTTTGGGAAATTCACCCAGAGACAGTTTTATTAAGATAATTAATTATTTTTAATGGATGCTTAAGTCTAAACTTAGGAAATTAAAATAATTAAAGGGTATTAATTAAACCGGGTGTGAAACTTCTAGATGTAGACGAGGATCAAGTCAAAATGATCTGAGCCATTGATTAGAATCTAATATGGGTCATTGATTGATCAATGAGAGGATTATAAAGACTTCAATGGGCATTTGAAAAACACACCAGGCAGATATTCAACTGCCCAAGTAGATTGATTTTCTCACTGGTTGAAGTTCGGCAAAAGGAAATTGAATCAAAGGGTGAGTTGCAAGTGAGAGAGAGAGGGTATCAACAACAGTGGAGAGTGCGGGAAGAGGTAGCGCAGAAGAGGGACGCAGATCACCCACGCAAGGGCAATGACACAAGGATAGCACAGTCACTCTGCAGAGGGTGACGTAGTGTGGCTAGCGTGAGGGCAGCAGGTCCTCTCAGGTGTCAGAAATTCACTGTGGAGTGGAGAAATTTGTTTGTAAAATTTCTCTCAGTGATTCTTCTTCTATTTTGCTATCTGTAGATTGTACATGAGATTTTGCTGAAGAATAATAAAAGAAACCCTCATCTGATGCATCGATTTTCCCACATTGGGTTTTTCCAGAGACAATTGTCCAAAAATAACTGTGTTAATGTGCTATTGTTGTGCTAATATTTTCCTTACATTTATTTTTCTGCGGTAATTAAATTGTGAAGACTGCAATGTATGTATTTCGATATTTGTCATAGATAACTGCAAATAATTTGTTTCAGTAGATTAACAAATAGAAGAAATATTATCAGTTGCTACAGTAGGATTTGGAATTTCCAAATTTTCACACACCGAAGATGACAAGATGCCCATCGCTTAGCATTACACCTACTTGATGAATTTTTCCTTGTTTCTAACGGCATTTGACAATGTTGATGGTAAGGGATCCCTTTGGACAATATGGTACACTCTCAATGATGACATCATACCCTAGCATTATGTGGGCACATTGATGAATAATGTGTGGTTGAGGGAGCCTTGCTTGATGATTAGGCAGCTATTTGATGAGATATCACCTTTGGGATGAGATGTACCCCTCAAAGCCATTCATTGGACCTTTAATTGACAAACACACCTTTTGGAGAATGATGTCACAATTGGAGGGAATTTAACTCACGCGTGGGTTGATTGAGGCATAATTTTATGTTTGTCTCATTGATTTATCTATCTTTGGGGATCAGCTTGTGAACTATCTAATTTGTAACCATGATTTATTATTATTTTAGGGCTTTTACGCTAAATTAGGGAAAATAGACTTGGTTACCCTCATATAAATAGAGTGAAATTGATTTCCCTTAGATCATTGAGATAACTTGCACTAGCTAAATTGTCTCTTCTCTCTTGTACGCTATGGATCACTAGTGTAGCAAATTTCTTATGGAGGATGTTTGTTGGATGGTTCTCTCTCTTGGATGATCATTGGTGATTCTTCGATGATATGTGTTATTTTTATGTAAGTTATCTTCTTCCATCCTGTTCTTGTTGATGAATTAGGGTTTTCACCAAGGTTTTGTTCACGCTTTACGACTCTAAAAATATCCTTACACAAGATTTTCATCAAGTCTCGCGAGGGACCTAGGTTTAAGTCCCTCCCTTTGAATCTCCAAAGAAGGACACTAGGGTTAAAGGGTTGAGGAACACGGATGTGTCTTCCTTAATTGCTTTGAATCCACATTCATCTCTTTTCTTCCAACGATTTTTACTCCTAGACTCCATTAGCCCTATTGAGAAAGGCATTAGTCTTATCTCTTGTGCCAAACCATTCAAGAACACTAAAAAAAATATAATTTATTTTTTGCGTGTAAATTAGGGTTAGGTTATGGCAAAATCATTCATGTTTAGCATTATTTGCCTTGGACATTATTATCCTAGGGTTAGGGCATGTGTGCAACTATTTGAAAGGTGAAAATATCATTATGCAGCAATTTTTTGAGCCTTAATTAGGGTTGGCGTCTAGGGCTTATTGTGTTGTCATATGTGATTTCAATCATTGAAAATTGTTGTAATAATTTCCTTTATTTACTCTTTATTTAAACCTAATTTTGCACTTGTTTATCATAGTTTTGGATCTTATTTTATTGATGTTGTAAACTATTTGCTGTAAATTGCTAGTTAAAACCCTAGTTTATAATAGCCAAGTATAATTTCTTAATTGAATGTGTTTGGGAACCTATTTGAGCATCTGCTAGTTAACTTTAACCCTCTAGATTGAGCCATAGGAACCCCTGAACTTGCTTTCTTGGAACCATACCATAAATTACCCAAAGCCCTAATTATTTTAGACTTATCCTTGAGTGAAATCTTGTTGTGGAACCCTTAACAGCATTTAGCCTAAGACTACTTGGGTTACTTGATCCCTAAGATCTACTAGAGAAGTCTCCCTTGTGGTGGATTGTGTCCAACCACAGAAAATAGGGGAGTAGTTGCTAAGGTGACAATAGTAACTCTCCCATTAAGGTGCTGGATTTTGCAATAACATTGACAAAGCCTCAAGCTTTTACAAACTCTGGTTTACCCTTGGTACCATCCTTGAAATGAGAAAAAGTGTCTAGTGGGTTTTCACGAGATATGTATCTTCGAGAGGAAAAAATATCAATGGATTAATATCATGGTTGATTAATTATGTCAAATGATACCTTCATTTATAAACACGGATATCATTCTTGTGAACAAATTGATTAAGCATCATAACTTTATTTCTTTGTGATAATTAACATTCAAATTGTATATGGGAGGTGAGCTTCCTTACAGTTGGACAGCAATAACACTCAATTTAATTCCATTGTTGGTAAGGAAATTGATTAATAAAACCCATATACTCAGCCCCAATGGGAGAGTAAGTTATGCAGCAAACACAGATGAGAGACTTCCGGCTTGGTAAGAAAATTTGTTCTTGAACCTTTTATTAGTATGTATGTTATATTGGAAATTTTTCAGAAAAAATCAAATGAGATTTTTTAGTTGACGCGTTTCGAACTATCCAGTGTGGTTCATTGTCAGGATCGCATAAGCCTCAATTCAGAGTATGTATGTTGTCAATTGGATTTAATTCAGGTGGTTGATAGGAGTGTTATTCTCCCCACTCAGGTTCAGTTCTCACAAGTGAGATGTTAAACTCTTAATAAGTACATTATTGTAACAACCTTGAGCCCTGTATTGACAAAGCCTCAAGCTTCTGCAAAATCTTATTTAACCTGACTACCATCTGTGGAATGAGGAGAAGTACTAGGTGGCTTTCCCAGAATATGTATTTCATGAAAAAAAAAAGCAAACAAACAAACAAATATGTATGTGATATGTAATAAGAGAATTTTGGTTTTGGCTTGGATGGGCAATAAATAAAAAGTATGATGAGGAATACTTATCCTAAACAAGTCATAGCAGAATTCCTAAAGGGTTGAAAAATATGCAAATATGCATCAATCACATTTTCGATGTAAAAAGGGGAACTGCACTTACATTTATGATGAAACTGACTGCTTAAAATTCGTCATTAAAAGATTCGCTAAGAGTTTCTTGCCTTGCAATTTTAACAGTAAACCATTTATAAGTTGGTCAACTTTTGTAGCTGCCTCAAGTAATTATCCACTCCTTTCTTTCCCAACAACGTTTTCTTCTTAGATATCTACCCTGGCAGGATCATTAGAAAACTCACTTTCCCCTCCACTAAACAAACTGGCAAAATGTAATTATCTTCCAGTATATCTTTCAGTAAATTTTGGCCCTTGTACGATAGAACAGAGAGCACTTCATAACAGGAATGGATCACTTAGGTAATTCAAGGAAAAATGTGTTGCGGAAATAGATAGTGTTCCTGAGAAAAAGAAGTTCAGAAGATTAAAAAATAATGATAAGCTGTCCATGTTTTAAGTAAATAATTTCTGATACTTTTATTGGCATCGCACTTAACCGTTTAACCAATACGTAGGTAAAAGTGAGGATATGGATATGTCAATGTCTGATAGATATGGTCATTTGTCAAAATCTGGCATACATAGCAACAGTATGATTAGGCGAAATAACTTTTCTAATTATAGATATTGTTGGAGAATGTTTGCAATGCAGTCGATATACTATAGACAGAAGTGTAGGCTTAACTGAGCAGAATGCCGACAGAGAATTGAATTCGACGGTGATAAATATAGTGGTTAAATGTCAATGACAGGATATGAGTAGCAGTAAATCTCAAATATCTAAGATGAGGAACCAGAAAAGGCTAAAGGGAAAACACATATGGCAAATTGCACCGTTGCATTCCAGCATTTACTCAGCTGGACAGTGGTAGTAAAATGACAACAATAAATCAACAAACCAGCAAACGGGTTACAAATTCCTCGTTAAACTGAAAGGAACACAATATATTGAGGCAGAAGAAAGAGCAACACCACATTGGTGTCACTGTAAGTTGCTATTCCAGCGGATTGATATCCAGCGAATACCATGCTTTGTGCCTTGAGTCTTTAAATGATGCCATTACAGTTACAAATTCAACAGTGGTGCACCTTAGAGATTTACAAAATTGGATACACTAACTGTTAGACTGCTATCTCCTAGTCATACAGTTTTCGAAAATGCGCTGACCATGCTAGAACTAGCTCCCTCGGTGACTATGGCCCAGCTTATCCATGCTCTCAGCTGTTAGTGTTCTGAATTTGGCGACACCCTGAACTTTTCAGACCAGCTGAAACAGTCCAGACCGAAGCTCTGAATATTTCTTTAAAAAATGCAAGGCAAAAATAAGCCTTGCAAATACTGATTTAAAAACAAATAAAAACTCATTGCAGCCCCACAAGCAAGCGGCCCTGTCATATTCCTTCACTGTAAAGGCTATAGACACAGGATTATTTTCATGCAATCTCCTATGATTATTTGAATTTCTGAGCAAAACATATAACTTTATGTATATTTTTCTGAACTTTAAAGCTTTTTTTATTTTCAAAATCCCATCTTGTCAAACCTCCTCCCTCATGGTACCTGTCAATTGCAACAACACCACATACAGCTCTATCTGTTGAACTTCTAACAATGACATTGGACCTTGCCAAATGTCACGGTCTGACATTTTGGTTAAGAATCCATATCCACAGATAATTGGTCTTGAGTTCTACATATATATGTGCTTGTGCTGGATAGCTCTTTGGCAAAATGTGAACAGAATTAAAACCCTTCAATTGTCCTGAAATCTGGAGCCTATTATAATGGTCTATTTAACTCATTTTCATCAACCCTTCCTTTGCCCCTCAACTACATATTCAACATGCAAGAACTATTGAAGCTGACGTGGACATGTCAAAACCCTCAGTTTGCTCCTCGACTACATATTCTACATGCAAGAACTATTGGAGCTGAGATGGAGATCTTTCAACCCTTATTTTGCCCCTCTACATTTACAATGTTTAAGGTATTTCTATGAGTTGAAAACAAAAAATCAAGTCCCCAATATACTCCTAAATACAGATCTTCAGGCAACATGCTTAGTTCACAGGAATGCACATTAGTGATTAGATATTCATTAAATATACTATTGGCTTCAAAATAGACATCAATAAAAAACTATTAATTTATTTCCTTCAAGCAATATGTACCATAATAGATTCCCCGGTCTGGACCTTGCAGCTTTAAACTTCAAGCTATCAGGTTTCTTTATGGAAAAATGTGTCCGAAAACTTCCAGTGGAAATTAACAGTCGTGGATCGAGGTTTATAATGATATGCCGCAAAAACAGTAATTTTGTAGCAGTAAAAGTTAGGCGAAAATATTTTTGAAAAAGGGTACCTTCATAGAGGCACCTGCGAAGCATCTTCTCAATAATCTTTAAACAAATGGGATCGTCATCAACAACGAGAACTCGTAATCCAGCAGGAAATCGGTCGGGAAAACGAGATTTCTGGTTAAAACCGCTCTTCTCGTCGAAACCACCCGAACTCTCCGAAGGGAAGCTGCTTGCAGTGCTCATACTTGAACGCTGCAAACTTTGCATGGTCGTCATTTCAGATATTGAATTCATCGCTGTATTTTGCTGCAGATGAAATTCATGCAGGATTAAATTTAACTGATAAAACCCGCATCGGGGATTCTTATCCCGAGAGGAATTACAGAGCCCCGTTGCAGAAACGAATAGAATAAAACAAAGACAGGCATTTCTTTATGAGTGGGCGATAAGTAGAGGCAGAGCTAATGTTAGTGCCATGGGAATTTGGCCCATTTTGGTGAAAATTAAATGAGAAAGGCCCATGGGTGTCTATATTTTCCCACACTTTTCTCACCATCCAATCAACCATGCGCACACAACGAACCATCCAATATAAAGAAATTGAAACTTTGGTAAGATAAACGTTTTAGAGGGAAAGCGGAAAAATATTGATATTTCCGAAACCATCATGATATTTTTGAACATTCTTGTAATGTAATGGCAATAGCATTTTAAATTCTCAAGACACGTGGTTAAATGGTATTGACCAAATTTGTTTATATTTAAATTTTTAATAATTAATTGAATTTAATATATATATATATATATTTTATTTTTCGGTAGTTAAATAGTGAAGTTAAGACTTATTTTATTTTTATATTAAATGGGTTATAGTGAGTATGGACTTGAAAGTTAATATTAATAAGAATTTATGATTTTAACTTTTCACAAAAATAGGTCTTTTTTTAAGAGGTTTTTTTCAAAGAGTAAAGTAATTTTTTTTGGAATCAAAAATATATAAGCATTGAAAGTTATATACAAAAAGAACAGTGGCTTATTGTTTACAGTTAGTTGAAGACAAAAAGACAAAACTGTAAGAGTTAATAAACAAATCAAAACCAGAGAAAATTGGATTTTGTCTTAAACATGAAGTTGTTTAAGGAAAGATTTGAGAGATATCAACAAAAAAATTGCTCGGGAATGTGTCTCCAACTCTAAGAAAACAAAATAAAAACTAGAAGAAAATAGTCGTATGTTTTTTACTAAAAAGAAAAGACAAGCAGTTATGTTTATTGTATAGGCATATGTGAGCGCTTTGGGCTGAGGTGTCAACCCATTCTTCATAATACATGAAACTTGTGTCCATAGAAAGAGTTATTTTTTATAGGAGACTTCTTGTTGTGTTTAGCTCTATATGGATGTGTTGGAAGCTAATTTCCAGGAAGTGTTTCCTTAACTCCACAATTTTAACTTTCCAAGGAGCATGGTTTAGGATTTTTTGCTCAGCTTTACCTGCCAACCAATCTATTAAGCATTTTGAATCTCCTAGAAGTTTGTATGCATTTAATTTTTTTCAAAGCTGCAAGAAACATAAGTGTGCAACATGTAATTAATTCAACATTTGTATTGGTTCCCCTCCCTATATTAATTTTGAACTGAATAGATATAGTCCCTGTCATTTTTATATTCCCCTTATATGTTCAAATTCAATGAGGTAGAATACACTTACACCTTTGTAAACAAAAACTTGTGCTTTTTTCTTTTCTTTATCAAGAGAATTACTAAGAGGAGATCTAGGATCGAGTCAGTGGGACTGTCATTATACTCTTGAGCCTAGTGCAACCGCCCACAAGTATCGTTAAACAAGTAAATCAAATTTTGAATCTAAGTAGGCCGTTATATTGGTTAACAAATGCCTTTTGGTCGAGAATTTCTCTTGTTAAATTGTTGCGTGAAAATGGATCTCTTATCCCACAAACAAGGGTATCTCGTGCACCGATTTGGTGTCTAACTTAGTTATAACCTTAAAGTTAGATGATGATTGTCATTATTAATATATTTGCAAAACTTTACAAAAACATTATATTGTTTATGTAAAAAACATTGTAATGTACATGTAAAGATGAATTCATTTACGTCGTCATTAGAATAAGGTATACATTAATTATTGTCACTCATTTTTTATGGTTATCAGTGTATATTATATATAGATTATTTTTATATTTTTAATCATATTTATGCAAACTATAGTTATTGTCGACATTTTATTTTTATAAATTTACTTAATATAATATTTATATTTCTACTTGTTTGAGTTAGTATGGTTAATATTTCATTATATGTATAATGTTTCATTGTGTATGTTTGAAATAATTTTTACTTGGTAGATATTGATGTTATCAGTGTAAGATGGTGTGTCATTAATATGATGGTTCTAAATACACCTTGGTAGCCATTTAATATGGTAATGGTTTTAAGATGGCCTGAATGGTCCCTCATTATTGTGGTGGCTAGAAAGTGGTTGGGTTAGAGCAAACCACTATATAAAGGGGTTTTGTATGTCATGTGAGTTAAAATTGCTCCTTGTTATTCACATCTTTTTTTCGGTAGTGAGGTTGTATTTTAAGCTTTGAACCTTACATGTTTTTATTATATGTTCATGAGTGGAGATTATATTTTCCTTATGGCATTTCTATTTTAACTTCAACATGGTATTATAATTAAATTCTATTTTGCTCGCTCAAGTCAACATATGCCCCTCTTATAACATGCACTTAGCATGTTTGTGACATGCACTCATCCTTCTAGCTCATAACCCTTCTTTTGGACTACACTCGATTAGCATTAGGTCATGTGTTCATCCTTCTAATCCATGTCCCTTCTTATGCCGTGTGCTTGGCCTATGGTGTGCACTCTCGTGTGGGTTGCAACTAGCATTGCAATCAACATACTCTTATATCTTACAACCACTTGTGTGGCATGTTATCGCTATTTATCTAGTGCACAAACTTAAGGTAACCTAAGTTATGCTAGTGCACCTTAACCTTTTCCAACAAGGTTAATTTCTATTTAAGTATTTTGTGTCTATGACACATTGTCATCGATTTTTTCAATAGGATTTGGGCATTCTTTAAACCATGTTCAACTTGTTTTTTAACAATTGTTTTAGCTATTATAGGACTTGTTTTGATTCTAGTTGTGGTTATGTGTGGTAGTACTTATTCACTTGCATGTGACTAGTTTCTATGGTAAGATTGGATTTCCTTAGTATGTATTCTAAATAAAATATAATTTGAGCTTGGTTTCTAGCTTAAGGAGAGTAGTATAACTGTTATTGGGTGTATTCATTGTTGTACAAAGCAAAAAAAAAATGTCACTTAGTTTTTCTATGATAGCGGATTCTTCTTTCTAGGTAACAAAGAGCATTGTGTTGTTGCTCTCATGAGACCCTTATGCATTGTGCACCCACTCCAAGTTGCTCTTCAAAAGGGAACTTACATGATTAGAATCAGCGTGGGGTTCGTAAATCCTATTTATCCTCATAGGGCATAATTTTAGTAGTTGATAGTGCAATATGGAGGATGCGTTGTGGGACCATGGCATGTTATGAATAAACCCAAATATGATGAGGAGGAAGATAAATGACACAATCAGGCTTATGAAGCTTGGGATTTGATTGGCATACATGTTTCATATGAATTACAATTATACATTTAGAAGTTGAGGTCTCCCTAAGATATTAGGGAATGTTGGAGAAAACTTTATCCCACTATAATGAGACTCAAATAATTCAAATTGAGACCAATTTGATATGCCTAGAGCCAAAGGAATTTAATAAAATTGAAAATTATCTAGCTCAATCTAAGAAACTTTATATGTAGTTGTTATATTGTTGATCTAAACATAAGAAGAAAGCATTTGCAATGTATCCACGTTGTTGCTATGAATTTAACAACCTTGTATGATGTATTCTTTGCCATGTACTACACTAAGAAAAATATATGTCCAAATCAATATGTTAACATAGACTTTGATGATTTTTGTAATTCTTTTATCAATGAATGAGAAATTTTATCATATATTGGTAAGATTAGTTCCAAATTGGTTATTCTTTTTTCCAGAGGTGAGTAAAAACGCAACAAAAATTCCTCATGGTGCTCTTTTAGTTTAAAAAAGGACTCCCCCTCTCCTTCACATCACAAGCAGAAGAAGAAAGAAAAGTAATAAGATAATAAATTGTAGGCTTGCAATGGCAAAATTACACATTTAGAATATCAATGTTTTGAGCCATTAGCAAATATTCAAAAGAAAAATAAGAGGCTTTCGGTGCCAAATTGATGGCAAGGCAACCCTCATCATCATGGTAGAGCTTGTTTCCCCTTCCTTGGGCCTAGCCAAAAGTTGTAATCCTGAGATAATTCTTTCCATGGGGCTACTATGTGTCCCATATAAATATTGTATCCAAAAGATGCACCCTTGGGAAGTTGACATAACAACTGACCACCTCAAACCCTACAAATCTTTTGGTACTTCGTCCCCTAAGGTTAAGGTTTTGGACCTCTATGGTTATTTCTTTACGTTAAAAGGTTATTCTTTGAGCCTCTTGTAATAGCTTTTATGAGCAAGTATAACCATCACCTCTCTCTCTTTAGAGATAATCTACAACCATTCTAGCCAAATAAACTTACCAACTTAACGAGAATTTGACCGAGTTTTTTGTTTTTTAGAGGTTACACTTAGTGTTGGCTTTTATGCTTATTTTGAAAAAATGGTGATTGAACATCATTTATTTTTTTTCATTTTAGGGTTAAAATTCCAACGTTTTAAAACATGACATTAAGAACCAAATATCATGAGTACGAATGATATGATAAAACACCCCATTATGTCAAAGTGGTGATGCATGATCACCCTATTTTTTAGGGCTAAATTTCAAACATTTTTCAACCATGGCATTAAATACCAAATATAATGACTACGGAAAACATTAAAAATCAACACTTGAAGTTTGTCTACCTTTATTTATTTATTTTATTCAAAGTTGCCTTTACAACATTTTTCAAGATTGTTTAATTTATATTTTATTTTATTTTATTTTTAGGCTTAAAATTACAAATTAATTGACACTATGTCCTTCACAATTTGTACTCTTGAAAATAGAAAACAAAACATCAATTGTAAATCTAAAAGTGGTATTGCATGTTTTTTTCAAATTTTTAATTGATTATTTTATCAATGATTTACAATAAAAGAAAATTTGTAAATAATTTTTTTAAAAGAAAAATTAAAATAAAACTACCTTCTTCTTCTTCTTCTTTTTGTTTTTGTTTTCTGGTTCCCTAACCCATAAGGGATTTGAAGTAGTGACCTAACCCATAAGGGATTTGAAGTAGTGACCTATCATAAGGAGTGATTTCTAATGCACACATTCACTACCATTCCAAAGACCCGCAAACAAAAACAACCTTTAAAAAAGAGAAGGAAAAAACAATTTATTTTTTTTATTTTTAAATGTGGAGAAAACAACTAAATATATTAAATTAAATTTAAAGAAAAAAAAACAAAACAAAACAAAAAACACTTCAAAGTTCAAAACAATTAAAAAAGGTTCAAAAATAGCCCCTAGGGTGCAGTTCGATTAGTGATCACCATGATATGAAGACATTGCGTGAATTTGGGGTTCGGGGTTGAAATCCCCTAATTTACTATGTGGGTCGTGCGTGGGGGCACATATAGGTTCACCCAGAGGTTATAGTGATAGTGGTGAGAATCGACCTCATGTCATATGAGTACAAGCCCGACCCAGTTGCCAATTTATCTAGATACAAAAATAAAGTAAAATCAAGGGCACATATATGTTCACCCAGAGGTTACAGTGATAGTGGTGAGAATCGACCTCGTGTCCTGTGAGTACAAGCTCATCCCACTTGTCAATTTATCTAGATATAAAAGTAAAGTACAATCTCTCTCTCTCTCTCTCTCTCTCTCTCTCTCTCTCTCTCTCTCTCTCAATAGCGAGGACAACCATCATTGGTTGTTATTTGCGAATGCAAGCTGACTCATCGTTGTTATTAAAGGAAAACCACACCACCTGGAATTACCCGTCGGTACCCTTAGTTGCCATGTAAGCTACCTTGGGCGACTGCAGTGGCTTCGTGTGGGATAACAAAAACCCTAGTTGCCACATAGGTTGCATTGGGAAACTGTGGTGAGGTCGCGTGGGCCAAGCATCACCCCAACATGTTTTTAGTTAAAAATAATAATAATAATAATAATAATAATAAATAAATAAATAAAAATAAATTAGTTTATATATTTTTTGTCTTTTGGGGGAGTGGGTTTTTTATAATATATATATATATATATATATATATATTTTTTTTTTTTTTTTTTTTTTTTTTGTCCGAAGAAAAGAACTCGTAATTTCCATTAATTTCAGAAAATTACATGTTGTAGATGCTGAAACGCATATGCTGTAGTGTGGGTAAACCACTTACAAAAACCAATACTTCAGGGACGTATGCAGATAAAGCCCTCAGACAGGGCATCCAGAAAACGGGTATGTAAACCCCAACAGGAGTATACGCCTACCCTTACAAGCTAATAAAAACAGTAAATAAACGATAGCTCCTGTGGAATGTGCAGAAATATTCAAAATGGCTGCCAAAAGACAGAGGGGAGAGGCACGAAATGGTAGAGGTAGCCACACCTCCCCCATCCCCTCAACTCTCCACCAAAAACCTCAGAAGCCAGTGGAAGAAAACCTCCCATATATCCAGAGAAGCCAGAAAAGAAACTAACCAACAACAGCCATAGAAAAGCGGCACGAATCGATGCAGAGACAGACTCCACACCTCAGATCCCTCAACACTCTCCATAGCTGCAATGGTAACTAGCAAAAGACCCAAAAAAAAAACCAGCATCAGCAAGGGAGCCCAACAGGTCCCGAAACGAGCTGAGGCGGGTCGGTTCCGGGGCCAGAGGCGGCTAGGGCAACCACCTCGCCCCCATGAAGAAAGTCAGGAAGCCTAAACCCCTTCACCCCGCTCCAGGGCGCAGCACAAAAATCAAAAGCCAAAACCCCTTGCTTAAACCGCCAAGTCGGAGGGTCGGACGGTGCGTAGAGAATCGCCGAGGTACCAGAGGAAAAAAGCCGCCGCCGCGCACATCAAAACACTATGTAAAACTCCGGACCACAGCCGATGATGCGCAGAGGATGCAGTGCAGGCAGCCAACCCGGGAAAACTAGTCGAGGCCGATAAGATGGGTCCGAGTCTCGCTGAGGAAAGATGAAGAAGGGCACTGCGCGAGGGCCGCAGAACCACCAGATGCAGCGAGCCCCGGAACTGATATCAAAGAAGAAACTGGCTGCACGATACACCAGACGATGGCAGCCGGAAGGGCGACCAGGACCCCCACCAGCTGTAAACCCTGCCGCCGCAGGCTCAGGCAGCAACCAGAGCCGAGTAAACCCTAGGTTCTCCGCCGCTTCGATGATACAACTTCTTTCATATATATATATATATATATATATATATATATATATAGTTTGTTAAGTGTTTTATTGATTTTTTTTAATATAAGTTTTTAATTTTTTAATTTTTATTTTTAGTGTATTTTTAATTAGTTTAACTTTATTTTCTTTATATTCCATTGGGAGTGGACGAACATGAAGAGTTGTCTAGTATTGAGGGGTAGCTTTGCAACAAACCACATCATGCAACTCCACTCAATCCATCCATTCCAGCTACTGTTGATATTTCCACATCCTCTTGATGGTTTTTGTTAACTTATGGTTTTCTACTTTAATGTATTGCATAATGAAGTCTTAGCCAATAGATCTTTTTGTATTTATTTGGTTAGTACATGGACATTTGGAATGTAATACATTAACTTTTATGGTTAGTCTAGTTCCCAATTTGACAAGCCACAACAAAATGATTTTGATATTATGTAATCAATTTAATACAAAAAAAAACTTATTTAAAATATATATATATATATATATATTTTTTTTTTTTTTAATTTTTTTTTTTCATATAACCATTTTTAATTTCATGTATTTTGGTTTTATTTATTTTTTTATTTAAATTTATTTTTCTAAATTATTTTAAATTTTCGTTTTTCAATTGTTTTAATTGCAATTTTAAAATTTTTGGGTTTGAAAATAATCATTTATTTTAATTATTTTATTTATTTATTCTTAAAAGTTTTTTTTTTACTAATCCATAAGGGAATTTGAACCAATAACCCTTTTGCAAGGAGCGCCTTAACAATATACCCATTCACGGTCAATTTGAAACCTTGTGAGCTTTCTTAAAAGCAGCCTAGATCCATCTTAAATCTAGCTCTACGAATCATTGAGAGGGATCAATTCAAAGTTAATATGGATCTAAGCTAGGAATCTTATATTCGATAATGAATTTCCTCAAGCTTTTAAATAGAATTCATCATAACAATTACCATGGACAAATACTATGGGCTTGTAAACCACCATCGACAATCCTATCAAATGACTAACTCAAACTTATCTTAACAATTATATATTTTTTAATTTTATTTTATTGTGTCGAGAGGCGCTCTATAGGGTAGTATGGCAACGATGTTGTAAAACAATATGTAATGTTATGTTGAGCACGTCAACTTATTAAAAATAAAATTAATAATTATATATAAGTTTTAGTTAGCCATTTGATGGGTTTACCAATGGTGGTTTACAAGGCCATGGTATTTGTTATGATGAAGCCTATTTAAAGACTTGAGGAAATCCATTATGGAATGCAAGAGTGCCAATTTAGATCCATCTTAACTCCGGACTTGATCCCTCTCGGCACTTGGTAGATTTGAATTTAAGATGAATCTAGGTTGGTTTTAATTTTATTTTAAATATTTTACTTAGTCAACATAACATTTTACAACATCACTGTCATACTAGATTGTAGAGTGTCTCTTGGCACAATAATCTAAAATTTTCTTTTTTATTGAAAAAAAAAACAAATAATTTGCATTATGATCACTGTTCAAGGAAAAAAATAGTGTTTTTTATTTATAATTTTGTTTATATTAGTGATGATTTCATATACCATAATTTAAAATTGTTGCAATTTTAATGACCCATTGAAAATGAGATCAAGTTGTCTTAAGCCATTGGATTTTAAGGTATTTCATAATCATGATAAAAAGCCTTTAATGTTATGATTGAAAAATGTTAAAATTTTAACTTTAAAAAAAGGGTGATGTTGCATCACTACTTTTGCATTTCAAGGTGTTTTTTCATGTCTTTCATAGTCATGGTATTTGGTTTTTAATGCCATGCTTGAAAAATGTTGAAATTTTAACCTTACAATGAAAAATGGTGATATTTCATCACCACTTTTGCATTTTCGGGTGTTTTTCCATGTATTTTACGCAAAAATATGGATTTGCAAGGCTAGAGTTCTCGTTTTGAGGTAACAGTTCTTGTTAAGTTCACAATTTTGTTGCTACATCATGTTATATAATATTTTGTTATTTTATTTATTGATAGAAGTTGGGTTTTCACTATATTATCGTGCTTTCTATTATATTTCTCTATGTGTGCATTCCACTTCCTTTCCTACCTTTCATTTCATTCATGTATGACCTATATCAGTGGTACTAGAGAAAATTTATTGTTGTTTCTCAATGCATGTCCCTAGTAATGTTAAGGTATAGAGAGTTGGATCTCAAACTATTGTCAATTGTTTACGATTACTCTCACCAACCCAAACTACCTCCCGTGGTAGAGGAAAAGAGAGACGAAGAAGTAGAAGATCTTATCAAGTTATTGCTCGAGGAGGCACTCATGCAACATACGAATGAGATGATGGATAATTTTGCTTAAATCCTTCAATAATTGCCAACGACAATTGAAGCACCTCCAACAAGCAACAATTGCAGAGTTGAGAGACCCTTCAAGGTACAAGTTACTTTGATATCCCTTTATTTGAAGTCTAAATAAATGCAAATTCTTTAGAGAAATAGTTAAATATTAGAGGGCTATTACTCTATCCAAAATTTTCCCAACAGTGAAATGATCATTTTTGCACTTCTGAAATCCCTTCCCCATGTCAAAGATTATTTGGAAGGCTATTAGGAGAGACATATCAAAGATGTCTACAATATTTAGGGCAGGATCCAACTTGGGTAGCCTCTTTTGACACCATCAAGGAAAAATTCCAACTTGTAGGGAACTATGATGATTAATATATAAGATGGACAACTTTGTGATAGGAGAGAGACCAAATGATGTCTAACTACACCAATATTTTCCATACCTTGTGCTCAAAGCTAGGTATTAAAGACTTAGAGTGGTAGTTGGTTCTGAAGTATCATAAAGACTTACATTAGGTACATCCAAGCATAAATGGATTTATTGCAAATATCCTCACCAAGAGTTTCTCATCAATATGGTGTCAAAATCAAGTAGAAATTTAAGCAAATGAATAAGCGAGAGTTTGGGTCTCTAAATCCACCACAACAAAAACTTAGAAAAGGTAGCCTTAACTCACGAACCAAGTGACAGAGTAAGGAGAGCCAACCTCAAGAAAATTAGCCCAAGTTATAGGAAAAGGAGGGTAATGGGAAGTTAAAGAATGACATTGGAAAGTGGTGTGAGTTCCACAAAATCCCCTGGCACAACATTGATGAATGTAGCTCAAAATAATGATTGTTGGAGAGCATAAAGAGAGCGAAACAATTTTTGGCTCAAAATCTAATTCATAGGAGGATAAGGGAAAGAGAATTATTAATGTTAAACCAAGTGCTACCATCATGACCATTAAGATCCAATTAGAATAGTCAGAGGAACCTGAGGAGGGGGGTTGTCCCTTCTATTCACAAATGTGGTGAAGGGGAAAACACAACATCTCATTATCAACAACAGGAGCCATAAAATCCTAATCTCAACCTAGGTCATCAAGAGATTAAAGTTTTCGATAGTGCCACAACCCCAATCATACACCATTGGTTGGTTGTGCCAAGGACATGACATCCAAGTTAGCTAGCATTGCCATCGATCGTACAACATCAAACTATTCAAAGATGAGTTATTATATGATTTTGATCCACTCAAAGTTTGTGATGTTATTTCAAGACAACCTTCTATTTGGAAACATCATACTATTTATGAGTTCCATGCTTGTAGTTTCATTGTTACTGTAAGAGGTTAGCTTTACAAGGTGCTAGATGTAGTTTTCTTTATTACAATTTCCTTGATCTCAATAAAATAATTAGAAAATACTATCTCTCAAATAACAAGGTTTATCCTCTTCATGGTTCAGTCAGAAGGTGTATGGAAGGTCACTATGACCACCATAGCCTCAACATGGGACCTCTCTACATAGCAAGAGTAGGTGGATAAGACTTGAGAGGCATACATGGATATCTCCACTTCACCTATGGGGGTGCCTCTGCACTGCCAAGTCAAACATTCAAATGACTTGATACTTTGTGATCCTTTTCCTAATGCCCTAATTTATAAATACTCTCTTATAGAGAACGGGAAAATAAAACACCAAATTCACGAGCTTCTGAAAGGACCACATTCAATCAAGCTCCTTGCCCTATGGGAGCCTAATGGTGTTGGTGCAAAATAAGTATGGGACATGGAGAATGTGTATTGATTATAGAGCCATAAACAAAATCACCATCAATAATAGATACCCAACCCCCTGCATTAACGATCTTCTTGATTAGCTTAAGGATGCAAAGTTCTTTGGTGAGACTGACATGAAGTCATGTTAGCACCAGATTCCAATTGAAGGAACCGTTTTGTGGAATACAACCTTTAAATATAAATAAGGCCTTTTTGAGTGGTTAGTCATGCCTTTGGCTTGAATAATGCTCCAACAACATTCAAGATGATGATGGATGATATCTTATAGCTATTCATGAACTCTCTTGTGGTCATATATTTGGATGAGATTCTCATCTTCAACAAAACTCAGGAAAAATGTTTCTGACACATTCAGCAAGTCTTAAGCACCCTATGTCAACACAAATTGTGTATCATTATAAATAAATGTTCATTTGGCATGCAAAGAATTCAATATTTGCAATAAATCATGGATGAATATGGGGTGAATTTGGACCTAGACAAGATCTGCATCATTTGGGATTAGGCAACCTTGAAAACTCTAATAGAGCACCCAACCTCTTTGTTCTTTCAAAATTCTATCAAAGGTTCGTGTTGGGGTGTTATGAAACCAGCTCACAAAAAGACAGAAAAGATAGATCAACGATTTAGAAATCAACCTCTTCAAGGGGCAACCTCCTTTACATTACACAAATGAACAATTCTTGGATGATACAAATGACAAAGCCTCCTCTAGCCTTTGAAGGTACTCTACTAGGATTTGTTGCAAACCCTAGATTTTATCATCAACACTAAATCATATCGAAAACAATATCATATCCTAGAATATCAATCTCTACTAGGGTTTTGTTATAAACCCTAGATTTTACAAACTAAAACATTAGCATCAACAATTAGGTTAGCATACTCACATATACATATCGAGGATAACATAAAAAGTGTCCAATGTATATGACAAAGTAAAACAAGAATATGCAATAACTAACCTGGTGATTGAACATCATTTATTTTTTTTCATTTTAGGGTTAAAATTCCAACGTTTTTAAACATGACATTAAGAACCAAATATCATGAGTATGAATGATATGATAAAACACCCCATTATGTCAAAGTGGTGATGCATGATCACCCTATTTTTTAGGGCTAAATTTCAAACATTTTTCAACCATGGCATTAAATACCAAATATAATGACTACAGAAAACATTAAAAATCAACACTTGAAGTTTGTCTACCTTTATTTATTTATTTTATTCAAAGTTGCCTTTACAACATTTTTCAAGATTGTTTAATTTATATTTTATTTTATTTTATTTTTAGGCTTAAAATTACAAATTAAGTGACACTATGTCCTTCACAATTTGTGCTCTTGAAAAAAAAAATAAATAAAAAAAAAACAAAAAATCAATTGTAAATCTAAAAGTGGTATTGCATGTTTTTTTTCAAAATTTTAATTGATTATTTTATCAATGATTTACAATAAAAGAAAATTTGTAAATAATTTTTTTAAAAGAAAAATAAAAATAAAACTACCTTCTTCTTCTTCTTCTTCTTCTTCTTCTTTTGTTTTTGTTTTTGTTTTCAGGTTGCCTAACCCATAAGGGATTTGAAGTAGTGACCTAACCCATAAGGGATTTGAAGTAGAGACCTATCATAAGGAGTGATTTCTAATGCACACATTCACTACCATTCCAAAGACCCGCAAACAAAAACAACCTTTAAAAAAGAGAAGGAAAAAACAATATTTTATTTTTAAATGTGGAGAAAACAACTAAATATATTAAATTAAATTCAAAGAAAAAAACAAAACAAAACAAAAAACACTTCAAAGTTCAAAACAATTAAAAAAGGTTCAAAAATAGCCCCTAGGGTGCAGTTCGATTAGTGATCACCATGATATGAAGACATTGCGTGAATTTGGGATTCGGGGTTGAAATCCCCTAATTTACTATGTGGGTTGTGCGTGGGGGCACATATAGGTTCACCCAGAGGTTATAGTGATAGTGGTGAGAATCGACCTCATGTCATACGAGTACAAGCCCGACCCAGTTGCCAATTTATCTAGATACAAAAATAAAGTAAAATCGGGGGCACATATATGTTCACCCAGAGGTTACAGCGATAGTGGTGAGAATCGATCTCGTCTCATGTGAGTACAAGCCCAGCCCACTTGCCAATTTATCTAGATATAAAAGTAAAGTACAATCTCTCTCTCTCTCTCTCTACCAATAGCGAGGACAACCATCATTGGTTGTTATTTGCGAATGCAGGGTGACTCATCGTTGTTATTAAAGGAAAACCACACCACCTGGAATTACCCATCGGTACCCTTAGTTGCCATGTAAGCTACTGTCACACGGAATCTGTCAAGGGTGCGGACACGACTGACCTTCCTAGAAGTCTAAGACATTCTAATGACAAACAAGACAAAATGGAGTGATCTTTCTCTAAATACACCTTTTACAACATGAAAACTACAAGTGTTTAGGCTTACCTTATTCCAAAACGCTGTTGTTGAAGTCCGTTCTTGACGATCCGGATGAGCTCCTCCTTCAAGTCAATTCCTGCAACCACAAACAATCAAACAATTACCAAGCACTTGTATTTCATATAATAAAACATATATTCAACATGCAGACCAAGGAACACATGAAATAACTCATTAACACAAGCTATTGAGAAAAATAAACCAGTTTGTATTAATAACGAAACAAAGAAACTCTTACAACCTGGCCTTGGTGTTGTGCAAGTTCCTCCCAGGGTCCATCAAGGGTTTTCCTCTACTTTGACAAAGCTCACCCTCTCCCAAGTAGAATCAAGTGAAGACAATCTCTCCTCACAAAGGCTCTAATGGAAGACCTAAATCCTGCAACATTTACCCAAAGAAAATGTATAGCTCCAACCTCTTCTCCTTTTGGCTCAATGCCTTTATTTATAGTGCTGTAAAGAGGCTATTCAGGTCCACTATCAATGGGATCATCCCCCTCTATGGGTGGGATAGCTCCCTTATTGATGGGATAAGTTCCCCCTTAATAGAGATACATGAACCAACTGGAGGCGCATCCATTTCATCAAACCGACCTCTAGAATGTTCTAGAAGTAACCACAAGTAACTTTTTCAAGATAAAACTCGCGCATTTTGCCTTTTACAGAGGGACGCACCTGTCCCTTAACATACAGAGCGTCCATGGACGCAGATTTTGTGAACATGGTCAGCGTCCCCGCAGGTAAGACTAGAGAGAACCTGCGACCCCAGAGATAAACATGATTTTTACTAGACTTTCTCTCTTCTTTGAGTTTGAGATGGATAACAGAGGCATGAGACTTGCCTAAGAGGGTAGCATGACTGTTGATTTGAGCCATACTAACTGTAAGTAGTCAAGGTGACATTTTTTAGTGTAACAGATTGCCCCCTAAAGTGCGAAGCCTGGAATAGAATAGGGTTTTGTAATTCTAGGAAGGGTGAAGCGCTTTATCATTTCAAGGATTGCCTTGTGGATGGCCTGGTTGGAACCTGCAATTTTCAACACAAAATACATGGATAAGATTATATCATCACTGAGGTAGGCATTCCCATACTCAGATTCAAAACTTTAACTAATGGACTAACTATTCTGATACAGGAATGATCTTGCAGTACATTATTTTTATAGACTTTTGTAGATACAGTATGGACGCAGCCATCTGTTTATGATAAGTCTACATAGACAATGAATACAAAACTCCTCGCAGCCTGGATGGTAGAAACTAGATCCAGGGTCTTCACTTCTACTTCCCGAATTGGTACGATTCTAACCATGTGATTAAATGATTCGATGTCGAACATGGTAGAAACCACTTGATTACCAGTCAATGATGTAAACTGTTAACAAGCGTGAGAGAAACCACCAGTAATGTCAATGGTCCTCAAAGTACCAAGCACAACCCGTGAAATGTGAATAGATGTTTTGATGTCGAACACTTCACGGAATCCTCTGATCGAAAGTCAATGATGTAAACTGACGTCAAAGGCGAGAAACCTGCCATTGATGCATGCAGACTTCAAGGTACTGTCGATTCCTAAGTCATCTTTCTAGATAATGTGTCGATGTCGATAGAAAGCGACCCGTTGCAGGCAAGCCCGCAACACGAAATCATTGTTCAAGTTGAAGAAATGTTGCTGTAAGGACTGACTCAGGGATGGTCAAATGGATGACAAGTATTTTGCAGATGAAAGTTTTGCTTGCAGACCTCTTGAACACATAACGACACAACAGATGGTTTGGTGACGAATAACTCAAAGTTGATCCCTGAACCCGGTTAAAGACTTTCAAAGTGACTTGGTCAACTGTGAGGTAAAAGATTTCCCAACCCAGGTGAAATGAAAAAGTGTCGTGCTCAAGAGTGGTAATAAAGTTTCTTCTGAGACAAAAGGTGACAAATAGGTTCATTCTTCTCTTTTTTCCCCCACCATTTCTGGCAAGTACCTCTTTATTTTTAACAAGCTTGAGGAGGATAACATATGCTTGATTATAAGCTCATCCTTCGGACGAGTCCAACCTAGTTTAAATTCGAACCCTAGGAAGGAGTGGTTCGTTCCTGTTTGTAATTGAACAGGTCCTTTACTGTAAAAGTTTAACGAGCCCAGTATAGGAGAAACTCGGCGTTTTTCATTTTTAGAGAGTCTGAAAAAACTAAAGGAGACTCCACGTTGAACTTTTTCGTAAGTTTGTGTCCCTCAAGCCCGAAAAAGTATAAAATAATACCTGGGGGAACCGCTTGATCTTGCGACCAAGGAGTACTTTCATAATAGTGTCGTTGACCTGAAAAGTAAAAAGCGATCAAAGACACGTCGTTTTATTTCCTTATCGAGTTTGAAACGACAAAAACCCGGCAATCTTTTCCTGATTTTGCGGTCAGAAAAGAGCTAAAAGGGGACCGTCTTTTAATTCCGTTTTAACGAGTGAAAAAGAAACACTCGGCGATCTTTTCATGTTTTAGGAGTCAGAAAAGGGCTTAAAAGATGACTCTGAAATTTTGTTTGTGAAAAATTACAATTTCCCTCGAAATCCCTTTGTCCTGCACAAAAGCGACACATTACTCATACCTGTTTAAAATAGGCAAAAATACATTCGAAAACATCTTTTCATGGTAAAAAATGAACTAATTCATCCAAAAAACCTATAAAAAGACCTTTTACCATGTCATTTTTACCGTTTCACTGTTGAGGTTGAAAAAGGAGCTTTTGACAAGAAACTTCCCGTGGTTGCTGCGGAAAATCTGACCGTCGGAATCGAACGCCGCTTCACCGAGGTATTTTACACATCCCACTCTTCATTTTTATCCGTTTAGTTTTTTGTTTTTGGTCTCTGTTTCATTTTTTGGGGGGGTTTTGGGTTCAAAATGCGCCCCTCGGCGGACGCAGGTGCCCTTCGGGTGACCTGCGTCCCCCGACTTTTTCTCACACGGGAAAAAGGTCGGGGGACGCAGTCCGCCTTCAGGCGAGCTGCGTCCGGACGCCCTGTGCTACAAAGCCGGGGTGCGTCTTCCGCAAAGGGCGCATTTCAAAACCCTAACTCTCTCAAAAAACCACCAAATTTACTCAAATTAATTTCTAATTGACTCTTTTGATGTGCAGGACCTAAAACATGTTAGACTGGAGAGAGAGAGAGCACGTAGAGGACGATGAAGCTGCGATTAACCACCAACCCTCTCTGGATGCCTTAAGAACATGTGGATTGTACAAATATTGGACCATACCGGGCATGAGGGGCCAGGTAAGATTTTTGGAATGGCTGGTTGAGCGATGGAACGTTCAAGATCAATGTTTTTACATTGGAGGGCACCAGCTCGAGATAGAGCCCTCGGATGTATACTTTCTCACTGGCTTGCCAAACAGAGGTGAGCAACTCAACCTTGCGGGGACCAGGCCGGGTGGCCAATCCCTTGATGATCTCCGCGAGGAGTGGTGCAGACCAGGGACTCGCCATAAAAAAGGCGTGGAGATAAAGCACATCGCTCTGGCGGAACTTAGAGTTATTGCATTTACGGTCACCAGGATTTGTGGCGCGGCCGCCTTGCACATTGCCTCCGGATCCCAAATGCGGATGGCAGTTGACTGTTACCAAGGCACCATCTTCAACTGGTGCGAAGCTGTGTCGGCTCATATGAAGAGCCAACTAACCAAGGCAAAGAACGGACGACTAAAAACTTTTGGATATGGGCCTCTAGTCGTGAGCTTTGCCTTGGAGAGAGTTCCTATGCTGATCCCTCAGCAACTCACTGTTGATGACTTGGGTCCTCGGGAGCCAAAGCTTGTTCGATGGGTTGCGGTGATGGCCCGGCATCCTGACGAGGGTGCTGCAGTGGTTCGATTCTCAGACAGTTACTTCGACTGGCTAGAGGGCCAGCTTTTTGTGATACAAGACTTTCCATATGCCGGAATGGATTTCAGAGGTGATCCGGACATGGTTCTTCCACAGGGAGAACAATGGGATGACAGAGGTACTTTCATTTTCACAAGTTTTCTAATTATGTATTTTTTATTTTTCATATATATCGTCTCAAAGTAACAGTAAAATTTTAAAAATGCAGATGTTGGACCACAGCGTCCAGCCAATCTCCGGCCTTACGACAGACGACATCCAGCTGCACCGGCACCGGCCCTACAGGATGCGACAGCAGAAGTACTAGCTGATTTGGAGCATGATCTAGAGCGTCTCACGGCAGATATACCTGAGACTACTATGGATGATATTCCTATGAGGCTTCAGCGCTTCGTAGTCGCGGTCCCTGGACCGTTTAGGAGATTTCTGCGCAAAATAGCCCGCGCAGTGGTGTCGTACAGAGAGCACCACCAGTGATTGACTAGTCACTTTTGTAGTCACATGTGACATTTTTGACTTTTTGCACTATCATTTTGCCGATCATAAGGTGTGTTAAACCTATGATCGAAGACGATGTATATATTTTTGGACACACTTCTATCTATATCTATATATCACTATTACCGGCTTATCTTGTTTAACATGTATGATGAAATGTCTTTAAATTTACTTGCATGATTATTATAAATGTCTGTCCAACACTCGAGAAGCAATTGCATCTGCTAATGTATTCAAAGACCTTGGAATATGTTGATATTCAATGTAATCAAATTCACGTTCCAAGAGACGCACTCTCAAAAACAACCTTAATAACACAGGATTTCTAATGGCATAAACTCTATTAAGCTGTAATACAACAAGTTCAGAATCTAACCTCACTATCAAACGTCGAATTCCAAATGAAATAGATTCGGATAATAATTCAACCACTGCACTGTATTCTGCAATGTTATTCGTTGTTTGACCGAGGCTTACCCCATGCATAGAAACTAACTCGTCAGAGGGTGAATAGATAACCCAAGCTGCGGAAGAGATATTCCGTGTACTACGACAAGCACCATCAGCAAATCCAATGTATGTTTGGAGAGGCGTCGACATCTACAATATCAAGAGTAAAACCAAGATGAGCCAAAATAATGACGAAAAACCACACTTGCTAAGCTAAGCACACTGACTAAACTAACACACTTGCTAGCTAGAAAGGAAATCTAACCTATCTAAAAATTTCTCCATCCATCATTTTAAGCATAATACCTCTTTAGGTAAAGTCCATTTCTGGGTTTGCCCAAAGAGTCCCCATCAAAATCAACTAACTCATAAGCCCCTTTTGCTAGCTTTCGCTTTACAATGTAGGGCCCATGCCACATGGGAACGAATTTTCCGGCACCTAGCTTATCGTTAGCTTGATCATATAATAGTACTAGGTCTCCTTCCGAAAAACTTCGAGGGGTTACATTTTTATCGTACTGAGCTTTCATTCGTTTCGCGTGAGTCTCGATAGCTAAAGTAGCGTCACGTCGAGTCTCATCTAATTTAGCTAAGTATAACAACCGTTTCTCCTCTTCGGAAGTAGCTGGAAGTAATTCGACAGCCATTTGA
Source organism: Pinus tabuliformis (assembly GCA_031772625.1). Lineage (NCBI taxonomy): Eukaryota > Viridiplantae > Streptophyta > Pinopsida > Pinales > Pinaceae > Pinus > Pinus tabuliformis. Next base: position 101,588,427 of record CM062810.1, read on the forward strand.
AGTGATGGGATTTCGCACTCAATAGGTAACACAGCTTCTAAGCCATAAACTAGCTGAAAAGGGGTGAAACCTGTTGAATTTTTCACTGAAGTTCGATATGCCCATAGCGCCGAAAATAACATGTTATGCCAATTCGTTCGATGGATACCAATGATCCGTCGAATCATGACGACTAGAACTTTGTTGATTGACTCAACCAAACCGTTGGCTTGCGGATAATAAGGTGTAGAGCTATCGTGGCGCAAACCAAGCTGGCTTGTAAGTTCAGTCATCATGACATTTCGAAAATGGCTTCCATGGTCCGTAATGATTGCTTGTGGGACACCAAACCTAGTTATGATATGATTGAATACGAAAAGTGCAGCTGTCTTGCCGCTTGCGTCGAATGTAGGCATCGCCTCGGCCCACTTAGTAAAATAATCAACCGCAAGGATGATATACGCATGCCCCCCGGCCGAGTGAGGGTTACAAGTAATAAAGTCAATGCCCCATTTGGCGAATGGACCAGCGGCAATTATAGGGTGGAGAGGAGCAGGTGGAGCGCGCATCTTGCGATCAAACACTTGACAGTTGTGGCATTTTCTGACGGCAAGGATACAATCTTTAAACATAGACGGCCAGAAATAGCCAGCGCGCAACACCTTCTGAGCTGTGGCATACCCAGACATATGACCGCCACATGCTCCAGAGTGACAATCATTCAAAACTCTCTCAGCCTCATCGTGAGTTAAACAACGTCGAAAAACTAAGTCTGCCCCCAGGCGATAAAGTGTATCTCCAATAATTCTGTATTGCTGGGATTGAAACCGAATTTTTCGACGGTTTTCCTTGGAAGCTTCAGGCCGAAAGGTTTGGGTTTGGAGATAGATGATTATATCCCCATACCACGGATCTACAGTGCTAATAAGAAACAAAGATTCGTCCGCAATGGACTCCTCTGCCACAGTCTCTGTGTCAGCACTCGGGAAATCACACATTAATTCCGCGAAGACTAAAGATTTCTTAGACTTGGACTTCTCAAACTCCAAGTCGAACTCTTGCAGGATGACGATCCATTTAGAGTACTTGCCCCCTAGCAGTTGTTTTGTCAAGATATAAATCATAGGGTTGCAATCCGAAATAACAGTAGTTTTGCGGAGAAGAATGTAGTGACGAAAACGCTGGACAGCTTGAACGGCTGCCAGGGCCAATTTCTCCACATGTGAATATTTTAACTCAGTTGGATTTAAGGTTCTGCTAAGGTAATATATCACATGCTCTGCCTTGAATTCATCTTCTTGAACTAACACCATTCCAATGGTGGAATGCGAAGCTGCGAGGTATAAGAAGTAGTCCTGGTTGTAGTTGGGAGGATGCAATAACGGTGCATGGGTCAACGCGTGTTTTAATGCATCAAAAGATTGTTGAGCAATCTCGTCCCAAAAGAATTGTACGTTCTGTTTCAACAACCGTGTAAAACCTTTAGTGACCTCGGCGTAGTTAGGGATGAATCGGCGTAAAAAGTTCGCTTTCCCTTGCAAACTTTGGAGTTGGCGCAAACTCGAAGGAGGAGGCAATTGGATGATAGCCTCGACTTTCGAGGGATCGACGCGAATGCCGGTTTTGGAAACAACAAATCCCAGCAATCGACCTGTTTCTATACAGAAAACACACTTGTGGGGATTCAACCGAATTCGATAATGCCTACACCTCATAAAGATTGCTCGTAAATGGACAAGGTGATCAGCTCGGTGTAAAGAATGAGCAGGCAAATCATCGAGATAGGGTTGCACAATGTGCTTGATGTCATGAAATGCATAAGACATGGCCCGTTGAAAAGTAGCACCGGCATTCTTAAGGCCAAAAGGTAATTTGCAATAAGCAAATGTCCCCCATGGACAAATGAATGCCGTTTTTGGTTGATCGGCAGGTAGAATATTGATTTGATTATAACCTGAGAAACCATCCATGAAGGAAAACATCTCACTTCCGGCACAATCATCAATAATTTGATCGATATAAGGCGTAGGATAGTTGTCTTTTGGACAAGCTCGATTGATATCCCTATAATCGATACAGATTCTTATTGTTCCTTGTTTTTTATTGACGGGAACAATATTCGATACCCAATCCGTTAACGGGATCGGATAAATGAAACCTGCTTTCAACAGCTTTTCGACTTCTGCTTTGATTGCAGCTGCTTTTCGAGGGTGAATCTGACGCAACCGTTGCCGAATGGGTTTAGCATCCGGGTAGGTTTTGATTTCATGAACAACAATGGCAGGATCGATTCCTGGCATTTCTTCGTAGGACCAGGCAAACACGTCGCGGAATTCTTGGAATAGGGCCTTGTAAGTTTCAATTTCTTCGTTCAGTACATGCGGCACCTATATGAATGTTCTCCTTATTCCGGGCTTCACTGAAATATCAATGGGAATAGTACGAGAAATATTCCCTAAATTCAGCTCTGAATCAGAATGTTTCGTTGGATCCTGAGCGTCTTTGACATATTCAGCGGTAAAGATAGATGAAAAATCATTTTCAAATGCATCATCCTTAGGTAAAAACGAAGATCTGTGATGGAGATCTTCCCATGGTAGATCATCTACACTTAGGATTTCGCGAAGTTGTTCGTCAGATGACACTTCTTCGGGAAACGTTATCCGTTCTAAGGGTGAGGTGAAAAGTGACTCTTCACTGACCACATTCATTTGGTCGGTTGAATGAAAGTCGGTAAAAGACATAAGAGCTTCATAAGCAATCTCATACGGACTCAACGGCATAACATCACCGAGTGAGTCTAGCTCAGAGTCAGAGGGAACATACCAAGGATCATCATAAATAATGTTTTCTGACGTGATCATATGAATTGTTGCAAACGAAGGGTCTGCATTGAGTGGAGGGAGAGGAAAAGTTCCCAGTAAACCGGAATCCTTAACTAAACCTACACCAATGTCCCTATAAGGGATTGTCGTTTTACCAACATGCTGGATAGTTTCTAAAGAGGTTGGGTCGGATGAAAAGTATGTCAGCTGATCAATAGTCACGATCTTACCGTTATGTGGAAACTTAATGACTCTGAAGACCGATGAAACGACCGCTGTCATAGCATATGACCAACTTCGACCCAAAAGAAGGTTGTAGTCTAGAGGGGCATCAACCACTTCCACATCCAGACTAACGGTTTTACCTTCGACCCCTATAGGCAATTCTTGTAGAATACCAAACGGACGGAACCCACGGCCATCAAAGGCCTTAAGGATGGTGGGGGATTGGTTCAACGAAGGAGAACCAAGCGATCTCCAACATTGAATCGACATAATACACGTAGAAGCTCCCTCATCAATCACAGTCCGATGAATAGGCCTGTTTTTGACTATCACTGGAATTTGGAAAGCCATTTGATGGGGGAGACGCGGTGTACTACTTTCTAGATCAAAGATCATTAGGTTCGGGTCCTGAACATCGACAGCTCCAATAGCCGACAAAAGCAATTTTCGTTGCGCTGGACATGATTGCAGCACTTCGAGTGCCGACATTGCTGAAGGTGAAACAGCTAAGTCTTCAACAATGTTGTAATTCTGGGCTGCTCTCGCATGTGGATTGAAAGCAGACCTTCGAAGTACACCCTTGGCGGGCGGCTTAATCACTAAGTCTGGGTTAGGTTTTTCGATCTGTAGTGGATCGGAACCAGGAGCTGAGGTTGATGGGTTAGAGTGAGAAGATTCTGCTTCTTTACCATCAACAGGAGCCTTACTACCATAATCTTGCGATCGAGTCGCAATCCTGACATGAGACATCATCAAAATGGGTTCTTCACTGGCATTCGAAGAAGAACCTATCATCTTATTTTCCTGCTCGGGAAATGGATTTTTTAACACAGCAGGAGTCGGAGAACCTTTGACTATTTTCACTACCTCGGCCCGATGAGGGCAGTCTCTCGTAAAATGATCTTCTTCACAAATGAGACAAGGATAACGAGGTTTGCGCTTTTCGTCATTGGTTTCCGACTTTTCCGTTTTCTCCTTTGGAGCCTTGTCTGCTTTAGCCTTCTTCTTTCCTTTCTTCTTTCCACCGTTTTTGGATTTGGCCGTAGATGACTCTACAGCGTGAATGTCGGCGGTAAGTTCAGGAGGAGAAGACTCTCCTGTCGGAGAATCAGGCAAAGTGATAATTGGAGTATTGGAGGTCTTGGAAGACTTCTTCTTACTCTTCGTAGTCACGATACCGATCATACCATCAGCGGCATGAGATCCCGAAGGAGCAGCAGCGATTTGGTTTGACTTTGGAAGATCCGGAATTTTCTCGTGTAACGTACCCGACTGAGTGTAAACTAAGTCAAGGTATTGTGCCTGAGCAATGACTTGCTCCTCAGTAACTACTCCGGCCTTAGCTACATCTTCAGTAATTCTTGGTAATAATGATTTGACAAACCATTCAGCTAAAATTTGGTCCGGGATAAAAACTTTCACTAATCTTCTTCGACGTCTCCACTCATGGATGTGATCAGAAATGTACGTGGATGTCGATTGTTTTAGCGAAGTTAATAATTCTGTACCATTATCGTATCTGACTGGTAACTGAAAATGAGTTAAGAATGAAGTAGCTAACTGGCTAAAGTTGTAAAAAGAAGCCCGTGGCAACTCAATGTACCACTTGGCTGCGAGACCAATGAGTGTACGCTGGAAAAGACGTAAGCGGATAGAATCATCTGAGATGGAATTTGATGCACACCAGAGGTGGTAAGTCATCACGTGATTAGACGGATCCTCTCCAGACTTACCTTCGAACTTGGGTATATCGCTGGGCAACTTATTTGGCATTGGCGGCCAGAACGGAAGATATTGAATTGGATCGTTCGTTAGGCGCGTCAAGTCGGGTAAATCTAAAGTCGCAATAAACGGTAACTGCCGGTTAGGATCTCTAAAACTCTGAGTCACAATACCAGCCCCAGGAGGAGGATATCCAGGATAACTAGGAACAGGAGTCGCATTTGGGATATTATATCCTCCTGGAAAACCAGGATTAACCGGACCGTACTGGGGTTGCTGAGGTGGTTGATAAGTGTACCCAGGATACGGTTGATACTGGTAAACCGGTTGTTGGGCAGCTTGCCCAGGTTGATACTGTCCCTGGTACGGAGGTTGAACAAATTGAGGTTGAGTAGTAACAACCGTACTTGTACCAGGTTGGCCTGCAGGCATCTGGACTGTGGTTTGAACCGTGGGTCCAGACAACGGTACAGATGTCTGAGGAGCGGTTACAGGGACAGTAGAAACCGGAGCTGCCGATACTCCAGAAGTAAGCATGGTAGATGAAGCGGTAGTTGCTGCAGCCGTGTGAGGAGGAGTACTAGGTGCAATTGGCGGCTGAGTAACTACGGAAGTTACAGGGGTCTGAACACTTGACTGGACAGGTTGCGGTTGCTGGGGTGGACCAGGAACTGCAGGTTGTCCTGCTTGAGGTACCGACTGTATACTTGGTTGCGACATCTGTTGACCCTGTGACGGATCCCATGTTAACATTCCAGGGTATTGACTCGTAACAGGTTGAGGATACTGAGATCCATAGCCGTATTGAGGATAGGGTTGATAACTGTAAGGTGTAGTCCCATATGATTGCCCTTGAGGTGGTTGATAACCTTGACCAGGGTATTGACCCGTAGGTTGATAACCTTGAGGTAAATACGAATACTGGGGTTGACCTTGACCTTGAGGTTGGTATCCTTGAGGTTGATACCCTTGGGGTTGATACCCTTGGGGTTGCCATCCTTGAGGTTGCCATCCTTGAGGTTGATACTGATACTGAGGTTGACTTTGGGGTACATATTGAGGCTGGGGTTGATACCCTTGAGGTTGCCCCCCAGTCACAAATGAAGTACCTTGAGGTTGCCCCCCAGGCATTAACGAAGGTTGCCCCCCAGGCGGTAATTGGCCACCTTGAGGTTGGTTAATGGGAGTTGAACCTGACATCATATAAACTTCACCTATACTCAATGGTACATTACCACTGTTTCCAACTAATAACCCATGATCAACAGGTTGAGGAGATGCTCCCGCAAAGGTACCAGAAAGTGATTGATACCCAGTAGGAACAGAAGGACCGCCATGTAAAAATGATTCAGGACTTTGTGAAAACACAGATGACTGACCAGACATATTTACAGGAGAATGAATTCCTCTAGGTGGAACCGGAGTACGAGGTGTAGAAAAACCTACTGAGTTGTCTAAAAAATTGGTTAATGCAAGGTACCAAGATTCACTTCTAGGAGGACTGTAAAAGATGGATTCACGCTCCCTTAGATCAAGGGTAATTAGATCTTCAGAATCAGAAACGCCTATTTCTTCCTCTGGAACAAGTTCTTCTATAGCAATTAATCCAACAGGAAGATTTTCGGTGATAATTCTTTCTATTCTTGGTGAATCAGGAACACTAGGAGTTGGAGTAACAGGTTCGGAAATTTCAGGTTCTTCGCCTGTTTCACTGGCAGATGAAAAACTACCAGCAAGCTCGGAAACTGTAACAGCTTCGGGATTGTAACCTGTTTCTAATCTTTGGTAATCTGGATGGACTACCAAAGAAGATTCTCCTTCTTCAGGTGAACCTACTCTACTGCCACTAGGAGGAGTTACAAGGACCTTTAACCCTTCTAAATGACCCGGAATGTCTTCAGGAGATTCACCCCGCGATTTACGGAGTTTTCTTAACAAATCTATTCCGGTAACAATCTCAGGAGACTTGCCCCGAAGTCTACGGGACTGTCTCGGTAATTCCGCCACAATTAAAGATTTTAACTACAACACACGAAATCAAAGTAAAAAATTTCAAATCAAACCACCTAAAGTCTTCTAAAGAACCAATCAAATTTGAAGCACACGCCTAAATAATCTAGAGCGTCAAACCACACACAAACAGTAGTCTTCCGGACCAAAAGCGCTAGTTGGTGATTAGGCCCAACCTCGCAGGATTCAGTACAGAAATAGTGGGTGGAACAGTTACCCCGGCAACCTGCTTAATGAATAGACTGGACCAAGTTCCTCCACTTTAACCGTCTCGAAGTGAAGCGAACCCCCCAGAAAATCCAAGTGAGTATAACCGACGTCTGCTCCAGGTACAGTGGGACCTTCCCTCCACCGTCACCTTGGGTAGAATCCTAGATATTATGGCCACTAAGGTTACCAATCACAACAATTACACCTGGGGGAACAGTCTAAACTCCGACAGCACGCAAGGGCAGAGTAGCAAGCTCCAATCCCCTTACCGGCTCCTTGACAACAATCCAAGGTTTACCGATAAGTGACCCCTGGCTCCTCGACAATGGTTAATCCGAGGTTTACCGTTTGTAATACGTACTGCCTGGCGTCGTTCCCAACGAGGGAGGAATGATCCCCTCACTGGTTCGGACACGAGCTCGTGTTTCTCCTTTAAGAGGAGCTTTCCCAGAATGTAACTGAAACAATTGGATTTGTTCTACTCAAGATAGACTATCTGTTTGGTTTTGTAGTCTTGGAGAGTTAAGTACTCACCTACTCCAAGACCCTAGCCTAAGCTATGTTGGTGCTTCAGAGCCCTAGAAAAATAAAGATTACTAGATTGATTTTAATTTAAGCGTTACTTTTAAGGTTGTTTCTTAAGTCAAAAGGTGATGGAAGTGAAACTAGTGGTGTGTTGACTCGACTCGAAACCACTACAAAATGCACCTAAAATGATTTATCCACTACTTTACTTTTTCGATGAATTGCTTAACTAAAAAGTTGAGAGAATGCAATCTTTATAAAAGCAACTTCTTAATTGAAGACAATCAAAGAAACAATTCGTTTTTCTTTTCCAAGCATAAAAACATAACTTCTCTTTACATGCACGAAAAAACTCTTTTCTTCTTTTGAAAACAAAAAGCTACTTGAAACAAGACTTTTTAAGAAGATGTTTTTGTATTTTTCTTTTAATAAAGCAAATAAATCTAATATAACCAAAAATCAATCTTAACAACTCTTAAAATCTATGAAAATGCACTCATAAGCAAACTAAAGGCAAATTTACTCTAAGCAATCTTAACGAGGCCAAAACTAACAATGATTATTTCTAAGGTGTTTTACTTGATCACAATCAAATCAAGGACTAGCTTATTGCAGAATCAAAAACTAGCCAAAACAAAACTCTAATCTTTTTGTTCTTTTTGTAAAATGGAAATCAATACTTTATAAACAAGTAATTCGAAATTTGACCCAAAACAACTCAAATGACAAGTTGCTCAAACAAGGAGACTTTACGACAGGCTCAACTTCTAAGAAGGTTGACTAACCAGAGATATCTAAGGCTGGACAACTTTCTACTATCAAAGTCACTACAAAGCCTTTCCAAAAATCAAACCCTAGGTCTAAACTTCGTTGAAAACCACTAAAACACTCAAAGCTCACAAAACTAGTTCAGGTGAGAATTCTTGACAGGGTACTAAAGGATCTGGGCAGAAAACACTAAGAAAAAACAAAATCTAAAAGTAATTTAAAGCAAAAATGGAATTTTCTTAACTTTTACAGGAAGACGCAGGCCACCCGTTGTCACAGGTGCGGCCCCGCACTGTGCAGTCGACAACAGCGCGTCCAAGGACGCACTGTGCAGCACACAGAGACTGCGTCCTTCTGGAAAAAGGAAGAAAAACTAAAGCCAACTAAATCTAAAGCTAAGCCACCCAAATACTAATTCTCACAGTCAAAAACCAGAAAATAAAAATGATTTTCTCAAAGCAAAGTTCATATAAAGGAAAAGACTCTCTCATTAATGGATTCCCCAGTGGAGTCGCCAATTTGTCACACGGAATCTGTCAAGGGTGCGGACACGACTGACCTTCCTAGAAGTCTAAGACATTCTAATGACAAACAAGACAAAATGGAGTGATCTTTCTCTAAATACACCTTTTACAACATGAAAACTACAAGTGTTTAGGCTTACCTTATTCCAAAACGCTGTTGTTGAAGTCCGTTCTTGACGATCCGGATGAGCTCCTCCTTCAAGTCAATTCCTGCAACCACAAACAATCAAACAATTACCAAGCACTTGTATTTCATATAATAAAACATATATTCAACATGCAGACCAAGGAACACATGAAATAACTCATTAACACAAGCTATTGAGAAAAATAAACCAGTTTGTATTAATAACGAAACAAAGAAACTCTTACAACCTGGCCTTGGTGTTGTGCAAGTTCCTCCCAGGGTCCATCAAGGGTTTTCCTCTACTTTGACAAAGCTCACCCTCTCCCAAGTAGAATCAAGTGAAGACAATCTCTCCTCACAAAGGCTCTAATGGAAGACCTAAATCCTGCAGCATTTACCCAAAGAAAATGTATAGCTCCAACCTCTTCTCCTTTTGGCTCAATGCCTTTATTTATAGTGCTGTAAAGAGGTTATTCAGGTCCACTATCAATGGGATCATCCCCCTCTATGGGTGGGATAGCTCCCTTATTGATGGGATAAGTTCCCCCTTAATAGAGATACATGAACCAACTGGAGGCGCATCCATTTCATCAAACCGACCTCTAGAATGTTCTAGAAGTAACCACAAGTAACTTTTTCAAGATAAAACTCGCGCATTTTGCCTTTTACAGAGGGACGCACCTGTCCCTTAACATACAGAGCGTCCATGGACGCAGATTTTGTGAACATGGTCAGCGTCCCCGCAGGTAAGACTAGAGAGAACCTGCGACCCCAGAGATAAACATGATTTTTACAAGACTTTCTCTCTTCTTTGAGTTTGAGATGGATAACAGAGGCATGAGACTTGCCTAAGAGGGTAGCATGACTGTTGATTTGAGCCATACTAACTGTAAGTAGTCAAGGTGACATTTTTTAGTGTAACAGCTACCTTGGGTGACTGCGGTGGGTTCGTGTGGGATAACAAAAACCCTGGTTGCCACATAGGTTACACTGGGAAACTGTGGTGAGGTCGCGTGGGTCAAGCATCACCCCAACATGTTTTTAGTTTTTATAAATTTAAACTTTTTTTTTATAATTATTTTATATATTTTTTGTCTTTTGGGGGAGTGGGTTTGTTAGCATATATATATATATATATATAGTTTGTTAAGTGTTTTATTGAATTTTTTTAATATAAGTTTTTAAATTTTTAATTTTTTTTTTTAGTGTATTTTTAATTAGTTTAACTTTATTTTCTTTATATTCCATTGGGAGTGGAAGAACATGAAGAGTTGTCTAGTATTGAGGAGTAGCTTTGCAACAAACCACATCGTGCAACTCCACTCAATCCATCCATTCTAGCTACTATTGATATTTCCACATCCTCTTGATGGTTTTTGTTAACTTATGGTTTTCTACTTTAATGTATTGCATAATGAAGTCTTAGCCAATAGATCTTTTTGTATTTATCTGGTTAGTACATGGACATTTGGAATATAATACACTAGCTTTTATGGTTAGTCTAGTTCCCAATTTGACAAGCCACAACAAAATGATTTTGATATTATGTAAATCAATTTAATACCCAAAAAAAACTTATTTAAAAATAATATATATATATATATATATATATATATATATTCATATAACCATTTTTAATTTCATGTATTTTGGTTTTATTTATTTATTTAAATTTATTTTTCTAAATTATTTTAAATTTTCATTTTTCAATTGTTTTAATTGAAATTTTAAAATTTTTGGGTTTGAAAATAATCATTTATTTTAATTATTTTATTTATTTTTTCTTAAAAGTGTTTTTTTTACCAATCCATAAGGGAATTTGAACCAATAACCCTTTTGCAAGGAGCGCCTTAAAAATATACCCATTCGCGGTCAATTTGAAACCTTGTGAGCTTTCTTAAAAGCAGCCTAGATCCATCTTAAATCTAACTCTATGAATCGTCGAGAGGGATCAATTCAAAGTTAATATGGATCTAAGCTAGTAATCTTATATTCGATAATGAATTTCCTCAAGCTTTTAAATAGAATTCATCATAACAATTACCATGGACAAATACTATGGGATTGTAAACCACCATCAACAAACCTATCAAATGACTAACTCAAACTTATCTTAACAACTATATATTTTTTAATTTTATTTTATTGTGTCGAGAGGCGCTCTATAGGGTAGTATGGCAACGATGTTGTAAAACAGTATGTAATGTTATGTTGAGCACGTCAACTTATTAAAAATAAAATTAATAATTATATATAAGTTTTAGTTAGCCATTTGATGGGTTTACCAATGGTGGTTTACAAGGCCATGGTATTTGTTATGATGAAGCCTATTTAAAGACTTGAGAAAATCCATTATGGAATGCAAGAGTGCCAATTTAGATCCATCTTAACTCCGGACTTGATCCCTCTCAGCACTTGGTAGATCTGAATTTAAGATGAATCTAGGATGGTTTTAATTTTATTTTAAATATTTTACTTAGTCAACATAACATTTTACAACATCACTGTCATACTAGATTGTAGAGTGTCTCTTGGCACAATAATCTAAAATTTTCTTTTTTATTGAAAAAAAAACAAATAATTTTCATTATGATCACTGTTCAAGGAAAAAAAATAGTGTTTTTTATTTATAATTTTGTTTATATTAGTGATGATTTCATATACCATAATTTAAAATTGTTGCAATTTTAATGCCCCATTGAAAATGAGATCAAGTTGTCTTAAGCCATTGGCTTTTAAGGTATTTCATAATCATGATAAAAAATCTTTAATGTTATGATTGAAAAATGGTGATATTTCATCACCACTTTTGCATTTTCGGGTGTTTTTCCATGTATTTTACACAAAAATATGGATTTGCAGGGCTAGAGTTCTCATTTTGAGGTAACAGTTCTTGTTAAGTTCACAATTTTGTTGCTACATCATGTTATATAATATTTTGTTATTTTATTTATTGATAGAAGTTGGGTTTTCACTATATTATTGTGCTTTCTATTATATTTCTCTATGTGTGCATTCCACTTCCTTTCCTACCTTTCATTTCATTCATGTATGACCTGTATCAGTGGTACCAGAGAAAATTTCTTGTTGTTTCTCAATGCATGTCCCTAGTAATGTTAAGGTATAGAGAGTTGGATCTCAAACTATTGTCAATTGCTTACGATTACTCTCACCAACCCAAACAACCTCCCGTGGTAGAGGAAAAGAGAGACGAAGAAGTAGAAGATCTTATCAAGTTATTGCTCGAGGAGGCACTCATGCAACATACGAATGAGATGATGGGTAATTTTGCTTAAATCCTTCAATAATTGCCAACGACAATTGAAGCACCTCCAACAAGCAACAATTGCAGAGTTGAGATATTTGAAGGCTAAATAAATGCAAATTCTTTAGAGAAATAGTTAAATATTAGAGGGCTATTACTCTATCCAAAATTTTCCCAACAATGAAATGATCATTTTTGCACTCCTTAAATCCCTTCCCCATGTCAAATATTATTTGGAAGGCTATTAGGAGAGACATATCAAAGATGAGTCTACAATATTTAGGGCAGGATCCAACTTGGGTGGCCTCTTTTGACACCATCAAGGAAAAATTCCACCTTGTAGGGAACTATGATGATTAATATATAAGATGGACAACTTTGTGATAGGAGAGAGACCAAATGATGTCTAATTACACCAATATTTTCCATACCTTGTGCTCAAAGCTAGGTATTAAAGACTTAGAGTGGTAGTTGGTTCTGAAGTATCATTAAGGCTTACATTAGGTACATCCAAGCATAAATGGATTTCTTGTAAATATCCTCACCAAGAGTTTCTCCTCGATATGGTTTCAAAATCAAGTAGAAATTTAAGCAGATGAATAAGCGAGAGTTTGGGTCTCTAAGTCCACCACAACAAAAACTTAGAAAAGGTAGCCTTAACTCACGAACCAAGTGACAGAGTAAGGAGAGCCAACCTCAATAAAATTAGCCCAAGTTATAGGAAAAGGAGGGTAATGGGAAGTTAAAGAATGACATTGGAAAGTGGTGTGAGTTCCACAAAATCCCTTGGCACAACATTGATGAATGTAGCTCAAAATAATGATTGTTGGAGAGCATAAAGAAAGCGAAACAATTTTTGGCTCAAAATCTAATTCATATGAGGATAAGGGAAAGAGAATTATTAATGTTAAACCTAGTGCTACCATAATGACCATTAAGATCCAATTAGAATAGTCAGAGGAACCTGAGGAGGGGGATCGTCCCTTCTATTCACAAATGTGGTGAAGGGGAAAACACAACATTTCATTATCGACAACAGGAGCCAGAAAATCCTAATCTCAACCCAGGTCATCAAGAGATTAAAGTTGTCGATAGTGCCACAACCCAATCATACACCATTAGTTGGTTGTGCCAAGGACATGACATCCAAGTTAGCTAGCATTGTCGTCGATCGTACACCATCAAACTATTCAAATATGAGTTATTATATGATTTTGATCCACTCAAAGTTTCTGATGTTATTTCAAGACAACCTTCTATGTGGAAACATCATACTATTTATAAGTTTCATGCTTGTAGTTTCATTGTCATTGTAAGAGGTTAGCTTTACAAGGTGCCAGATGTAGTTTTCTCTATTACAATTTCATTGATCTCAATAAAATAATTAGAAAATACTATCTCTCAAATAACAAGGTTTATCCCCTTCATGGTTCAGTCAGAAGGTGTATGGAAGGTCACTATGAACACCATAGCCTCAACATGGGACCTCTCTACATAGCAAGAGTAGGTGGATAAGACTTGAGAGGCATACATGGATATCTCCACTTCACCTATGGGGGTGCCTCTGCACTGCCAAGTCAAACATTCAAATGACTTGATACTTTGTGATCCTTTTCCTAATGCCCTAATTTATAAATACTCTCTTATAGAGAACGGGGAAATAAAACACCAAATTCACGAGCTTCTGAAAGGACCACATTCAATCAAGCTCCTTGCCCTATGGGAGCCTAATGGTGTTGGTGCAAAATAAGTATGGAACATGGAGAATGTGTATTGATTATAGAGCCATAAACAAAATCACCATCAATAATAGATACCCAACCCCCTGCATTAACGATCTTCTTGATTAGCTTAAGGATGCAAAGTTCTTTGGTGAGACTGGCATGAAGTCATGTTAGCACCAAATTCCAATTGAAGGAACCGTTTTGTGGAATACAACCTTTAAATATAAATAAGGCCTTTTTGAGTGGTTAGTCATGCCTTTGGCTTGAATAATGCTCCAACAACATTCAAGATGATGATGGATGATATCTTATAGTTATTCATGAACTCTCTTGTGGTCATATATTTGGATGAGATTCTCATCTTCAACAAAACTCAGGAAAAATGTTTCACATTCAGCAAGTCTTAAGCACCCTATGTCAACACAAGTTGTGTGTCATTCTATATAAATGTTCATTTGGCATGCAAAGAATTCAATATTTGCAATAAATCATGGATGAATATGGGGTGAATTTGGACCTAGACAAGATCTGCATCATTTGGGATTAGGCAACCTTGAAAACTCTAATAGAGCACCCAACCTCTTTGTTCTTTCAAAATTCTATCAAAGGTTCGTGTTGGGGTGTTATGAAACCAGCGCACAAAAAGATAGAAAAGATAGATCAACGATTTAGAAATCAACCTCTTCGTGGGGCAACCTCCTTTACATTACAGAAATGAACAATTCTTGGATGATACAAACGACAAAACCTCCTTTACATTACACAAATGAACAATTCTTGGATGATACAAATGACAAAACCTCCTTTCTATATATAGGAGTCTAAGGGGTCACAATATAACCCAAGCCGACCTAACAATAATAATATAAGGGCACAAAAATAACAATAGTGGCCTTCTGACCAGTATGGATAAACAATATGGTAACTGTTTGGCTTTATAGCCTTATATATTGTTGCCTCCCTGCGTGGATCAAGGCAACAAATTTTGTTTTTTGTCATGTTGTGATTTAAATATGCTCTGCATCTACAGAATGTAATTTCGTTATCTTAACGAAATTACGATTTTCCCTTATGGAAAAAAAAAAAAAAAAAAAAAAAAACAAAACAAAACAAAACAAAAAAAAACAAAACAAAACAAAACAAAACAAACAAACAAACAAACAATAGTGGGCTTCTATGGGGCACAATAATAACAATACGGGGACAATAGGGGCACAACAATAACAATAAGGAATACAATGACAATAGTAATGGGGGAATCACTAGTATTACATGGACCTAACATGCCCCTCTCCTTCAAAAAAGTGTTGTCCTCAATGCTTGAGTAGTTCTTGATTCTTCTATATAACATTCTCATCCTCCCATGTGGAATCTTCAGCGGTAAGTTCTTCCACTTGATGAGATACTCTGAAATTGATCCATTTTGTAGCTATCGAGTTCTTTTTTCTTTGACCGCTTCAGGTTCCAGTATGATTTTTCCTTCCTCATCAAGTTTTGGAAATGTTGTTTGAACTAGGAGCTTGTCACCTATAACCTTCTTTAAGCATGAAACATGGAAAACTGGGTGCACTCGGGAAGCTGCAAGAAGCTCCAATTTGTATGCCATAATACTTATCGTTTGCAACACCTTGTACGGACCATAATGCTTTGGTGATAATTTATTATCCTTCTTAGCTTGCTTGAGGGACATTTGTTTATATGGTTGTAGCTGTAGGAATACCCAATCACCTACAACAAAACTTCTTTCACTGTGATGTTGATTTGCCTGCTGTTTCATTCTATTCTACGCCAAGGTGAGGTTATCCTTTAAGAGTTGGATAACTTGTTGTTGATGGTCGATGTGATCTTCCATTGCTTGAACTTTAGAATTTTCTCTTAAATATGATGTGATGGATGGTGGATGATATCCATAAAGTGCCACAAATGGGGTCATTTTTGTTGCAGTATGGAAGGAAGTGTTATACCACCATTCAGCCAGAGGCAACCATTTGACCCCTTGTGTATGCTTATCATATACAAAGCAACGAAGATATCCTTCAAAACATTTGTTTACTATCTCAGTTTTCCGATCAAATTGGGAATGATAAGATGAGATATGAGATAACTGAGTACCAAGACAAGAAAATAATTCTATCCAAAATTTCCAGTGAAAATGGGATCTCTATCGCTTACAATAATATTTGGGTTTCCATGTAGTTTTTGAATTGTTTCCATAAATGCAGTAGAAACTGTACTCACTTTAAATGGATGAGATAATGCACAAAAGTGTGCATACTTGGTAAGTCTGTCAACTACCACCATGATAACACTCTTTCCTTCGGACTTGGGTAAACCTGTGATAAAATCCATTGAAGCCTCCTCCCAAAGTTGGCTTGGAATGGATAAAGGTTGTAATAGACCTGGGGTCTTAATTGTTTCAACTTTATTTTGTTGGCAAACCAAACATTCCGCCAGAAACTTTTGAATATTCGATTTAAGGCCATCCCAAAAAATTTCCTTCTTAACCCTGTGGTAAGTTTTTAGAAATCCTGAGTTCCATCCTAAGGGAGAGGTGTGCAATTCCCTAAGAATCTTTTATTTGAGTTGGGAATTCTTACATAGGTATAACCAATCTTTGTACCATAATGAATCATTTTTCTAGCGAAATGTATCAGATGTACTGGGATCTTGTTGTAACTTTTGAATGAGTGTCCACACTTCTTCGTCATTCTTCCATTCATCCCTTGCTTCGTTTATCCAATCTGGTTGGATAATAGAAATGGTGCAAAGAAATGCTTCCACATCCTTATCCCTTTTTGAAAGTGCATCTGCCACAACATTTTGCTTCCCTTTTTTGTAGATGATTTCAAAGTCATAACACAACATCTTTGTGACCCATTTTTGCTTCTCTTATGAAGATAAACTTTATTCTAAAAAGTATTTAAGACTATCATGATCTATTTTTACCTTGAAGTGTCTTCCCATTAGGTAGGTTCGCCATTTCTTAAGTGCATGTAGTATTGTCAACATTTCCTTCTCATAAATAGCTTTATGTAAATACTTTCCTTTGATTGGATGACTTTCGAAAGGAATGGGTCTTTCTTCTTGCATTAAAACAACACCAATTCCATTTCCTAAGGCATCACATTCCACAATAAATGTTTTTGTGAAGTCCAGTGTAGCTAAGACTGGTGCTTGGCACATTGCCTCTTTAAGATGTTCAAAGGCCTTCGTTGCTTCTCGAGTCCATGAAAATGCATATTTCTCCAATAATGTTGTTAGAGGTGCTTCTATTCTCCCATAATTCTTAAAAAACTTGCGATAATACCCTCTCAACCCGAGAAATCCTCGCAGATGCTTTATGAATGTGGGGATTTTCCATTCCTTAATGGTTTTAATTTTGCTAGGGTCTACCTTAACACCTTCATGAGATACATATGACCCATATATTCCACCTATTGTACTCCAAAGAAACATTTGGAGCTTTTTGCATATAACTATTTCTCCTCCAATAGTTTGAGTACCCTGTCAACATGTTGAACATGATCCTTCCAAGACTTGTGTTGTAGATTAGTATATCATCAAACATTACTAACACAAATTTTCTAAGGAAGGGTTTGAAAATGGAATTCATCAAACCTTGAAATGTAGAAGGTGCATTAGTAAGGCCAAAAGGCATGACCAAATATTCATAATGACCCTCATGAGTTCTAAATGTTGTTTTCAGAATGTCTTCAGTCTTTATTGTGATTTGATGATATCTTGAACGAAGATCCAACTTGGTGAAGTAAATTGATTCGTGCAATTCATCCAATAATTCATCAATGACAGGAATGAGAAATTTATCTCTAATAGTGAACTTTTGAGCTCCCTATAATCCGGACACATGCGCCATGATCCATCCTTCTTATGAACCAATACTATTGGAGCAAAGAAAGAACTTTGACTAGGTTGAATTATACCAGCCTCTAACATTTCTGCAACCATACGTTCAATTTCACTCTTTTGGGCATAGGGATATCTATAAGGCCTGATGTTTGGAGGAACACTTTCTGGAATCAAATGAATAACATGATCATGATCACAAATAGGTGGGAGGCCTTTGGGAGTCTCAAATACCTTGGAATGATTGTCCAAGACTTTTTGGAGAGCTAGAGAAATAGATGATTTCGATGTGGGAACATCTAGTGAACATAATTGTGCAATTATGCCTCGACGTTGTTATTTCTTTAGAAGCTTTGTCATTCCGTTAGAGCTGGTTATCTTTTCTGATTTCCCTGTGATACCCCTTAATTCAACTTCCTTTCATTCTGAAGAAAATTTCATGAAAATTTCTTGAAAATTAAAAGCTATTGTACCCAAGGATTGTATCCATTGGACTCCTAGTACAACATCAGCACCACCCATTGGAATGGAAAGAATTGGGCTATTCAATACATATTCTCCCATGGATAGCTTGATATTATGGCACTTTCCTGAGCAATTTATGGTTCCTCCACTTGCAACCATCACTTGACACTCTGGTGCTGGATATAGGAAGCAATTCAATTCCTTGGCTATCTTACAATGAATAAAATTATGGGTACTGCCCGAATCAATCAACACTATTACCTTTTTCTTTTTGATATGCCCTTCTATCTTGATAGTTTGAGGAGTGGTAATTCTAGCCAATGCATTACAAGATATGGTCGGATTCATTTCTTCTTTCTCTAGGGTTTGTTCCTGGTGTATATCCTCTTCTTTTGACGTTTCTTGTTCCTTTACTTCCTCCTCTTCACAGTGTATGTAAAATATTTTTTTCTTGGCACACTTATGACCTTTAGTGTATTTGCTATCACAACTGTAACAAAACCCTTTTGCTCTTTTTTCTTCCAATTGTTGTGGTGTCAACCTTGTAGGGTGTGGATGGCTAGGGGCAACAACACTTCCATATTTATGATTGTGAGTGGTAGGTGTCGAGCCGTAAAAAGGGTCTTTTTCACCTCTAATTACCTCACATTAACTTGTCAATCCAGGAACGATTTGTTGTTTCAAAGAGTGTACTCAGTTTGAGGCTGTCATTTGTCAGAGTAATGCTAGTAGTACAGTGCTCAAAATACAAGAGTAAACGGATGCTTAAAACAAGATCTACTTATAGCAAAGCACTTTAAAACCTAAATCATGCATTCAGAAAACTAAGCAATTTATCAGTCAAGGGTCCAGTAACAGTAACTCATCCCTCTGTAAACTGATGTAACTGAAGATAAACAGATCATCAACCTGGGAACTAGACAATAGATGTCAATGCTCACTACAGTCTCAGATCGTTCTGCACACCAAAGCAATGATAACGCAAATAACAGGAAATGGAACAACAACTAGGAAATTGAACAACAACTAAGAAATGGAACGACAACTAGGAAAATGTAACAACAACCAGTTCTTATAAATAGCAACACCTTAATATACAAAAACAAGTGCAGCAAGCATATCCTACAGAAATCAGATGGTAATCTTTACTCTAAGAATAAATCAGATAGCACACGGAAATAGAACGAAAACTGATTAGTAATGAAATATAGAACAACACTAGGAACCAAATGTAAATGCACAATAAACTAAGATAAATAACACACACGACACACCTTAGTATTGAGAAAAACAGTGATTTAATTTCGGTACTACAAATATCAATCTTAGTTATAAAGAATAACGATTGTAATTCGTAATTGAACAGCAATATCAGTTGAATCAGTAATTGCAATTAAATGTAATCTATAGATGAATACAGTAATACCAATTTATGACTGTTACAACATGGGTACTCTGTAATTGAACAACAATAGCATTCTGTAAAGACTGGCAATGTTATATTAATGATTAAAGGAACAACAATGCGTTAGAGAGTCAAAATGAACAATCTGACATTCTGAACAAAGCTGATAATGAAAACCACGCACGAACTAAAGATAATGATACAGGAGCAAGTGTTCCACCAGGGCCGGGCCCTTAGCCTCTAGGGACACACCGCTTGAAATTACTCCAGGATCAAAGACGAAACAACAACCAGATTTATATTAAAGCATTAAAACAGAGTTACAGTGAATCACTTCTCAACGAGAGTCGATGATCAAAGTTTCAAATACAGAGAAAAGTTACATAGAAAAAATAACAGCAGATCGTCGCCCGGGCTAGCAGTGCTGCCCCTTTTTATAACAGCTAAAGCGGAGATATCAAGGATGCAAAAATAGTTAAGGCAGCGATCCCTCAGGATCAAAGGATCCTGAGGGATTCACCAAACTGTTAATTCCCAGTTATCCGTTTGTTTTCTTGCGTCGAGTCGATATCTCCTTTTCCTTTCCTTGGCTGATATGTTTTAATTTAGATTGCCTTGTTTGCATATGGTTCCCCGCCAAAGGGACAACAATTAACTTGGCCCTGTCTTTTTCTTTGGAACGACAATCTTTTGTTTTTCCCTTTTCCTGCATAAGAAATAGCAATTATTAGTGTTTTTGTGTTGCGTATAAATCCTATAGATTTTGTCATGATTTCTTATTATCTACCTAGTTCATGATGCAAAGAGGTTACGAGTTCTAAAGAAAAGATGACAAAATAATCAATAAAAACATACCTTCTTCAGTACTCCACACACCCCCCTGCTTACCCTTTTTCATGCCCTCATGAAAACATTGTAGTTGACATGTAAGGCAGTGAGAGAGTAGGCTGGAGATGGGATCTCATGTGGTGGTCTACAGCCATGATGCCTAACTAGGTGTTCAAAAAGATGGCCTGTCTGACCCTCAGGCATCTCATACAGGGCTTGGTATCCAGGTGCAGGGTGCCAAATAATCGGACTCCGAAACCTATATCCTAACCAAGATGGCCCTGCCCTCAAGATAATTTCGCCATAGAGGTTCAAGCGATCGGTAGCTAATTTAAAGTTCTCATAATTAAATGGTTCCCTGAGTTGAATATTCGGATTAGAAATCTGATATCGAAATTTAGCAGCATCAATGGCAAGGTCTTTAATAGTGAAAAAGTATTCTATTCCTTGCTGATTGATTGCTGTATGAATGGGTCCTAATGCTTCAATCATGCCTGGAGTCCTCATGAGATTCCTATGTTTCCTCCATAACTGCACTGGATTTCTAGGCTCAGCTCTTACCCATAAATCTAATCCGTTTTCTTGTCTTTGGAAGGCATTATAGGCTTTAAGCCATTTAATTTGATTAACCCCAAACGAAATAAATGCCTGCAGTTGGATATCCCCAACGAAAGGGCTAGGGTTCTGCTCTGTCTCTTGATCTAACACAAGGTTATGCAGATAGAATTCACACAATAATCTTTGAACCTTTACTCCATAGTGCTTACAACAATTTATAAAATCATCAATAGTATTAATTTGTATAGGGGCTCCTGCTTTGATAGCCTTAATTTTCAATTGCAAATATCGTTCCATTAAAAACAAGGCATAATTCTTAGCAGGGGTTCTACATGCTAGGACGTCAGTGTACAAAGAGCATAAAGTATCCCTCTGCTTGATAACTACATCTAACCTATGAGTTACCTTTGTGACTTTTTCTTCTTCCTTTCGCCATCCTTCAAAGGCCTGGCTTTCAGATAAATTGACATTCCTTAGCCGTTGTTATAATTCTTCATACTTTTCTTAAGAAACTGTTTGTTCTGTGAGTTTTTCTACTGCTTGCTGAGCTTGTACCAAACCCTCTCGTAGGGTTACTGTCCTCGGATCACTGTCCCACATGGTAGTGGTAAGCGAAAGATTCACTTGAATCTTCTTATTGCATTGTCTTGTGTTCATGGTTCGTAATTCTTCAGAGGGTTGTGCCTCTGTCTGAACTTCTTTGTCACAGGCCGACATATCATCTGTTGCTACCAAAATATATGTTTTCTGGTTCGAGGATGGCTTAATTGGACCAACGAAATCGAGGGCCCATCGCTCGAATGGTTCAATAACTAGCTGTGGATTCAGGGGCATTTCGTCGAACTGACCAGGGCGTCCTGCTCTTTGGCAACTATCACAAGCTTGAATGAACTTCTTTGCATCTTTGAAGATTGTGGGCCAATCATACCCTATTTGCAACACCTTATGCTCAGTTCTCTGATCGACGAAATGTCCACCACATGGTCTGTCATGACAAGATTTCAAAATGTCAAAAATTTCATCCTCGCGGATGCATCTCCTGATGTGCATATCTGCCCCTGTATGGAACAGGTAGCCCCCAATCCAAGAAAATTGAGCACTTTGCTGGACAATCTATTTTCGTTCATTGGGGGTCAGATGTTTTGGTAATTTACCTACTGCTAAGTAATTCACAACATCAGCATACCAAGGTGTTTTAACAGTGACAACAAACAAATGCTCATCTGGAAATTGATCTTCAACTGTTGCTGCGTCCACTGGTTTTGGCATTCGCGAGAGAAAGTCAGCTACAAGATTTTATTTTCTAGGTCTGTCCTTGATTGTAATATCAAATTCCTGCAATAAAATCAGCCATCTAGTTATTCTACCATTTGTGATTGGTTTATTTGCTAAATATTTTATGGCAGAGTGATCTGTATACAAGATAACAGGATATCCAATAATGTAATCCCTGAACTTATTGACAGCATGTATTACAGATAGAAATTCCTTTTCAGTAACAGTATAATTCAATTCAACAGGGGATAAATTCTTGCTAATATAATAAATTGCATATGGTTTTTTATCTTCTTCCTGCCCAAGGACTGCTCCAATAGCTGTATCTGAGGCATCTGATGAAATTTGGAATGGCAGGTCCCAATTTGGTCCTCGAAGGACTAGGGCTGTGGACACAAGCTTCTTCAGATCCTGAAAAGCACGGTCACATTTTTCTGTCCAAAGAAAGTCAACATTACCTGTCAGTGCATATAGAGGTGCAACAATATGCGAAAAATGTTCTATAAACCTTCTATAATAACCAGAAAATCCAAGAAAACTGCATACCTCTGTTTGAGTGGTAGGAGTGGGAATTAGCAAAATTATTTGAATTTTGGCTGGGTCTACCTGTATGCCAGCTTCTGAGATATAATGGCCTAGGATAAGTCCTTTAGTCATCATCATATAGCATTTTTCATGGCTCAAACAAAGCCTGGTGGCAATGCAGCACTGCAGGACTTTTTCCAGTGTGTCCAATGCTGGGTCAAAATCATCTCCGTACGGTGTAAACTCATCCATGTATACTTTGAGCCCTTCATTTATTAAGTCTGAAAAGATGCTGAGGATAGCCCTTTGAAATGTGGCAGGAGCATTGCATAAGCCAAAAGGTAGAACTCTATAGGCAAATGTTCCCCAATGACAAGTAAAAGTGGTTTTGTCTTGGTCTTGAGGGGCAATCTGAATCTGATTATATCCACTGAAGCCATCTAAGAAAGAAAATAATTTCTTCCCTACCAAAGTGTCTAATACTTGGTCAATGAATGGAAGGGGAAAGTGGTCTTTTTGTATTGCTTTATTTAGCTCTTTATAATCTACACAAATCCTCCACTTTCCATTCTTCTTTGGTACCACAACAAGTGGAGAGACCCATTTACTATTGGAGATAGGGTAGATGAAGTTGAGATCTAAAAGTTTTTGAAGTTCAGCTTTTACAACATCTTTTAGATGAGGATTAAGTCTCCTTTGTGGTTGGCGAACAGGTCTCGCATCCTTTTCTATGTAAATGTGGTGTGTACATAATTGGGGATCAATTCCTTTCATATCAGGGTAGTCCCATGCAAATGCTTCTTTATATTTCCTCAATAGTTCGATAAGCTTCTTTTCTTGTTCAGAAGTCAGGTTGGCATTGATGTTTAAAGTCTTTCTTGGCTCAATTTCTACAATTTTACTATTTGAAACAGAGGTAGTAGGTATTGTTTGATCGTGTGTATCTTTAAGAGGATCTTCTTCTAATTCATTATCGGCTTCTATCATGTGACATTGTATGTGGGATCTGGGTTCAGCTCGACTAATAAAATTATTAAATGGCATCATCTTCTGTTTGGTCTTTGAAATCAAGGGCCTCTTCTATGGTTAATGGAGATCTAATATTTTCGGTGAGGTATGATACATGATGCTTGTTAGTTTTTATTATTGTGACACTTGGCTGCACTGGAGGATATAAAGCTAGGTTCTTGATATTTTCCCCTCTAGTTATGGTCATATTGCCTTGTCGGCAGCCAATATAAGCATCGACAGTTGCAAGCCAAGGTCTGCCTAAAATTAATGGATGTCCA
This sequence comes from Pinus tabuliformis, assembly GCA_031772625.1. Taxonomy (NCBI): domain Eukaryota; kingdom Viridiplantae; phylum Streptophyta; class Pinopsida; order Pinales; family Pinaceae; genus Pinus; species Pinus tabuliformis. The sequence continues at coordinate 101,612,540 of CM062810.1, forward strand.
TCAAGTCGGTTTTGGGGTTTATTATCAGAAAATCGGCCGGATACTCCCAGGAGTCAACGGATACCATGACATCATGTAGTGTGCCTTCTGGCCTAACCACAGATCGGTCAGCCAGTTCTAGTAAAGTAGAGGTCGGTTCTATTGATGTAATGCCCAGTTTTTGGCAAGTGGTGGTTGTTAAGATATTAATTGCAGCTCCTAGATCAACTAAGGCATTTGAGAAGGTTTGACCATAGATTTGTATGGTTACTATTGGATTTCCTGGGTCTTCGTATTTAACAGGTGTTTCTTTTGCTGATAATAAGTCGGATAGAGTGCCAACTACTTGGACTTTTGGGTTATTTGTTATTTTCCTCCTTGGTTTCTTTATACATAATTCTTTGATAGTCCTTGCATATATGGGGATGTCTTGAATGGCTTGGAGGAATGGGGTTTTTATGTATAGATTTTTTAGTTTTCCCAGAATATCAAAATTAGGGTGTTATATAGGTCGAGGTATAATTAATCGCTCTAGGAATGGGGGAGAGAATGTGGTTGTTGGGTCATGAATTTGTTGTCTGGTCACATCTTCTTCTTGTAGCGGTTGTTTTGTAGGTAACTGATTTTCAACTTGAGTTGTTTTATCTCCCTCTGTTTCGATGATACGCCCAGATCTTAATTGAAGGTCATTACACTCCCTTAGATCAGTTCCTATTTCTAGTGTGTCCACTATTTGAATAGATTGGATCGGTCTGTTATTTGGATTAGGGTTGGGTTGGGTTGGGAGTTGCAGTCTTAAATTAGACTGGAGGTTTTGTTGTAAGGCTGGCAGTGTAGGTTGAGGGAGCGGGATGGTTCCTACTGGCTGATTCATTGGTCTTTGCTAGTTTGTCTGCCAGGCTTGACTCTGTGAGGTAGGAGGGGTCCATTGTGTTGGATATATGTTGTTTTGCCAATATGGTGGGGTATAGGGAAAATTTGGCCAATTGGGTTGGTTTTCTTGATTTGGCCATGGAGATGATGAAGGAAATGATTGTTGTGACCAATTCGGGAAGGGAGGTTGATTTTGCCACATTGTATTATATTGTTGAGCATGATATTGTGGAGGCTGAAAAGAAGAAGCTCGGTTTGAAAACATACCTGATTGTCATGGCTGCCATTGACGACGTTGATTGAGTAGATACACTGGTTCTGGTTCTTCTTCTACTTCCTTGTATGCTGCTTTCAATCCAGGAAGTCAGGGGCAGCTCTCTGTAGAATGGTCTTTTGTACAGATGGCGGAAACTTGGATTGCATCTAATGGACACTCCTTATGGCTATGTTTCTTTTTGCATCGGGGACAGAAGATTGCCAAATTCTTTTCTGCCTCTGCTTGCTTTTGTTTGGCCTGCATAATATCAAGTTGTGTTGTTAGTGTCCCCAACATGTCAGTTTTAAAATTTTCTAATAGATTTCCAATTTCTGCACGAGTTACTCCTTCTGCCGAAATTCTATTATCTCTTACAAACCAATCATGTTCTGCTAGTTTTAGTCTTGTGCTACCTCTTGAGCTCCTGATACATAGATTAATAATGTCAGCAAAATTTTCCTGATAAATATCTCCTTTTCCCGTAATATTCAGTGTTTCAATCCATTGTTCCTTCATTCCCCTAATTAATGTTGTTTTTAACACATTATCAGGTAAGGGTAATGATGCATAAGGAGATCTTTGAAGATTATACTAGAAACGTTCAACATACTCTTCTAATGTTTCATTTGGTCTAGCTACCATCTGAAATATTTCATCTTTTAACTCTCTAGACCTGCAATAGTCCTGATATTTTTTTAGAAAAGATTCTTTCATTTGATCCCAGTTATTTATAACACCACCACCCAATCCCATAAACCATCTTAAAGCAGCCCCTTTTAATGTAGAGGGAAATAATTTCAGTTTCTAGGGATCGGTGGTATAGTCATATCCTCTACACAGCACATCAAATTCAAACAGGAATGCATCCGGATCTTCTGATGTAAGGCCATGGAATGTAGGGATGTGCTGAAGAGGAATTGCTTTCATAGGTGCATTAGCTGCAGTATCCACAATGGGGTATTGCAGTGTAGAGGTTTGGGTGTTTGGCTGGTTTTGGGCCATTTGGTCAAATATATGCCAATAACCTTCTGGGATATCTAGGAGGGTATTCCTAGGTTGTCGAGGGGGAATGGCTCTAACGGGAATGGTCTTGACAACACTTCCTTTATCTGGGATAATGAGAGTGCCTAACGTCTGGGGGGATTTAGGTTCTTGAATTTTGTTATAAATGATTTTTGCAGCACTTCCCTTATCTGGACTGCTTAATGGGTGAATTACCCCAAGGGGAGATCTTGTTTCTTCAGTCTCTCTGGTTTCTCCTCTTCCTTCACAGAGGTTGCTAAGGTTCCCTTCTTGTAATGATTTTGGGCTAGAATTTTCAATTTCTTGAAAATCTTGCTCTTCGGTTTGACTCTGCACCTCAGCAAAGGCTACATATGGTGATCCTGTGGCCTGAAGGGAACTAGTAGGTTGTTTAGAAGTAACTTTTCTAGGTCCTACTGAAGGCTGAGATTCTGCTTTCTTAAGGATTTCGTCTATAAAGGTTGATTGACCAAGGGTCATCAGCCCCTTAGCTTTATCAGGCTTGGGCAGAGGTTTAGGGTTCTTTTCAGGCTTTTTCTGCTTAGTCATGCACACAAATCAACTGCTACGTTTTACCCAAAAAGAATAGCAACAAATCTGCAAGAAAGCGGGCAGGGGAGCAGGGCTATTGCATACTCCACACACAGGTTCTTACCTTCCATTTTTAAAACCCAGTCCTTTCCTAACAAGTTCTCACATCACTCTGAAAAGGCACAAATGGCTACACTCTCCCCAGCAATGGCGCCAAAATGTCAAGACATAAAAAGGGTCTTTTTCACCTCTAATTACCTCACATTAACTTGTCAATCCAAGAACGATTTGTTGTTTCAAAGGGTGTACTTAGTTTGAGGTTGTCATTTGTCAGAGTAATGCTAGTAGTACAATGCTCAAAATACAAGAGTAAACAGATGCTTAAAACAAGATCTACTTATAACAAAACACTTTAAAACCTAAATCATGCATTCATAAAACTAAGCGATTTATCAGTCAAGGGTCCAGTAACAGTAACTCATCCCTCTGTAAACTGATGTAACTGAAGATAAACAGATCAGAAACCTGGGAACTAGACAACAGATGTCAACACTCGCTACAGTCTCAGATCATTCTGCACACCAAAGCAATGATAATGCAAATAACAGGAAATGGAACAACAACTAGGAAATGGAACAACAACTAAGAAATGGAACGACAACTAGGAAAATGTAACAACAACCAGTTCTTATAAACAGCAACACCTTAATCTACAGAAACAAGTGCAGCAAGCGTATCCTACAGAAATCAGATGGTAATCTTTACTCTAAGAATAAATCAGATAGCACACGGACATAGAACGACAACTGATTAGTAATGAAATATAGAACATCACTTGGAACAAAATGTAAATGCACAATAAACTAAGATAAATAACACACATGACACACCTTAGTATTGAGAAAAACAGTAATCTGATTTCGGTACTACAAATATCAATCTTAGTTATAAAGAATAACGATTGTAATTCATAATGGAACAACAATATCAATTGAGTCAATAATCGCAATTAAATGTAATCTATAGATGAATACATTAATACCAATTTATGACTGTTACAACACGGGTACTCTGTAATTGAACAACAATAGCATTCTGTAAAGACCGGCAATGTTATATTAATGATTAAAAGAACAACAATGTGTTAGAAAGTCAGAATGAACAATCCGACATTTGCAGAGGTATAAACAAACTCTCCATATGATTGGAAGAGATAACGAACTGGAGGAGTACTGACTCAATAACAAGGTTATGGCTCTCCTAAGTCAAACTAAGGCCCATCTCAATGGAGGAAAAACTTACTTTGAGTGCTTTGTTCAATGGTGACACAACTGAATCTTTCTGCCGTCAAGTATGGAAGTAAAGTCCCGTTCCTGCTCTTTATTGGAATATATAATTTTTTTGTCTTTTTCATATTTTGAAAGCCTAAAATATAACAAAAGAATGCCTATGGTACAATGGAAAGAAGGAGTGTCCAGATATATATGCGTTGGTTCCTGGGAGGGGAACATTCCTATGCTCAATGCAAGGTAACGAAACTGGTCAATGACACTAAATGGAATGTTATTTCCATGGGCATAAGGTGTCAAGTTGCAGAGGATAAGTGATTGCAAGGTTGATTTTAAAGAAAGACATTGTCAAAAAGTGGCTTATACACGAGTCCAAGTGAAGCCGACTTAAGACCAAAAGGTAAAAATAGTCAACATGCAATGCAAAAATACAACTCAACATGTGGGAGCCTCTAGGGTATAAATCCAGAAAGATAACGAAGAAGAAGGAGAATGAAGCTTCATCACAAAAATCATGGCCGGTCTAAAGAGGACTCCCGAGCCTACTCAATCTTTGTAGCATGGGAAACATGTGTTAGCAAGGAAGCCCATGTACAAGAAGGCTCTACCATCATGTCATGATTTTATAAGTCAGTGAGTTAAAATGGTTTTAAGAATCATAACAAAATGGGGTCAACCCTATGGAAACATATCGCAGTATGGAGGCTAGAATGCATAATGCAATGAAAAAAGTGATCTTCCCTAACCTATATCCCAGTGATGAAAATGATACCTGCCATGACGGGTCAACGGTCATGGAATCGAAGTGGTAGAAAAAATCTCAAAGTATTCAATTTAACCTGAAAGACAACCTATCCCAACACTCAAAGCCAAAAGTTCACAAAGTTTATAAAACTAAAAATAAAACATAAACTTTGTAAAATTGGGTTTTTATTTTTTTTTTTAAATTACAAGTTATAAATAAACTTTTTGACTCAACAAACCTCATTTGTGTTTTGAACAATTGAGAGAAAGAGCTCTAGAGAAAAAACCAGCAACCACAAACCACCCTATTTCTTGGCCTGAACAGCTACCAAATTTCTAGGTAATCCTCAAATTTGATCTTTCAATGAATTTTTATGTATTTCAAGTATTTTATCAACAATTTTACCATACGAAATTTGTTTTTAGATTTTTACTCTGCGCATACGCGGGTTGGGCATATCGAAGTTGCGTATCAGTAAGCCCTATATGTGACTTTGTATGAAATGAACCTATGTGTGTGCAGTGCAATTTTTTAAATTTTGAATATTAATGGATAAAAATGCTTGAATTGTAGGATGACTATCACATGGAAGGAAAGAGAGCACAATGCAGTAGACAATGAAGTAATGAATGACCCATTGGCACTGGATGCATTAAGAGGGTGTGGATTATTAAATTTTTTCAAAATGCCAAATATGAAAACCAATACTAGGTTGCTGGAGATGCTTGTGAATTACTGGGATGAAGATGATTTTTTTATGATTGATCAAATTCCCTTGTGAATTGAAGTAGAGGATATCTACTTCATCACTAGACTTTCTCGTAGAGGAGAGCCAGTTAACTTGGAAGGGAAGGCCTGTGGAATCCTCAACGTAGATGATTACATTCACATATATTGCCCCACGAACAATGAGAAAGTAGGGACACAGATCCCAATCAAGAATGTGGAGAGTTTTCCCATCATAATTCTCCTTTTCACCATTTTGAGGGTAGCAAGATCAACTTCATTGCATCAAGCATCACATGTTACAATGAACCTAGCAGTCGATTGCCTCACCACATTCTTTGATTGGTGCACAACCCTCCTAATCAATCTGAGAAAACAACTCACTTCTATTAAGAAGAGTCGTACCAAACACTTTGGGTATAGTACTATCCTTTGCACTTTATTCTTTGAGAGGCTACTAGGACTTCGACACAAAGTTCTCTCTACCATCAGTAGCCCAAGATATCCATGGATAGGTAGATAGGATGACTTGATGAAGAGACTAGGGGGTGGCGAGGTCCCTAGGACAACATTTGATGATGAGTTTTTCCTTTGGTGGGAATAACAAGTCATTGCCATCGAGGACTACCCCTATGTAGGCATGGACTTTAGAGCGGATCCAGATCTAGTGCTTCCACCTAATGCTACATGGGGTGCCATTGGTAAAATTATTTTTAAGTTTTTAAATTTATTTGATTTTTTTTGGATTTCAGAAATTATGAACTGAAATTCTTTTTCATGAGACAAAAATTCTTACAAAATTGTTTGATCATGATACAGTTGTGGGACCGAAAAGACCTGAGGGTCTACCCAGGCATAGGCATCGTGGAAGAGACGCGGAGAGTGCCACAATGGAGATTGAGAGACTCCTCCATACTGTACAGAGGAACTTGGAGAGATTGACTCACCAGGTATCTACGGTAGCGATAGAGGATCTAATAGAGGATATGCAGAGACGTGTGGTAGGAGTACCATGAGATTGGGTGCAGCTTTTTTGACGGGTGGTTACTGCCATCATCTCCTTCCGAGATGCACATCCAGGGTTGGACCCATAGATATAGATTAGAGATGTCCAGATTTTTGATAGACATGATTGTGATTAAGCCCTGATGTTGTAGGACATTTTGGCCCAATTTTGTATTCTATTTTGAACATAAAAATTCTATCATATACAGATGGTTTCATGATGTGATGATCATATATACAGATGATTTTTTATTATTTTTTATTTTAATGTGATGAATGATTAATATGCCAATTTGTTGACGGTGCTGGACCCACCAACATGTCAATGGGATCTCCTCGGTAAAAAGTCCCAATTAGACCTCAGACCATTTTGTGTAGGAGCCCTAGCAGTGGGTTGTAAGGTAATGCATTGACCGCGATGTCGCATAGAGGCAAGTAAGATAACTTTGTCAGTAGCAAGGGTGTGACTGATGCAGTGAGTCAAGGATGGTGTATGAGAGGTTCTAACACTTCAAAGGGGGGAATGAGGTGAAGGTGAGTTCTAGGTTGAAAGGGATCAGTCCCAACTTGGCTAGGAATACACAACACAAAAGGACATGCACAGCTTCCGGCGGAGCAGTCCACTCAGATGTGGCAGTCACATCATACAAGGTAAGATAACATGTACAACACTCACAGATCAGTCCGAGACGAGTATGATGGTTGTTGTGGCAAGGTTCAAGTGAAAGGTCTGTCTGATGTCCGGCAGAGCAGTCGACACGGACAGTGACAACATTAACAACATATGCAAGACATTAACACCAAGATTCATATAATTGCATGTGAATCAGTTCATACACAAGTACGTAAGTTAAACAACATATATCATTAAAGCAACCAGAGCAGTCCAACTACATGTTGAAGCCCCGAAAATCGGGTCGACAACAAGGGGGATACCCACCCGGTCCGGACCTTGGTTGGCAGCTCCTTATCCGTTTGGTATAGCGGGTCCGACTGGGGATAATGGGACCAGTTTCCCAATCTAAGGGGTGTGTGTGTGTGTAGAGTTGGATGATGCTGTTCTAGGAGTATTTTAAGCTTAATTTAATTCAAACTTCTAAACTAACTCTATGCTACTGTAATCTAATAAGAAGCAACACATCTAATCTACGCTAACCCGGGGTGTATTTCTTCTATTATGCGATCTAAAGAGATTTCGAACAATAACTGGTAATAAAGATCATTCAACTATCATAAGAATAGAAATCAATTAAGATAAACCACTATGCATAAAAAGTTAAGCAAAACAGTTGTGAACAGCATATCGCATAATAAGTTATTCATATGTCAAGCACAAATAAATGACTCCACCGTACAGAAGTGCCAAATGGTAACACACACATTCATGCATTAACATATAAACGACTGAAAACTGCATATTACTTTAAGAATATAAGCAGAAATTGGTCAAGAGATAAAAGTACCATTTATGACTGGTTCCACTCATAAGCTTCAAGCAATAACGATTTATCTCTACTTGTTCTAACATCTACTAAGAGTACAAAAGTGCAACATCAGTAGCAGACATTAAATGCAAATATTGATAAATCTCGATCCATCCATTCATCAAAAACCCCCTCCGAGGGTGCAAAAGTGCATGTTCTGAGGACAAGTTTTTTGACAAATTTCCGGACCCTTCTCCAAATGCCTGAGAAGGGTTTAAATACTACTAACTAATTAATCTTAATTACATAAATTTAGGACACGGTTTCAAATGATCGCCCTTCTACTAAAGCAAATTTATTTCTAAAATTAAATCTAATTTCTAACCGTTTCTGTATTTGCTCCTTAGTGCTGTAAGTGATGCAACATTCGCCTGGGAAGAGTCGGCTGGTTGTCTTCTCCTTTCGTTTGAGCTATGAAAATAGAAATAACAAGAGCTGGCACCGCTTTCTGACAAACTAGAAGATATTTTCGAAAATCTTCCTCTGCCTTGGTGTATTCACTGTGTGTATACTTGGTATAACCCAAATTTCTTTCAAACTGATTGTGCTGTTGCTATTTCGGTTTCCGGCCGTGCGAATGACTGAATAAGTTAGGGACTTTGCTCTCTGAACAATTTTATGTATTGAAAACTGCTTCCGTTCTTTGTTCCAGGCTTTTCTGGAGCGTATTCCCTCTTTATCGTTTTTCTTTTTGCTTTACCCAATCTAAGCTTCAGGATCTTTTGTAAACATGCTGCTTTTGTGCGCCTTTGGCTCTGAGTCTTGGATAGTCTATTTCCATCAGTATCTGTTGAGTGATACTCTGGAATCCGCGGTCCTGCTGCATGCGGCATCCGTTTGCGAAGGCATCTCTTCTCTGTTCTCCGAGTATTGACGCTTTCCCCTTTTCCTTAGATGTTCCCTGCACATTGATTTATATTAGTTGCTGTCTTATAGTTTACGCAAAGGAAAAGAGTAATGACGAAAAGATTGACATGAAAGCTTTAAGCTCTAATGAATGCATAATCATGACACTCATAATGAACTGACTCTTCGAAAAACACAACACAATCCTTCTTGGATACTTTGGCGTACAATCATTAATTTCTTTTAAGGCGCGTGCCCTATTTTGGTCTACAGACATCTTTCCTTGAACACTATGTCGAGGAAATTTTGCGATGAGTGATTTCTGCGACTCGTATCGCAGTATCGAGGATTGTGATGTCAAGGTGTGTCATCGCAGGAATTGATGGTCGCATTCATCGCAGATCGCAGATCGCAAATCGCTTAGTCATCCAATCATTGTGTGCTGCTTATGCGATGTTGCGATATGTGACGTCGCATATCGGCCGTCGACGATTCCTTAATTTTTTATTTAAGAGCGCTTTACAATATATGCGTTGTGATGAATTTCGCGTCGCTTCTTCGCAGCTTATTATGCGCATAGGAAAACGCTTGACTCTCTTCTCGCGATGCGATACAGCTTTAGGGAGTTAGAATACAAAATTTTTTGATAAAATGTTTTTTGGATTTTTCGTTAAGGGTCCCCATTTGCTTGGTGTTATTGCTAATACCAAACAAAGAGGGGGGTTGTTGGTGACCACAACAATGGCGATTCACTGTGAAAAACCAGTTATCTCTGCTTTTCTATTGAATTTCAACTTCCGAAGCAGAAAAAATTTCATATGTCTAAATTTTGTTATGGACAGATAGAGTACATTACGCCTTATCCTATCAATGATACTTTGTATCAACCTTTTCATATTCCAATTGTTTGTTTCTTCAGGCTTAATTCTTGTATTCACACCAGACATTACTTGGTCTTTTTTTAAAGATAAAATAAGGTCTTCTCTGCGCGCTGGCTTTTAAAATATGCTCATTTGTCGTAGGTAGAGCCTCTGCTACCCGCAAGCGTCCATAGCCTCGACAGGGTTACCTATTATCCAGCAATGATCATTTATCCTGCTTGAGGTTATTTACAACATTTCAGAGAAAAACCCTTTTTGACACTTTTCCCTTTTTATTCTCTAAAGAACAATGTCTTGGTTTGGTGGCCAAATTATGACACAGTCATTCACTTAATTTACACTTTTTCTGAACAAGCTGGCTCGTGATGAGACCCCTTGTCTTTTGATTGCAACAATCTTGAGTCATTGCCCTGTTTTGGTAGACAGTATTGGCAAAGTCAGCAAGTTATAATATCTGTGATCATGATAAGCCGGCTCGTGATGAGACCTCTTATTCTTTGAGATATAGTGTTTTCTTGGATTGTTCCTCTGAATGCTGCGATTTCCTTTAGCAGGGAGGAAGTCATTGTTTTTCCTTAAGAAAGCTCTGGACGACAATAATAGAGTTTGAAAACAGCAGCTTTACATAGAATATTTATTTTATTATTGATACCTTTCATTGTGCTGATATAAAACAATTTCTTACCAAAGGTTGCTTTCATCAAATTTTTTGAAGTTGAAACTAATATCATGTCTAGGCTAAAGTTAACTCTACCTGTCAATAATAAAAATTAGATTTTTCGAAATTTTTTGTTACTTGTACAAGCGAAAAGCTCAAAATCTGATAGAGAATTGGTGTCTTTTTCATGAACCCTTTTAGTGACCATCTACAACTGGTTTTATTTATAAGAAAAAAGAAAAATCAAATAAAAACTAAAACTATCCTACAAAAACAGAAGAGTGATCTTCTATGGAAAATACATTTTAAGAATCCGTCCATTAACAGGCAAAGAATCTCTTCTACCTGCGAAATCCTGCAACACAAACGTCAATGGGCTTATGATTTCTACAATCTGAAAAGGACCAAGCTAGAGTTTCTGAAATTTCGCATGTTTGCCCTTTTCTTCATGAGCCTTATACCATTTCAAGACTAAATCTCCCATTTGAAAATTTTTTCTGGTCATTATGTTTGAGTCAAAAGAGGATTTTATCAGCGCTTGGTGATGGGCATGGGTTTTCTTAGCTTGTTCTCGTTGTTCTTCTAATTTAATTATTTCCATTTGTCTTAGTTGTATGGAGGAGGTAGATACCTCATCGATATGTTGTACTAAAGACAAAGAGGGGATGACTAAGTGAGTTGGAAGAACCACTTCTTTCCCATAAACTAAATTAAAGGGAGAAGTGCCAATTGAAGCTTTATTCGTTATTCTATCTGCCCATAAAGCATTTACCAACGCTTTGTGCCAATTCTTTTGGTTTTGGTCGACTGTTCTTTTAATAATCCTGATCAGGTTTTTGTTTGTTGATTCAGCCAATCCATTACCTTGCGGATAGTAGTTGGCTGAATATTTCAGTTTGAATCCTCTTTTAAGTGCAAACTCAGTCATTGTATTTCCAGAAAAGTATGAAGCATTATCAAACATTAAGGCCGTTGGCAATCCAAACCTAGTGATTATAAATTGATCTATGAATTCAATAATGTTTTCAGAATTAGTTGTCTTGAGAGGAACTGCTTCTACCCATTTAGTAAAATAATCTGTTGCCGTGAGGATGTACCTATGCTGCTTAGAAGAGTGAGGAACGATCTCACCTATTATGTCCAAGCCTCACTGACTGAATGGTTGCTCGATGTTAACCGGCTGTAGTGGCATGGATGGTTTCTTTTGTTTCCCTGCAGCAGTCTGGTAGACTTGGCATTTCCTCACTTAACTGTGTGAGTCTTTGAACAGCGTGGGCCAATAATATCCTGCACGTAAGATTTTATGTGCAGTAGCATCTCCAGCATAGTGTCCGCCTGCTGGTCCATCGTGGAGTTCCTGCAAAACCTTTTCGGCTTCAGTTTTCTCAAGACACCTAAGAAGCACAGAATCATAATTCATTTTAAACAGAACATCATTTATGAGCTGGTATTGTTTAGCTTTCAATCTCAGAGCTCTTTTCTTGGTATGATCCAAGTGTGATGGAGCATACCCGTTCTTAAGAGAGTAAATGGTGTCAGCATATAATGATTCTGCGTCGTTTAGGCTTACCTCATACGTATGTACCTCTTCATATGAGTTCTCAGGAATTTGTGATGCTCCAGCCAACATTTTGCAGAAGCCTTGACCTCTTACAATGTTTGCTGGTTTGATCTCAAGATCGTATTCTTGTAAAGCGGTGATCCAATTTGCTCTTTTTTCGCCCACATCCTTCTGTATCAGAAGGTTTCTTACCGCTGGAAACGGTACTATGACCTTAGTATGGGCTTTAAGTAAGAAAGGTCTGAAATATTTGATCGCTTTGAAAATAGCATATGCCTATTTCTCCACGTCTGAATAGTTGAGTTCAGAACCTTGTAAATTCAAGCTAAAAAATGCGATTGGAGCTTTCGCTTTCTCTTGATTTGCTTGAGTTAGAATCGCGGCATAAGATTTCTCTGAGGCAAATGTGTATAAGATAAAAGATTCTGAAAAATTCGGGGTCGCTAAAGATGGAGTGTTAATGATAGCTTGTTTGATCAAGTTGAATGCTTCATGCTCATCTTGACCCCATTTAAAATTTGAATTCTTTTTAATCATATTTTGCAAAGGAGAAACAATACGTGAGAAGTCTGGGACAAATCTCTTCACAAAATTGATTTGACCAAGGAAAGATTGCATGGCTTTTTTGTTATGAGGCATGGATATTTCAGAAATTTCTTTGATTTTGTCAGGTTCAATGTGAATACTAGATTTTGACACTATGAATCCTAGAAGTTTTCCTTCACTTAATGCGAAAAAAGATTTCTTTGGGTTAAGTGAAATCCCATACCTTAAACATCGTTGAAAGATTTGTTTCAAGTCTTTGAGATGTTCGCTTCGCTTCTTGGAGTACACTGTTATATCATCCAGGTAAATCACTACAGATTTATTGACTAAACCTTTGAATGCGATGTCCATGGCTCTCTGAAATGTAGCGCCGGCATTGATCAAACTAAATGGCATCTTTCGATATGCGTATGTGCCCCATTTAGTTCGGAATGTGGTTTTTAACTGATCATCGGGATGTACCAGCACTTGATTGTATCCTGAAAATCCATCCAAAAAAGACATTAATTCTGAGCCTGCTACTGCCTGTAATATCTGCTCCATAGGTGGGAGGGGAAAATTGTCTTTTTGACAGGCTTTGTTGAGATTCCGGAAATCGATACAGATTCTAATATCTCTGTTTTTCTTTCTAACGGGTACCATATTGGAAACCCATTTGGAATGTCTGACGGGGAAAATTATTCTGGCTCTCAACAACTTATTTAGCTCAGTTTTTATCTAATTTTCTAGATTGGGGTGGATTTTTCTGAGTTTCTATTGGACAGGTTTTTCATTGTCAATCATTGGGATAGTATGTTGAATGATAGAAGTGTCGTATGTCTTCAGCTCATCGTAATTCCAGGCAAAAACATTTTTGTATTGTCTCAAAAGATGGATATACGCTAATTTTTCTTCAGGGGCTAAGCCGTGGCCTAGATTAACATTTTGTGGTTTCTCATCGGTTCCTAGGTTTACTAATTCGTAGTTCAGAGTCGAACTGTAGAGTTTAGAATTGGTAGACCTTTTAAACCGACTTTTCAAATCATATAAGTCTTCTAACTTAACCACCGATTTAGGTATAGCATTATCAGTGGTATTTTGTTGTATTTGGTGATCATGATGGTCTTCGTCAATTATTTGATTTGAGTAGGATCCTTCAGAAGTGAGGAAATTTACATTATCAGGATCGTCATTGAATACTCTCCAGTTTGTAATGTTGTCAGGGATGGACGGTCTAAAGATTAATTCTATTGAGAATCTATTTGGACTAAAATCTTCGGAGGAAATAAGTCTAGAGGCTACGTTAGCTAACAGGTCTGCGCTTGCATTTTGGAGTGTTGGGATTGACGAAATATTGAATGCTATGAAATGTGCAGTCAGATCTTGTACTAAAGATTGATAGTGTTTCAAATGACCTGATAGGCAATGTATGTGTTACGTACCTGTTTGACGACAATCTTAGAGTCTCCGAAGACTTGAAGGTACTTAACGTTCAACCCGATTGCTTTGTATAGGCCTTGCACCAAGGCCTCGTATTCCGCTGTATTGTTTGTGCAATTGAATTCAAGTCTGCACGTAAGCATGGTCTTATTTCAGTCTGGGCTAATCAGAATGCATCCTGCTCCTGCTCCCTCGTTAGATTTAGAGCCATCAAAATATAATTTCCAAAACAAAGATGTATTTACAGGGTTATCTAAAAAATTAACACACTTTGAATTATCAGTTTGGGAAAAAATTTCCACTTGGGACAAAACTGAATTTTCTAAGTAAGGTGAGATATGAGCATTGAAATTGCCGAGGAAAGAATCTACCGAGTAATTGCCTATGATACTGCTATTGTATGCTATTGCTTCATTTTCTCCCTCCAATTCCGTCACTATGTATTTCTGGTGTAACTCTCGTTCAACCTTTATTTGATTCGGTTTACCATTGTAGGGTAACCACATGTGCGACCAGTCGGTTGAGAAGTATCCATGGAGTTTTTCGGACCAGCCCCTACTAAGAATTAAACCATCGAATTCAGGGATATCAGCTACTAGAATGTCAATAACCTGACATACCTTCGGGTTAGACGACAATCTTATGGTCACTTGATTAAGTTCACTAATCACCTCGACTTGAGATCGATCAAGCTGAACTATGCGCACTACGGATTTTTGTGGTTGAACATTCAACTTGGCACAAATTGATCTTGGTAAAATATTCGTTGAAGCACCAGAATCTACCAAACAATTGTGCACGTTTTTATTGAAAATTTCATAAGTGAGAAGAAAAGGGGGAGTGTGAGACCTTGATCTTCCTCCAATCAAGGCGATGTCATTTAGGTCAACCTTATTGGTCGTGTTGGTTGGAGGTCTTCCCATGTTGTGAGAAGCTACAGTTGTAGCCAAAGATGTAGTAGGCACGACATGTAATTCTGTCATCATTATCTTCTATTGATGTTTCAATTTGCTCAACTCATAAAGGGTGATATTAGCCCTAGTCTTTTTCATGTCATCGATAATGTTGTACTCCATTTCATCCGACACAATGAGTGTTCTTGATGGAGGTGTTTGATCTGATTGGACTGGGCTATATTGAGTCGCTTTAGCGGTTGTCTTCTTTGTTGCGACTTTATCTTTTGCTGCAGGGCTTGCGCCCTTCTGCTTAGGGGTAGTTTGGGGAGGATCAAGTTGATTTTTGCTTCGTGTGCTAACCAGAAATGCTTCTTGATCTTCTTCTTGTGGGAGGATGAAATCCCACATTCCTTGTAGTTCCACAACTTCTTTGTCATCGGTCTGCCCTTCAGTGGTATTCTCTTCTTCTTCCTCTTCTTCGGATTCGACGTTTGAGATAGCGTTGGGTGGTTTCACATCCATTGAAGGATTTCTTTTAAAAGCTCTGTAGGGCTTTTTTGAAGAAGTTTCTGCTACTTGTTTTTTTATGTCAATCATCTCATTGGAAATGGTTTTTAACACTTTTTGTAATCCTTCCAAATCGAAAGGATCTTTCGTTTGTTTCTTCTTGGGGTCTTCCTTGTAGGAGACTTTCTTAGATTTGCGTTCCTCTATCGCAGATCTTTTCTCCAGGGCCACTACGCGTTTCTCTACTGCTATCGCCTCTGTCAAGTTTTCAACTAAGGTTGTCTTATTTGCCCTATCCACGAAGATTTCCAAGTTTGATGGTAAGGCTGTAATATACCATTCACATCTCACTTCTTCGCTGGGCTGGGAAGCAACGGGAATTTTGTTGAGGATTTTATTGAACCGTAAATTGAAATCTTTGATGGGTTCTCTAGCCTCGGCTTTAAGATTGGATAGGTCATTGATCAACGTCACCGTTGATCTGTCATCACCAAACTTGGTAAGGAATTGACTTTGAAAAATGTCCCAACTTGTGATAGACCCGGAAGGTAATGAAAAGTACCATGACCCGGCTGTTCCTTGCATTGTGTAGGGAAAAAGCCGGACGACAGCATCCTCGTTGGTAACTCCGTTGAGATTTACAGAAAGCATGAAATTATTAATATGCTCTTCAGCTAGCATGCCTACTTCTGGATTGAATTTGGGTAGCCATTTCTCAGGATGGGCCGGTATTGGGCTCAGGGGTGGAGGCATTAAAACGGCCCCAGGATTGTTCCATGGAGACTGGGCCATCGTTGAGCTGCTAGTAAATGAAAGTGCAGAGGATGATCCCCGATGCTGGGAAGATGAAGATATTATGATCTTTGATGATTGAAGAGGATGGGTCGTGGAAGATGGATGAGTGGTTTGGAATGAAGATGTTGTGGTGGCTGACTTCGCGGTGAGGGAGTTTGAAATGGACGACGTAGATGAAAGAGTCTCACTGTCAGACTCTGGTGGTGTTTTCCTTGCTCTTTTCCTGGTGGGGAGAGGGAATTCAGTTGGCTGGATGCCAAATTTTTCGCTCTTTAATCTGGTCAGGGGATGAGAAGGATTGTACTGCGAAGTCACGCTGATTTAAGATTTATCAAACCTCTGAGTAAAAATAGAGAATCCCTGGAGTTTACGAATCAGAGTTTGAACTTCAGGGGGTTCAATGGTAAATTGGTCTGAAATATTAGGGTATGTAGCAGCGGTTGATACTCGAGCGACTTCTGACTCTGGATTTAAACGTACTGGGGAAGTCGGGGCGGTTGATGAGGGCGATTTACTCTCAGAATGGTATTTAGATTTTGATTTAGGTGCCATTCATAGTTCGGGCCCTCCTTCTAGCGCCAAATATGTTGAAGCCCCGAAAATTAGGTCGACAACAAGGGGGATACCCACCCGGTCCGGACCTTGGTTGGCAGCTCCTTATCCGTTTGGTATAGCGGGTCCGACTGGGGATAACGGGACCAGTTTCCCAATCTAAGGGGTGTGTGCGTGTGTAGAGTTGGGTGATGCTGTTCTAGGAGTATTTTAAGCTTAATTTAATTCAAACTTCTAAACTAACTCTATGCTACTGTAATCTAATAAGAAGCAACACATCTAATCTACGCTAACCCGGGGTGTATTTCTTCTATTATGCGATCTAAAGAGATTTCGAACAATAACTGGTAATAAAGATCATTCTGCTATCATAAGAATAGAAATCAATTAAGATAAACCACTCTGCATAAAAAGTTAAGCAAAACAGTTGTGAATAGCATATCGCATAATAAGTTATTCATATGTCAAGCACAAATAAATGACTCCACCATACAGAAGTGCCAAATGGTAACCCACACATTCATGCATTAACATATAAACGACTGAAAACTGCATATTACTTTAAGAATATAAGCAGAAATTGGTCAAGAGATAAAAGTACCATTTATGACTGGTTCCACTCATAAGCTTCAAGCAATAACGATTTATCTCTACTTGTTCTAACATCTACTAAGAGTACAAAAGTGCAACATTAGTAGCAGACATTAAATGCAAATATTGATAAATCTCGATCCATCCATTCATCAAAAACCCCCTCCGAGGGTGCAAAAGTGCATGTTCTGAGGACAAGTTTTTTGACAAATTTCCGGACCCTTCTCCAAATTCCTGAGAAGGGTTTAAATACTACTAACTAATTAATCTTAATTACATAAATTTAGGACACGGTTTCAAATGATCGCCCTTCTACTAAAGCAAATTTATTTCTAAAATTAAATCTAATTTCCAACCGTTTCTGTATTTGCTTCTTAGTGCTGTAAGTGATGCAACATTCACCTGGGAAGAGTCAGCTGGTTGTCTTCTCCTTTCGTTTGAGCTATGAAAATAGAAATAACAAGAGCTGGCACCGCTTTTTGACAAACTAGAAGATATTTTCGAAAATCTTCCTCTGGCTTGGTGTATTCACTGTGTGTATACTTGGTATAACCCAAATTTATTTCAAACTGATTGTGCTGTTGCTATTTCGGTTTCCGGCCGTGCGAATGACTGAATAAGTTAGGGACTTTGCTCTCTGAACAATTTTCTGTATTGAAAACTGCTTCCGTTCTTTGTTCCAGGCTTTTCTGGAGCGTATTCCCTCTTTAACGTTTTTATTTTTGCTTTACCCAGTCTAAGCTTCAGGATCTTTTGTAAACATGCTAGTTTTGTGCGCCTTTGACTCTGAGTCGTGGATATTCTATTTCCATCAGTATCTGTTGAGTGATACTCTAGAATCCGCGGTCCTGCTGCATGCGGCATCCGTTTGCGAAGGCATCTCTTCTCTGTTCTCCGAGTATTGACGCTTTCCCCTTTTCCTTAGATGTTTCCTGCACATTGATTTATATTAGTTGCTGTCTTACAGTTTACGCAAAGGAAAAGAGTAATGACGAAAAGATTGACATGAAAGCTTTAAGCTCTAATGAATGCATAATCATGACACTCATAATGAACTGACTCTTCGAAAAACACAACACAATCCTTCTTGGATACTTTGGCATACAATCATTAATTTCTTTTAAGGCGCGCGCCCAATTTTGGTCTACAGACAACTTTCCTTGAACACTATGTCGAGGAAATTTTGCGATGAATGATTTTTGTGACTTGTATCGCAGTATCGAGGATTGCGATGTCAAGATGTGTCATCGCAGGAATTGATGGTCGCATTCATCGCAGATCGCAAATCGCAAATCGCGCTTAGTCATCCAATCATTGTGTGCTGCTTATGCGATGTTGCGATATACGACGTCGCATATCGGCCGTCGGCGATTCCTTAATTTTTTATTTAAGAGCGCTTTACAATATATGCGATGCGATGAATTTTGCGTCGCTTCTTCACAGCTTATTATGCGCATAGGAAAACGCTTGACTCTCTTCTCGCGATGCGATACAGCTTTAGGGAGTTAGAATACAAAAAATTTTGATAAAATGTTTTTTGGATTTTTCGTTAAGGGTCCCCATTTGCTTGGTGTTATTACTAATACGAAACAAAGAGGGGGGTTGTTGGTGTCCACAACACTACAGTAACAACATATGCATGAAAATGTGTTGGCTCTTATTATATAAAGAAGTGTAAGTCACAATCATACAATACATCCATGTAAACCTGCTAGCCCCAATAGTGGAATGTTATAGCCACATCCGCCTGCTCCTCCAAAGAGATGTACTAGCTCCGTGCAGTGGAGAAGCCAAGGCGTGTTACAATACTGTCCAAGCCTTCTTCAAGATAGTCTTAGTAGAAGCTTGGCTGACCAAAAGCCCATACAATGAGTTACGAGGGACTATTTATAGCAAGGGTGGGGTGGGGTGACCTGGAATTCCTTTGTGACAGTTCAACTACCCTCATGGCTCTTCACCTACTCTATGAACGTTACGTCCAACTATTGACACTTGAA